>CARXXK010000003.1:56707487-57944305 GCA_949089665.1 Macrosiphum euphorbiae | reverse complement strand
TCATGGGCTTGCCCTCCAGACAGGGCACTATAACCGTGGTTATTTCTAACATTTTTATTCGATATTGACACTTGTTTTAAATATTCTAAATTTAAACTCTTCGTTGATGATCTTAAATAATTATCCTATACTAAATTATAATCGAGTAGAAGACTGCTTAATGCTGAAAGACGATCTGGATAGAATGATAGAACCCCTGAATTGTGTACCGAAAATGGTTTAAGTCTTAATGTTCCCAAATGTTCAAAGGTATCATTTCATAGAACTAAAAATAAAATAGCATTTGATTATTTAATAGTGCAGAGTATACGAGAATTCGGTATTTCATTTCAATCTAATATCCAATTTTCCACCCATATCGACCAGATTTATATGAGTAGTCTTAAAGCTATAAAAACTCTTGGCTTTTTATTTAGACCTATCAAATTTTTCGATGACAATATGACATTAACTGTCACAGAGCTCTTTTTTGCGCCTCAGTACGACCCCTATCTCAATAAGAGGAATAGTAAAATATCAAATGTACACGTTAGACGTGTACGTTAGGTACGAAGTACCTGTTTCGGCTCAGTTTGAATTTGAATAAATTTATAAAAAATAAACTAGTGGACTGTATAATTGAATTAGCTACAATGTGTGTAACAATTTATTGATAATGATTTTTATAATAAACACTATTTTAATTGTTCTAAAGATATGTGATTAATAATTATTACATTACGTCACGTATATCGACCGTATCGATCATTCTGTAAATATACAGGGGGGTAAAAATCGCCTGTTACGATAATCGATTTTTACTTCAGGTGATTTTTACCCACCACGGTAAAATTTGTTGGTGGGTAAAAATCGCCTGTTAGGTTAGGCGATGTTTACCTCAGGCGATTTTTACCCCCCCCCCCTGGTAAAATATACAGGGGGGTAAAAATCGCCTGTTACAAGTGAGGCGAGTCAGAAAGGAATTTAGGAATAATTTAGATTCACAAAATTCCAATATTTTAACTACCTATATAGGTACCACCGACAGCCGTTCAAAAATATCGATTGGATCTCAACAGACGCAGTTTTGCCAAGATCACAGCGAGTAAGCACGTACTTCATTATAAAATGATTAAACATCGTACTAATTGAAATATTATATACTTACTAGGTATTCAGTATTTTTCCCGAATAAATAACATATAATACCTATGTATTTATGTAGAAGATATCTATTGGCTATATAGCCTTTATTGTATTCCCATAACGACCATTTTGTAAACTAAATATTAAACCTTATTCATTCGATGTATCTATACTATAAACATTTGTTATTACAGTATTTCAGCATACATCGTGTCTTGCGTTCTAAAACGTCCTATATGGTTTCTAAATTGAAACCTTTTGTCTTTTGCTGTTAACTTTTGCTGATCGTTCAGATTAATAATGAAGACTATGATAATTATAGTGGTTAACAGAATTTCGCTTGTTCTCGTCAGTAAGTAAAATCATATGTATACTTATTATTTATAGTAAACTACTCGGCTTATTAGGTACAGTGGCGTTCTCAGGAATTTTAAATGGTATAGGAGGGAGTTGTAAATAATTTCTAGAAACAATATTTATAGGGGGTATCGGAGCACAAAAAATACGACCAATGGGGGGGAGGGGTTGAATCCATTGTGGCTTAATATTTTTAGAATATAGGCAATATAATTATAAAGATCTAACGGCAATCTTCACTATTCTTTATTAATAATAATTATAATTATTATTTTTTATTTATTTCTTATATTATATTATTCTGTTTAGATTTTAATGGTTCGTAATTTAATAAGTAGGTAACTAGTAATAACTATTTAAGGAATGTTAACGCGGATCGATTGGGTACCTACCTACGGGCCACGACACTATCCACAGTTAAGTGAAAGAAACAAGGCCATTCAATTTTTCAAATAAATAAAACACTATAATGGTATTTATTTTTTATATCTTATGTTTGTATAAACTTTGGACTATATAGTTTAATGCGTTATTATTAGTATTTATCTCAATTATTTTCAATTAGGTATAAAATAGGATTTATTCACAGTTTTCGTGATGCCATGTTTAAAATTTAAATACCTACTTTAAACGACTGGAATGGGCAAATATTCCTTTAAGGCGACAATAACAAATATATGTAATCAAAATATTATCATCGTTTATTTACCTTAAAATGTTTTGAATATAATAATCGACCTATTTGGGATTAATTAACCATTTAATTAAATATATTGTACATAGAAATTATAATTATAATTAACTACACATTTTGGTCCAATTAATTATTATTTAATTTAAAAACTAATCTGTAATAGGTAATTACAATATAATTTTGATATACAATATTGTTCATTTTGAAGCTTTTCTATATTAGGTATGTATATTCATAATGAAAAATATGTGTTATTTATAGGTTTGTTTTGTTGTCATGGCTTAACGGATGGGATGACTTTGAAAGGTAGAAAAATAGAAGAAAATCCAAATTTTGTTGTCCTTTCTGTTGAGTCAAAATTAATGCCGATGGATTATCTAATTTCATTTTTTGATCCATCGATTACAATGTTGGACATTCCAAATAAATCGCTTGATCATAAATTTAAAATCAATAAAAGTACAGTTGCACCACTGATCCTTTATGAGACTTCGACCCAAATACCAGACCCAAATGGTGGTAAGAGGGTCATAAGACAAGCAGATACTACTGATGGTCTATTGACAAAGACCAACTTAACAAAGTCGGCTCATGACGTCTATAATAATACATTGAACTCAACAGCTGGTAAATTCAATACAACTTAATTTCAAAACAACTAGAACGTTTTATAATATATAAGTAACATTATTTTGATTTCTACAAAGTGTCTTCACTGGAGGGCTTCTTAAATCCGTCCTTTCCTCAAGCCACTTATTAAATTATCTATTTTACTTATTGTTCATTTTATTGTAACAGATTGTAAAAAAAAAAAATTTTTGATTTGTAATGTTATTACTTATTATAGTATTTTTAGTATTGTATAGTGTTTAGTTGCAGACAGGTCAACTTTAAGTTAAAACTTTTGTCTTTCGCTTTTTGCAATTTGTTATTTCGTTGAGATAAATCATGAAAAATATTGTGACATGTTAACTATCGTAGCGACAAACCCATTTAGGTAGGTACTAATAACATTACAAATCAAAATAATGTTATTTAGAACTTACATCATAGAATTTTCTGTTGTAAGTTACAACAGTAAATTATATAATGTGTTATACATTTTGTGTACATCACCAGACTATGCGACGATTAGATGTATGCATATTTTAATAATTATCAGTAATCAATATGATTATAATTATTTTTTAGAAAATTCTAATGAAATAAAAAAAATGCTACACTTTATTAAGTCAACTTTAAATAAGTATATCATAAGAAACGTATGGATTTTTTAATACCTAACTATCAATAAAATAATAATTAAATTTTTCAGAACATTCTATGGAAAAGATTGATCATATTATAAAGTTATACATACTTTGAGTGGCGCGACTAGCGGGTAAGTTAGCAAAGTGATACTTTGGGGCCCTTGATTTATCGGGACTTCCATAATTAAAATTGATTTTTAGCATTTTTTCAAATTTTCAAATTATTATTATTATTACCTATATTTTTTTACAAACGTCTACATTAAAATGAGTTGGTTATACTATATTACTATAATTACCTTACTATTATTTTAATAGTTATTGTTAATAGCATATGGATTAATATTGGATTACCTATATTACTAGGGGAGAGGACTTGTAGCTAAGTAATGAGTTACTTTTCTATTTAAAAAGTAAAGTAATTTTATTACAATTTTATTTGAGTAACGAGTTAAGTAACTTAATTACTTTTTAAAAGTAACTTACCCAACACTGTAATCATGTGAAATATTTAATTTTGAAATATTGCACCATATTATAATAAAATTTATTTTTTTTTTTAACACAATGTTCAGTGTTCTAAATTCTAATGTAAGAATTCAGTAGGTGTATAATATACATGTATAATATTGTATACCTACTTGTATCATTTAAACATTAGAATATTTAAAAATGTTGAATACCATTTTAAATGTATAATATCAAAGGTTAGGTACACATTTAGTTACCATACAAATTATATGAAGATGATTTATGACAATTATATGTAAATAAAAAACTTATTAAAAATAAAACAAAATTTATTAAAATACTGAAATATTTCACACATTTGATGAAACATTTCATGAAATATTTAATTTTTTTAAATTTATTGAAATTTTAAAACACTAATCAGTACAATAATAGTTATTTTTAAATAATTTTTCAGAACATTCTACAGGAATGATCGATACTATGTTAAACGGTGTTTCTAATTGTACATCTTACATTTTGACGATCAAAGGTATGAATGTTTTAATAATTATCAGTAAGTACAATAGGCAATAGTTATTTTTAAATAATTTTTTAGATAAGTCTATGAAAATGATTGATAATATGTTGGACGGTGTTTCTAAGCGGGTATCTTATTTGATGATCAAACGTATGTATTTTTTAATAGTTATCAGACCTACTTACAATAATAATTATTTTAAAATCATTTTTCAGATCGTAATATTAATCTAATACCAACAATTTGTGCTGGTGCGTTGATAGCAGTGTTCGTTGGTAAGAAAAATTGTTTGCCAGATATTTTTCATAACATTTAATTGATATTTATTTAATTATTTTACTGGTTGTAACTTATAAATACCTATTATAATCATAGGCGTGCGCACGGGGGCAGCAGAGGCAGCATATGCTGCCCCTGGACTTTCTTTGGGGCCACCGGGGCCGGCAAATATTAAATAGTGGGCCTAGGTAAAATTATATTCGCACAAAAATTTTTTTTTGTTTTGATAAACTATATATGAATATTTTATATAGGCTTGTAGAAAAGTACACCTATAGTGGCTTAGTACCTTACTATACAACCTTTTATTCAAAAAAAACAAATAACCAATACAATTTTAATTTTGATATCCAATAGTAAAAAAGTAAAACTATGGGCTGGTTTTAATGGTGAATTTGAAAAATGGGCCGAATTAATCTTTTGCTGCCCCTGAAACCGGAGGCTGCGCACGCCTATGATTATAATATAGATATTATTTATAGAATTTAAAATACCTAATATTTTAGTGACAATGGAAATATAAAATTGAAGGAGGAGGGCTGATATTTTTCTTTAAGACTACAAATATTATTTTATTTTATATACATTAAGGGCGGCTTCCCAAGTAACAGTATAACACGAATACAGCTTTAAACATGTGTGGTACCTGAGATATAAAGAGGGCTATATAAGCAAGTAACTTCCAAGTGTTTTAATTTTAAATGGATTATAAAAGTGAGGTGGGGAAGACTTTAGTCCATTTATATACGATTTAAAATTTTACTAAACTGTTCCTAAATCTTCAAAAATAAATATAGAGTTCAATCAAATATTTGTTCAGTACCTATTTAGTATTAACTACAAACATAAGTATCGAAATTAATAAATTGATTTTCTATATTATATTGAAGTGAAACTTCTTTACGCAGGGCAGTGAGGAAAAAACGAAATGTAACGTACTTGTTTAAAGTACTTAAGTAATTATTGTTTTTCAAAAAAATTATCGTACACCAACAATTTTTTTGCTTCAGTGCCCAGATTATAATACCCTGTATAGTATATAATATTATATGCGGCATATACTAACGCAAGTGTGCATTGTTGTCACATAGTCAACATTTTAGACTCGCATTACAACTCACCGATGCTTCGACCAGTACGAATTCTATATATAATATTATTACTATGAGCACGTATATCGCATTGGTATATGTTATCTCGTACCACTAATGGACTCCAAATACAAGACACTCGTTTTACATCATCCGTACAACAAGCGCATTATAATATTTATCGAACGAAGGTGGACTAGCTACCTAAACAGAGGGTTCAATTATCATAATTTGTTATTGCTACTTCTTCGACTCCCTTAACCCGTTGTGTTAGGGTACTACAACACGCGTATATAGTATATACCATGCTCCTCGTACAAAATATTTATACAGGGTGATTCTTTTATCAAACAACACTCATCATTTGAAAAGTATTGAAATTGTTGTTTGATAAAAGAATCACCCTGTATATACCATACTCATATTATGTTATCGTGACTTATACAAATAAATACACATACCGGCGTTTGTTGAAATTTGGTCGAGTTGTTTGATTCATTACCATGTGATTAGCCGGAAACGACTTAAATAATAATAGTGTGTGTAATGAATAGTTTGTAATAAATTTGTAGAATATTGTACTGACGTTCAAAATGTTTGTTAGTTAGCAGTTCGTTACTATTAATTAATCCAAAAAATGAAAGTAAGTAAGTAGTCTTGTTTTTATCCAGAAAAAATATTTGTGAGTGAATTTATTAATAATATCAAATAAAAAAAAATTAAGAGGTACAAGCGGTGAGAAGTAAGTGGTGGTCGTGAACTGCGTTAGTTAAGTGGCTTTTTTTTGCTGCGAATAAATATTATATAAACGTTACAAAATAAAAAACATATTCATCTATCTTGGCCCATACTAATTAATATGAATAATTAATGATCGATTATTATAGCATCTATAATAGCCCAATATCAGTTAGCATCTAGTATATTTAATCAATTGTTATTAATTGATTAATTCACTCACAAACCTTTTACCTGGATAAAAACAATACTACACACAATTATCCATCGATCTGTCGAATAAAAATAAAAAAATATAAAAGTATCAATAATAAATAATTCCGGATAACTTCCTCTCATTTTTTAAATTAATAATTATTAACTCACGTGTACCGTTCAAAAGAAGTTTCACTTCCCACTCGCGTACTGGTAACACACACACTTCTGTATTCTGTAACTAAAAACAGAAAAATATATGCTATTAAGTAAATAAATATTCTATAGACTGTTTTATATAAAAAAAAATATACGTAGGTAAACTAATAATATGCAAATTTAAACGTACCGTTATTGTAAATAAATACATTTTTTGTCTTATTTAACCTTCTATGTATCATGGCAATATTTGGGAGTTCATTTTTTTTATTTTATAAATCAATAAATGTTTTATTACAACATTAGTGTAGATCGATTTAATATTTTTTTCATATCCATAACTTGTAACTTTTAGCTCTCGAAAATATTCAAGCATTATAAGAAAAAAAATTTTAAAATAAAGTTTAGAAAAATGTATATCTATTTTCTTTTCAAAAACATTAAAATTTATTTTTCAAGGAATACTGCTGGTTTTTGCTGTAAGAGCAAATCAATTAAGGAACGCTGTGAATGCCGATCTGCAAATGCCTGCAGAAAATATCTGCATGTACATGGTGTAGAATGGGAACAATTTACTATGATTTAAAATTGAGATTACTATAATATAGTACGGTTTTCCAGTTTTTCAGCATGCTCATTGTTAAAACGTATGCGATTCAATGTTAAGTGTTTATAAAAAAATAAAAGGATATATTATGTATGTATATTTTGTATTTTATTCTTTTCACAATTTTGATAAATCTACAAAAAACATTGTCTTATATTTTGAGGTTTTTTTTCCGTAAATTGCTCAACATTGGCCACCATCAGTATTTCGACCTTTTTACGCTGCAATGACCCTCAGAGAAAATTGAAAGAGTACAAAGAAAATGTATACGATTTATAGGATATAATAAAAGATTATCCAATGAGCTTGATGACCCTGTTATTAAGTTCCTACAAAATAATTTAAAACTCGATTCTTTCCCAATCCGTCTCAAAATATTTAATATATGCAGCGTGTTCTGCACAGATAAATTTAAAATTATTTATAGATAAGATAATAGATAATGAGTTGAAAATGTATCTAGATAATATAACCTCCTTTTTATCTAGATAAAAAAACAGATAATTATAAAGTTTTTAGGTTTTTTAAAACTTTATAAATTAAATAATAATGTATACACATATTTACAAATTTTAGATTCTGAGTGGGATGATGAATGTATTGATTTCACAATGATGTGAGTTTTTCTATTTTTTTTTATTTTTGTATCTGTATATACGATAAGTAGTCGAAATAAAGTTTCAATTTTTAACTTCTGTATCTTGTTCGATTGGAAAGTGAATATTGTTGGTGCTTTAGGGATGTCAAAATTTAAAATTAACAGTAACTTTCAAAAGCGCCTAGAAAAACCAAAGAAAAATTAAGGAAAACTGTTTTTGAACTCTTTAGGGACATTTTCAGTTTCCCATTTTATTAGTTTTTTTTTCTATGAATGTCAATAAAACTTACTTTGTTGAGTAAAAATACTTGAAAATTGAATACAATAAGACTCCTACTATATTCTTACGATGACATTTGAAAAATATTAAAAATCCTTAGTTACAGTTTTTTTTATCATAATTTAAAGTTCAAAAATTGACAAAATATGGAAAAATCACGAAAAATAGCAAATTAATTTGAGTTAAGAATAAGTAAAAAAATTTTTAATTCCTTATAAGACTATCTACCTTTATCAAAAAAAAAAAAAAAAAAATGGCTATAAGAAAGCCAAATTAAATTTTTATGAGCGTTTAAAATTCAAATTTTTAAACATTGGATATTCACTCGATTTCTCATGTAGCGATTTTCTTATTTTGTTGTAATTTAAAAAAGAATAACTGTAGATACATGAAAATTTCACTGAATGTTTATATTAGCATTTCCTATACACCATACAATTTTGAAAATATTTTGACTCTTTTTGAGCTGTTCACGGACATTAACAGTTTTCAATTTTTTTAGTTTTTTTTTCTATAAATATCAATAAAGTTTTATCCGTTGTGCCAAGAAGTGTAAAAATTTAATACAATAAGGCCTGATATATTGTTACAATAGCAATTGAAAAATATTTAAAAAAACATAGGCACAATTTTTTTTTTATAAACATTTAAAGATCGAGTAAATGTTCAACTTTTATATTATCTAAGGATTGAAAATTTAAAACAAGATTCCATGTAAGAAGTTTATTCTGTTACTAAAAAATCTAAAAAATATATAAGCACAGTTTATTTTTATAGTCATTTTAAGTTCAAATTTGGACGAAATTACATATTAAAAACCAAGAATAACTATTTTAGTTATTTGTTTGTGATTGTATAATATTATTTGTGGGTAATTGAAACTTCTAAAGTATACTATTATATATCTATTATAGTAATATAGTATCACGGTTTGTTATTGATGTATAACGGGTTATAAGTACCTAATGGATATTGTGATAAGATTAATTTGGAATTTATTATAGGTACAATTCTTTTTTTAATAACGTAGATAAGTATATAATATGTCTTATATCTAGACTGACATACCGTCTCCGCTTAGAATCGTTTTTCTTATACAATGATATTATATCATTGAATTCAAAATTAATACCATCCATTATACAGTGACCCCCTTGTAACCTACTATACAATACATCAGAGCGACTTTTTTAGTAATATAATTTATTATTTTATATAAAAATACAATAGGTTATATAAATTTGGATAAAAAAAAAGGAACGTTTAATGCAAATTAATACATTGGAAATTTTAAATTATCTGGACACTTAATTGGACCACTGGACCACTTACGTAGCACCTTGTTTTAGATCCTCAGCTATAAAAGTTGAACCTTTTCTACATTTTCAACTAGAAAATCATTTTTAAATTTAAAATTTGATAAATTTTGTCAACATTTGAACTTTAAATGCTTACAAAAAAAAACTGTCAATATATTTTTAATATTTTTCAATTGCTGTTGTAACAATATATCAAGAGCCTTATTGTATAACATTTTTACACTCTTTGATCCAACAAATATAATTGTATTGATATTTATAAACAAATTACAAAAAAATTGAAAATTGAAAATGCTCAAAACGAGTCAAAATAATTTTAGAATCAAGGTATATAGAAAATGCTAATGTTAACAATCAGTGAAAATTGCATGTATCTACAGTTATTTGTTTTCTAATTACAACTAAATAAGAAAATTAATTTTGTCAAAAACTGATTTAGCGTAAAAATTCCCGTTTTTCTTAATTTTTTTTTTGTGTTTTCCAGGGCTTTTAAAAACTACTAGAATTTTTTTAGTTTCGACCCCCCCCCAAGGTACCAACTAGATTCAGTTTTCAATCAGGAAAGGTGTTGTTAAAAAAAATTTAAGGATTTTACTGTCCTAAAAGGTGATGATAGACATAAATAAAAAAAGTAAGAAATAAAAAAACATACACCGTTGTAAAATTAATAAATTCATCACTCCTCTCGAAATCTAAAATTAAATTGTCAAATGTCTTCAAATAGCTCAAAAATAGATAAATTATTTTAAATTACGACAAATTAAAAAAATATATTTTGTCAAAAACTAACTTTGAGTAATAATTTATTTTTTTTCCCAATTTTATTTTGTTTTTTTCCGAATTTTCCCAATGTAATAAATGGCTAATATACTATCGTAATATGTATACATATAATATATAATATTTAATATATTAAATCGTTTGGCTCTGCTCAGAATCTAAAATATTAGAGTGAGTACTTATTATTTTTGATAAGGTCAATCGTATTAACAAATCGTAGATGTGCATACTTATCTAAATGTCGAACACTTTAAGTTATAGTAAATAAACGCAAGTATGAAAACAAAATTTAGTTTTAGAATAAACTTAATCTATATCAGACTGGGCCTTATTTAAAGGGTGGTTCGTGAGTGAAATACCCCACCCTGGCATGGTTATGGTCGAATTGCACTTATTTTAGTCGAACTGCACTAGGGTTTAAAAATGGTAATGCTTGAACTGCACTAGGGTACAGGTGGTGGGTGAACTGCACTTGGGCTCAAAAAAGCTACTTCAACAAAAATATCATGCATTTGAACTGACAATGATTTTAATTATTGGCGTAGTTAAAAATTATTGTTTTATAGTTTATACATAGTAAATACGACATACCATTGTCCATTATATTAATATTATATTATATATACTGCATAATTATAACATATTAAATTAAATCCTCAAATATTATTGTTGTCATTATTATAACTTTTTTCTTTTAGCTAATTTTAATAATTTTTGTAGTTATAATATTATATTATATATAATTTTTTTATAATTTTTTATTATTTCGTCAAATATTATTATAATAATAATAGTGAAGGTCCATAGTGGCCTAAAATTTTAACTCCTTTCTTTGAACGAGTGCAGTTCGACTACTACCTGATTTTTACCCGACTGCAATTCGACCATTATCTTTTTTGAACCCAAGTGCAATTCGACCATATATTTTTAGATAATAAGTGCAATTTGACTATCCCACCTAGCACATGTTTGTGGGCGACTACCTATAAAAAAGTAAAACGTCGTTTTTGAATATTCATTGAAAAATTGTAAATTATTAATACATATTATTATAATATAAGTACATAATATGTGTAATATTGGCTCTCTTTTGTTTTCGTGGAAACGTGGTAAATATTTGGTGTGGAAAAAGATAAACGTTTGGTGGAAATGAGTACCACCCATATAGATTTATATAATATTTATAATAAAATAGTTAAATATTATGTTGGTCTACTATTATTCAGTAAAAAAATGTATATGAACACAAAAATAATATTCTATAAAATAAAATATATCTGTGCCCTTAAATTGCCTACACAAAGCGCCGTCTTAACTTTATGTACCACGATAATGACAATAATATGATAATATTATAAGTTATAACACCGGTTGTAAATCTTTCACAGCTCTTTTAGAAAACCCGAAATTAAATCAGCATACAGAATCTGCATAGATTGAATTATAATGAAATTTTTATGATACATACTAATAAATGAGGGCATTTTAAGTTATTTAACACGTTCGTGGTCAGTTACTGTTATAGCAGTAATTTCAATTTTTTTCAATTCTTATGTAATGGGTCACTACTGCTATAGCAGTAATTTAGTATTTACAAACCCACAAAATCGGGCATTACTGCATTACTAGGCTCATGCAGTAATATTTCCAATGGTATTAAATGGAACTAAACATGTGACTGACCTATTATGATCACTCATAAGTTTTGGCACAGATAAATATAAAATTCTATTTTTTAATAATTTTTGTTGATATTTAAAAAACTTGAGTGATTTTCTGAGAAGGGTAAATTAATAATATAAAATGTGTGTTAATAGCAAGTTACTTAAATACCACGGATTACTCTACTAGTTTGCACGCCATCATATTGCACAGTTAGCAAATTTTTGATTAAACCATAAAAATGTATTAAAATTTTGATTTTTTAAAATATTTTATTACGGTAAATTCTTAGGCGTCACCCGAATCCGGGTGGATATTTAATTTCCACATTTTACATAGGTACCAATTACCAAGTTATACCCCTATATGGTATAAGCTATACGGTACTACACCAAATTGTGAAAATGTATCGTATATCGAGAAACGGGGCTAGGTGAATTTGGGTACATTTTGAAAGCGGTAAGTTGTTGAGTATAGAAAGTAGTAGGTAAGTTGGGTCCCAGCTATAAACTCACTTACCTACCTATTCAGCCCGATCATTTAAGTTTTTACCAAGGACATAGTATTATAATAAACACATAAATATTAATTTGTATAATTTATACAATGTATACCATATATTTATTTAGAACATAATATTATGAAATATAAAATTATATAATATTATATAATAATAATTATAAAATTTGACTTCTAATAAAGATTATTTTGGGTTCCATCACTGGTTGGCATCCCTCTTCATATTATTCAAAGTTATAATATTGTACATAAATTATCAAATTTACTTATTGTGCTATCAAACACAGATTGTAAAATATCTAATAATAAAAAAAAAAAAAAAAGAAAAAGATGATTAGATATTAAAAAAATGGAATGAACATACTAACTACTAAAACATTTGACATACTACTAAAACGTTTTATTTTCGGGACTTAATTTTTTCTATTACCTTTTGATGTAAACAATTTCTAATGGCGCGGTACGGGAGTAAGGCCGACTGCTTAGTGCTTGTGGTCTCCATCTGCGAATCTGCCTGAGCTCGGCGATCTCCTCTCTCCGCGAGCATACGCTCACTACTATACTTGCTCTGCGCCCCTCCAGGTTTTTCGGTGTACCTAAGCCACGCGCGGCATGTGCTACTTTAATACTTATGTATAACATAGACCTTTAGGTGTACGTCTATAGTGTATAAGTATCGGCGTACCCACGCACTACTTTATATGCGTATATCAGTATATTAAAAATTAATCTTTATCACGTCGAGCTCCGAGGCTTTTATCGGCGTGTAGCCCTAACCGAAAATGAGCCCAGTCGACTGTATGCGTCGACACCAGCGACCCGCGCTCTGAAATCTGTATATTATATCCTCAGCTGTATATAATTAATAATAATTAATCTTATTCTTGTATAAAAAATTAAAGAGTGGAAGTAAATAAAATGTAAATACCGATGGAGATAATTTTTATTACAAAAATAAATTCGATTAATTGATGATGAAAATAATTTTATATTTTTCAATCATTCTGTATATATTGAAGGAACGCGCATAAGTAATATTTATTGTATTAATTATTATTTCATTGATATTTTTTATAGTTTTATTTTCAAATTTGTGTATATTTATCTTCTCAATTCAAAATTATAAGTATGTATGAAATATTTAATGTACGATTTATATCGAAACGTGACTGTTGAAAACATTTTAATAATTTTTTTTTTTTTACTGTTGTGTAATATTGCAGGCTATTGACAAAATTAATACACGTATAAGTCTCGTTTCCATACAACAAGCCAAACACTTTATGGTAAATAACGATCGTTTACAGATTGACTTAAATACTTACAGTTCAAAATTACGATTTATTTTAAGACCAAATCAATGGTTGAATATCATGACTGAACAGCTCAATGAATCGCCTGAAAAGATTCAGAGCGAGGAACGACAGCCCAAAATCGTTGTAGACCCGATACTTCAGAGCTCCCATGGGTCTGACGATTTGGAAAATGATTATCAGTTTTTCCGAACGTTGGTCAAAAACAACATATTTCAATTGACTAACGTATCGGGTACAGCAGACACAATACAGTTTATACGTTCACTTGATGATATTATTAAACTATTATTTTGTTTTTGTGTGACGGCGTACGTCATTTGATGTAGACCAACGAGCGATTTCGACTTGGTTGCTCAGATGCGACGAGGAACGTGACAAGTCGTTAAAATGCGGGATCATCAAACTGATGCTGGTGTCGCTTCAGCACCCCAGCGGTAATATGAAATTATTCAGACACTCGGCCCCGAAAAACCTACCATATCTGATAAACACCCCGAATCACGTGAGTACCGATATCCGTATTAATACCTAAATATTATAATACAATAGTTCCTATATTTACATAAAATGTTCCGGTATCCGGACAGTTCGTCAAAACTCAAAAGCGACTATTTGTCATACAAAACAATTTGTAAAAACGTTTATATTATAATATTCATGATAATTCATCAAAATAACAGTTGGTCAAATAATCTTAGATCTGTTCGATTTGAAATTATTAACCACGTTTAGTTTATGCGTTGAATATAGATAATAATATAAAACTATTCCCTTATCTTCCAACTAGTAAACATGTACAGATGGTATAATAATGTACTGTCGTTTCGGTCGTGCAGGGTCGTGCTCACAGGGGGGGATTAGGGGGTCATATCCCCCCCATGAACTTTTTTTTATGCGTAATTTATAGTTCTTCGATAATGTCGGCTAACTAAAAAAAAATCTAGTGTTTGTATCTGTTCATCCCCCCCCCATAGGAAAAAGCTGAGCACACCACTGCGGTCGTGTAATATATTTTGACATAACTGCTGTTTGTTTTTTTACTATATTGTATAGTGATAAACTGATATTATAATTATGTATAATACATTATAATATAGATACTATTTATATGTTTTTTGAAAATCTGAGTTCAGTGCAACTTGAACAAAAGTTAACTATTAAATAAAAGAAGAAATTTGAACCATATAATTTTCTGAGGCTTAAGAGTTTAAGGCATGTTTTTGTCCTAAATACGCTAGGGGGGATACCTCAGATATGGTAGGTACCAATCAAGAAAACAAAAATTTTTATTTTTATTGATTTTGAAATTGATTAAACCATTAAAAATATGATACATTTTAATATAAATATGTTTCAAAAATACTAAATATAGCTATGGATAATGAGTAGTAAATACATATTAAAAGGTATTACATGAGCTATCGAATGGGACAAACAAGGTGATATACCCCTACTCGCATGGGTTTTAATCACTGCCGGCTTGTGTTAGTAACAAGACCTCGAAACCGATTCAAATTTGTACGGTTCCGGTTTTTTAGGACGGTTTTTGAATGTTTTAGTGTTTAGTTTGGATTTTTTAACGGGTTTTAAAAATGTACAATAACGATTTACTGTTATTAAATTCTTAGGTTTGAATTACGTTTTTTAAGCCCTGATCTGAAAGTTTTTGGTTATGGTTGTGGTTAAATGGTGTTGAAAAATGAAAAAGCCTGGGTTAAAAAAAAAAAACCGTTTCGAGTCCCGGTCAATTATTATTACCAATATGTATATATTATTATTATGATGATCCTTCACTTGAAATCGCGCTCACAGCTCAGACAATTGGTCGACGACATGTTGACAAACTTCGATTCCGACTCGGATGACGGCGACGACGAATCCGACTGTGGGTCGCCGTTAGGTTCCAGCTCGCGTCGCCCTCGCCGTCGAACCGTGTGCACGAGCACTGCAGCCGTGTCGTCGGACATGACCAGCATCGCCACAGCGTTCACCGACAACCGTAGCGTGCAAGCGTTCTACGCCAGGTCCGACCACGCGGTGAACACGTGGCGTCTGCCCGACAGCGTCCGGTTTCCGGTGCACAGCCGCTCGGCGTCCCGATGGGAGAAGGCGCTGACGACCGACTGCCCGCTGAATGCCAGGACGGCCGATTCCACTAGAACTGCGCAGAAAATCCCCAAAAAGGAATGGGATTTACCGGTCTTCTTACCAGAGTATGTTTCCCCTCGATATTGTAATATTATATAATACTGTCGTCTATTATAATTTTGCGCTGTGTGTTTACATTCCATATTGTATAGTGAAGGTAAACCGTGGAAAACTCCGAAATGGAATACTAGCGAATCCGATCTGTAAATAAATAAAATATAAAACATTAATTATCATCATCACGTACATAATAACTTTATCGTTACTTCTAGGAGTCCGATGGAACGAAAATGTCGTGGCTTAATGTCGGAGCAAATGTCACCAGAGGGCAGCGCATTTCGGTGGTACGAGCACAGCCGGTTGGACGGCAGCTTGAGACCTACGCCTGAATTTTGTATCGATAAGTACGTACAAAACTGTCATACTGAACTGTTATACTTGTAATACATTATATCTATATAGTATATGACTAGAATTTCGTTAATTATAGTGACGTTTGTGGTCAAGGGAAAAACCAACCGGAATTGGACGAACGAGCCATTAACGTGACGAACAAAATATATCCAGAACGTGTTCAAATCGTCGTCGATCCACGTCTTATCACTGAAGTGCTCGGTACAGACCCATCTGACCGACGACAATCGTGACAACTAGGATGATACCGCAAAGACGTATACAAAAAAAAAACAGATAGCCGACAGTTAGGGATTCTAAGTAGTTTATAATTTATACTTCATTCGACAGTTATTCTTCAATATTTTCCCAAGTGTTTTTAAACGCTCTCAGAACCTCGCAGCCAAATTAAGAGCATATTAAGTATATAAACAGAGAAGATGATATATAGAATTTTCCGGTGCTTTTCAATTGGAAAAGTATATAAGTTTTACATTGAATATGGTCGAGAACTTTTCAATTAAATACATTTTACATTTTTTAAAGTTTTAATTTGCGTATTGTTTTTTTTTGTCTATAAATGTCAATTAAAAATTTAATTCAAGGCTCCTGATATATTGTTACAATAGCAGTTGAAAAATATTAAAAATACAACCGTACAGTTTTTTTTTATAAGCATTAAAGTTCGATTTTCGACAACATTTATCAAATTTAAAATTAAAAAAATGATTTTTTAGTTAAAAATTCATAAATGTAAAACTTTTAAGCTAAGGATTAAAAATTTAAAACAAGATTCATGATGAGAAATAAACGTTTGATCACGTCGAATTCATATAGGCATAAATAATACGTGTGTTTTAATTATTATTTAGATTTAATATACGATGGCGTCAATCCCTCATAGTAATCCAAAAACGAACAGCGTAAACACTCGTTTTTCTAACCACAATGCCATTATAATTATATAATAATAATTGAAGAGCTTGCTGGCAGTAACCAGATAAGTCCATGTTTTTCACAAATGCACTTTTTTATCGAATAAAACAAATAAAAAAATTCTCCATAAGTGGGTTCAACAACCAGATTAGACTGTTATATAAAGTATAGTTTTTAGAGTAAATGGACTTATCTGGTTTTCGTGTTTGGGTGCAAGAATCAGATAAGTCCGGACTTATCTGGTTTTTCCATTTCATCATAAAACTTAAATATAAGTAGTATGCATATAGCATACATTCTACAAATTGATTAATGCCAAATATAGTTTTCTTTTATTTAATACTTAAATAATTAATTTTGCATGCAAATAAAAATTTGAAAATTGTGGAGAAAAAACCAGATAAGTCCATGTTGTGTCAAGTTCATTAAATTTTTATAAAATGTATATAGAACTTAGACAAACCTGCAGTACGCATACATGACCAGCATCTTTCAAAGATTCAAAATATTTTCAAACCGTTAAAGTGTTTTTTGTTCATCCTGAAAAGTTTCAAAAAGTTGACTTATCTGGTTATTGCAGCAAGCCTTTCAATTCACCTTTTGCGACGCTTGAAGAAATAACCGTCGGCTAACCGCTAAGTGCATTTTCATATTTAAATATTATTTTAGTAAGCTACATTTTCGATTAATCAAGGTACTACTAATATTTAAGATTCTAGAATTATGATCTGTATTATTCAAGAGCGTATGATGTGAGTCATAATATTGGATGTATTAAATTTGAATTCAATAATATATATTTAGGTACATATGAAAAACGATTCAAAGCAAAAAAGGTGTGTCATTTTCCCAACGCAAAACTACTGGGAATTTTAGATTTTTACTTCTTAACAGTCCCAACTAGATCCAATTTACTACTAGGAACCACCCTTCAAAGTTGAAAATCAAAGCATTATTTATTACCAACTATTTATCAAGTATACAGGCCTTTTTTTGCATAGTATAATTTTTATAATCATTAATTATTTTAATTGAAAACAAATAGAAAAATATTGATTAGAATACAATTTAGTTACATAATTTATAGATAATATTAAAGGTTATAATAATTACATAACCCATTATTGTTCTTTCTTTCTCTTACCTACACACTGCATGGTAATGTAATAATAATATACACACGTTATAAATCATATTGCTACACGAATCAAACTGAAACAATTAAATTGAAGTTTCACCGATGCGTGTGACTTCTTTTTTGATCTTTTCTGTTCACTATTCGAGACTCGTATTTAACTTTAAATGTCTCCACGTGTTTGTCCGCACGCATTTTGAACTGGTGGTATTTATTATTAAAATGATAATTTTGAACCAGTCTATACGAAAATAACTTACAGAAACCTAAAAATTCAAGACGTTTTGCACTCATTAAGATACCTACTGTCGCATGATCCACATAATATTATTCTACAGTATAAAAATATTTGTTTTTGAGATTATGTACTTCTTCAAATCTAAAAAAAAATCGTAATAACTCAATATCTGTTTGCATCCTTTGTGAAAACCACGCATACTTAGTATACAAGGTGAATTTTCTTCAAGACACTGGAGAGCAGTGGTTGCCGAACAATCGATGGCGATCGACTGGTCAATATATTTAGGGGAATATTGGTCGATATTATAGAAAACTAATATTTAATCAAATTTGTCGATCACGTTCGTAATCTTATGAAGTTTAACACTTAAATAACACACATTTACGCTATATATATATACAAAGTAAAGCATATTTATCAGCTAAGGGAACCATACAATTTTCCAATGTAGAAATAACGAAAGATGAACATTAAGGTACAATTTATTATTATGCTGCATTGTAATAACATTATGACTTATGAGTGACATACCTAAACAAATAGTGGTAGATCACTAGATACTTTTTAATGTGGCTTACGTGTTGGAAAATTTTGGCTACCCCTATACTGTATAGAGTGTATAGACTGTAGTACTCCACAGTACATTTTTATTCCTTTCAATTTCTAAAAAACTCATTAATCAATCTATAGTATTTAAATCTCCTGTAAACAGTTCAAATACAACAATAAATGGAAATGAATTTCTAAAAAATAGATGTATGTAAACATAACTCAAAATCATTGATGGTTATCATTTATCAGTTACCAACAAGTATACAATTTAAATTCTAATTTTCATAATAATTCATATAACATAGACTATCAAAAAACAACAACCACAGGGTATGTCATGCTATATAGTATATTATAAGTGCATAGGCTTAGGACGAAGCTAACATTTTCCAGGTACCTATGTTCACTCTGCTCATCTATTACCTTAAGCCAGAGGTCGCCAACCAGTTAATCACGATTTCAAATTTTTAAAATAACTTAATTTTTGGAAACGGTTGATGACCTCTGCCTTAAACGATTATAGCAGTTATAACTTATAACTCATTAGCTCTAATATTCGATTTGTATCTATCGAAAAGTACCTACTCTAAAACCTGATTTAATGTGATTATACTGCATCAGAGACATTGGCTGTTTTAACACAAATAACATAATCAAATATAAACTACGGTCAAAACTCAAAACGTCCTATGACGACTCAAAATTCTGTTTATTTTACTTGAAATAGTTATATTGAATTTCATTATTACTTAGTAGTATTCTGGTACTCAATAGTATCTAATCAAGTGCTGATGTAATAGGCACAGAAATTACAAATGATAAATTCACCATAAAATTATCTTTATTAATTGGGATTTTACAATTTCGATTTGCTAACGATAGCAGTGATAAAATATTATTTTAGGTTTTATAGTTACCCAATAAATGGCGACATTGCACGATTTTCACTTGTTTTATATGATTTGGGCTCATAATATGGATTCGAGCACAAATGGGTTGTACCGTTATATTTAATTAATTAATTTCATAATATAATTTATACTTGTATATATGAAATTCGAACGACCGTATATAAAATAATTAAAATACGCAATTTACGGTCTTTTGCGACAAGGCTTTTCTGATTGTATACTTAAATATGGATTAGGACCTTACATAGGTACCTATAGAAATTAATAATATCTACATGTTATATTGATGTGTTTGTCGCGTTTTGAAATATCAATATTATTTTAGTTATATAACACATAGGTAGGTACATAAGTATACAGGTAGTATATTATTGATAAAACTTATTGGATCAGCAGCAGGTACCTATACATATACCTACCTACATATTATTATATACTACTTATGTATAAAAAAACTGTTCATATACTTGAAGTTGTGTTATTGCATTATATTTATATACGTATATAATAGACGAAGAAATAGTTATAAATGTTGATTATTGGGTTGACGTGTGGCGCGCCTAAATACCGCTGCAGGTATATTTTCATAAGTAGTTTGCCTAACTAATTATTTTCTTGAAGTTTGTGTTTATCGTTTATTTTTGATTCGTCGAAAAATACGTCGATTGGTTTTAACGTTGTTTTATTAAAGTATTAGATTCACGTTTTGGAATTAATTCGGCCAATCGAATGGCTACAAAAGTATCAGGCTCATGCACGTGGTGTGTTGTAACTTGTATTATCCATAGGTATAGGTGGATAATATAATATAATATTATGTCGATAAAACACGTTAAGCGCGTCATACATAACATGCGTATACACATTATACGACAAACGGCAATTATTGAGATTGGACTCATTTACATAATATTCTGAATACCTATATAGGTATACGATATTGTAATGTAGACAGTCTCCTGTTATTAATCGAATTTACTCAGGTTTAAGGATAATTTTGAATGTCCACACAGAGTGTTAAAATGTGCTGCAGGTGTAGATTTATATAATACCTACCTACTTAACGTATATATATATATATATTATATATTATAAGCACGCCGAGTACACAGCGAGTATTTCAATATTTGAGCAAGGCACCTATATTTTATATTATATATATATAGCTACATATATAGGTACGCTGCCTTTATATATATATATATATATATATATATATATATACCCACTCGTTTGATGTCTACGAAGTACATAATAATATTTAGTGTCTGCGAGCGCGCACAACCGTCGTAGATTATAATAATTATTAATACCCGCGATTAAGTTGTAATAGGTATATGTCACTATGTAAGTAAATATTACTATCGGTTTTCTAACAGGAACACATTTTTTACGTCAATAATAAAACAACACTATGTACGTAATAAAGCATGTACCTACATATTATTATTTTACATACTAATCTATTAAATACTTAATACCTACTATATTATGCTATATTATACACGTACATAGTAATATGTGCGGGAAGTGAAACAATAATACGATAGTATTGTGATTATTGCGGTGTCGGAACATCTCTTCATCGTTTTGGTCGGGTGTCTTTGATTTCGATTTTCATTTTATTATCACCAATTAAATCATTAGCAGTCATATATTATATTATACCTACATTACATGACCTATATATAATCTGTAATAATGTATAATGATCTGTGTTTATGCGTTTGAAAAACACTGTTATAGAGCTACTGAAAATAGGTTGTGGTGAAATAGGTTTTAATTTTTGACAAAAAAAAATCGTTGTAAAAAATATAATATATTTTATTACTTTACATTGCCTTATAATTTTTCACTTTTTTTGATTTACAACATACATTTTTAATTTCATATTCCTAAGTAGAACATTTTCCTGAAAATTTGAATGCATAAAAATCGATTTTTGGCCGATTAGCGTCGATTAGTCATACCTATGTAGGTAACTTATAGTTACGCGTATTTTAAGTTTAGATTAGTGGAGTAGGTATAACAGACGATCATTTTGTTGGATCCGTTGCACAAATCCACTCCTTTTATTAAAACTTAAACTAAGTTAAAACAAATTATAACTAATTAACCCCATGTTCAAATGTGTGTATTTTTATGCACCTATTGGAATTCTGAGAAAAATATAAATATGAAATTCAATATGTTTCCCATTATGGAAAAAAATTAATAATTATAAAAATGATAACAATAGACATTAAAATAAATAACATTAGACAATTAAAGTAAAAATTCGATTATTTTTGAAAATTTTGAATTTAAAATGTGTGTTTCATTATTTATTAAGCACTTCTAAAAAATATTCCCTAAAACATTAATACTTTTTGAGACAATTAGTGTTTAGGTACCTTTAAAAGAATCTATTTGTACCGTATTTCGTATATGCACCATTGTGTTGTTTTTTGATTATTTTGTTTGAACGCAATATTTTTTTGACGTTTGTAAGCATTTTTCCAGGTGATCACTTTACAGCAGTCGGCGTGGATCTAATAATATCATATAATATTATATTGCGTTTTGCATTTAATATTATATTGACCCCAAAATGGCCGTCGATTGTACCCGCGAGCAATGACGGTGGATTGCAAAAATTTGCAATCGCAGACAGCTATATCCTATAAATATTAAATGTGTCAGAATAATATGTTTGAGCTTATGTACTATATACTACACCAACGCAAAATTTTATTTATGCACAACACACTTTCTTAAAAACAAAATATCATTCCGTTTTATTTAAGAATATTATACGTACCGTTCAAATATCAAGTTTACCTATAATATATTATTATTTATTTGTATAAAATGTGCGTACAATAATTATTTAACGATTAGGTGCGAGTAAGACTTTTTTTCTAATTATATTTGAATTTTTGTTTTGTTTACAATAATTAATATCCACATAAAATGTTATTCTCTCAACAAAAATCATAAGCACTATGCCTTCTCGGCGGTAGATAAACAATTTATTATAGATATGACGTGTTTATCGCATGTCTTTTTACATTAATAAATTTAATGAATCGACTCGAGAAAACAATAATATCATCGTGTTTTTGGCTTACACGTTTTAAAATTATTTAAATAAATTGCAAACTGCTATTTCGCTATCGGATTATTGACAGTTGTGATTATAAGTTATCGTACTCATTATATTATATTTTAATTATTCTTCGGTTTTATTTTAAATGATTATAGGTACGTGAGATCTGAATAACGAACACACAACGTCAGCTACAATATTATATATCATAGCCGTTATTAAAAATCTTCGTAATTCGAAAATAATTTCGATTCAATGTTAATGCGCTCATAGGTACAATACGATAAATTATATAGTGACATAATATAAGTACACAATAACGTGGAATCGTATAAACGGATTAAAATTATTCCGAATCGAATTCGCCGCCAGCAGTCAGCCCATCTATATTGATCCATATAATAGAAGAATATTGTTCTATGTCTATATAATATTGTATACATTTTAATGGAATATTATTTCTAATTTACACACAGTGCAGATGACGAGAAAGAAAATTTAATATTATTATTGTAATACATTGATCTGGTCAATTTCGCCAACTATTTTACCCGTCATATACACGCGCTGGCGAGTACCTACTGCTGCAGACGACACTTTATTTTGTAAGTTCATAACCAAAAAATGTGTAAGTTGTAAGTATCTATTTACATTCTTAGTATATTTTAAAACGGAGCCATTGGTTTTCACGTTCTTATATCTACTATATCTAAATATACTATAGTACCATAATTAAGTGCAGTGCCTATAATAATATATACTTAACCACCTTGATAAACTCACCTATTGTTATTTAAATTATTATATTTATTCAAGTATGGTGAATAGGAATGGATACGACGTTTATCAAATTAAAACAAACAGGTGTTATGGGTAAATAATAATAGTATTTACTAAAAAACATATTATATCATTATATCACAGTCTATATAAAAAAAATAACCATACACGCACATTATAATATTATGAATGCGTGTTGGTACACAGTATTTTTTCACAAATCAAAATAATAAATAATAGCATACAATATACTATAATACACATACAATGATATGATGAGGTAAGAGGACTACCGATTACAATATTATACTATATTATATTATATGAGAACAAATTATATTAATTATTATACCATTTTTTGTTTTGTTTTTTTTTATATAGTCGTCTAATATAATAATATATTATAGTCTATATCTAAACGATGGTATATCACAGGGTCATATTTTAAAAAAATTAAAAAAAAAATTAAACATGTTTATAAATATATTTAAATATAGTAATTATATATATGAACGCGTGCGAATAAAAAAATGCCTTATAATAATTTATCAAAAACTATACATAGACAATAATATTTTAATAATATTATATTATATTACGTATGTCAAAATCTTTTAGTTCATATAAGCGTAAAAAGTTCGATAAAACCCGTTTGCGTCCGCGTCCTGTTATACAGGCGTTTGGTTGATTTTTCTAGAGAATGTATAACATAACAAGAAAAACGATACAATATAAATTGTAGACAATAACAAAAAAAAAAAATTCAAATCGAGACAAATAATTATATCGTTATATATAAAATAATTGGTAATATCACTCGCACGTGTGCGTGTGGGTGGGTGGTGTGTGTTACACGGCTGTCATTTTACCAAGGCCTCCATACTGAGGAGTTGTCGTTTTTCAGGGACATGTCAACGACCTGCAGGAGTCCGGTGGAAGTGCCATCCACGCTGCATCCAGTGCTGACCATTGAGTTTGGCGTCAGTGGCATCGGATACGACGAGGTGGTGCTGCCGGTAGGTGACTGAGGTGGTGGTGGCGACGAACAGGACGACGACGCAGAGGATGAAGACGATGAGGACGCCGACGACGAGGACGAGGATGTGTCGGTGTTGAGCGTCAATGGCGTGGCCGGTGATGTGGCCGCGGCCGTTGTCGGCCCGGTTGGTTGGATCGAGTTGAGCCTGTGGCCCAGGTGGGTCATGAGGTTGGCGCCCAGAGTGACGTCCAAGCCGGGCGTGGCGGCCAGGCACCGGGACACTTCGGAGGCGCAGCGCGTGTAACCTGCGCGGAACCGGTCCATCTCGGTCACCGGGTTGCCGGAAAGCCGCTGTTGCCGGCGTAGCTTGTGCAAATGACGGACGGTCAGCTCGAGTATATCGGCCTTTTCCAGTTTGCTGACGTTCTCACCCTCGGATTGCAGGGCGACTACCATCAATTCTTTGAGTTCATCCAGGCACCGGTTGATGCGGGCACGGCGTTTGCGTTCCAACATGGGTTTCATGACCTGATTAAAAAAATTAAAAAATGCCGTTAGTTAAAATGTTCGTCTAAATAGTGTTAAGATATTTTTTAAATTTTTTTTTGGGGCGACGTCGTCAGTTTAACGGAGTGTCCGACGCACGTTGTGTTGCCTATACACGTGCGCCGCCGCGGTCGGCACTACACGGTTTCTCGTAACGACGGTTATTTCAAATAATTGAAGGTAATTATTTTATTATTTATATTTGCGCGCTTGAACCCCGTTCTTAGCTGATAAAATTAATTTAAGTAGATTTTTTTTTTGTTATTATTATGCATCGTACTCGATGATTGCGCTGATGTTTTTTTGAAATATTTTTGAAATTGAAAAATAAAACGAGACTGGACACGTACGATTATTTTTACTTATAATAATTGTTTTTAAACTGAAGCGTTAGAATTTTTTTTTATGTAAAGAAACACGTTAAGATATAAAAAAAAATCGACTCGTTCTAAATTTAAAGAGTTCAAATCTCCGGTGGCGAGGAGAAGCGAGTAAAAATAAAAAAAAAATTGAAATTTGAACTTCGCAGCGGAGCGATAGAATAACTATTGATAACTGTGTAATATAGGAAAATCGTAATTACCTTTCTGTACTGGTAAGTCCTGGAGACGGGTTGTTGCATTTCAGTGGCGACAGAAGACATGACGACTGTTTGCGTGTTTGCGGACGTAGAGTATAATAATATAGTGTATTATTGTAATGAACCACTGTCGTAGATCCAAAACGAAATCGCACTGATCGTAACACGAACAATTTAAATTTAAAAAAATAATAATCACAATAATAAAATATAAAAATTATTATCGTTGACGACGACGAGTGCAGGAGCAGCAGTAGCAAAGAGCGGTACGCAGCGACAGAGCGCGAGAGACGTGTGCGTGCCGGCGGTCGGTGTCGGAATGCGGTGTGCTGGGCGCCGGGTGGGGCGTTTTATAGGCGCGCGGCCCGTGGGAACTCGGGACAGCGCGACGTTCCCACACACGCGGCGGCGGCGGACACGGATGACGATGCAGCCGGCCAGCTGCCAGGCCATAGGCATTTTTCAACCGTATTATATTATTACGCGGCGGGCGCGCGCGCGTGTGTGTGTGCGTGTGCGTGTGCGCGCGCGCGTGTATATTGTAATGTACTCACGCACACGCACACACGAGTTTACACGCGTTTGCGCGCGCGCTGGTACACACACATACACGCACACTCGCGCGCGCAGAATAGGGACGTACAGGTACGTGTGCACGTGCGACGGACACCACTGCCGCCGCCACTACCATTCCTTCTGGCCGACCGCACGACTACCGCCGCCGCCACTCCTTTTTGTCCAAGACCTACCGCGCGCGTTCGCCGGTAAATAATAATAACAATATTAGCTATGCGTTACCTGCGACTTAATACTTAAATAATTATTATTATGATAAACGATTTACTAATCGTTTATTTATTATATTAAAATATTGTTAGGTATATTAATAATATTATGGTTATTATGGGTGTCGCGTTCATTTTTTCTTATAATATTATAACATTACTAAGTATAGTAATGTATTGAGTAGTGTTGGTTGATCATCCCAACTCCGGGGGAGGGATACGGATATTAAAATTTTTATCCAATTTCCTGGACGTGGTAATGACTCGATAAATTTCAATGGAATTATATTAATATGTAGATTACATGTAGGTACATGATTCATTGAATTCTTCAACACTTAAATGTGGAACACTATAACGATATTATAACGTTAATAATTGAAAACATATCTTACTATAATTAATGTACAGAACAATAAATTGCAAAAGCAATGCAGAACAATTTATTTTAATCGTAAACATGGATTGAATTTTTTTCATTGTTAAATTATATATTTTATTTTAACATCGATAATACATTATGATTATCTTGATCATTTAGTACTGACGAATCAATGCAAAACGTATAGGTATATTTATTGAAATTAGTCGTTTTTAAATTGTTGATAAATAATAATCTCCAAAAACCTTTATCGTTGAGTTTTTAGCCCAACGCCGTTGATTACTAATACTTTGTCGAAGCCCCTTCCAATCAGTTCTTAAAAATTTACAATATAATTTTCTAAGCCACACGGGGGAGACACTCAGACACCCAGCGATGCCACCGGTAAATACTCCAACTCCAATGCGAATGCGTATAGGTACGAACGATCGTCGTTAAGAATTTATGGAGGCGAACCTATAAAAATAATTATTATATTACTATTATTTGTGTCGTATAGAACAAGTGGAGAAATTGGTATGATGTTATTATTATTATTTTAACACCTACCTACCTACCCGTTGTACATACTAATATTGCATAGGCGCGTTACGATATTAAAATGTATAATATTATACGATGACAACAATTGTACATTATGCTATTGTAGTTGGTACTATACACTATACTTGATATTACATTAGAACAATAATAATATCATACTATATAACTGTATGGTAACAATACACTGCGGTAATTGTTTTTATAATGCGTTTTCGACGGTGACGACAATGATTTTTCAGAAAAGCATAGTAAGTAATGTTATTATTATAACAATAACATAATACTTGGATTGTTCGTTATCGTATAACAATAATTATACCGATTATAATAATATTTTAATAATATATTCTATATAGCTGATACTCTCGATTTTTTCCGCTACTACTATTACGCCGTTACACAACTCATAATTATTATTGATCAAAGAACAATTATTATTATTATTATTATTATTATTATTATTATTATTGTTGTTGTTGTTGTTGTATGGTGGAAATTTTTGTTTTTTTTTTACTTATTTCGTGAATGAATCCTCTCGGTGTCGATAAATCCAATATTTTTTATTAATTATTATTATTATTATTATTACCGTACGTTCATGTCTTTATCGGAACACGAGATCATCGGCGAGGTGCGTTTTTTTCGAAGATGTGTAGCCTGATGGGTACCTATTAAATTATATAACTACCAGCCCATGTCCAATGTACGTAGAGTGGTTCGCAGGCTCCGTGGCTGGCCGACAAATTGGCTCGTTTTCGTTTTCTACGCATCGTCGAGTTTAAACGATCGATAATAATAATAATATACGCCCTACATGTGTATTAAATGCGTGCACGTCGTCGGCATAATAGGTTTGTTTTCCCGGCGCGTGAATTGAGAAACCGATTAAATAGATAAAAAAATAATTAGTTACCCGGTGGAGCGAAAAAAAACCAATTTTCACAAGGTTAGTATAAGTGAGAAGAAAAAAAACGAAGGCAAAAGTCGATCAGCATATCGCGATAATTGTTTTAATGTACGTTGTAAGGTTTTGCCAATCGCGTGTATAATTTAGTAACAATAATTATTAGGTACTATTAAGACGTTTTAAACGGAAACACATTATCGTCATTATCTTCTTCGGCACAACGACACGACAATATGACCATATTTTAATGTTATTTTATAATATTATATGAGTGCAAGTGAAATATTTTCAAACGGATAATGGCCACAACCATTTCATATTGAGCAAGTATATTATTTACGATATTAGACCCGATCTAAGTCCTTCGCGGAGCCCATACTTTTTTGCATCAATCTAAATGTCATTATTTTAATATATGTCTAACCTAGCCCTTTATAAAAGTATCATATTATTATACTGTATAAGGTTATACACTTATACGAGACGTCAGGACGGTACATTATACATTTTGCAAAATAATACAGTCCTATCGGTTGAAAAAACTTCTCTGCCAAAATGATTTACTAACGAATTCAATCGAGTGTTATCCGACACTTTGTATTTATGCATTTTTGTAAAATAAATCAATTAAATTTAATAAATTAAATACATAAATTGAAGAGTCGGTCACAGTCGATAATCAATAAAATAAACACGTCCGTCTTTGAGTCTTTCTTATTTCACTATGCCACAATGCCGTAAAACGTCAATCACACAGTTGCGTTATCGTCTCGTATGTATCAGTAAAATTATCGGAGCTAATTATTACGATAATACAGGGGAAACTTCAAAATAACACACGTGTGCACCGGGCCTAAAATAGTATCTGCCAATAGTTTATTAAATAATAGTAGATCACGACAACAAATGATAAAGATAATAAATCGTTATGATAAAAATAAAATTTCGTCAATTAACGACAAGCTAATAGAAAATGAATGTTTTACAATAAAATGTAACTTTCAAAAAAAAAAATGCGAATATATGTAAAAAAGAAGTACAAAAATTAATAAAATGCACTAAAAACACTAAACAATGACCGTAAAGCATAAAATTTCCTAAAAATGCATAAAATGCAAAATAAAAATTGTACCATTAAACTCTATATTCCACTGATCAAATTTGTGTAAAGACGAGCCTCGAACGCATTATGTATTTTGTGCCTATCCATGTGATAATGATGCCAAAATTATGTTAAATTAAAAACGAGAAACGCAAAAAAATATCTCGAGCAGAAATTTTCATTCGACATGGGTATGTTCGGTGATAAGAATATAATATATTAATATATTATAGACTGATATAATGTGTGGTGTCCTGAAAATAATATGTGACGAAAGAGTCGAGTCATTGATGCGGTATAATATAAGCCGACGCGATTATCGCCGCTTATGCGGACGAGAGGCGATTATGATGTCGAGAAGCGTGAAAACAAACAATATTTTAAACAGACGAGGTGTTTGCCGTTCGTGTCGAAAGTTCTCTCATTCGAGTGTCGATCGAACAAAATGCAGCGAATAAATGCGGTAGGCGGGCAGTGGAACCGTGGTGGCGGCTTAGTGATCCTACAATTATAAGTATATAATTGGATAGAGTATAATATATTATAATTATTTAAGGACTGAGATACATTATAATATTATATAGAGCCATAGAGATACCATTCTAATTTATACTCCGTGTAGACCGTGTGTGGTCCTTGTGAATTGGCAATTTTTATTTGGAACCAAATTTGGTTAACACGCTACCACCAAGTATTATATAGTTGAAAATATTCAACTATCTCGCCGTGTATTTCAAAGTGGTAACGGATGTCTTGAAATAAATCAAAATTATTTTAAGCGTGTCTAAACTTACAAATCATAAAGTTTGTAATCGAAAACAAATGTTAAATTTCCAACACGGCTGCATACGGAAGACGGCGATAACGTAATAGTATTGTTATATAATAATAATAAGTACAATGCGGTTTTGGCTTAGGATAAGTTTGTGTGTATGTCGCGCTCGCGTGCACCGTGTACACGACACACGGTAATGTCGTAATGATAATAGTGAATAATAACAATTATAATGATGATAATAATAATAATAATGTGGACATCACGCGAGTGCACATCGAATTCGTATAATATATTATATAGGTATTGTAATAATATTTTTTCGATTTGTTTACGGAGGTTATGCAGTACCGGCGTGCCATATAATATGTATTTATAAATTATAAGTATATACACCAGGCCACGTCGAGTATATGGTCTGCCAAGTGCCAATGCGGTCGACGAGACAACACTCGTAAATTCAATTATTAACGAGTCGACACATCACACACACACTACACACATATGCACACTGCGCAGTGTATATTATATTAGGTATTCATAATAATAATATGGTGTTGTAATGCACGGCGACCCGACGAGTGACGTGGGACAGCAGCCGGAAAAATAAAAACCAAATATTATATATAATAATAATATATTATATAGTAAGTATAGTGATATATAGGTATACGCGTTTAACGGGGCGACGGTTATTATATTACCTACTCGTGTATATATTAAAATATATTTTTTCGGCCGTCAAAACCTCCCCGGGAAAAAAAAAATAAAATAAAGCGAGTATAACCACCGACGACGACCCCTAATGTGCCGCATAATATCATTTTCGAAAAACGAGCACGTGTTGCACGTTGAAGGGTACGGCGGCCATATACGTCATATTGGCTATTAGGTATACATATTATGTATAATAATATAATATATGAGTGTGGTACAGTGTGTGTGTGTGTGTGTGTGTTATGTGTCTATATAACATAAACTATATATATGTAGGATATATACAACACGTAATATACATATAATTTATAATATTATATACTGCTGCACAGATACGCGTCTCTCGCACACGTGCAGTACATCGTATAATATATTATAATACGTCGCATACCTTATTTTTCGAGGAAAAAATTTCTCACACCAAACCCTCCGAGCGCGACGACGGCGACGGGGATGTTAACCACGTTTTTTTCTGTCCTTTCTTTTCCGTATACGTTCGCGCCTCTCTTCAGAATGGAAAAAAAAGGGAGTACAAAAAAAGAGTTTAATAATAAGCGTGCTACTCTATGTATATTTAAATTTTTATTACACTTTGTCACCACCGCACACATGCGTTATACGTCGTCTATTATTCAGTGACATGCTGTTGTGTCGTTTATTGTATAAATTGTTTTATACGTATAACGTATTAATATTGTTATGTATATAATATAATATATATGCTTACATATAATATGGTACAGTATATTATAATGTAACAGTCGCGTCTCAATAACTTACATGTTTTTCTCATGTCCCTTGAAAATGTATAAAATGTATATATAATAATATATACGCACTGAACACTGCAGACCTCAGTACGACTCAATATGTGCTATGTGCCTATATCAAAATATGACTCGTCGAAAAATGCACAAGTCAAATTTATTTTTTTATCCCTCGACATTTGAGTTATCGAGACGACTTGGTCGGTAAAATATAATGGTTTATAAAAAAATGCAAAAATATTTTCATTATATCATATATTTGTCATGACGAAATGACGCAAAGCTTTATTGATAAGAACATAACATTGATGAGAAAATCAATTATTCTCTATATCTCTTACCTTATTTAAGACATGTTATTATTATTGTTTTTTGAATTCATAAATCTAAATTTTAGGTACGGAACTGTGTGCTACAATCACACATCTAAAATATAATTAAACAATATAGGTAGATACACCAATATATCACCATATTATGGATTAAATATGACTGTTTGAATAGTTTTTTAAAGTTTCGGATTAATTTAACCATCCTATAATTTTTATGAGCTAAAAGATTATTTTGATGACATTATAGAGCATATAAAAACATCTTATTTTTAAGCGCATATAAATCCGGTCTCTAATCATGATCATGGTGCTCGTACTATTATAGGTAATTTGTTTAGTATAATAATTAATAGTGTTTACAGCTACAGGCAACTATATATTATTGTCACAAGAAACAATAGAAAATACCTGTACGAAAAAAGGGTTAATAAACCATAACACAAATATTGACATGACGCGCACTGCGCCACTGCACCTACATTATAATATAATATATAATACTGCAAGTGAATACTTGGATGAAAACCAAACAAACAACACGCGTTTATGAAATATTTTAGTGTACAGACGATGTGTTCGGTCCCTCTATTTGTTGAATGAATTTCAACTGTTGTCAATATACTTAAGTATACCCGCATCTATATATGGCGATGATACCTACTATATTATAATCTATTATATTCTACGACAAATCATTTGACATTTCGTATGCGCAGACGTGCAGTGAGCCTTTTACGATTATTTTAATGCAACAGAGTAGGTGGGACCTAAAAATTATTAGTATACAGTGTTATAATGATAAAATATGTTCGATTCTATAAGCAAATATACGTAAAATAAATTTAGACTTATAACTTATGATGGGCGATGTTTGGTGAGAGAATATACTGGAAGGAGTGGTGTCTGGTGAGTTTAGAGCAAGGAAGACGAGTATATTTATACATACATTTGTTTGAAGCGACTGAATTTATAATATTAATACCCAATAAAAATTATGCGTAATATATTATGTTATGTTACTAACCTGCAATAGTAGGTATATTATAGAAGTATTTATAGTAGGTGGGTATACCTATAATATAATACCTAATTATAACCTACTATAAAATGATTAGGTGCTTTTGGATTATGAAAATATATGACTTCCACCTGGTAATTTAAAATATAATTTTAATACAAAATTTACTTTGCCCGACGCTAAATCTCCCAATGGATACAATATTATGACATCTTAAAATACCCAAAATACACTCGCAGATAGGTAAACCAATACCTAAACGGCTAAACGCATTACCCATACCTTATAGTTATTTTAAACTGCATTATATTATGATTATATGGAAGTGTCGCAGTAAAAATATTATTTATTATAATATATTGCACATGGTATATATTGGTATATTATAATACTTAGTACTTACCTACCTATTGCGTATAAACACTGCGAGGTGAGGGGAAAGCGCGTCACAATAATAAAATATTATTGTTATTTGTGCAGTGAACTGTGTCAACTGGCGACGTCCGTGATGTGATGATATTATTATTCACTGCTTTAATATTATACATAAAGATATGACATATTTATATAAATAAAGGAAATATTCGTGTCTGTGTATCCACAGTCAAGTCTATTTCATTCATGGTTCTAAAATGTACTTAATACTAATCCTATGCACCTCGAAGCTTATTTTGCATTTTTAAAAATGGGCTTACACGGGAATTTGTTGGCTCACGAAAAACGAATATTTGTTTGTTTGAATTGAGTTGCCATTGGGTTATGAAAAATACGATTATAATTTGATATAAATGTAGTATTTTAAATAACTTGGTCAAAACCACCCAAATTACTGAGTTCTTAATACGTGTATTTTACATTTAACGGAGTTTAATACAAGGTAGATCCATTGGCATTATTTATATTGTCACTGGCAAGATCAGCTACAATTAATAAATATATCTGCTATATCCTAAAATCTTAATCAGATGAGCCATATGAAAATTTACAGTTTCTCACCGATTTTCGTCAACAGATTCGGCAAAATCCACAGTGTTAAAAACTACTTTTTATTAAGTACTTACTTTTTACTTTTAACACGTATATATTATAATTATTTATGGTTGACCCACAAAAAACCATATTTTGTTTCAAATTTATATATTGTTGCCAAATATTATTTTGGTACAGAATATTATAAAATAGTTATTTTGATTGGATATTATTATTGACCTGTAGTTATTTTATGGTTTTCAAAAACAACCCAAACAATTGCAGTGTTAATAAAGTGTGCAGAATATGAAAATCAATTTATCCATTTAACGGAGCACGATACAGGGTAAATCCACTGGCATTATTCAATTTGTCACGGGCAACGCCGTGCGGGATCAACTATAGTGTAGGTATAATACATTATTATTATATGCGCGCCCATTTAATATACACACATACGTACTCTTCACGGCAGTATAATAATAATAATAATTTAATGATTGATATATATAAACATAATATATATTATAATATACCGAGGAGCACTCGACGGCGGCGTAAGTATGACGTAAAGAGATACTTGTTGCTTCACTCGCATCCTGCACGTGTCCAGCACGCTCCGGTACTCGGGTTCCCGCGGCCGTTTTGACGTCAACGGACACTCGACGCGAGTGCCTCGCCCCGCGCGCATCGCCCGCGTAGATCTGCTCGCCGCCGCGGCACTCCTCTATACTTCCGAACCGGCCGCGACAATAATTTGTTTTTATCGTGACGGTTTGGCGGGCGCGCGTGCGATGACGACACGACGAGGCGGTGTGTGTGTGTGTGTGTCGACAGCATTATTGTGCTCGATCATTACACTTTATACGATCGATTGTAATTGTATAAATTTTAATATGCACTATACAGCCTTATATGTATCAAAGTTACCGTCGTGTGCGGAGTTTTGTGTTTTTTTGACACACTGCACCCTCAATAATTGCCACATTTGCAATGTTCTATATTTTTTATTTCAATCACAATATTGATATTTATATCATTAACGGGACCAGCCCTTAGAAAAATATATAATTACTCGTTAAATTCAACGATTCGAAAGAGCTAGGGGTCCAGTATTAACATAACCATGTTCATCTGCTGCGGATGTTTAGCTGGTTCACTTTTTTCAAATTATTCGAGGTGCCCCTATAGGCGAGTGATAAGTCTCTCAGCAACAGGATCATATTAATATATAGTTGTGGGGCGAATTTCAAATATTTAGTATGAATCTTAAAAGTGTATAATATTGAATACGATCTAATCGAATAATATACAGTCTTGCGCTGTTTATATTGTCCATGCGCGACAGAGCTGCATATTCAAGAATAAAGCGGACTGTAACGATCATATTATATAATAGAGATATCGAGGGCAGATTCCTGCTTGAAATATTCCTTGCCAACATCATACTGAATCCTGCAAGAACCTTAAAACCTCTACAACTTACCATCATTTTAATATGATATCCTGCAGGATCAAGTATACCAATAAACATAAACCAAGGTCAATCATACACTATTATCGCTGCACACAATATATCAGAACCAGCTGACATTTCATACATATAAATAGTGTAGAGGCGATCGTATCCGATAATTCCCTAATGTATTCGAGATAAAGTTATAATATCCTTTTCCGTAGTCGCAATAGTATCTATATTATATTATATTTATAAAGATAAACGTAAAACGCTTTAACTTATCTATATAGTACACTTACGTTAAGCAATATTTTACGACAAGGATGATGTGACATTATCTCGAAAATAATCTCCTCTTCAAATTTGGTATAAAAAAAAATTAGTGTTCACTGTTTAAACAAACAACACAAACGCCTTAACTTCGATTTTACGTAGTGGAATTTTGCAATGTTGCTCATTATACTAACGGAATATTATACGTGTATCATGTATGGGGATTATCGTTGTAGCACAATTTATATACAGTTTGCACATATCCGGTAGGCGTTTTATTTTGCACGTTTCGTGGGTGTTCGCAGGACTTACAAAATAACGTAAAACAAAAAATGTTGCAGAAACAGAGCCAACTCTTTAACATTTTTTGATTAACAATAATATAATATAAAATAAAAGTGTGTATTTAGATTAATATATAATATTATTATCATTGTAGATTATGAAATAGTCATGACCTGCAAAACATTTTTTTATTATTTAGTAATATTTACATATCTACGCTTTTATATATATATATGTTATATTCGACGTTTACATAATCAAATCGATATACCTTTTTTTTTTTTTCGGAAAATTGACTTATTACGCATCACTTACAATTTATCAATAATAATATCTTACTTATACTATGTAGATCTGATGAATTATATATATTTAACAGTAACCTTTCTTTTATTAGTAATAAACTAATAAATAATAATACCTATATGAGCATAATAAAACGATAGCCGAGAGTCAACATTTAAACAGTAGGTATAGAAAAAAAAGCGACGCCCTAGAAAATATTGTTAATTTTTCTTATATAATAATAATGTTGCTGTCTGTACTGTCTTATAATTTGAAAACAAATAAAACTTTCGAATCTTTACGATGCGATGATCGAAATATTGAGTTTTCGCTATGTTATTATTATTTATTACCATACTTATACTTACAACATATAAATAATATACATGGAATAAGCCAACTAGTTTTTTGTAGTATATAGTTTTGCCTAAAGGTATATTTCAATAATTGACTACTGTACCTATCGTAATGATATATATTATAACAAAATATAACAGTAATAATAATAATGTGATTGATTATATTGTATTAACGTACGTACGACGAGAGACTCGCACGCACTATTAATATTATATTATTATCGTCCACGTCACAGTTAAATGAATCGCGATCGTTGTGAACCACTGGCGTAATCCTTATTATTTATATGTTTATACATTTCGGAACTCAGTAGTGTAACCTGCACGGGGAAGACTGAGGGGATTGTAACCTTCCCAGAAATTCCTGAAAAGTTTAAAAATGCTTCCAGTGATCTGTGAACGTGTATATAACTTTGTATAACGTATTAACATAACTACGAGTATATATTAAAATTGCATGAAGGTTATCAATGGCATACAAACACGGGGGAGAGGGTGTTCAACCCACCCCCTTGGCATATTTTTAATTTATTTAGTATGTATATGTATGAAAAATAAAATAAATATTATAATTTTTTTTATATAACCTCCCTTTGAAAATATCTGTGTACTCCACTGAAGGTTACTGCAAAAGTCCTAAATGTTATATTATTAATATAACAATAATATGTATATTGTATACCCATGGAATCAGTATACTCCAAACTTATATGGGATCCTATAGTTAAGCGGCTTATATATTAATATTTTGTTACTATATGATATGTATGTTACTGTGTTATAAAAATGTCAACGACGCGTGTAATTCCTTTTTCCGTGGTCTTGCGGTTAGCTCGCGGCTCCGACACTATATTATATATATATATCGTCGACCGTGACCCAGTTAAAATATTATATTATATACATATACTAGGTACACGAGTACATGACGCGTATACCCCATAATATAGTATTACTGTGTAGATAAGGCGACGAGAATAACGCGTTTGTAAAGTCACGAAACTAGATATTATTTGGCGGCGAACCGTTCTATACGCTCAAACGCCGTTTGCACGTCGTGAAATATAATCGGTAATAATGTTTTAACGAGATACACGCGTCGCTGAATATAGTATAATATTATCATAATTAGCGACCGTGCCGCCGTAGTAGTTTTCACCGATTCGCGTCCGTCGTCGTGCAGTGACGGCCAAAAAAAAAAAGTGGCCAGACAGGACGTTATGCGTGCACACATGTAATATATTGTAATAATATACCGAGCGATTATCGAGTGCAGTCGTCACAGACAAGAATACCAAGTCACTATGGCGCTCGTCTCCAGCTTGCGTTTTCGGGCTATCGTGGTTTTTCGCAGTGACATTAAATCCGAGAGCGGCAGCAGTGAACATAAAATATTATAATCGTATTCGAAAAAAATAATGATTCCGAGAGGGGAGTCCGATTTTAATATACATAATATAATATGATTACAAAATATGAAGTATGTACCATATAGGTAAATATAGGTGATATAGACATATATACAGTATTAGATAAGTTTCCCCGACCCCCAGAAAATGTTATGTCAAAATAGCGTACCTATATGAATATTAATATATTTATATATCGAGGCTTATTTCTATGCGAGTAACATTTACGGAGTTCGTAATGGGTAGTACGGATATAGATAGTGTGTAACGACTAGTTTAATTTCTGCAGACAATATTCACATAATTTTAATAAATAACAAAAATATGATAATTCGACAACATAAATAATATTTGATAATATATTTTTAAGTTTATTCGATGGCCGTGATAGATGGCAGTAATTTATTAGTTATATGGCTAAGACCACTTCACTATCCGATAATTAATTCTAACAACGGTGTATGGTGTATATACGTTTAATTTAAATCATTTACAAATGTAAGCAAGGCTACAGGTTACAAAAATATGTACGGTAATTCTTATCTAAATAAAAAGGGCAAATCCCCCCCCCCCGATCTTGTGCATTTCTGTAGTAAATCCGTGTAATACGAAAAATAGGCCCCTCCTAATATACTATGCTTATAGAGAAGTTAGTGGAGATCATAGACCTATTAACTATGGACAGCGCATTCCTACCCGCACTGCCCACAATTCTAGATGATCATATAACTGAGAGAGAAAGAGCATAAAGCAGTGAACCATTTATTTGGCAGTAGGCACACTGCAAAACACTACTTTATTTCTTTTCTCACTCTACTATATCGTTTGCTGACTTCTCTCTCTAAGCGCTGTCCATAGTTAATAGGTCTATGGTGGAGATACGATCGAAAACTGTTGTTCCTCATCCATATAATACACAATAAATTATAGTGTCTAATTAGCACCATTGTATTATATAATATAATCGATTAGATCGCAGAGTTTTGTTAGAAACGCATAACACAGCTGCCCAGAAGTGCAATAAACTGCAGGTATAAATAAAGAAATCCGTGCGCAAGATGCGTAATATTATAGTGTTTTCGGGTTGGGTGGAAATAACTAAATAAGACTTGCGGGTTGTTATTACACAGAACCTACACACGCACATAATATAGAACAATATATGCATATTAAACAATATATGCAAACAATCGAAATAAAGAACGGAAAATAATATATAATATATATATATATAGCACAGAAGAAGGAATGAAGAAAATCCCATATAATAATATGATAATATAATAATATGATAATATAATAATATAATATATCCTCTATATGTGTAGCGGAGAAAAAAAAAGTGAAAAGGCTTAAAAGGACCGTCGGCGTCGTCGGGTCGTGTGAATCTTAGTCGGTCTCGCACGCGCTTGTTGTATACACATCGCACACACAAGCACGTCGTAATATATTATACACGCGCGGTACGTGCGCTGAACAAAAAAAAACAACTCTTGTCTTCGTCTCACTCGTGTGAGCACACACACACGCGCTTAACGTGTACGCTGTAATATAGGTACGTGCACATCTGGCACACACACACAATAATAATAATATAATGTATATAATAATATAATATTATGCGAAGGAGATTGCGCGCGCGCGCGCGAGCGGTCGCGCTATGCGGGCCGGGTGGGGTGGCGGGAAGGTGTACGATTATTATAAGGAGCCCGCTGCATTCCCACGGTAACGACTACACGACGACGGCACGGGGCACCGGTTCTCTTTCCGAAAACGTTTCCCACGCTGCCGCCGACCAGAAGCAACGAGCAGCAGCAGCAGCAGCAACAGCAGGAGCACTCACACACACACACACACCGGCAGCAGCCGTTTCTCTCTTCTCGCCGCCGCCCTTCACTGAGATCACGAAGACGACGACGACGACGAGCCGGCGGCACACCGCACACCACATACATAATGTTGTGTGTTATTATTATTTTCTTCGTGATTTCTCCTCTCCCGTCTCTCTCTCACTCTCTCTCTCTCTCTCTCTTTTCTGCGTCTCTCTGTCTACCTGGCCCTCTCTGTCCACCTCTGTCTACCTGTCTCTTTCTCTGCGCATTATCCGAGTGCGTATCTCTCTCCCTCCGTTGCTCCGTTACTCCATATATGTGTATGGCGTGCGTGTGTGTTTATTATTGTTGTGCTGTGTATACGTTACGATAATGATTATCGTAGCGCCCCGGAGGGTACGCGTGCCCGCGTCGATCCCCCCGCGACTTTATTTTCTCGGATTTTTTTTCCGCTCGGCGCACGTTCTCGATTTTTCCTACGGGTACGTATCGCCTACGCGTCGTCGGGACAGCGATATGCAGTGGCAACAACTATACACTACCCACCTAATATATTATGTAGATTATGATGTGTATATAGGCGGATTAACTCTATAGTGCATAATATATTATAGTCGGCTATGTTCTACTCGAGACACGAGTCAACGTTAAGAACGTTAATAGTTATTAATGAGGTTAACAAACAATATAATATTTAAGTCGAAAAATTTAAAGTCTCTATATTAGGTATACCTATATATTATGCGCACGGACAAGAACATAATAATATTAACTTGGTTCGATGAGAAATAAGTCAACAAATGGTTTTTATAATCATCACCTAAGTCACATCATATTATAGCATAATAATCATGACTGCTTAGCAACTTTTATTTTTTTTTTTAATAACTAAATATTTTGTTAAAAACGCAATCTACTACTATAGTTCAGTTATTAAGTTGAATAGAAAACTAACCAACTAATATTAATCTATAGAAAATGTTAGTTATATATATCGTTATTGCATGTATAGCTCATCAACTGAAAAAAAGTAAATTTACAGTTCTCAATCCTGATAACCGGTGTTAGTAAAAAAAATTTAACTTTTATAAAGAAATATCATTCAATTTACCGGTTGCAGTACAATTTTTTGTTGTTGTGAAGAGTTATAAAAACCGCATATATAGGTATAGTTACATACTATATTATTAGTTACTATGATATACATAAAGTTATATAAACACGGTATATATTCATAAAATATATATAAGTAGTAGGTACACTATAATGTAGTATATTATACCATTATACCATATTCATTATAATTTATAATTATCATTATCATATTCGTGTGGAAAAGTAAAATTAATTATCATTCATGAGTTCATGACCTTTTAGTGTCATCACCTATTTACCTATCTAAAAAAATGTATCTTACATTTGCAAAGAAAGATTGTGAATTTAAGATTGTTCGATTGGTGCGTGAAATTGCATTTAGGTACTCTTAGCTCGTCGGGTCTCTGCAGTGACTCTTACAATATAATATAGTAATAAATATGGGCGCACAATAGTTGCCTCCCGAAGTCAGAAAGGTCAATAATTTGCATACGAATTTCTTCCCGTATACATACTAGTTGCCTCCCGACGTACCCTAAATTTTATCGTCAACGAAAAGGGTCTAGTACTAGTAACCTTCTAATAGCCAGGTAATAAATATACAAATGGTTCTAAACATTTTCAAACATATCATGTATGATGTATCAAAATAAGTTTGTAATTTCAAAGTCGTAATTTATGACTTTTGTTATGTTTGATATTTAATACGATTATATCTAACGACTAAACATTAAGATAATATACTCTTTTGTGTAATGATAAGATATAATGCAAACCAGACCTGACTATAGTACATAATATACGTGATCGAGTAAAGTTTAGTAGATTTCCAACACTCATTCTCGTTGTACGAGTTGTACGATATTATTTTTAAGCGATTTTAAATTGTTACACTAGTTTTTAGAATGGATCAATGTGAAGTGTGAAACATGATTAGTGAAAAGGGAAAATGTGTTAAAATAATTAAAGGTTTTAAATTTAGTTTTCAAAAGAAGTTAGCCTTTGACAAACAATAATTTTCATTGATACTCAAATAAAAAAGCTGAATGAAAAAAAAATATCAAATTTTGAGTACCTATCAATATTGGCTAAAAAATATAATCCTAAGCAATAATAATTTTTTGTATTTTACCTATTTTGTTTGACTTATTGACTAATTGATTTTTCATTTTTATAGTTGTGTAATTTGTATATAAATGTCGTATATTATACGTATACCTAAGACTCATGATTTAACTGAACTATATATTTTTAAGAACCTAATGACTTAGTATAAAACAATTTATAATGTATACATCATATAATATAATATAAAATAATCAATTAATATTACTTTTATAATATTATTGATTTGTACCTATATAATATACATACCTATAAGTCTCATATTTTCAATAATAATGAAACATAAAATATTTATTAATTATGTTAATTTTATAGATTCATCTATTTATCCGATTTTTTTAGAGAAGTTTATGAACCACTACTTAATTCTGAACGGAAGGCAACTAGTGTGACAATTCTTGGGAGGCAACTCGTATATAATTATGAACGACCTGGTCATCGGAGCCTTCGGAGGCAACAATGTATATTCAACTTTTTATTTACGATACGGATGGGAGGCAATTCGTATATTTTGGGAGGCAACTAGTATGCGCCGTATAATACACCTAGTAGGTATGGTACAGCTAGTATGCAACATACATAATATATAGAGGTCAAGTGCAAATCTTCTTTTTCTGTCTCGTCGATAATATTGTAATATAATTTAACTAATTTTCATATAGGTATTGTAGGTATAATACTACACGACCACTGCAGCAGAGCATAATAATATACTATATAGGTGCTGTTATATAGGTACTTATAAGTTATATAGGTAATAAATAGCGACGCATTGTGCACGCGTGTTTAGAGACCCGCGAGGAGACAATAGGTTTGATTTTATCCGTTCGGCCGCCATACAGAAACGCGCACGGGTTGGCCGCCGGCGATTTTTTTTTTATATTTTCTGCTCGAAAGCCGACGCCAAATGTTCCGGAACGAAAACTTCGGAACGCAAACGATTAAATAGACACCGCCGCCGCCGCAGATATTATTATTATATAATATACCAATATATACATCATCATAACGTGTACCACACTGTTGTAGTTCACGTGTGGGGTGTTTATACTCTGGTTTTATAATAATTATAAGCCGCTGATATAACATAGGAGGTAGGTACAGGTATTAGGTTTATTATATAGAAAAAAAACTAATGATTTATTCCGATCTTTATTTTTTATTTTTTTCCGTCCGAATAAAATATATAATGGTAAACACGATTTCAGATTTTTCGGGCTCGAAATAATGTGCTGCAGTTGTAGATATACCATTACGCGCGTGTTTTCTTTTATAGTCAAGGACAACTGAGGTTTTTTTTTTTTTACAGTCGTGAAATTCGCCGAAAGGTTTCCTGCCCGAATTTCATTGACGGCGATACCTTGGCACACATATAATATAGGTATAGCTGCTGTTGTCATACGGCGTATTATTATTATTATTATTATCGTCACCGCTCCGGTCTACTGCGTGTTTTTTTTTAACCATTTTATGAAACAAAATATAAAACGAAGATAACATCCCGACATGCCGAGTATTTCGAATTGGATAAGAGACCGAATAACAAAAAAAAAAAAAGGAATAATATTATAATAACGGACGTATAATATTTGTTGTCGCCATTTAAGCCCACGTCCAGTTTCTGATTTTAGGTTGATTATCTATTAGCATATTGACGTAAGCAATATAAAATATAATTCAATAATATTGATATTGATTATATTGTGTATTATATATTTATATTCGATTATGACTTCAGTTTAAATATATTTAATATTATAAAATATGTAGGTACTTACAGTCAAACAAATGTATCAACGATTAATTTTGAGTAGACGTTATTATCAATAAACTATATTAGATATTATATAATTTTTTTTAAAGTAGGTTTGTTACATAAATTATTTGTATAAATTTGTATATTTTTATGTGTGTGCGATAATAATATAAAAATATCATGTTATGCGATGAATACATAATATCTATAAATGTAGTCTATATTAATTGTTTGGTTACACGTTTTAAATTCCTAACACACTCGCCGTGTTTCGATTGAAATCGACGACTTTATAACAAGGTTTTGAATACGATTTAATTGCTGGAGTAGTGGAGTGTAGAATTTGGCCAATCGGAGATATCGAACATTTATAGGTACATAATAATTTATAGTATAATTTATAGTATTATACAGTATACCTATATAATGTTAGTTAGGACATTTTGGAAATGTTGAGTTTTGAATGAATGATCTCAATATTATGTTCATTCATAGTTTCAGTTTTAATTTGACGTTTTTTACACTATTCAATAGATAGCCTACGCAAATACAAAGGCTAACGCACTATCTTTATAATTGTTAATAGGTACCTGTATTCATGTAAGATATAGATTTTTACATTCTAGACAAATCAACAGGTCATAATATATAAAATATATTTATACAATACGTAATAAACATGGTTGACAGCGCTGACTTTATACGACGAACAAAATATTATATAATAATTAATAATAATATATTATAGGCACATAGCACTTAAATAAATCCACGTGATGGACGTTCATGTGACGAAATATCACACTGATGGTAACATGGTAATATCTGTCATTCACTCCTCTCCCATTCGAGCGTCAAGCTATACTTTTTTTATTCGACTTATATTTTATAGATTACAATATTCATAATGTGAATTATGAATAATATATTCAATTTTTTATGATCTTATCTGAAGTTTTGAAGAATTACGGACCAAATGTACAAGGAATTTTTTGTCTAGTTTAATCTGTGTATAAATAAAATTGTCTATAAAGTTATTTAAAGTGATATGACTTATGATAATATACATATTGTCCAATGATAATAGTTTATTGTTTATAAATGTCTAAATGTATCATCATCGTTACTAGTTGACAATAATGTACCTTACATTTTATACAAATATTGCTAGCTTACATTTCCCTTTCACCTTATGAGTATATATTTATAAAATTTAAATACCGTAGTTTTCATTTTTATCCGAACGATGTTTAAAAAAAAATTTGTGATTTAATTAGATGACTAATTAATTAATAACTATTATTGCAAGTATTTATTTTTATCGTGTATGCGTGTGAGGCGTTTTCAATGTTGTATAAAAAAACATCATACCGAGAAGGTGAATAACACCTCATAAGGTTCATATCCTGAATATACCCCTCCCCTGCCCCCTTGACCAACAATAACCGTCACTGAAATACCATGATAATATTACCTTCACATCCGTCGTTTTTTATTTATTTATCAACGTGCACAACGAATTCGGTTATTTGCAAAATTATACAAATGTTTTATGTAAACACGACAATAATTTATTTTAACGATACCTCTAAAATCTATTTTACAACGTTATCGATGTCAAGGAATGACGTCGTATGTATAATTTTATTTACGGCGTTTGTATATTGTAAAAATAGCAATATATTATAATAAATAATTATTATTATTATTTAGTATTCTATACCGCAGTACAACAATCGTCGACGATTTTTCGCATATTATTTCAACTAAAAAAATGTAATGCGTAGTTAATTTCCCCGACGACAACAATAACATTGGTTTTTCAAACGCCCCCTGACCGACTGTTATCGGATACCGTCACCACAAACGTCGCACGCACATGATAGTTTGTGTTGGCAAAAATCGACAGTATATAATAATATATTATATCCCAATTACGTACTATATTATAAAATAACAATGTCATAGTTGTAGATAGGCGATTGTCTAGTCAAATTATTGCTTAATCGAGACACTGCGACGTCTAGTCGTCTAGACTTGCGTGACTGCGGAATGTTTGTTATGGTACCAGGTATCGACGAGCTTGTTTTCACCATAGAATAGTCAGTATATAGGTACAATAGCGAAATACAATTTTAATAACAACGTTTAACCTCTGAGGGCGATTCGGAACGGTGGTGATAACCGTGGTTAATGATAAACAAAATAATAATGATATTATATACCGTCTGGTCGTCGAATCGCGCGGACGCGTTTTGTCACCCATATAGCGAGAAAACTATAAAAAAAAGATCTCAAGATATCGTAATATGTACATCAGACGACGTGCGGCGCGTGTATACTGTGTTGTAACTTGTAACGCATAATAATAATATTTTATACTTGCCAGTATATACATGTGTATTATACCTTGTACCTACGGTAGGTATACGCTGTGTCTGGTCGACATTATAATTTATAATAATAATATGATATACCCACACGAGTTTCTAGACTGCACGCGTCATTGTACCACTCATTAAAATATTCGACGAACACAAACGCTGTAATGATAGTCAAATAATATTCTGATCCAGTTTTAACGATGTCCTCCTGCACTGCGCGTATAACTAACAGCTATCTGTAATCATCCATATGTGTATACTTAATGTATATAGTGCGTATAGTATACGCGTTTTATATACATTACACATTACCACTACAATAATATATATGTACTCTGGTACTCCAGTAGTCGGTTACCTATTTAATATACCTCTATATAATTTACCTGTGTATATAGTTAACTCAACAATAATAATAATAATACACAAAAATATGAACTGGAATAGGAATGACCCGTCAAACGGGTGCCGGCAATTATATCTACAATATAGACAACAACGTATTTAAAATCAATTGATTTTTTTCAATTTTATTTATAACAAAGGAACACAATATAATATAATATAAACATTATCAGTCAACAACCGCAGTTATAGTTGTAGATAACTGCAGCTATTAAAATTGAATCACAGAATCGCTGTTGAAAAAATAATTATTTATCACAAATACAATAATAATGCATACGACAGCGTTTTATATACATACAAATTCGTAATACGTTATTGTACAAATATTTTTTTAAAAACAAAAATAAAAAATATATTTGTCAAGTCTTAAGTACATATAAAAAGAAAATCAATATATTATGATGATAATCAGTAAAGAATCGCAAGACGATAAAATATCTTTCATATAAACAAAGTTAAATCTAATAATATAATATAATGTATATAATAAATATTATATATTCGCTGATCGAAATTGATCTATATATATAATATAATATTATACGAACACGTTTACAGGTGGTAAAAATGGTTTACACTGTTTAGAGATCCCAGTATTATAGATACCACAAAAATATAAAATTAAAAAAAAAATAAAAATAAAAATACACACGCACGCAAACACACATTATGTACATGTATTATAGAAACGAGTTTTGAGCAATTTGTGAAAGACTTTCGGGGGCGGACGGACGAGACGGACCGGCGACGGCAACTTGGTGCAATATTAGTACCTGCAGGGCTGCTGTCTCTGGGGCGTCTGTTGGCTGGTGAATGATGGTCGGCCGGCGGTGCGGATGTCCGATTCGAACCAGAAATCGCGGGACATGTAGTACCCGGCCTCGGGCAACAAAGATACGAGCTGCCTGCGGTCGGCCGGTCGGAGTTCCTCGAAAGACATGCCCAATCCGGACTCGATGCTGACCGTGTCCGAGTAATAGTCGTCCTCGTCGTACACGACCGCCTGTGATAGCTTGCGCTCGATGTACTCGTTCTGAAGGTTCTCCAGCTCTTCGGGTGATAAGCCCCGCGGGTCCAGAGCCGAACCGACTTGTTGGGCGGCCGGGGTCACGGCGTTCCGGCGGCACAACGCTCTCAGTATCGGTTTGATAGTCTGTAAACAAGAAAAAAAAATTCCGTTAGATATGGAATACGAGAAGAACGGCGTATAGATATATTGCACGAGGCGTATATATCGGATGCGGACAGTTATGTAATAATATTAGGTGTATATAATGCGACGCTTACCTTGTTGATTTTGTGCATTTTTCGGGCGACGAAAGACCGTTTCTTGTGGACGGCCTCCCAGTTGGTAGAGTTTTGCATGTGTTCGAAGTCGAAGCTGTTTGACAGATAAGCCATTTTATCGCAGTTTGTATATGTATCGGATCCGGAAGTAAATAATCAACGAATGATAACGAACGACGATATTATAATAATAACAAAAACAATATTATTGTGACACTGTTTGTAGTTTTCACGACGACGATGATAACACTGATGAGATACTGTGAAGTGTGATAAGGGCGACGACGGGTGATGTGCTCGGTATGCCGTTCGACGGAGTACTGTTGCCTGTCGTTCGGGCGGCGGGCTCTTTTATAGGGTCATAGCGACGGGGGCAGGTGTTGGCAGATGCGGCGCCGCGCAGTGGTCTCGAACGCGCACGGACGGGACCGTGAGAAACGTCGGATTCTCGCGATCCCATGGCGGAGGACGCGGCAGATGGCGAACGGAGCGGCGGCGGCGCTGTGGACGACCCTCGCGGCCTGCACAAACTGCACCTGCGCGCGCGCGCCCGAATCGACCCCGCGCTACGCCCTCGCCCGTGACCGCCGCAGAACTCCCTCAGCCAGCGAGATTTAATATATTATTATTATTATTATTATTGTTGAACGCATATTATTATATTATATCGTGTGTGTAAGGGGTTTTTTTTCATCCCTCGTCGTCGTCTTCGTCGTATATATATACATAATAATGCGTAATACCGTCACGGACCCGTTCGGACCTGCACAATACCGTAAGTGCAACACGCTGGATCCTTTTCTTTTGTACGTCGTCTCCTTATATATTAAATTCTATAGATATATATTTTAAAGGTATACCCTATAGGTATATACGCGTATGATATTGCGATGTCGTTTTCTTTTATATATTATTGTATCGTGTGCTGGATGTTTTATTACTCATCGTTTTCGCTGACCGTTTTGCAACACGTTCGAACAGGTCTCGATTCTGTCGACCTCGAATATCGTCGTGCAGCCCTCCCCAAATACGCGAACCGCGAGTTCCTATACAATATTATTGTACTTATCAGGTAAAGTCGCGGTGCATAGGGGTACACGCGATCTTAGGGGCAGACACGTGACATCCACCCGATACTTATATATAATACATACACCGATACCTATACGTGCGCAAAGCGTGTGCTTCGACGCGGGTCGAGTTACCGCGGTATAGGTTCGGGTGTGGATTTACCATAACCCTTTTTCAGTCCGACTCTGGGTCGTTTCGCCGCAGATATAGGTGATAATTAGGTATACAAGACGTCACTTAATGTACAATCACCTTATATACGATATACCTGTGATAAATAATAACAATAACAATAACAATGTATGTCTCCCGCGTATAATATCTCTGGAAACGGTAATCATTGCCGACTGCCGTTACTGAAGATTTCAAGATTTTGTTTTTTTTTTGTGCCGAGTTACGACTCGTTATATTATTGTCCTACAACTGCAACCGACGACGCCCCCACCACCACCCTCGGCTTTGTTATTGTTCATCTGTACTGCCTAAGTACATTATATTATTACTATTATATTGTACGGACCCCGACGCCGTCTCGATTGACCGCGGTATACCATTACACGACCGCGATGACCTGTTGATTTGATCTCTCTTGTAGTGTTATATTATACGTATATTATTAGGTAGGCACATTATATTGTAATATATCTGCATTCGCCGCCTGATTTCGATTTTTGTATATAATATTATGCAGGAGGTCCAATGTATTATTATTACGTAATATATTAAGCCGTAAATATACCTTCACCCTAAATACGCGTATTATCCGTTTTTGTACACACGCATGTATTTCTACGGTAAACTCGAATAAAACGTACGACACGACCGGCAACGTAGTATAGGTAGTTTGTTGTTATTACGTTATTATTATTATTATTATTTGTGAGTTCTGTTCGGTGCCGCCTTGACTTCGTAAGCAGTTTCACGCATAACATAATATATTATAATAATAATAGAGGCTCGAATATAATTATGACCTCCGAAACTGTTGGGTAAGGTCAAACTACATCTTCAGAAAATACAGTAGGGCCTGCACCACCGAGCGCATGTATTTTATTCGTTATTTCATACGAGATTATACAGAAATGTATAATTTATAATATTATTATTATGTACTATGATAATTTTGCGTACGCCCAACCGACGTGGACTGCAGTCGAGGAATATTCTCGTATGGGTATTATATTATGACTCTCATGAATTATTATCACTGGTATGACTTACGATGTGATTATAATGTTATGTACGCCGTACAGCATTCGGACGTCAAACCCGTCTCGGTTTTGTTATCGTAAATTTTTTTCTCCCGAATATTTCCATACGGCGTATAATCGATCGATTATAACATTTACGTCAACCAGTCCGATAAACACGAGCTGCACATCCGCCGCCCGCCCAGCCATTGAAATCTGTACAAACACGTGTACGCACACGAACGGACTTCATTGCCCTTTGCACATAAAAATTATAAAGTTATAACATATTATATATAAGGAACGAGCAGCGACAATCCAAAATGTACTATTGTGTAATTCCCAGATATTAACTGTACAGAAATGACCAAAAACTGCTCCGTCCTCCGAATACGTTATATTGCGTATAATGACGTAATGTGTATTACCACCTCAAAATATTTAATAAATTTAACTAAGCAAATTGTTGAGATTAAAATTTAAAGTTTAAAAATTGTACCTAAATATAGTTGTTTTCTTTCCATGAATTCGATGCAAAATAAACATTTCCTGGAACCTCGGGTTTTGGAATGAACTATTAATTATGACATGTATTACTATGTAAATTATGTTATCACATGCTATTTCCTAGACAAATATATCTTCTCTTGTAATGACTTTAAAAAAATCTTCGAATAATACAATATGAAGGAGAATATCAATCTCTAAATTTGTTAATAAAAAACTGACCCATCGGTTACTCGTACAGATCAAGTACACGCATGATTTGTGATGTCATCGATTAAAGAAACTATATATCCGAAAACCAAATGTATGTGGCGAGCTTATATTATTATATACTCAAAAACTACTCAATTAAATTTGACGAAAATCTCGGAGATGTCAGAAAAGTTTAGAGAGCAGTGGCGTATATAGAAATCATTTTTTGGGGTGATCTATAGTAGACAGAAACTAGCAAGTGATCTATTACTTAGAGGCTACTGTCTATACTAACAGTTACTATAAATTTATTCGTATTTGTTATTTTTCAACAGGCTATGAAATATTATAACATTTATAACTTATAATAGTACCTAGTAAAATATATTGTTGTTCTATTTAAAAATACTGTAATTTCGGGGAGGGGGGCTGCAGCCCACTGTGCCCACCCCTATATACACCACTGTTAGAGAGTAAGTTGTTTATACCACGTTAAAAATATACCAAGTGCTGAATACAATCCACGACTTGCGGTTGCCCATCTAGATCAAATTATTTTACAAAGTTAGGTAAACTAAAACTGAGATAGGTACACTCAAACCGAGATACACGCCTGAATAGCGTATATATGCTGTACCTAGGAGTTGCCACAAAAAAAAAAAAACTGTACTTACACTAGTGAAGCCGAGATATTCGGCTGGTATAATATATAGATACTGTATAGTATAAACTATTCTGTAACGTCCTATCATTTATTATTATTATAGTATAGGTGACCTATACACGACGATGGGTGCTCGATCCGGAATTCCGTCCTTTACACATTTTTTACTGTATTATACTATTGTATACGTGACGACTCACGCGGGGCATTATAATATAATATAATTAATCCGCCGCGGCACATATCCGTTAACGGCTAGCGTGTGCCGCTTCCCTACATCGCCGTCACGTCATATATTATAATCTCTGCGAGTGCGTGCGTGCACCTATATAACATGTACATAAAGCCACCGTATACGATGTGGTACCTACAACTATACGGTTGTAATTGATAGCCGTATACCTATATATACCGCAGCATAATTATGTTGAATCTCGATCGTCGGCTCGTTTGTGCGTCGGAAAGCCGACGACCGACAGCGGTGATGCTGACCGCCGGCCCCGCGGCCTACGAGGATAAATCAAATTCGTCTAACCAGAATCTCGTTAAAACAGGTATAATATGTTAAACGTACGAGCTGTCAATTCGTACGGGGTGTATACCAACCTACTACTACCACTGACGGTAACAGTAGGTATAGTGTATATATATATATGTAATAGCGGTGCCGCGGTTTAAAAGCAAAATATAATGATATTATAATATAGCCAGGTAATAAGGCGAAGGTCAAACCGTATTATTACACCTTGTACACCTGCAGTATATTATTATAATAATATTGTGATTATTATTATAGGTATATTATAGTGTATATTATTATTTGCGCGAATTTCACCGTCGTTCGAAACTCGTAACTATACACCGCGTTATAATACACGTCGTAAACCTACAACTATGTATATATTTACTATATATATATTATGGGTATACTGGATAATTTGACGTGTATAATTATTACGATCTTCAGTCCGATCGAGCTGAAGCTCTGCAGGTACACAGCGCTCGTTTATCGCTTATTATACAATAATTATTTTATGAAAGTATGTTATTTAGGTATATCTTCTTCGATCGGTACGGTAACTATATTCGACCAACAGAATATATTAAAATATTATGAAGATGATATTGTTTGAATATTTTATAAAATATTATAATCGAATGTGTCCTGATTGACTGAATAGTGTTGAGCCTTAACTATAGCTATGATAGTTATAGGGACTTTATATTTTGACAGAATTTAATATACCACCATGTAATGGTACACTCAGATAGGATTTTGCATTTTAAAGAGATGCTCACAAAGTCACACAAAGCTTTTGAAATTCATAATTTGCTTTTTGTTTATTAATGGTTACCATTGGTTATAGCATATAGATTATAAAAGTTTATAGTAATCGATAGAAATACACAGTAGCAGTTATTATTGGAAATAGGTAAGTATTTTTTTTTAAATATAAATTGATGTCACTGCAGGTTACATGAATATAATTGTTATTATGTTATGATTGGATATAATTTTAACCTGTAGGTATTTGATATTTGGTCACTATATTTTTACCCTTGTGGGTTGAAATCATAACCACTTCTGCTAAAAATTGGTTGCTCATAAGAAAAAAGTTACTTATTATAATCCGTTGATTTAAAATTAAAACTATTTTTTTACATTTTTGAACACCAATACGCTGAATATAAAATAGCGATTTGACCAAGTTTGAATTTTTAATTATTTAAGAATTGACATTTTTTACGAGCAATGAAGTGCAGGTCAGCTAGTATGTAATATTTTAACCTGTGGCGGCCGATTTCGACATTTGTGCGACCGAACTCTGAAATATTTTAATAAATTGGTATGTGTATCTCTATTATATTATATAGATGTATACCTACTCCACTTTTTCATTGCGTTGTTATTGAGCAGACAATTATGTCAAATATATCTTCATTAGAAAAAAAAACGTGTTTCGCGCCCATCCTAGAACCACACTCCCGGGCGGCTCCCGTTTATTATAATAGTTTATGTGTACCTATCCCACTTTGATAGAAATTCAGACTCAAATTCTAGAACTCATTAGACTTTTTTTTGTACCCACACGGTTCGAATATTTTAATATAGTTTTTTTATTATATTAAAATACCTACCTAAAAATATAATATTACAGTATATAGAAATGGATCACATGGGATTTTTTTTCACAGTCAATACTCTCGCGGCAGCGTCGTCATATACCGCTAAATGAAAAAAAAACATACCTACCTATATATAATATTATCTACTACGCGTCGATATGTGTAGTAACTAGTAAATGATAACACCTCCCACGATATACGTTATCGAATGCGTCACATCTGAAACGGTTCAACGCCAAATCACCGTGCATATATACAAACGTATTATTTTTTAATATATGTTTGGTGAATTATATTTAATGTCAAACAAGAAAGAAACGTTTTCGAATGGGATTCGTCGAGTGTTATAATATACGATCCTGTAATTTGTAAGACCGCGTGTGTATGCGACATTTTGTTCACATGAAATAGTCGTCGTCCGTGGCTTATCTAGAAATTAAAATTAATGGTACACCATCACACGCCCGGCCGGTTGTACACAGTATTATATTATATTTTATACGCGAACGGACCGGAGAACGAGAAACACGCATATAATTATCTTGTTCACATTTGGTACATAAAAATGGTGCATCGGGATCGATTACCGAGATAAGGACCGGTGATTAATTTTAGGGATCGTCGACAGCGATGAAAAAACATTTTCGGTCACGACGCGTTAAAAAAATAATATACTATAAGTATACCTAATAGTCGCATCAATAATGTGAGTTTCTACAACACTGCACGTCGGAAACTCGATGTCATTCGTCGAAAAGGATTCTGTACAGTCGCGCCCACGCGGTACATTTCAATAATAATAATAATAATTAAAAAATGAACAAAAGTGAAGTGCGCGCATACGACGCGTATATTATAATAACCCTCTCGGTCGCGGTCGTGCACTACGAGAGAGGACTGATCGCACGGGGATCACGCTTTGTAAACGGTCCCTAGTGGTTCGTGTAGTATTTTTATTTTCACACGACCGTCCAACAATGGTCCCCATCAGTATTATTATAATATTATAGCTCGTGCTACGCGCGCGTTTTCCCCGCGGATTACAATTACTACCGCGAAGACGATCGGTCTCGCGATTTCCGATAAATATAAAATACATAATAACATTTTATACGTCGCACCTGTATTATAGTAGAACGTGCCTATATATTATACCAATATAATAATATATATTATATTATGTCGCGGCGGGGCCGCAGGGTGGGGAACACTTCATTATAATGGCCGGCTCTGTTTGAATGACAATTTAAGTATAGGTATGTTGTGTATATAATGTGCAATGGGTGTAAACATAAAATACGATAAAATATTCATCGGGTGATTCACCAAGAATGCTCACCCCCGATTTTTCCTTTATAGTTATATATTGTATTTATTTAAATTCTGATTTTTGTAATATTTATTTCTTAAGTATATTATTTAAGTATCCATTCGGATGAGAACGCCCTTTTCTGTAAATTGTCAAACAACGACTTGAGTCGTACGCGATACTTTCAATCAAAATTCGAACAATTGGGTAATCTTGAGTTAATAATAACATAAAACTTTATTTACCTATATACTAAGGATGAAGTCCATTAATAAAAACTATCCTTTCAGTTATCAATATTTTCAAGAAAATCACATGATTTTATAATTCACAGTAAAAAATGTCGGTTCTCGTTCGAAAATAAAAAGTGTGTATTGCCACAGAAAATTATGTAAAAATAAATAAATGTTATAAATATTTAATTATTTAAAAATATTGTTTTTAAGTAGCTATAAGTACCTATATTAAATGCATTTTAAACAATAAATAAGGGAGAGGGTGTGAGCATGATGGGGTGAATCTGCCTGCAGTAAGGGTATTCATTTGATTTTGTACGTGAAAGATTTTCGTTCGATCTATTTGTTGTAGCGTTATTGTTTTAGGTATTTATACACACGACACACTTATACTCGCCAAAAACAATCGTTTTCGACCAAACAAATAAAAAGAATATTTATATTATGTATTTATGCTATATACTTTTTATAGAAAAGTAATAAAAAGGGTCTCGCCCCTCTCTATAACACGAATTATTGGACGTATTATTGCTTGTTATCAGTTATCTACTAAATACAAAGCGTAGGTAGGTATACCTATAATTTGTAGTTATTAGATTCGGCGAATCTTTTATCTCAAAATCGAAGCGTAGGTTTGTAGGTACCTACGAAAAGGAATAATACGCATATAACATTATGATGTATATTATTTTTATTTCTTTAAGTTGACCTCTAAACGTTAGTGGTATAATTTTTACTAAACTTTATCTAATGTCATTTCCGGGCGTTAAGTGTTTTATATGTTTTTTTCGTGCACAGGATGTACTCGTTTACGTCTAAAACGAGTAGCTATATCATTTCAAAACAGGAACATATCTATCGCATCACGCGAGCGCCCGCGACGAGTGTAATTCAATGCATGAACCATTAATCATTATTTTACATTTATACTGTATACAATAAGATAATCTGCGACTGCCGACTGCAATATACTATTTTATTTTGGAACGTCATATTATAACATATACAATATACATATACATAATATGTGATATGCATATAAATAGTTAAAGAAAACACCTAATTAAAGTTAAATTGTATTTTGTAAGTTAGATTATTGATATTTTTTTTTAAAAAGATTAGCGAATAATAATTTTGATTTTAATTGTATAAAAGCAATATTTCTGACGCCTTCCAAGTTCCAACCTGCAGATATATAGACTTAGATAGTAGAGTGTGAGAATATCAATATTTTTCATCGAATATAATGAATGACCCATGTAAGTACCAACTACCAGCAGCTGGGTACTTAAAATTAATTGTCTCATTAACAGTTTAATAATTATTAAAAATTAAATTATTTTGCTTAAATATAAAATCAACACAGTATATTATAGGTACCTTTTGTTTACACTTTACTGTCTTCTAACTACGTATATATTTGTCGTTAATACAATATTATATAGCTATTAGCCATATTGTATAAATACTATTATGATATAATATAACTATAATGAGTGCGTAATATAACCCAGTGAATAACATTATAACCTTATACCTACTATTTTGTGCATATGATGGGTAATATACTGGGTAACTTCAAATTGCACTTAATTTTGTCGAATTAATTTCATTGGAGTTTAAAAAAGATGACGTTCAAAATTTCAAATTGATTATTATTTATCAAACTTATTTACTAACAAATATCAGTCGACAGTCGGAAGTATAATTTTTTTCAATATCTAAGTTTAAAGTGTATAGTTTTTATTATAATTATTTCCTTATTATTATTACAGTTCAAAACCAAAAATAATAATACAAAAATATTGGGTTGTAAATAATGTAATTACGGGTATCATTTAATGAATTTTCATAGATTTTCCAATTAAGACGATATTCAGAAAATCTCGCTGCTGAATACCTTCAGTGTTCGAGCGTCCAAGTCCAACATTACTACTCATGCCTACGATAAAACATCATTATAATAATCGATAGTGTATACCTATATATAATTAATATAGTATTATGTTCATGACGTGTATATATACATATAGGTAGCTCAAGGATTCATTTGATCGCCGTCGTGTCCGTCTAGCCGTACGCGTGACCTTTTCACTCTCGCGTACACCCAATAACAATATATAGTGCAAGTTTAACGAACCGAATGCTATTACTAGCCGACAGTATATTATATTGGTGGCAAAAACACTCAAAGGTCACGAGCGAATATTTAAAGGAAAAAAAACTTGATATTTTCTCCGCTGCACGCGGAAAACATCATAATATTACAGCATATATTATTATTATTTTTTGTTGGTCGGTGTTATTTGCTGCTAATTTTAAGATTTAATGTATTTCCTTACGAGAAATCGGTTAACAAAATAATATTTATTTATTCGTTAATGTTTGGTATTGTCTGCCATTTCAACTGTACCGCAAAATATGCTACTCGAAATCATTAAGAAAATATTATTAATCGATATAACTAATATAATTTCAACATTATAATATTATATTATTTGGTGGCCGTGGGAACTGTAACAGTCAGAAAATAGTTTTTTGTATCCAGCCCGAAAACATATACCTATATGTTAAGATGTATAGTGAAATCTAGAGTTTAAATGATCGTTCAAATAAATAATATTAATCGTGACTGCGTCGCCAAGGAAATACGATATTATAATACATGCTCGCAATAGGTGGGTAGGTTATGCATACCTAGTAATAATGTCATTATAATGACAGTATTTAGGTACCTTATAAAACGCCTATAGTATAATAGTTATATTATAATATATGTCTACAATATAATATATGGTACAACTCGCGAGTCGCTGTACAATATAATATAATATATCGGTGCTATATTGCGTAGGTAGTACATAATTATACATGTGTGTCGATTATTTATATTATAATAACCATTATTTATTATATATGTGCGCCGCGAATCGCGATAGCCTTTGTAACACCGAATCCTAGTGCGTCGGTCGTTATACATTATACTACGTTGTACCCATAACGTCTATAATATAGTGAATAGTATATACAGAGTGGGTCATCTCGACTTTTTCAGTGGTGTTTCAGGAGCTAGTCCATCGCAGGATCCCCGTGAATATATTTCAGTTTCCATATTTACACATTTTTTAGTCCCCGAGCTTATGGGACATTTTGTTCCCGGACAGTGTATAGACATTTTCCAAATTTTTGCAAATAAAAACAACCGCTTTGGGTCACAGGGTGAAAGCTAATTTTTTCTCCAACACCTATAGAGACCGCCGATCATTTATGTGCCAATTTTACCATTTTTACGGGCAACAAAATATGTCCATGTGTTCTAAATAGTATTAGTTAAATCGTTTATTCGTTTAATCGTTCAACTTAAATCTATGGTCTGAAAAAAGTAATGTGTGCGTACCTATACCTCCTCCCTCGAATCGTTGCGACGTCATTTTCGGTTGGGGTTCAAAGTTTTCCATGGGCCAGCTGATTTAAAATTGATCTAATGTATTTTTTATACGAAAGAATAAAATGTATTTAATTCAAAATGGCAAAGTCGATTGTATTTTTTCAAAGGAACGCCCAAGAGAGGCTAATGCGGCTAATCCAAAAAATTATTGACCCCTAAATTGTTGGTAATTTTATACCGACTATAAATTGTGATATAAAAAAATCATCAATAACTATTAACTATATGTACCTACTGAGATTATGCACAAGCGTGCTTTCGGATTTTTGAACATATTTAAAAATAATATTATTTAGCCTCCCCCCAAAAAAACATCCTGGGAGCGGCCCTGAATTTGTTAGAAGTAAATATAAGTTACTATTATACTGTTTACTGTTTAGGCACCTATTTAATATGTTTGTATATATATATATATAGTATACTTAAGCATATTATATTATATAATATTGCAATTTATATTGAAACGTATGATTATAATTTATGGATGTTATAGATATTTACTATTTTAACTTTTAAACTTTTTTGTTTTTGGCTGTATAAATCTCTAAAAATTCTTAATTAAAATGTGACTAATGAGTTATGTCAATAGTGATAATATTATATTATTACTAGAACTATGATAAAATGTGTAAAATATGTGCAATATTAGCGTAATAATTTGACTAATCCCTGCCTTTAATTTATAGAGCTAACATTTTTGCACGTGCCAAAGAGTATAATATTATCGAGTATTTCGAGATCTTTTCGGCGGACTACCGCGGAAACAAGATAAAATTAATATAATATAATAAATTATTACCAAAGGTGGGTAAGTTAATGAAAAAAAATCAACTGGAGTTAATAGTGCGTTTAGTCAACGTTAAGCTATAAAATATTAGTTATCAAACTAAATATACCTATAACATCAAATTAACCTAAAGTTAATACGGAAAGTAATACAATACAGTTGAAGTACTTTTATTTATTTTACCATCTGAGACATTCCGAGTCTCAGGTAATAAGTCATGTATAGTTAGTAAGTTGTGAGTGTATATAAATCGTAATTGAAAAATGAACCAACTCGGCTTTGACTTTTTAACTAGTTCATTAATGTCTGCATATTATTTTGATCATTACCTAAGCGTGATAACATTGGTATAACACATTAATATTGTAATGATATTAATGTATTTCGATGGCGCTGCTACCGAGCAAGGACAAACACGCGACGGCGAGCGCGTCCGCGTGACCTACACGACGGTCGACGACGTGCGCGTCCGAACCGAGAGGCCGCGTGCCGCCACCGCCGCCGGCCGGTCCGCCGTCGAATATATTATTATTATTATTATTATAATAATCACAAACCACACACAAACAGACAAACACGTACTCAAACGTGTGCATAATGCGCGTGTCTTAAGTATAATATTATGCCATCCGTCTGGCGACCCTCGTCGAGGCGCGCGGAGGACGATTGGGTAAATTATCGCATTGTCCGACTCCGTATAGATACATAGCGCATTTATATATACGTATAAAGTAGTTGTAGTTGTATATACGTAAATCGGGACCGGGTAATTAAATTATTATTATTATTATTATTATTATGGCGTGTTTTTTTTTGTTATTGCCAACGTCATCAGGTACAGGATGATTGTTTTTCACTGCAGTAAACTGCACGAATCATTAATGTATTAAAAGTGCCAAATTATTATCTTAGTTTCTCATTGTTCCGAACGGCAAAATACATTTTTAATTTCATACTCATAAGGATATCATTTTTCTGAGAATTTCGATGAAAAAAAAATGTTTGATTTCGATCGAGTAGTCAATTAGTTATAATTAATTAAAGTTTAGATGCGACTGAATATATAGTATAATATAGTGCTCTAAAGTTCAACATTATTTTGTGGAGCCCCTGTGGTCTCACGCCATCGAAGTTATAAGTTATAACTGCACAATTACCTAACCCAAAGTATATAGTAGTAACTGCTGGAATGGTAATTGGTAGGTGGCTTTGGTAGGGGGGGGATATAATCAAACCTCAAAAGTATTTCAATATAGTCTCCTAACAAAGATTAGGTAACAAAATAATTGTAATATTTTTCAATAATTTCAATAAATTTGTTCAATATGTTTTCATAGAAATGCACTATACCTTTATAAAATATTATCTTAGTTACTATGGAAAATATTGTGACTAAAAAAATTCTTAATTTTCCATCAACTCCTTCTATGAACTGCATCTGCCTGCAGTTATTTTAAAATTAAATCATAAAAACTAAAGAACTCATTTTTGCTGCATATTATATAGTATCTCTTTTTATAATAAATTATTGTCTCTAAACGAACCAGACGGAAAAGAAATATTGACAGTGACGCATAAATAGTTTTACACATGAAAAAAAAAATAATGTGTTAATTTTTTTTTACTAGAAGGCTATCAATTTTATTGGCCAAATGTACCAAATGTATAGGTACGGTACTAGCTAAAAATGTGTTCTTGTACATTTACATCTTTCTCCCAAACATAAAAATATCCAAGTTACAAACACGATAAGTTCTTATACCGGGAGAGTGTTAGACATATTAGCAAAACGGCCAGATAAATAAGTTTCTACGCATGGAATTAGAACTTTTATATAGACGCGTAAGTTCCTTTCAATATATACAAATGATGAGTACAAAAAATTACCATCGAAAATGCGTTCGTGGTTGGTGCACGCATGTAATTACAAAATTGTTTGTTTGTTAATATGTTAATATTACAGAGTTATTCACAATATAAACATTTTTTTTTCCTTTAATGCATTCATTGATTCATTCAAGTATGGTTTTTGAATTTTTAAGCTTAGGTAATTAAATTAAGGACGTATTTTTAAATACTCCCATTTTTACTGTAATTTGTTAATCAGATGTTTTTTGAAATTGTTAAAGAATTTTAAATGAAATTTTATCGTGTAGTTTTTGTTGTTATATTAAACTTCTTATATAGGTATAGGTACTATAAGGATCATGACTCATCATAATAAGTTTAGAAGTGATACTATGGGAGCTATGATGATATTAATAATATATTAGGTGACTAATATGTCCTAGTCCCTAGAGTAAATAATATTACATAATATCTTTATATATTTGTATGTATAACTATTGAAAGTATAAGGACTATTATTCTTAATTAGTATACTATACATTTATACATTAAGAGGACGCCACACCCGCATGTGTTGTCTCCGTCTTACAAACGCGTAACATAGCAAATTACGTCCACGGAAAACAAACGAATCGGCATCAAAAAGTGGTTTTAGAGTAAAAATACCTATAATAAAACTTAAAGAGAACAATATTTTGGAGGGAACCTCATCGGCGTTTTTAAAAATATTAACTATTAAAAAAGTTGTGGTTATTTAAAAAAATTAAAAAAAAAGAGTTTTTGTGCCTTCAATATCTAGCTGTGTATTTAGATTAATACAAAACCCCGATGAGGTTCCCTCCGAAATATTGTTCTCTTTAAGTTTTATTATAGGTATTTTTACTCTAAAACCACTTTTTGATGCCGATTCGTTTGTTTTCCGTGGACGTAATTTGCTATGTTACGCGTTTGTAAGACGGAGACAACACATGCGGGTGTGGCGTCCTCTTAAGTTTTATATAACTCGGGAACTTTATTATACTCTTTCGAATTTTGATTTAGACTCATCAATATTTTTAATAAAATATTTGATCAACAACTTAGTATAAAATGTACTTTTTGACAAAAAGACGTCTGTATCGAGCCACACTATTCTCTTTAAATTGTGTAAGTATTTTAATTGTATGTAGTCTTTGTGTGTGTAATCAAATATCGGAATTCGAATAAATGCATTATTATAGAATAAAATGAGAGGGGGAAGTTAATTGTGATAATATGCTTAAAAAATCGCTCAGCACACTTTCTGGAACACTAGACGTCTCGACAGGTCTGCGGACTGTTTTCTTTGACTACTTGACGGAGCTTACACAGCTTTGTGGTTAATTCCGCGTAACCCACACATAAGGCTCGGGCGATAAGCGATAATGCAGAAAACCCCGATACATGCAGCTGACGATCCAACTGTTTTTCCGACTAGAAATATACTTTGTTAATAACGTATTATAACGCTATTATTTTTATTATAAACCTATATTATCGTTCAATATCATATCATATAGCACATCGACGCGTAAACCTATATCGTATATATATATTATATTATAACGTATACCTGCAGCAGCCACGCACATGCACGCCACGTGTAAGTCCACAATTGTCCGGACGTGAGTTCCGTACAGGTATAGGTAAGTATAGGTGCCTATCTATATAATAATAACATATTACGTAGACGTGAAATTATTACGTTACACATATTACCTATATAGCTAGCGGTGGGCTCGTATAAATATTTTTTTTATTATAATATCATAATATATGCATGTATGTATCTGTGTGTGTGTGTGTGTGTGTGTGTGTATTTTTCGTTATAGACGTTAATAAACTCGTTTACATATGTATACGAGCGGCGTGTAAAAAAGGCATAGGTGTCATAGGTGCCGACTGCCGACCGCGACGCCTCTATATACATATATAGGTACGTGTATATATTATAATGATACGAGACATACGTGTGTGTGCTGTCATTGAGATCAATTTTTGTAAATTAATTACCATGTTACATTATAATATATTTATATATCATACGATATTTTTAATTTTTAACATCGAGTTCTGTGTACCTACGATATGATATTATTGCAGCGATGTCTATAGCAGCTCGCTATATGTATGGGAGGTATATCGTAAGGTAGTATAGGTATACCTCCTAATACAGCGACGTGTATGGACTATGGAATACAAAAACATTGATTGATTAGACCATCGTCGTAATAAATTCACACTAGGCAAAAAATATTTTTAAATACCTCGTGATTATATTTGTTTTCGTTTTAGACACATTTTTATTTTTTAAGCCGGTCATATGATATAATATAATATTTTACTCAACAACGTAACTGTACGTCCTCGTTGGTCTATACCCGCTCTATACCTACCTACATGATATACGTGTTATATTCCACCAGCCGTCGCATAATTACAATGTTATTCGAACGTGCAGTCGTGTTAGCAAGTATAATTAAAATATATTTTACTATAAGACTATTAATACTTACTATAAAGTGATAAATGAAAATCGTACCTATTTTGCAATGCGCTGTGATCAACTTATAAACTATTTTATTATCTTAAAGTAAATATACTACAATGAAAAACAAATAAAAAATAATAATTGCATTACTTAATATATTGAAAAAATTCTGTTCCGTCACGAGCCGTTAATATTTACTAGCTTTACATAATAATATATAGATTTGTATTACGCATCGTAAGAAGTAGAAAATCTAAATACGTCGATGTGACTGTCAACTGTCAAACAATTAGACGAGAATAGAGAATAAGAATTTGTTACCTATGTAAATATTGTCGATTTGGTTGTACTCAATAAATAGATAATTATTTAAAAACACTTGTTTTTAATATTTATGTATATAAATTAAATATTCACTACGTATCTATGTATAGAAATATATTTTATTACATTTTAATACCTAGTAACATTTTTATTTATTATTTTTTAAGTGGTTTATGGAATGCTAATAAATAAATAAATAAACATATTGTAATATTATTATCCAGAAAATAATAATAATAATGACAAATCGACAATTCGACCAATATTAATTCGTCGTAATTTTATTATCAGATTTTTTTGTCAGTTGTACATAATATTACAATAATAAAAAATATTGTCGGAGGAAAAATATAATGTTAATATTATATTTTATAAGAATTCTTTTGAATATATTCTAGTTATGTGAATTTCATTAGTTCAAGTATAATATTGATATATTTTGTACTTACTACTAAACTATGTGTATACTACAACAGACTGTACTCTATACATTTTAATTCTGTTGCGGGACATAAAACTGTCTCCTGCTAGTAAAATTTTAAAATATGTGTAGGGTATACCTAGTATTGAGTAAAAATTTAGGTAGGTAAGTGAATTATAGAGTGTATCCAGTTTTTGCAGACATATAATATATATATACCGTATATATTGCTATTATATGACATGGCGTCGTTGCCCGGGACGAATCGCCACGATAAATTATATTTTAATATTTATTATATTGTGTGGATGGCTATTATATATTATAATATTGTAATTTGTAAGTTATAACTGTTACAATCAAACAAAATAAAACCCGAAATAGATTAATTTTTTTTTATTTAAGCCACAACGACAACAACAATTATGGTTTATACTTTATAGTACGATTATGATACATACAATTTGACCTGTTACATTAGGTTGTACAATTTTAGTTCATTTTAAACATTTAAAAAATTTTGGTGTTGTCTGGATCTGGACTCGAGGCTTCATTATGATTTTCTGCTATTTCAAGCTGGGCTCTAATGATACTTCAGTTTCAATTTGTGATGTTTTGGTGCAGAGAAAGAAACGGCATCTAGTAGTATCCGAGGGCACCAGGTAGTGTCATAATATGCTTAAATGCTTTTGGTATATATCGAGGGAAACTAGCCCTAGAACTGGTTAGGTTAAACCTTGGAGGTTTTTAAAATTGTTGTGTAGGTTGTTGTATACTTGTATGTGCTTCGATGTTTGCGAAAACCAGTTTGTTAGGGAGAAAATTAATTTATTTTATCGAGATACCATCTCAACCGAGTATCAATGTTTTTTTTCCGAGAATTTTGAACATTGTATTTACTATTTAGTATAAAGATACTGGCTTGTACAATTTAGTTAATTTTAAATATTTAAAAAAATATTGTTGTTGTCTGGATCTGTACTCGGTGCTTTATCAATATTTTGTCCGATTTCAAGCTGGGCTCTAATGATACTAAAGTTTCAATTTGTGATATTTTGTAGCAGATAAACGGTATCAATAATAGTCTTATAAATCATAATATGGTTAAATGCTTTTGGTATATTGAGGGAAACAAGCAATAGAACTGGTTTGGTTTCAGTTGTTCTTCAAATTTTCGTTTTGAATGACGTGTAGATCATTGTATACTTGTAGGTATGTGCTTCGATTTTTGGGACAACCAGTTTGTTAGGGAGGAAAAGAATTTATTTTACCGAGAAACCATCTCAACCGAGTATCAATACTTTTTTCGAGAATTTTGAACATTGTATTTTTGTAAATATTTTTCTATTTTTGGCCTGTACAATTAGGTTAACTTAAAAAAGATTTTGGTGTTGTCTGGATCTGGAATCAGACACTCAGTGCTTCATTAAGATTTTTTGCAATTTCAATTTGGGCTCTAATACTACTGAAGTTTCAATTTGTGATATTTTTGTGCAGAGAAACGGTATCCAGTAGTATCAGAGGGCGCCAGGTAGTGTCATAATGATATGCTTAAATGCTTTTGGAGGGGCTTTTGATATATCGGGGGAAACTAGCACTAGAACTGGTTTGGTTTCTGAGGTATTTCAAATTTTCGTTTTGAATGACCTGTAGATTTTTGTATACTTGTTTGTGCTTCGATGATTGTGACAGCCAGTTTGTTAGGGAGAAAAAGAATTTATTTTATTGAGAAGTTAGTTATCTCAACCGAGTATCAATGCTTTTTTCGAGAATTTTGAACATTGGATTTAGTATAAAGATACTGGCATGTACAATTTAGTTTATTTTCAATATTTGAAAAAATATTGGTTTTGTCGCTGGATCGCTTTATCAAGATTTTCTGAGATTTCAAACTGGGCTCTATTGATACTGAAGTTTCAATTTGTGATATTTTGGTGCAGAGAAACGGTATCCATAGTAGTATCCGAGGGCCCCAGGTTGTATCATAATATGGTTAAATGCTTTTGGTATATCGAGGGAAATTTCCCTAGAACTGGTTTCCTTTTAAAATTTTCGTTTTGAATCATGTGTAGATTGTTGCATGTGCTTCGATTTTTGCGACAACCAGTTTGTTAGGGAGAAAAATAATTTATTTTATCAATATCGAGAAACTATCTCGACCGGGTATCAATGCTTTTTTCGAGAATTTTGAAGATTGTATTTAGTAAGTTCTGCGATTCATTTTTCCTTTTCCGGTTTAGTGATATGTGTAACAATAGCGTGTTTCCAAGTTATTGGAATTTGTTCAGAAATAGATTTATTTCTAGACTAATTATTTGAAATACGTTAAAATATAAATAAATAAGATAATAGGTATGTACGAAAAATATAAAACATAATATAGTTAAGTGTATACAAAAAAAAATAACATTAAGATTAAGAAAAAGTTAAATAAAACATAAATAATAATAGTTAGAAAAATAATTACTTATAGAAACGTTTTAAAATATAATAATAATATATAACTAATAATATGCTAGTAAAAATTTAAAAATTGCAAAAAGATGAAAAGGTCATATGAAATAACTAAAATTATAAACTTGTATCAAATATTTTAAAATTAACTCTGGGGTAGTGAGCCCCTACAATAAGCTTCGGGGCCCGTGTGCGCTGCACGTGTTAAGAAAAATCCTTGTACTATCATTAGATATTCCGCTTCTCAAGCATGAAGTAAAATGTTTATACTTACATAATATAGTACTTATCTTTACCTCTGATATATGTTTTTGAGTTCCCAGTACTGCCCACTACAGACGTGTCGTATATTCTGTCACGAAACTAGACAATTTCTTGACCAGGAGCAGAGACTTGGCATAACCACCTGTGCTCATGCGGCCTAGCTGCAATCGATCATCTGGGTTTCCTGCACTCCTTAAGAGGTAACTTTGTTTGGTTTGTGTACTTCATTTTTGTCTCTAGGTAGGCTTGGTCTCTACCGACGACGCCTCCAGCTTCGCGTCGTATGTCTGTCTTCCAGTGTGATCTACTGGAACACCGGGGATTGATCGTTTCCCCGGTGGTGAGCTTGTCCGCGACCGCTTATTCGTCCGTCCCGATGGCTTATTTCGCGGCTACCCTGTATATCTACAGGACGTTCCCCCATCCGCAACCCGGGGACGCGCCCGATGTCATGCTCATGCTCACGGGAGTGCATCCGTTTATATTAAACAAATTTTGTTTTTGTCGTTAAATTGAGTTTGAAGAGACGTAACCAACGCTAGAAAAATCAAAAATATCAAATAATTATAATCATGAAATTATTTCATACAATTAAGTAGCTGTTATTAAATCTACTCAACTAACTCAAGACAGTGCCGACGTTCCGTAGAATGGTTTGCACAATTATTGTCTTAAAACTAATCTAAATATACGGAATATATCTTTGGAATGTGGTAAAATTAATTGTTTTTGAGGGTCCTGGTGCCAGTTTTTCAAATTTTCCACAATTCTATCGAATTTAAAAATTTAAATTTTATATTTTAGTTTCCACCTCAATTATAAGAATTTTCCACAAATCTACTAGTGTAGGGGGGGGGCTATGGAGTGTATTGTATCGAAAAAAATTACTTTTGTATTTTTGAGGACAAAATGGCATCGGCATCGGGTGCCTTAAGTCAAAAACGACTAGTTTTCAGGAAGATTAAACAAAACATTGCAAAATCATTCAAAATTTTTGACAATAATGTCTGGGCTGATAATTAATTTAATTTAAAGTTCAATGTACCAACTTTTATGATACCTATGAAGTAGAACTTTAAAATCAATTCTTCATTATTTTTAAGTGACTTAAGACAATAGGATTTTAATTTTATAAATGACTTGCGCTATCAAGGCATGCATTTAAAATTATTACTAAACTTGACTTTTAAGACCATTTTAAAATTGTTTCCGTCAGATTCTGAATAATTCTTAACTAGACATGCATGTTTTGTGCCCAATATAATGCGACATAAAATGTTTAGACCAAAACAAATTTCACTGATAGTGAATTATAGTTTTGACTTACGTGATATGTACCAACAAAATATAAAAATATAAATATTTTTCATTCCAATAACACCATAAGCCAAAAATGTCAATTTTTGACTAAGTCATTTACACCATACACCAAATATATGCCATCGGATTTATAAACAAAAATAAATAAATAAACAAATAATAATAATATTAATATTGTACTTATTATTAATAATCTATACTATAAAAGTGAAATGGAAATATTTGTGATGGGTTGTCTCCGAAACGGCTCTACTCCTATACAATGTGTTGCTCTAATCTATACTATAAAACCAAGTCCCGAATTTTTGTAATGCATACAAATCCACACCGTTTGCAACGTATCGTCACCAAATTTTTTATTGTATTACCCGAGAGTCTGCTGAAGGTTTTAGTACTACTTTTGTTAATAAAAATAAGTATAAAGTTCTTGAGCAATTAAAAAACAATTTCGCGGCTACTCTGTATATCTTAGGGCGTTCATGTTTACGGGAATGTATCCGTTTATATTTTGTTTTTGTCGTTACATTTTTTCACATTGGGTTTGAAGAGATATAATGATATAATAATGACAGAAAAAATCACAAATATTAAATAATAATAATCTTACAATTTAAATAACTGTTATATCAACTCAAGTCAATACCGACGCACCGTATAATAGTATGAATAGGTTCGTGATGTAGGTAATTATGTTAAAATTAATCTAAATATATTGAAAATACGGCATTGGGTTTATACACAAAAACAAATAATAAACGAACAAACAATAATAATAATATACGCATTGATACAAAGTTGCAAGTCCCAACGTATAATATATTTTTTAATACTGACCTACCTACTAATTACTATAGATTGTTTTTTTGTTTGAAATTTTAATATCCAATTTCGTAAATACATTTGATTATTTGAACTTAAAAAGCTTATACTTAGGTAAGTACCTAAAAAATTATTATGCCTATTTTTGTGTTATAAACAACTCATAAAGTCATAAGTCGTAAGAACCTTGTATTGAATCATCAAACTTTTTTACTCACAAATAAAATATTATTATATATTATACTTAAATAGAAATAACTAAAATAAGTCAAGATTTTTAATTACCTATTTATAAATAGCTCAAGAGTTATGTTAAAAATTATATCTTTTCTTCTAATGTAAATTTTTGACTAAAAATTAAGTCTTCAGTTATTAATTTTTTAATTTTTGATATAAAAAGCAAAAATATATTTAAAAAACAATCATTTTAAAACTAATACTCGCTCCGACGAGATTCTAATTTATCGCTTTTAATTTTTTCAATAATGTGGCTAGGTATAAATGTATAGTTATAATATGAGAGATTACCGTAAGTCTTCTGCAGAGAGCACATTCATGATATCTGTTGTATTCGTCATTCCACATTTAATTGTAGTTATTTCTAAATTTTTTTTCGAACTATTTTTAAATCTCGTATTAGAAAAAAAATATATACAATTAAATAATTATTGAACTATTATTTTAATATAGTGGCACGAAAAAAAAATATATAATTTTGTACGAAAAAAATTATAGCCAAAAGAAATCAAACTATACTGACGGCAAAAATTCGAAATTAAACGAATATAATATAAACATAGAATAAACATTACTTAAGTTTCCTGGACAACGAAGAAAACGGGTATGACTGTTGTAGCCGGTTTATGTTATTAAATTTCAATAGCTTCGAAATAAAATTTTTTTAGATTTTGAGGGAAACGATGAATATATTGATTTTACAATGATGTGTGTTTTTTTTTTAATTTTTAATTTTTAAATTAATTTTTTTATTTTTATGTCGGTCATCACGGTTTGGGGCAGTAAAACTGCTTCGATTTTCTTCAACAGTGTCTTGTTTGATAGGAAAGTGAATCTAGTTGGTGCATTCAAAAGGTCTAATTTTAAAATTCCCAACAGTTTTCACAAGCGCCGGGAAAAACAACATAAAAATTAAGGAAAAACGGGAATTTTTACGCAAAATCGGTTTTCCAAAAAAATCGATTTTGGTTTTTGGTGTAACTCTAAAACAAATGAACGTGTATACATGCATTTTTCACTGGTTGTTTATATTTACATTTTCTATACACGATAACATTTTCAAAATATTATGATTTGTTTTGATCTGTTTAGGAACATTTTAATTTTCCACTTTTTTTTAGTTTTTTTTTTCTAGAAATATCAATTACATTTTATTTGTTGGTTAAAAAAGCTTGAAAATTTAATAGAAGACTCCTAGTATATTGTTTCAAAAATCACGAAAATTAGCAAATTATTTTGAGATAAGAATTTGTTAAAATTTTTCTTTTTAAACCTAAGATATGAAAATGTAATACAAGCTTCCTCATAAATTTGTCTACCTTTATCAAAAAAAAAAATATCTAAGAAAATCAAATTAAATTTTTATGGGCGTTTGAAATTTAAATTTTTACAACATTGGATATTCACTCGATTTCTCATTATGTAGCAATTTATTTATTTTGTTGTAATTCAAAAACGAAGACGTTTTTTTTCTAGAAATATCAATTACATTTTATTTGTTGGTTAAAAAAGCTTGAAAATTTAATAGAAGACTCCTAGTATATTGTTTCAAAAATCACGAAAATTAGCAAATTATTTTGAGATAAGAATTTGTTAAAATTTTTCTTTTTAAACCTAAGATATGAAAATGTAATACAAGCTTCCTCATAAATTTGTCTACCTTTATCAAAAAAAAAAAATATCTAAGAAAATCAAATTAAATTTTTATGGGCGTTTGAAATTTAAATTTTTACAACATTGGATATTCACTCGATTTCTCATTATGTAGCAATTTATTTATTTTGTTGTAATTCAAAAACTAAGAACTGTAGATATATCAAAATTTCACTGAATATTTATATTAGCGTTTCCTATACACCTTACAATTTTTAAAACATTTTGACTCTTTTTGAGCTGTTTACGGGCATTTTAAGTTTTCAATTTTTTTTAGATTTTCTATAAATATCAATAAAGTTTTATTTGTTAGGTCTAAAAATGTAAAAATTTAATACAAGGCTCCTGATATATTCTTACAATAGCAGTTGAAAAATATTAAAAATACATAGGCACAATTTTTTTTATAAGCATTTAAAGATCAAATTTTGACAAAATTTATCAAAATCTCGAAAATTATCAATCATTGTAATTAATAAATTATAAAATGTTCAGTTTTTATAGCTAAGGATTGCAAATTCAACACAAAGGTTCTCGTAAATAGTTCATACTGTAACCAAAAAATCTAAAAAATATATGAACACACTTATTTTTTACAGACATTTTAAATTCAAATTTGGACAAAATTACATATTAAAAAACGGACATTTTCAGTTTCCCATTTTTTTAGTTTTTTATTCTATAAATATCAATAAAGTTTTATCTGTTGGGCTAAAAAGTGTAAAAATTGAATACAAGGCTCCTGATATATTGTTACAATATCAGTTGAAAAATATTAAAAATACATAATCACAATTTTTTTTTATAAGCATCTAAACATCGAATTTTGACAAAATTTATCAAATTTAAAATTGAATAATTATTTTGTAGTTAAAAATTTATAAAATTTTCAACTTTTATATCCAAGGATTGAAAATTTAAAACAAGATTCCACGTGAGTAGTTTATTCTGTTACAAAAAATCTAAAAAATACAGAAGGACAGTTTATTTTTATAGTCATTTAAGTTCAAATTTGGACGAAATTACATAATAAAAAACCTAGAATAACTATTTTAGTTATTTTGTTGTGATTGTATAATATTATTCGTGGGTACTTGAAACTTCTAAAGTACACTATTATATTTCTATGATAGTATCACGGTGTGTTATTGATGTATTACGCGTTATAAGTACCAAATGGATATTGTGATATGATTAATTTGGAATTTATTATAGGTCAATTTTTTTTAATACCATAGATAAGTATATAATGTCTTATACCTAGACTGACATATCGTATCCTCTCAGAATCGTTTTTCTTATAATGTTATACAATGATATAATTTAATACCATCATCCATTATACAGTGACCCACTTGGAACCTACTGTGCAGCAGAGCATCTTTTTTTTTTCATCTAATATACATTTTTAGTGAAAAATTAAGTCTACAATTATTTATTTTTTTTTAGATTCTGAGTGAAACGATGAATGTATTGATTTTACAATGATGTGTGTTTTTTTTTTTATTTTTTTATTTTTTTATTTTTTTATTTTTGTGTCTGTGTACACGATAAGTAGTCGAAATAATGCTTCGATTTTCGACTTCAGTATCTTGTTCGATTGGAAAGTGAATATCGTTGGTGCATTGGGGAGGTCAAAATTTAAAATTCCCAATAGTTTTCACAAGCGCCAGGAAAAACAACATAAAAATTAAGGAAAAACGGGAATTTTTACGCAAAATCGGTTTTTGACAAAATCGAATTTGGTTTTTGGTGTAACTTTTAAACAAATGGCCGTAGATACATGAAATTTTCACTGGTTGTTTATATTTGCATTTTCTATACACGATAAAATTTTCAAAATATTTTGATTTATTTTGAACTGTTTAGGGACATTTTCATTTTTCATTTTTTTTTAGTTTTTTTTCTAGAAATATCAATAAAATTTTATTTGTTTGTTGCGAAAGCTTGAAAATTTAATAGAAGACTCCTAGTATATTGTTTCAAAGGCAGATGAAAAATATTAAAAATCGTTGGTCACAGTTTTTTTTTATAAGCATTTAAAGTTCAAAAATTGACAAAATATGGAAAAATCACGAAAATTAGCAAATTATTTTTAGTTAAGAATTCGTAAAAATTTTTCTTTTTAAATCTAAGATTTGAAAATGTAATACAAGATTACTCATAAGTTTGTCTACCTTTATCAATAAAAAAATCTCTACCGGACAGTCAAATTAAATTTTTATAAGCGTTTGAAATTCAAATTTTTACAACATTGGATTTTCACTCGATTTCTCATGTAGCGATTTCCTTATTTTGTTGTTATTCATAAACGAATAACTATAGATACATGAAAATTTCACTGAATGTTTATATTAGCATTTCCTATACACCATACAATTTTGAAAATATTTTGACTCTTTTTGAGCTGTTTACGGGTATTTTCATTTTTCAATTTTTTTAGTTTTTTTTTCTATAAATATCAATAAAGTTTTATCTGTTGGGCCAAAAAGTGTAAAAATGTAATACAAGGCTCCTGATATATTGTTACAATATCAGTTGAAAAATATTAAAAATACATAGGCACAATTTTTTTTTATAAGCATTTTAACATCGAATTTTGACAGAATTTTTCAAAATCTCGAAAATTATTAATCATCGTAATTAATAAATTATAAAATGTTCAGTTTTTATAGCTAAGGATTGAAAATTTAAAACAAGATTCTACGTAAGTAGTTAATTCTCTTAACGAAAAATCTAAAAAATATACAATCACAGTTTATTTTTATAGTCATTTTATGTTCAAATTTGGACGAAATTTCATATTAAAAAACCTAGTTATTTTGTTGTGATTATATAATATTATTCGTGGGTACGGGGTACCTACTTGAAACTTCTAAAGTGTATTATTATATATCGATGATAGTATCAGGGTTTGTTATTGATGTTGATGTATAACGTGTTATAAGTACCTAATGGATATTGTGATAATGTGATATGATTAATTTGGAATTTATTATAGGTCAATTTTTTTTTAATACCATAGATTTGTATATAATTTATCTTAAACCTAGACTGACATACCGTCTTCGCTCAGAATCGTTTTTTTTATACAATGATATTATATCATTGAATTCAAATTTAATAGCATCCATTATACAGTGACCCACTACTGTACAGCGACATCCACTTACCCACCTTTTTTTTTTTGAAATAAAAAGTAAAAATATATATTTAAAAAACAATCATTGTAAAACTAATACATTAATAATTAGAATCTAATTTATTGCTTTTAATTTTTTCGATAATGTGGGTACTGGGTAGGTAGGTACTATATAGGTAGCCGGTTGTATCGTATAACGAACGTATATGTTCGGAGAAACAAAAATAATAATCATTATTCATTATTGTACTACAGGATATCAATCCAGACGGAGTGTGACATGCGGAGAGGATATGCATTTTTGAAATATGTGTTATAACCACTGTATATATATTATATCCTTTACAACACGTATTATTACAAAATATATTTCGTGTCTGACCCAACAGCGGAAACACATACGTTGTATGGTCGATTTGGTCATTTCCGCTGAATAGTAATAATAATAATAGTAATAATAATACAAAAAATCTCCGAAGGTGTTAACCTTAACAGTTTGTTTAGTGAAAACGTATATGCGTGTATACAATAATAATGTATCTATATAGGTACAATATATTCTAATATAATATTATGGGGTACATTACACATAATATTACCACTATAGGTATACCCGAAGGAAATGAACCTGTTGCGGGATGATCATACCCGCGGGGAGTATTGTAAACATGATGTAAACAATGGGATGCGTAACACGCATAATATGATTGAAACAAAATGTAATATTGTTATTGTGTATACGAGAAAAAGTGCGCTGGAAATGAAAAGATCGGAAGTACAAATTATATAATATCATAGGCGTCATGTGTTCGCGGCCGCGCATATGTGATATCCGACACTTCAACAGGTGAACAAATCAAATCCGTTTACACTATATATGTAATAATGTGTAATATGTAGGTACCTACATCCGAACCGCAGGAAGTCCAATTTCGGTCATTCATTGTCTTTGTATAGGTATAACTTCTCGGCGATACAGTTTTTATTTTCTTTACAGTCACGTACCTGGGCATTGGTACTCATAGTCTTTTCCGGCCAGCACACGTCATATGGTGCACGCGACCGACGCCTTCCGAACGGAACTGCAGCAGCAGTCCAGGATGCACCTATAGACCTATAGTCCTGCTGCAGTCCTATGCTCCCACAGGATATTAAAAATTTGGAATTTCATCAAATATAACAACAATAATTTATAATATCGTATGCACCAACTATATATAATCACTAAAGGAGAAACGTTTTTGAGCAAGTCGACAAGTTAGGTTATATTATTTTTTTTCATTTTTCCTTGGCACGAGTCGTCGTCAAAACATTATCGTTTATTTTCCACTAACGAAACCGATTCGTATTCAATACTTGATCACATCATACACACTATTTTATTCATATTATCGAGTAGAATATTGTACGAGTCATAAAGTTTATAGTACATCTGTATATATAGTACTTATAATATCTCATAAGCATTTATACGTATGGAAATGTAGTCAATTATTAATCAATATAATATATATTTTCCATATACACATATATTATAATATGTATTATATTTGTAAATTTATTTTTGTATTAAAAATTCAGGATGTAAGCCAGACGCATAAATAAATAAATTCATGCAATTATACGCGACGGTCGCAAGACACGTGCTGCGTGAGTGTTATAACACTGTGGTTGTAATAATAATATTATTACATAGGTGCTGCACCGCGAGTATTATGTATAGTATTATTATGAGGACATCGCGCTTGCTGCAGTCGTGTGTACGGCATTAGTAACGAATCTTCACGAACTTTGTTAGGCCATTGTACTTCAATTGGACCTTTATTATTATACAAGACCTTTGACGACAATAACTGTTTATTATATGCGCATCTTTCCCCTACGTTATACCTATACGATTGAGAATGACGTTTAGTTATGCATAAACACTTCCATAGTAACAAAGTACCTTCCATGGCGGAATATTAACTAAAATTACTAATCTGACGAAACTTTTTTTGGACCTCATTAAAAAGTGTGATATAATACTATCATTGCTATTAAAATACCACACCCCCTCCTCCTCATAATATTATTATAGTGTTTGCGACACTCGACTGTTCACTCTTCCTTACTACCCTACTGCTTCTCACTACAATATTAATGCAGATATTTTTTTTATTTCAAAATTTCTTAGCGGTACAGCAGACGGTCCCGATCTATGCATAGATGCATAGCATGCTCACATCAATCACACTCCGTGTCCCAAGCCCATTCAACAAGGAACCACTCACTTTTCTATACTTCAGTCTCACCACACCCCACCACGTATGGTATCAATAATCATTTCATACACAGTTTTCTCCACCAGTTTAATAAATTATTTTAGTTTTTCTGCTAACCTTAATTTATAAAATGTATTTCATGTGTTTGTGATTTTAAACTATAATTCATCTTCTACACGTTTTCGCTATATAATTTGTTATAAATTATACAACTTGTCAAATGCCACATGGTGTCAGATAAAATAAAATCATTCTAACAAGAATTAAAACAAACGGAGCATTTTACAATGTGTGTTACATGCTTTTTTTTAGGGGGTGTATAGAATATTAATATTCAATAAGGTTTATATATAGTTTAGGTTTCAAGTTTCAAACTATTTTTGGATTCGAAATGTTAACTGTACAATTATAGTCAATACTGTCGAACTGGTACTTCAAGCTCAACACACAAAGTGCACAACATTATTAAAATTAGTTTTAAGTAAACCTAAATTGTTTAATCATCGACATATATTAATTAAAATAACAATATGAATTATTCATACTCCGCCCATTATTAATTTAAGTATCTTATACATATTTGTATAAGTACCTACATAATATTATATTAAATTGTTTTGAATATTTTAGAAAACTGGCTGAAATTTTAAAATGTGTACCTATATAGTCATAGTAGTAATAATCCATATGATATAAAATATTAAAATCTATCAGTGTGGATATTAATATATTATCGATGCTTAAAAAGAGACATTTAGTCATTTAATTTTTTTAGTCTTTTTATGAAATTCTTAGAACACTCGAGATTAAAATGTTTAACGATTAGGTGTTTTTATTGTTCTAAAATTATACCTGTACACATGCATTTTAAATAGTAACTAGTGTGATATTTTAATGTGCTTTATTTGTTCGACTGTGTGTACTGCGTATTACCTACATGGCTATATACTCGTAATATAGGTTCACTATACAAACATTTTAATCGTATAGGTAATCAATTCAGTGACCTACACACGGCACTATAAGTACTATCATTGGTACAGAAACTAAAAATAGTTTTAATATAGATACGATTTTTTGGCGATAAACAACTGTAATTGGATATCATTAGAAGACGTGATTTTTGTGATAGTTATATTATAATACGCTGCATTATGCAAATAAAACGGCTGATAATGTATATGCTTACCTACATAATATTTTATTACAATATTGTTTTTCATTCGATGCGTTTTAGAAAGGACCTAAATTTATTGCTAATACATCAAGATATTAAGGATTCTTAGTCCCTACCTATAGTCTATAACAATATAAAATATTTAAAAATATTATAAACACTTCTTGTTATAATTCTTTTTCCAAGTCTGTGATTTATGTTCACAGAAAATATACTATTAGTATGGTGTGGGTGTACAGTATTAATAGGGAAAATATAAAAAAAATTTTACAAATTATATTTATATAGTTATTAACATACTAAAAAAAATATTTATTTTAATTAGATATTTAATATAATATCAATGTAAAATGTCAACATCTCTATTAATGGCTAATGCTATGACTATTCGTCAGTTATTGTCGTAGATATAATGATTTTAATATTGCCATCAATTTGTTATCATCTGTATATTATATTATTCTATAATTTATATCAATTTATTTTTTTCTATTGTCATTTAATTGTTCGTTTTAATATTATTATGATTATGATATTATATATTACATGGAAATGTGTCATTTGAGACCAGATAAAAACTTCTTATTGCAAGAGATCAAGCTTCTAAAAATGATTTGCGATGACGAAATGTAGGATAGTATAATTTAAAAAAAAAAACCATTCTATAAACTATACGGAATAGAATAATAAGGCGCAATTGAATTCGATTTACCTATTTTAAAAACACAGCCAGAAGCACAAAAAGATTAAACTATCATAAACAAATTAAAAATTCGTGTGTTTAATTAGTGTATATAAGAGTATAGGTATATAACGTTACCTAAATTTAATGAAGCTGAATTATTCGATTTTCCGCGAAAATGACCCACTTTAATTATGATATTCACCTTGCTTATTTATTCGCTATGAAAACATTATACAAGACGAAAGTCCGTTTTAATACAAAACGATTAAACACTCTAGGAATTTTTAGATAGGGCTATAAAATTAGATGTCTGGACTATTTTTACAGTCAACAAATTAATTTTCGGTCTAATGAAACTGTGTTAAAACCGATACCAAAAAAGAATACTCCTTAAAGAAGACTATATGCTCATGAGGTTCAAAAGATAAAGTACTCTATAGGGACTCTCGGAACTTAAGCTGAACATGCAGCTCTCACTATTCAATAACCTACAGAAAATATTAAATTTAAATACATTTCAAATATGTTTATTGTGACATAATATATTACATAATTTTTTTTAAAAAGTATAATTGAATAATTATCAGTGATCAAAAATAGAATAATTAAATTAACAATGTTTGTGTGCTTTAATTAAGTACTTTTAAAAGTTACGTTTTTTTTTTATCTCAATTTTATTGCTATTGTGACTCATCGCGTATTGCGAACACATGAAACGCGTAATACTATACGTTTTGAAAATAACAAAACAAGACGACAAGCCTATTATATTATAATACTATATATTATTATATTATATTTACGCATAAAACCCGTTTGGCAATAGAAAATAATATGTATTTATATGTGTTAAGTGTACATGATTGAACCAGAGTACACTGCACGGCATATATATATATGATATATAATATAATGTATAATATATGTGTGTGCATTGCCGAGTATAAACATATTATATATAAACCTACCTATTATATTATTCCGCTTGCACGTAACACGAGACGCGTGTATACAATATTATTACACACACAAATACACATATAAGTACCGAAATCGTACTTTCAACGAGTGTGTTTGAACAACCTATTATATTAAATTATATTATATATTATTTATATATAAAAAGTAAGTAGGCCAAGATTTGAAGAAGAAGATAAATATCTCATATCCTTCGATTACTTTTTTTCTGTATTATTACTATTATTTTTATTTTTTTCGGTTTCGGTTTTTGTTGTCGTCGTCGTATTAGTTCTTACTTTTCTTCTTCTCTTCCTTATCCCGTGCTCTTCTTACCGGTTTGTTGTATACGGCGGCCCCCGGGGCAATGAAAACCTTCAGACGACCGCATCGGCCTATGGGTCCTACATTCATTAATCATCCGTATTTGATCCATTAGAGCCAACAAAAATAATACGCACGAGTAGAAATATTTTTTTTATACAATAATATAATATAATACACATATATATACTATTGGCCTCACACGGTCATAAGCCTCCTCTTTGTGTGTGTGACGGGCAAAAAGTAGCGGTGAACCCTTTTAAACGAAACAGACCCACTTTTCGCGATAATATACTATTGTGATATAATATAATATTATCATTATTATTATTTATTATTATGTGTACGTTTTTTCGCCGTCGTTATATATCTTATTTCTAAACGCATTTTTTCGTCAATCGCGATCGATTTTGTTTCGTGGGCGAGTCCGTTACCGCCAAACACATATTTCACTTCGTGTTTGTGTACGCATCGGAATAATGACTATTTACACATAATATGCTGCAGAGTATAATTATTATACTATAATATGATGATAGAATAATGCGCTGGTACCTACACACTTCACCGACATTAATAAACAAGCATCAGTAGAAATGTGTCAGATGTTATATTATGTACCTAACTACCTATATCATTTTGAATGATGTTTACGGTGCTACTTACTTGTTTTGTCCGCCTCGTTGCGGGTGGCATAGCAGCCGATAAGTTCCTATAATATGTACAACTATTAGCTGGTACAGACGTACAGTTGTAGTCTTAAGTTTTAATCCACCAGCCATGCTCACGAACATAATATTTAGAGAACGATTCGTGAAATCCCTATATTATATTATATTGGTTTTAAATCAAAATATAATAGAACGTAAACGTGATTGAAATTCATATTTTTAAGGAAATTGAACGTGAAATTCCATTTTTAAAATTTAAATCATGAGTTTAGATACTAAGTGAAGTATATAGTATATCCGTATATATAGTATAGTAATGGATATATTGATTTTATAATGATTGTTTTTTTTATTGTGTGTACCTATGTGTAGGTTCACAATTTCTAGTAAGATTTTCAAGATTTTATGAATTTTGTCAGTTGGAAATTTAAATACATATAAAAATAATTGTGCCTATGTATCTTTAATATTTTTGAACTTCTATTAAAGAAACTTAGGAAACTTTGAGCATATTAAAAATTAAAGACTTTAAATAAGTGAAAAAGTTTTTATAATTTTTTATCACATTTTTTTTATAGAAAATGTATTATACTCAATTATTGACAAAAGACAAATAGTAAAAAAAAAATCAATATTTTAGATTGACTCAATGACCGTTAACTGACTTGACGATTCCGGTTCCTCGGGTTCAACGCTCATGGGTGTCGAATCGTCCACCTCCATCGCTACCGGTTGTGCTGGGGAGGTTGGTGGTGGATTAGCGCCCTTAGAGTCCGAGGTGGATTCGTGATGTCTGGCTAGCCGCTGTTCCTGACTTACCGCTGGTGTCCTGGCCTTCAGCAGTTTTATCACTCTCAGCAATTTTTTGTTGTTGTGCACCTTCCTGGTGGTTGGCTGATTTGCGAGGTTGTGATAGTGGCGGCCGAGGGATCCTCTGGATGTCAACACGTAGTTTCTGTCGTAGTTGACTAAAGTAGCGTGCCCATTCTCGATGGTAAATCATCTCCCCTACCGGGTCCCGTCGTACGCGCTGCAGTTCTTGACGCACCAAAAGCATTTGGGGATCCGTTGTATGCTGGTCTTCGCGAGGGGTGATCACGTGTGGCAGTATCCGCTGTAGACGGGGTTGTGGGATTGTTTCTCGTCCATCTTTGGTCATTGTTAGCTGAAATTGTGATTTGGTTTAAATGCTTATTTTAGCTACACTAATTAGTCTTTAAAGAATGAGTTAAAGTTAATTCTCTAACGTGGAAACAAACCTGCCTGCTAGTAACCGTAGTAATGCACTGAGTGTTATTTTTTTGTTTTTAGCTATAGACATATTATAAAACAATTAGCAGTGTACATAGAAATGGAATAGTTTTTAAATTTTTTACTTTGTTCTTAACCAATAATATTGAAGTTACCTTAATTTTTCAGTCAAATTAATTTAAATAGAACGTTAATTTTAATATAGCATCTTAACTATTTGTAAGTATTGAAATAACTCATTAGAATTGTAATTTCAGGAATCGGTGTTATATAGTTTAATGATTTGGAGGGTCAATTAACCACAAGTTAAGGTCATAATAATAATAATTATTATAATCTGAATTATTTTAACATTTAAAATTAAATAAATCAATGGGCGTGGTTATAACTATTTATGTACTTGATTTTGCCGCTTTATTTTGAAGTTATTTTTACTAAGTATGAGCATAATATATTATTATAATAGGTACCTACTTTTATATTTAAATAAATATTATAATATTTATTAAACTCATCAACAATATTATCAAATATGAGAATTTATTTAAATCATAGGTATAATATTTTAACATCACACGAATATCTGTGATTTACCTAATTACTTACTACTAACTGCATTTTTATGTATTTTCATTATATTATGTTGTTATATGATAACACGTATAATATACACAGCAACAACAATATTATTTCGTCCATACTCCATATAGAGGTAGTATAATGTTTTATTATTTGTGTTGCACAATACTTAAGGGTATATTAAGCATAATTTATGTTTACATTTTTTTGTACCTTGGTGACTAGAGGCGTCTCGATCCACTGACAACACTTCGTAGTTCTATAATTTACACGTTTTATAATATGTATTTCGAAATTTTAATTCAATAGATTATTTAACTAGTTGACTGGCATGAACTCTTATATTAATATGAGATCCCACCAAACTTTGTCCTAACCACCACGGAGTTTCTCATACGTTTACTTAAATACAGTTTTGACAATTTAAACAAAATATTCATTGAAAAACCTATTAATGATATTTGCGAACTTGTAACAACTACTGAAAGTGCAACACTGTACATATCAAATCTAGCGAGATAATACCATAAAAATACATCTGTGGAAAATACTGAATATCGACTATCAAGACATAGAACGAGATCTTATTGGATTCGTTTCCAGTGAGATACAGACATTTTATAAGAGATCTCAAAATCATAAGTCCCTTGATGTTTGTACGTAAGTGTATGATTTAACTCTAAAGTATCAAAGTTATACCAAGTTGTTGTATTCCACCTATGGTGGATTAATATAATCAGGTAACACAAAATCCTAAACGTACTAATATCAAATGAATAAAAAAAAACCAAATTTAACCATTTTTAAACGGCCTGTCTTCTTCCCAGAGGTCTAATCTACACACAAACATTAATTTATAACTAATTTAACAAACAAATTGTTTTGGCGATAATGTTTACTGCAATTGTTTGATAACTGAATGCACTTTTCGACAACTTGGTTGTCAGATTTAGCAAACAATTAAAAATTAAGTTAACTTTCTTCGGTTACTGATATCCACTGATAACGATTTTATGATTTGTCATCCGAGATCCGAGTATCCGACATTAGCTATCAAATCATGAAAGAATAAAATACTGTACAGTGAACAAAACGTTTTGGCGATATATCAAAAAAGTAGTTAATTGAACAAACAATTCTAGTAACCTGGTGGCTGGTTGCTCAAAACTGCATCGCCAAGACACGCTTTATATTGACAAAAAACAAAATACAAATCAACAAACATGCCCGATTAACCAATAGCAACCAATATAAATTATAATACACTATTGCGCCACTAATCACTATTATATTTTTTTCATCCAGATTTCCTACTTTTCCGGTTGATTTTCCTAAAAATGTCTTTCGTATAAATCTTCTCCTTTCAATTACGAACATCTTAAAAAAAAATTTGAGCCAAATCGGTCAGGCCGTTCTCGAGTTTTAGCTAGACTAACGAACAGCAATTAATTTATATATATATTAGGTGACAAATAACTTTTAAGCTTATAAAGAAATCATCGTTACGCCGACCCACATTTATTTTTGAACTTTAAACTTTTTATTTTTATCCGAAATACTTGGACACAGTTTGAGAATTCAAAAATAATACAACCAAAGTAATAGGTATCGGAAATAACAGTACGACACCTTATAGATTATAGTTATTTAATATTTTTGAGTTCTGTAATTTTAATTTGTTCTTGTATTAATTCAAAAACAGCCTTCTCATTTATGTAATAATTACACAGTAGGTATATTATTAAAAAGTTTTTTTATCCTGAAAATTCTGTGCATATCAAAATTAAAGACATTTTTTTATTCAGTAATTAATTGTTTGGCCATACAAAGCTATTTTATTATTTCTATTAAAATTGCTATTTAAAAAGAATTAGTGATAAAAATGAGATTTTTTATTTAAATGTAGGTATTAATTAAAATATACCTAAAGCATTCATAAAATATTATATCTGGTAATTTTTAAGTGCAAATCGATCAGAAAAAAATGATTGTTATTTTAATCGGACCTTTCTTAAAGGAAGTATATGGTAGGATCCATTTCTTCATATTTTTTTTTTTTAACATTTGATTATTTTTATTAACTATCAAAAATACACGAACTAACTAATAAAGATAAAGGAGTTAGGTGGGAGAACACTTATAGACTTCAGTGGTTGTCTTAACATTTGTTAATAATGATAAACCATTACATTTAATAAACGATTTCATATGGAAATCTGTTTATATACGACTGTAAATTGGTTTGCTTTTTGATTCTAATCGAAGTGAGCAATTCGTTTCACATTTATGTTAATTTTTCATTTTCCGTGAATATTATTTTGGTACAACGTTACATCTAGTATTTATCTCAGAGTACTTCTATAGTTCCGAAATTGTATAGGTATTCTAGAAAAACCTTTTTGGTTTTATTAGAGTTCCGCTTAAGGTTAATTTTAGAGTTCAATAATTTATCGTTGTTAGACCCTAAACCATGTCTGGATTTTTTACTGTTACACTCAAAAACAACTGTGTTAATTAAAAATATAGGTACTTGTCAAAATTACAGTAAATTTATAATCTATATATTATGTGCTGCAATAAAAACTGACTGAGATTTTTTGCTGCGTGGAAAAGTGTTAGCCAAAAAACACTGATCTTTAACCATTTAACCCAAAACGGGTGTAACGAGACAGTTATAATCTTGTTCAAACTTAAATTATCTTTTGTATGTATATTGAATATCATCAAAGCTATTATGTGCACAGTACACTATATTATTAATAGAAGAAAATTCATTTTAAACTTCTAAATATTATTAATTATAACTTTAATGGTCAAGATTAAGTTACCATTTGATGATAATCCCTGACACATATTCAAGCAGACAAATGACCAATAAATTAAAAGCCATGTTTGTGTTCCCTACTTGATAACTTATCTTACCGCATTTGTTCATAGTTCGTCGGTTACTCGGTAGCAATTACTTTCTTATATTTATTTAATTATAACCCAATGTTAAATAATGTGTGTTATTCTTACAGTGCGGATAAACATCAAAGTTATTTGTTTGCTTCTGATTAATTAATACTCTTTAAGTGAATTAATTGACTTAGCACCAAGTCGTGTTCAGTGTCTTTTGTTAAAAATAATTGTGTTATTACCAAAATGAACAAAAAATATGATCATGTATTATTATTTATTCCACGAATCAGTGTTTGGTGATTAGTGATAACAATTTTAAATTTTGTATCGGTTTGGGAACGATAAGTTTCCGTTGACAGTTATTGACATCACCAGTCAAACTATCGAGAATACTTAACGCGAATACTTTAGAATATATTCCAAGTCATAACCTCAAATCTCATCACATTCGTAAAAAAGTTTCAATGTTAATTTACTTGCAAAAAATACTTAAGTTTGGAAACTTAGCGAAATATTTCGTCTTGGGGGACTGATTGACCAAAAAAAATGCGCCATCCCTCCGAGGTCCTCAACCGTCAGCCATCTTGGATTTTATGTGATATTTTTCACTTTTTTACGGTTTTTTTATAATATCTCTAAAATTAATAACATAACGATAAAAATAGCTTCAATAAAAATTGAAGATCATAAAATTTGTGACAAGAAAGGATCTTGACGTTCTTAGTGTAAGAGTAATAGATAAGCGCAAAATTCATCCACCCGTCATAGAATGTGGCGCCTCGCGCTATAATGATATATATCTACGTATGCACGTAGTTTGCAAACGGATCGAACGTAGATTACAGTGGCGTCATTTGGGGGAGGGACACTGGGGCATTTGCCCCAGTCTAGTATTTACATCAACCTTAAGTCGGCACATTTACCACACTCCCCCCCTCACCCCCGTTTACCTCTATGGCACTATGGTATGAGAATCTGAGTGAAAAAAATGTTGAGTCGGAAAAGTGAAAAATTGCCCTATAGTCTAATAAAAACTGAAATGACGCCACTCATTGGCGTAATTAGGGGGGGATTAAGGGGATAGATCCCCCCAAAACATTTTTTTTTACTGCTAGCAATTTGGTTTGGGGGATATACGTTTTTAGCAAGCATTAATGGTCATTACCAATACTTCGATCAAAATGTTAGCAGTAAAAAAAAAGTTTTGGTGGGGATCTATCCCCCTAATCCCCCCAATTACGCCCCTGAGTGGTGTTATTTCAGTTTTTATTAGACAAGGGCAATTATTGACTGGACTAATACTGTTAGGAGAAACAAAAAAGCACTGTAGTGTAGGAACATTTAGAGGTTGGGACTTGGGAAGTCAGATTAGAGTGGAATATTTGGTATATTGAACCACGAGGCGACATTATTGATATTAATTAGGCATTATTTATGTTAGTTTGTTGTTCTTTAAAGTTTTTGTTAATAATATCGTAAATTCTTCAGATAGGTATTTATTTATTTTATTTTTCCATTTTATATGAAAGAAATCAACTTTTTTTTAATGATCAGAATGAGCAATAATATGTTCATATATTATAAACTTGAACAAGAACTAATATAATTTAATCTAATTTATTATTTATTGAATACGAATAATTTAAACTTGCTTTTGCATGCATGTAAAGAAAGTTAAATTATCTTGAGAGTTTAAATTTGTGTTAAAGTACCTATCTAATAGTATATTAAATTATATTTCGTCTGTATATATTCTATAATGTAGAACGTTAAACATATATGAGTTTTTGAACTGCCTACCTCATAATGTTCATTAATATTAAGAAGTAGCAGTAGGAGACTACTAGTATTGCAATAGTTTAATATAATATGGCAGGCGGCATCGTAATGTTTGTAATATTGAGCCGATGAAAAGCAATACTTAGGTTCATTAACGATAAATAAATTAGGAAAACTTACTCAGCGAACGCCATAAATTCCTGGTTGAACGTATTTTAATTTTCAATACAACGCAATAAACTATAATTCCATTCACAATGTTGAAAGAATTTGGCAAACTTTGTAATATTCTAGTCTCTATTTTTTAATATTTTTTAATATGAATCTATGTATATTAAATACTAATATTTTGATATTTTTTAATATTTGTTATACTTTGGTCGTCGTAAGAGCGCTTCTTGGTGGAGATCAAAATTCGTCCGTTCTAGCTTATTCCCGTGTATTTAAGGCGGCAACTAGTTGGTAGAGTGGGATAAATACCTCGGAGCTTAATCAATTGTAGGCGCGAAGGAGTGGGTGGCTATAGAACTGTCTACTTTGAATAGAATTGTTATAGAGTTATTTAATTATTTGAGTTAAATGTATTTCTATTTTAGATTCTGAGCGGAGCAAGGAAGCTAGTGGTTTTACAATGGTGTTTATTTTATTTTATTTTTTTCTTTTTTTTTATATGCTGTATACAAAATTTCTACCAGAAGGAGTGCTTTGATTTCAACATATAGTACTTTATCTTTAAGCAAATTGGACCAAGATGGTACTTTAGAGAGGTCATTTTTCGATTTTCTCAATAGTTATTTAATGCCACGGGAAAAAGTACTGAAAAATTACGAAAAACCGCTTAAAATGGGATATTAATTTCTAACAATTTGTTTATCACCGTAGCAACGAATAAAAAAAAATAGGTAGGTATTATCTATATAAATATCATAAATTATTAACATGTATCATTAACTTATGAGTCAGTACCGACTTATCATAGAACCGCGGGTGATTAGGTTCATGGTAGGAAATAGTATAAAAAAATATAAAACAATTATTTATGACAATATAAAATATACAGACTGACGTCTGACAAACCGTCTCCGTTCAGAATCGTTTTCTTATACAATGATATAATATCATTGAATTCAAGTTTAATACAATCCATTAAACAATGACCAACTTGTAACCTACTGTACAGCTGAGCGACATCCACTTACCTGTCTTTTTTATATTTGAAATGAGTGCATAATTATACTGAGTAATACTGGCCTATTAAAAATCAACAAACATCCACGTTGCTCTAGATTTGATTAAAATACACAGCCTATCATTTTTGTCAATCGCACATTTGTAAAAAAAAGCTATCATTGGTTTGACATCGTTATATATTATCGTATTGTAAATATATTGAAATCGTATCATTATTATGAATCCGGTTGAAAACAAGTCGCTTTCCGCGGAGACCGAACAAATGAACAGAGTTTTTGCGGAACTAAGGGCCGCAAAGTTCAATTTTCCCCGAGGATGGAACGTGGACCGGAACATCGCGGTTACAGAGCAGCCAAGCCGCAGATATGACTCCGAGCCGCATGTCTCGGCACAGCCGAGTCGGACTAATGTCCAAGACGCAGTAGACATCGCGGCCGGGGCGGATCGTCCAACACACAGTCTCTACAGGTCAGACGCCGAGATAATGGGACTAGATTTGTTCGGTGAGCCGGCCGCCGCACCGGTTTACCGACAGATCCGGCTGCCGAATTATGCGGGCCCGGCCTTCCGGTCAGCCATGGCGATCGTGGACGCGGCGTTTAACCGGCCGCTCCTACTGTCAGTGGACAACGTCGTTGTCAATCCATCTGCGGTCCTAAAGACGCCCCCTTCAACGCCGAAAGTCCTGCGGCGGCTAGCGGACTGCCAAGTCCTGGCCGGACGCGACGGTGACGTGGCCAGGAGGCGGTGGTCTTCCGCCAGGAACATTACATTGCCATTGGAACTGGAAACTGAAGACGGAACGCGGCGGGCTGACCACTCGCCGGAAGCCAAGGGTAATCGCCTTACGCTCTGGAGCAGGACAAAGCGGTTTATCCACCGCATGTTTTGTTGTGGCGTCTGATGTGTCCACGCGTCCAACCGTCGGCTGACGTTTTTGTGACTACGCACTACTGACACTTCTGTCAGTTTTCACAGATTTTGAAAATGTTATGTACTGTTATATTGTTGTAAATAAATAATTGTTAGAAATATTTTTTTGTGTGTAACGATTCTGGTGCGTAAGTGCGTTAGCCTAGGTCTCAGTGGCGCCGAACACGTGTGGCTACTGGAGTAAATACTCCATAACTTTTGTTGGTGTGTGACTACTTACTACTTAGTGCCTTTTTTTGTTTAATTAATATTAATAACTGAAAAAATGAATATCAACAATCGTAACTATAGTTACGATTGTTATATATGCAGGTATTTGTAACTAGAGACTGCGGAGTGCGGACACAACGGGGATATAAGGTATTCTAAACTTATGTTTAGAAACCTCAATAAGCTTATAGATTTTATGTTATGATTTTATATAGACCATAATATTATTATTAAATAATATTATGGTCTATATAAAATAGTACAGGATAAAATGTATTTTCTGGAGCTAAATAAACAGTACCACATTTGTTTTTAGATTCAAAGGAATTTTAATTATAGTTTGATAAGGCTCCAATCTCAATGCCCAATGGTAAACTGACACATTATTGTTCTGTCTAGAATTTGATTGGCATACTGCATACTGAAAAATATATTTTGAAATATGATATTTATAATTACAAATAAAATCTATAAATGTTATTATAGGTTGTTCAAAACTATTTAGACCAACCGCGTGTGATCAGTTTTAAATTGGTGACATTTAAATATACTCCACCAAACGTTAGTCTAAACATTTAAAAAAATGGTACGAGAGCCTGTATACTCATACAGTATAATATAGTTCTATGAATATAATATAGGTAGGGACCACGTACGTGGATACATGTATAATACAATGCAGACACACGTTTTTTTGCTCTCCACATTGCCACAGCAGTATATACAATGTACGTAATATGTATATAAAAGACGAATTCTGAGTATACTTTTATTTTCTAAATACCTAAACATATTAGTTCCGCATCGTATATAAATCAATAACAAACGGTTGGCGTCGGACCCGGGAGCATGCGCTCAACTCTCTTAATTCCGACGACTTCCGTCCTCGCCGCAGGCCGACACAATGTATACACACACATATACATACTATAATGTGTACCTATACGTAAAAAATTGCCTTCACTGCTTCCACATGATATGTAGTTACAGACAATACACCGACGGTCACATCCGAATCGCGTAAAACACAATGACATGAGTACATACGCGACGCCACCGTTGGTCTTGTGTCCCGAGGCCGGACCTCACTCCCCGGTGGGTTGATTTCTCGGATTCCGGACCGGACAAAAGAAACGCTGTCCGAGTCCGAAGTCCGCTTCGTCGGGGCGGTCCTCCATAGATCACCACGCTAATCTTCGGTATCCGGTCTCCTCATTTATGCGTACCTATATACGTGTCGATAAGAACAGCTGCAGAGCTTCCTCATACCCCGCGTGCACGTGTTATACGCATTTATCGGAAGAAGACGTGCGCAATAATATAATAATAATAATAATAATGTATACAACAATATAATAAAGATGGCAAGCGTGCACACTCGCTCGCAACAATAATATAATATATTATATTATATAACACGCGCTGCACGACTGCAGAAGAACGACGACGACGACGATACGACCGCGAAGACGAGGACGAGAACCAGCGGGACGCTTTCGCGGTCGGACGTCCATGTATACGTATAGGACTATAGGTATATATATATATAACAATGTAGTATAGGATTTGCAAGATCGCGCACGTGGAGGCACGTACGCTACTTGTCAAGAAGTCACCGTGTGCTTGGGTATAATACCTATATATTATTATATACGACCCGAGTCCTTATACACACGCTGTTATACGGTTAGATCGGTCGTTTGATCGATCGCGAGCTCCAACGACTACGACGACGACGACAAAAAAAACCTTTGTCCGCCTAAACGATCCGACACCGCACGTGTGTGTGTGTGTGTATGTACGAGTTCACGTCTCGACCAGCGAAAGACTTATAATAGTATAATGCACGACGACAATATAATAACAGTTGTGCATGCGGTGCATTGTGCTCCGAATCGCTTTATTGCAATAGCAAGTATAACAAGACGTAAACATCGAATGAGAGTCACCGATACGGGTCGTCGCAGCGTGTGCGGGTGTGCACAAGCGTGTGTGTGTTCGACAGAATAATAATATTATAATATGATAATATATAATATATCGGCCAATAGACGGAATTTTCCAGGACTCTCCTGAATATCTTATTGTATAAAATTGATATATATATATATATATATATATATGTGCGTTTCCAAGGTGTCACTATATATACAATTAAATTATAATACAATCGCGCGCCCCCGAAATGGATCCGAGGTGGTGTGCTGAATTACTTACATTTCTTTGCCCTTGTCCCTTTACGATGTTAACATTTTCGAGAAACGAAACCATAAAACCAAATAACTTATTATTATCATAACAGTATACGAATATAATATAAAAATATGTGTCTTATATATAATATAATATTGTATTATACTAAGATACGTATTCGATTCTTGTCGAGTAGGTATTCCTCATCTGTGGCGCACCGCGCGACATTGACATCGCTCGAGTGAGAACGCACATCGTCTTGTTCAAAGAAACCTATAGTAGCCAGTAGGTACATTATAAATTATTATTATATTATAGGCAGATGGAAATGTGCCAAAAATACGCATCTTAAGCGAATAACAACGTTAAACATCTTCAAAATATATTACTATATTAGCTGTAAAATAATAAAAACAAGTTTATATTTTTTCAAATGATTACCGCATAGAAAATAAAGGTATACTTGAAAGTACTTCAACGTGTATAAGTTCAAACAATATTATTTTGAACGAAATAATCAATAAAATCGATACATAATGTACATAATGGTATGAGGTATCCGTTATATGTATATCGTACTGAAGTCAGAGACTTTAATGCCTCGCACTCGTGTTATGTTCGCACACATAGGTGATATTCTTTTATCGATAATAATACATTTTAAAAGCTATTAAGGTTTTTTTAAAATATTATTTAAATATAAATTTTACATTATTTTATATTTAAAACAAAAATGATATTGTTTAGTATTTGTTATCCTTATTATTTTTTTTTATGATGCCATTCTTTATTGCAAAGCAGAATATTTTTCCAAGTAGGTAGGTATTTGGATGTCGAATTTCCGATGAGTAGTTCGTGAGTTCAATTTTTGATAACTGATGAGTGGAGTTGAGTGACACTACAGGGATACTCTACAAGAGTCATTCGCAGTGACCACTGTTTAACTTATTTACCTAAACCTTAAATACTTATAATTTTTAAAGTTATAAATAATTAACTATACTCGTCCATAATTTGATCTGTATAGATCGAAGTACTCCGAATAAAATTTTGCTTTGGAATATGTTATTAAAAGTGTACCTATATGTTGTCATTCAAAAAAGTAAAAAACTTAAAAATTATAAGAATAAACAATTTATTATGATAAATATAATTAAAATTTTAAATGTGGTTTTGTAACGTCTTGAAATTTTGTAAAAATAATATTTTCAAAATTATTAACGTGAAACAATGAGTGTTTTAAGATGAATAATATTATTAAATATATTAATGTCAGATCACGTACGCCACGATTTTGGAATATACATATTATGTTCTTTCAGAAACGCACCACGTCGCCCATGAGTTACGCGTCAAACCTGTCCATGTAGCAATAGTTTTCGCACTGGCTCGAAGTGACTCTTTTTCGGTCGTCGTTAAATAAAAAAATTGTTGTTCTATATAGCTGCTGATAATACCTGCTATTGTAACTATAATTATCGTAGTGAATTTAACGCTGAGCTCACGACTATATAATGAATCATGTGTGTCACATTACCTCAATATAATTACGATAATAAACACTTGCGATATGTATATAATTTATTATAAGTTTGTCAGTATGTCCCCGACATATTAAGAGAGGGTATTTGGTCCCCAGAAATTATTAGCCATAGGACGTTTGGTGTCCTGCAAGGGACTTGTGGCTTAAATGATAATTTTACATAACGGGTTTTATCGTAAATCTTGATGAAGTTGTCCAGTATCTATATGAATATATTATTATACTGTCATAAAATATTGAAAACAACGAGAAGTTATAGTAAAAAAAGGTATACAATTATATTTTACATATTAGTTTAAAAAAACATGGACGCAATTTGACCCAAATTTAATTTTTGGCACGAATTTGGTTGCACATCTAGAATTTAAGTCTATAGCTCACATACCTGTGTCTTGTAGGCAACCTATACTCCACGGAAAAACCTTATTGTATTAGTATCTTTTTTAAATATTTTATTTTCTACTCATATTATAATAATTATTAGTTAATAATTACTGTTAATTATTTATAATTATATGGTATGTATTCTTCATTTTCGTATAAAAAGAAGTTGAAAATTTAATTAGAAAAAATCTAACGTGTCTTAGAAATAATAAACTGATATTAAATAAAGTTCCGAACTTCATATAATTTTCTTACTATATTTAAATGTTACTGAATAAATTAGTAAAAATAATGATTTAAAAAGATAGAGAGACTAAGGTACTATATCAATACACGCTGGGGATCAAATATCCTATCTTAATATTTAACTGAAATAAATTTGTTCATCATCATAGAAACTAATAAAAAATTATAATGTTATAATAATATTATAGTATTAATTCAACTTGCAGGCAGTAATAAATAATAACAATATAAAATATCCAGACTGATAAACCGCCTTCGCTCAGAATCGATTTTCTTATACAATGATATCATATCATTGAATTCAAGTTTAATACAATCCATTATACATTGACCTACTGGTAACCAGAGCTACTGTACAGCAGAGCGACATCCACTTACCCGATTTTTTATTTATTTATTCTTCAACAATATAATTTATTATTATAGTTGATTATAGTTTAATTTATTCTTAATTTTTATGAACAACACCCATCACTATTATCTTCCAGTATGCCCAATCACAATGAACAAACATTGTATAAGGATCAAGGAATAATATATTATACACGAATGGACTGCACACGTAAATATTACTTACTAGAAGTATTAATCATCATGTATCACAGCTGGATTAAAAGTTGGTTGTTTCAGATAGGATGGTATTTGATTTTGACATCCGACATGTCTGTAATATACAAATGACATAATATTAAATACTTTATTACATAGAATCCATTATAATTTGAGTGTATGTGCACGAGAACGATGTTGTGAATATCATATAAATATTATGAAATATGCACGGGCTATGATTTTCCCCACAGGATACACTGCAGATAGTGCATTTTACCCACTTTATTGAGAAACAGAAAAATTATAATAATATTATTAATTATGATAAAAATTAAATGTAAATATTACCATTAAACATGTATACAACCAAAATTATATACAATGTTCAAATAACTGAATATATATCGAGTGATGCTTACTTTTTTAGTATAATATAATATAGTCACATCCGTGATGGTCGCATCCAAGGTAAGATAAAGAAAGACCATGCTTAAAGCCGAGCAATAGAATATACCTATCATCCAGTATTCGTCTGGAAAAAATAACATACTATAGATTCTTAGAAAATTAAAATAATTGGAACACTGGAAAATTGAGCTAATAAGTTAGAACATGCGTAAAAGTTGTTTGTTATTATTAATAATACAATTATTATCGTTATCTCGGTGAAATGTATATGTTATTGCGGGTGCGTACAAGCCGTAGTAAGCTTGAATTTGAAGTTCATTATAAGCATTAACCAGAAGGGGAAAATTGTTGACACGAATGAGCCTGCTGGTCTGAATGAACATTTTCCTGTTGCTGGGGACGCGAACGTCCTGATCGACAAGCTCGAATCTGAAGGTGAAAGCATGAAGGATGGCATGAAAAACTGGATTCGGTTGTGAATTCATAGGCGGGTAAACAAATACATAGACGAATTATTGCTCGTAAACTTAAAAAATAAAATGAATACGAATCGACGTCCACGACGGATTACGGGCGGCACGTTGGTTGGAAAAAGTTGACGATATCAGCGCCGCCCTCGGAAGTACGGAACTGACATCGTGTTGGACAACGTGAAGGCAAACACGAGACATCAAACGTTGAGATTCTTTGAAAATGGAAAATAAAGAAAAATTATTACGATTCGCGATTAAAGAGTCAGGAGCTGAGTAGGGGCACACGTGACGAGCGTTTTTAGCTAGTGAAACATTTTGGCGCTCTGGTGTGACTCCATCTACAGTTTGGCTCGTGTGTCAGCGGCGTATTGCCCTTCGGGAAAAACATGTACACCAAAAGCGTGACGAACACGTTCAGGACCAGACCTGTAAATAAATACTATAATAAATGAACGGCGTTGTGTACGCGTATTTCGCACGAGCGCGCGAGGCGTTCAAGTCTCCGTACATGCGTGCAACATGTGCATGATCCGACTCCTCATGATGAACAGTTTCAGCGGTCCGTTAGAATAACCGATACCACATTGGGGACGATTATGTACGTGACCACCAAACGAACAAAAAAAAAACTTGCCACACAGAAACCTTTAAACGCGCGCGACCGAATCAATATCTCGGTACAATTTGATATTAAAATGTATATATATATTATAATATTATAGTACCTATATGTGTGGTACATTATGCCGAAAGCGCACGCGCGACGATCATTCACGCCAGCACTGACCGGTAGCCATCGTGTTCCTCTCGTTCTTCGGGAACCACTGCGCCGACATGGTTATTATCAGAGGCGTCATCTCCACGACGCCCACGGACTGACATATGGCCGACAAGTGCAAACACCTATAATAATATATAATATAATATATTAAGTATGATGGATCGTTATAATCACTATAACTATAAGCGTTACGAAGGGGCGTGCTACCATCTATACGTTTATTATACTGCACCGGTTGGACCGATTTAGCGCTTGGTAAACGCTTATACGAGCGAATCAATTTTTATCGTTACAACTTATACCATACATTTATACCTATCTATAATATAATTTGAACGTGTAATTGTATAATAGTGTTAGGTACAATGTATGTATAGTTTCGATAGTCGTTCAATAAAATTGTAATTGGTTTTGCGTGCGACGGTTATTATTATAATTATTATAATAGGTAATATGCAAACTCGTCAAAAAGTGCACTTGTTTAAATTTTAAATAAACCTCGAAATACTGCACGTACTGCTCCGAACATCGAATACATAGTAACAGCTTTTTATGAACACTTATATCATGTAATACGAATTTGAATAATTTACAAGACTGCAACACACGGTGAAACGTGCGCTTCGTTCCGGCGAATAATAATAGGTTATACATAGTTTATACATATTATAAGCAATGGCAAGCCATTAACAAAAACTAGTTAAAAGGTTATAGTATAGTTTCTATTAACTAAGTCTCATAACGTGTTAATTTTATTTTGTAAAGTAACTTCTAACTAACTTTCATTATAAATACCATTTGAAATTCATAAGGTTTTTAAAAATCAAATTATGCAATTATATGCATTATTTTCAAAATATACAAAAAAAAAGTTGTTCTATTTAATCGAGAATATTCCATAAATAAGTAATGCGCAGTGTTAAAAATTTGATAGACCTAAGTGCTACGTAAAATATAATATAATACAATGCAGTCGCAAAAATATCACTAATACTATATTTTTAAATTAACTCGATTTTCCAGTGTTCCAATTATTTTTATTTTCGATTAAAGTATATGTTATATTTTCCGTGTTTATTTTCTAGACGAATACTAGATGGACATCGGTGTATTCTATTGCTCGGCTCTAAGTAAGGAATTTCTATATCTTACAAGGGATGTGACTAAAATAAAAAAGTAAGCACTCGATATAAATTCAGTTATTTGAACATTGTATATAATTTTCATTTTAACGTGTATAATGTATATGGTTATACATTTAAATTTTATCATAATGAATAATATTGTTATACCTATCTTATAACCAATCAATTTGGACTCAAGGAAAAAACTTGCGAAAGCATAGAAATGCTAGCCTTACTCGTATGTATTATTTCACTATCAACTATTACTTTTTTTGTGTATAATATCCTTTTATGAAATTTACAAGTACATAATATAACTCATAACTTCAAATTTAACTTAAATATTTCCATATCAACTCAACTCGACGAGTTAAAAAAATAGTAGTTAACTTGCCCAGCCTTACGTAGATACATATATGGCTGGTTACGTGTAATATATTATATACTGCAGGAGACCAATCCTTACGTAAGATTTCACGGCCAAGTGGCCATAAATGTGAGGCGCTAATATATATATTTTTTACGTATCTACACAGTACATATTGTAATGTAAATGTAAAACGATACATACTCGCGTTATTCGGAATATATAGGCACACACCTATATCGTACACGAGTACATGGCCGGCATACATCTTACAGCCGTGCCCAACGTGAAAAAATAGCACGACCATAACAGTCTCAAATTCTATCCTGCGGTGATAATATTACATATAATAATAATTAATATTGTGGTGATATTGTAGTGATTCATGATAATAATAATAATAATAATAATAATAATAATAACAACAAACGTCCAGACGGACGATAATTGAATGTATAATTTATTATTATTATTATTATGTTTATATATTATATTATGTATCCGTACCGTATTTATTGATCATCAGACATGCTGGAAACACTAGCACCGCAGTCATCAGGCTATCCCCATATGGGCAATAAGGACAGCGATCTGCTAGTCTAGTTTGGAAAAGCCAACAGTGCCGGCTAGTGTATGGCGCTCCAGATGGACTGAGAAAATGACTAAAGCGGAGGTAAATAAATCGTATAGGTACATTTTATAGTCTGCAGCAGAGATAAACAACCATATAGGCAGTGTACCTATTATATAATATCTCAAACTTATGGAGCGTTTTTTTTTTATTTTTGCTAATCGAATGCAATATACGATCACGCGAGCTGTATACTACAATATAATAATATTAATAATAATAATAATATAATATTGCGTTATCGTGTACGTGTGCGAATAAGCCAACGTTATAGTAAGACGTACCTACTTATTGTATATATTATTTTCAATAATAATGTATAATGTCGAATCCGAGGCTGCAGGTAGGATATAAAATTTTGAAAATATAAATTGCGCGTCCCGCTTTAAAACGTGTTTTGTACATTGTAGTATATAATTGGATCGTAAAATTATATCGAAGTGGTCTCACGTATTATAGTAATAATAATAATAATAATAATAATAATATATAGCTGTACGTAAATGTTATTTTATAGTATTTGATATTTTATCACGTGATCCGGTAGCTCGCGTGAGGTTACATGTTTTTATACTTGGATTAAAAACGCTGTAGACTGTAGACATAATACTGATGACGACCAATCTCATCCCCGACAGGCCGATTTTCTTTCTATGGAAATAGTTTGATGAAACCGAATGGGTGGGTAAGCTTGGAAATATTGTAAAAGTCTCGTCGGTATGGGACGATGACTGTCCATTCTCGATTTCCTTGAGAAAAATCAAAATTAGATTTGCAACACGAAATTTATTATTTATTAATACTGTTCACAACTTTTATAATATAGGTACTATATAATATTATAGAGGTGACTGCAGTGCCACCAAAAACGTTCAAATATTGTTGGTATGGTAAGTTATAATATTATAAAATATAATGTAACACACTGCAAGAATGCACAATGAAGGAGTTAAGTTTTGTCTATCGTTACCACTTACAACTCGTGTAATGTGTATGTTACATTCTTATGTCAATTATGTGCATCATACGTCATATTTTATATTTTATGTAACTCACCATGGGTGTTTGTGTTTAATTATTCGATGCACATTAATATCTGTATAGACATGGACACCGCTGACTTTTTAAATATTATAACGAAGCACCGTATTATATTACAACGGCATAACGTTTTAGATTATATTATGGTCTAACGTCTAACCCTCGGTAACCGTTAAAATGTTATTGTTAAGTATTCGGTAAAAACCATAAACCGTTATCGTGCCAATAGCACATCATCGGGCCGTCAAGTCACGTTCACGTTGGAATGAACACCGTAAATAAGTTTACTACGATTTGAGTTTATTGTCTTACGGATCGATACTATTAGTAACAACAGTGGAAATATATATGAGTATAACTATACACAGTCCCCTTTTTCAGGGACTCCATTTGGGGTATCGCAGGGTATAAATTGGCGACCCTATTTTTGGCCTGCCTTAATTTCATGCTGATTGCTGGCACCGATGCCCAATTTATCAGTTAAATTGAATTAGGTAATTGAAATAATTAATATAAGATAAAAATATTTTATAAATAAAGGGATATACATAGATATACTTGAATATTAAAGAAATAGTAAGAAAATGTATATTAATGAATAATGATATTATACTTTTATCAGTGTTATCGCTTAAAATATCAATTATTTTTCATCCCTAATAGTAAGATTAGAAATAACTCCAACATGGTTACATTTCAATTTTCATTGTTGTAACCCCTGTTATAACTGTGGCATGGTGGTAGATAAATGTGGCCTGGTAAAAAATTTTGCAGCCCTATTTTAAAACTGAAATGGCTCCCCGGCTTTTTTTTTAATACATATTTCATATTAAGACAACAAATTAGTATAAGTTCGAAGGTAAGTAATAAGTTTGTTAAAATCTTATAACAAATAGTAAAAATCAAAGAGACGTATGCTGCAGGAGGTGTCAGTAAAGTGGAAACTGCAGGTCAGCCTAATATATAATATTATGATTCTAAATTAGACACTTTTTTACTTCAGATAGTGGTGACCTTTGGTGACCCATGGTGGCGTGATTGTATGAATTCGCTGAATTACGTATAATTGTTTTTAAGTAATTCTAAATATTCTATTTAATTAGATTAATAACACTAGCACGCAGCTTCAACCACGATGCTTATTATAAATTATAATATTATAATGTTATAATATTGTTACACCACTTTAGGTCTTTTTAGAGTTGTATATATGGAGCGGTCGTAATACATAATAGGTAATAGATTAAGGATATCTATGCATAGTCGTAGCCAGAATTGTATTAAAGTATAAAAGAATCTTAATAAGTGGCCTATGAACTAATGGGGGGCCTATCCTCCACACCACCTTTCATACTACCATATACATTGGTATCTACTTATGACTTAATATTATTACAAAAATAATAACTCAACAAGATATTACATATTATGTCTTATAACATATGAATTAAAATGTCAAAACCCCTAATGACACTTCAAATATGAAATGCTTGAAATATTTAAAAGTAGGAAATATAATTTTATGTCTGATACATGGAGACTTGAATTTAATGCACTATATAAATAAAAGATGATATAAAAAATACAGTTAAAAATGGACTAAAATATGCATACAACATTTTTAACAACTGATTAAAAATTAAAATTAAAAATTTTAAAGTTTAGGAACCCTTACGTAAAGATTTAATAATTGCACACTATAGAGTTAATAAATAATAATATTTTTTCCAGTTATTACTTATTATATATTAGTAATGATATTAGTGTACCGACAAAATAAGTCAAAATATAATAATAGGTATATTAGATATCTTATAGAAAATATTCAAACTAATATTTATGTTACTTTAAAGAGTATTAATGAATGTAAAACACCAAGAAAAAATATGACTGATAAACGTAAACGAATTGAAGAATTAATAAATATCATTTTTTTATTACTTATATCTATTATACGACCTACCTAATAAGTGTTATGATAAAATTATATTTTTTGACTTATTTTGTCGGTACACTAATATCATTACTAATATATAATAAGTAATAACTGGAAAAAATATTATTATTTTTTAACTCTATAGTGTGCAATTATTAAATCTTTACGTAAGGATTCCTAAACTTTAAAATTCAATAATTTATAGTTGGCGGAAAACGGAAAGGTAATTTTTGGCAGAAACCGGTGACACCCTTTTAAACTTAATACATTTTTTATGCAAATCACACACTTAAGAGTTTATTACACTCAAAGATTATTCATAAATCAAATTCATAACGTTATAATTGTTTTATACAAAGAGTTTAAATTTCATAAAAGTCAGAACGGTAAATTGTTTTTTATAGCCTTTCAAAGTTTGTAAACATGCAAAGTTTAAGATATTAGGAAAAATAAATATAATACAATTGTATAAATAGTATAAATATAAAGATTTAAATTTTTTACAGACTAATAAATAATAATTATAATAATATTTATATTTGAGATTATATTTTGAACAAAGTTAAAGGACATCTTTGGGATATTTATGACATTTTTAAATTTCCAATTTAAAGCATTTTAAAATCGACTTCCGACAGTACAGATATACAAGTTTTAAAACATATTTTGGTATTACAAAATGTGAATGTGTGTAAACAGCATTTTTTCTGTCCAAAAAGTTTTATTTAAAAAATAAATACGAAAGCTACAGGTAATAATTTACAGTAAAAAGGGAGATTTTCATTCGAAAAACACAAGTTTATAATATGACAACAGGACATTCCTCCTTAAGTACTACAAACTGTTTCGAAGAATTTGAAAATATAGTCAACGAGCAAATTTAAAAACTCCAAAAATCAGGATTTGAATAAATTCGTTATTAAACAAAAATTAATAATAAAGAAATAGGGGTTAAGCTTGCTTGGTGAATCACTCTGTATATTATAAGCCTACCACGATATTCGGTGCTGCGCTCCGTTATACAGAATACCATCCGACTTTACAGAAGTCATCGTTTTTAATTATCGTTCGAGACGGCTCGGCGGATAACGCGTAATGTGTTGTCGAGGAATATCACCGAAAACATGGTCATAATAATTCAATAACGAAACTTGTATACAATAATATATTATTACGAAGAGAAAAAAACACACAAATCCGACGATCACGTGAAGACGAGATTATACCCACAACCCAGACTTCGGAGTAAATTGGTTTGGCCGTCGCGTTCGCCACAGGGGTCTCCGCGGCCAAGTTCGTCGTGGACGCCGCCACCGCCGACGTCGTCGTCGTGACGTGTCCTAATTAAACCGGATTTTATTTTTTTACTCTCCTGAAAACACAACGACAATGCGAGCCGACAGTAATAATAATTATTATCGAAGTCCGGTCACGTTTCGTAATTTATTATATTGTATATATACAGAGGTAGGTACCTCTGAGCTGCGGCGGCGCCCTATACTAGTCGAAAAAAATAATATTAAGCTTTTTTTCTAGTAATTATTTGTATCGTGCGGGCGGCACGTGTTCCAGACAAATTTAATAACATGCCGTATTATAGGTACCGGCTCTATACTGTTTATATTATTATTATATTATATTGGTATATAGGTATATACTATAATGCGCTGTAGGATGCAGTCGGACTGCAGTGCTGCGGCGACGGCGGCGTCGGTGTTTTTTTTCCGTCTATATAATATAATATTATATATTATACACATTATAATAATTCGTATTCGAGTGACGCCGCGGTAAACGGTCTGAGTTACGCAATTACGATTAAAATACTCGAGTAATACCTATAATATAGGAGGAGAAAAAAAAATGGACCGAAATTCGCCGCCGCCGAAGTCGCTGCCGGAGGTGTTTTCGCCCCGCGATTATGCTAATTAGAACTACGCCGCCACTGATTGTCGTCTAATAACGCTCTCGGGGGGTACAAAAACAGGCCCATTAACCATCGTTTTCGGTTAATTAGGGGTTTATTGTTTCCCGGCCGTGTCGGCGCACTGTGTAATTTGGGCGTGTTTAGCGCAGTCGTTTTGTACAAAAATTTTGGCCCGGCCCGGCACATAATGTAATAATGATATACGGTGATGGGATAATAAGTCGTCGCTGTGCGAGGCCTACACCGCCGCAGCACACTGACGAATAATATTCTCGTTTAGCAGGTGCAAACTAAATCACCGAGCTCATTAAAATCCACCGAACAAAACGGTCCGTATTAAAACGTAATTTAACGCGGCTCATCAATTCCGGTCAATAAAAATAATAACAATAAAAAAAACGCCAAGATTTTATGGTCATATAATATATATATTTGTATATAATATATAGGTAAGTACGCATTCCTCCTACAATATAATATGGACGGGTAGGTACCTATAATAATAATAATAATAATAATATGTAATAGAGGTACCTAATGTACGCGGAGCCAAGTCGATACGACAATAATAGTAATAATAATAATAATAATATTGTATCTCGTGTGGAAGAAAAAAATGTCTTAGAAGGAGGAAAAAACGCCCTTCGGGGTCGAGCGAAATTTGTACAAAGAAAACCTCTATAATACGTGCAGGGTTAACCATCATTGTGTGTGTCAGCGCGCGGTGAAGTATTCCGTGCTGTATACATTCGCTTATACATAATAATATAATGTGTAATAATAATAATACGGGTAGTTCTCTCGGAGAAAAAATCAGATCTCGCGGGATGCGTGTTCTTATATTATATTATATTATATATATTATTATGTTGTATACTTATCGGAATGCGGCAGATGTTTCGCGCGTTTATATTATTATATATTAGACCCGGTGTCTGTCCGTCCGCGGCCGAGGAATAATGTTTATTTTGCCAGCACGGTTTTAAAACGATCCGAAAATACTCTCCGGGTGTGCCGTCCTTTGTGCCTTTTTATTATATTATTATGTATATAATAAATGTATTGACGACGACGACGACGGTTTGCTTAATTTCCAAGACTTCGGGTGGTAAATATTTGGAAACACCGCGGCGTTCCAGGATATCTGATAAATTTGAAGGGCCACACTACAACTATATTCTTCGACAATGTTTATAATATACCAAACGTCCTACCGATCCATATAGTACCTGTGCCTGTGGCTTGCGGTGCAGTGTCCTGGCTAGAGACATTATGTTTCAAAAAGGTCACGAACCATCGACGCCGTTTCGAGTAGGTACCTCTACTTATACCTATAACATTATACAACAATTGGACGCCATGTAAACGCTCTCGAGATGAATTTCGGCGTGATGAGCGAGCAAAGAAAAACATCTCAACCTTGAGCAGTCACTATATTCTCACTTATATAATATAATATTATACAAACGCGATAATTGGCGAGTTGTTATATAGCCATTCATGCGAAACCCGAAAACCTCTCTGTTGTGGATATATTTTGTTGGTATTATATGATGTGACAGCAAGGCGATTCACCAAGTATGCTGTCCCCCATTTTTTAACACCGAATTTATTAAATTTCTGGAGTTTAGCTTTTTACTCTGGACCATATTTTCAATTATTTAGATTTGCATACTACTTAAGCAATATTGTAACTTCTTATATTCGAATGAGAATCACCATTTTTTCCTGTAATTTGTTAAGCAGATGATGTTGATGTAGATGAAACAAAATTTGAACGAGTAATTTTTTAGTTAATTAACTTTGTGTATTAAGGATAATAGGATATGATAATAAGATTGGAGGATATAGATGCTTATATTATATGATGATTATTGATTTGAAAGTTATAATATTTAATATTAATTTATTTATATTTTATAATTTTCCAAACTTGTCAGAGTACTTATATCTTATAATAAATACTAGATTCAATATTTAATCTGTTTTATATTTTTTCGTAAAATCATCTTCAAGGACTATTATTATCCTTAGTATAACTCGTATAATTTTAATGACTCAGAAACTATATATTCGTTCGAATTTTGATTTAAATACTTACATCAAAATTTAAAAAAAAAATCATATACCCACTTAACAATTTACAGTTAAAAAGGTCGGTTCTTAGTTGGAAACTAGGTTTGTATCATCACATTAGGACACTCCTTAAATATGGTATAAAAAACCTTAGTAATTGAAAATACAGTCCTTCAGTATACCTACTTGAAAATTCTAAAAGTATGAATTTGATTAAATTCGTTAGGAAAAAATGGGGGTGAGCATGCTTTCACCCTGTATAATATTATAGTGTATTACTGGAGTATTTAATCCACATAAACGCGTATAATATACATAACCATACCCGCCGCAGATAATAATATTATAAAAATCTTTTTTTATGCTACAGAAAATAATAATTTTATTTATTTAATAGAAAAAAAAACCATCATCGGTTTACAAGACATAATGATAATAATACTTGTAGGTATACAACAATACTCTCCCGTTATCGATATAGATTCAAAATATAGATAGGACGATTATTAATGTTTTCTTTTTTTCGATTTTACTTTGTCGTGAACACCGCACGCGGCACGCCGCACTTAAAAATTTAAAAAAAAAATGTTCATCGACAATATAGTTCAAACATACTTTATAGTTGGCCCGTTGATCGATACACCTCCGGACACTATTATTATTACCTATATATCTACCCAGGTTTGCCTATAGGTATATCATAATGATATGTGTTCACGTAATGGTTTAAATGCCCAACCCTGAGATCTATAACATTATAATGCGACGTGTAACAACACAGATAATAAAATATGATAGTGAAATATTCAACGCGTGTTTAGCGGCGCCCACAAAAGGGGTGGCGTAAATGTTTTACTATGCATTGCCTTATTATTATTACCATATTGTTGTTGGATTTTTAACACCTGTTGGCGGTAAAACTTTCTTTTATACGCGACGGTTTAAGCGCGGCGTGTATTAACTATTAAATACCAAATCAAAATACAAAATAACGTTAATTTATCGACATTATTTCAATTATTTTATTTCATTTTTTACGACTCATGTACATACTCGGGAACCTATTTTTCTCCGACTGCAATACTATTTAATATGTCCAGACATAAAAATATTAAATGCCGTTTATATTTTATTTAAGTCGCACGCCGATCCGAACAAAAGTAACAGTTTTTATTATTATACCCCCAGTCAGATAAATTCAAAATATTTATTATTATGTGATATGACTTCGACTCCGACTACACTTTTTCCGTACGTAAAACTACTAAAAAAATACTGCTCCGTTCTCTTGTTGTAATCTCTGTCGTTAAGGTAGTATATAATATTATAATAATATCACACTAAAAAGGTATGACTACTAAATAGCACAATATAGTAATATAACAACTGTGACTCTTATCATCTTTTCCCCATATTTTTCTGAATAGTAATATAATTTATTTATTGTTGTACGAACAATACTAAAAAAAAATGCTCACCAAGCGACAACAATAAAGTCTTAACAAAAAAAAAAAATAAAAAAACCATTAAAATAATAATAAAAAATAGTTTAAAAAAATAATAAAACCGTTCATAAATATGATTATTACGACGCATATAAAAACACGATGATAAAAGATATTATGTTCTCACCGCCGCCTCGCCGCTTGTATTATATTATATTATTATAATATGAGCGTATATCGTCGATTACGATCTTAGACGTGTCCTTAATTTTGGTTTATTTCCATGACATCGAAACGAAATTAATAATAATCACCCGACAACGTCGTTATTGAATTTACAACGACCGTATTAATAATATAATAATATTATATTACGTTTTTCCTCCGACGATTTACGGCCGCCGACTTTGGCTGATGTTTTTTTATAGTATATTATACGAGATAAAACTTGATTTGTATATCGACACTGCAGGAACACAACCGGCGGTGTTATTTATAATATATTATGTTATTATTAGGGCTGTGGTTTTATAGCGGAATGCATTTTTTCATGCTCATTGTAAAACGTATAGTTTTCTTAACAGATTTAAGTTAGAATTATGTAAAAACTAATCGTTCAAGTTTGTTGCTTGGCGTATTTTTTGATTTCTAAGTCATTTATTTGCATTTTGTTCCTTTTTCATTGAATTCTTAGATATCTAAAATCTATAAATTAAATCATTGATAATGCATTCAATTCACATTCCTGAATATTATAAATGCATGAAAAAATAAGACTCGTCTTACAATATTCGTTCTATGTATGATGGACGTGTGCAAATTGTATTGACAGGATACGAGATGCCAAAATTGGAACCCAAATTTATGTAAAGCTTTTTTTTTAAAAAAAAATATGCGATAATACAATCAAAGATTATTGATATTAATATATAAAATTAGTTACCTGTGTATATAAAATAAATATTTATTCACTAAGTTCAAGACTTATATACTTTTTCCAGCATAAGTTGTTTCGTAATCACCTACGACTTGATTAAGCCTTCTTCGATACAACTATTCCCGGGACCATTTTTTTTAATTCGAAATTTAAAATTTATCAATATTGAGTTGTTTAAGAAAAAAAGGGGGGATACAAATACATGCTTCTTCTCCCTGCAGGAGTTGCAGACCAGTATAAGCTGCAGTGGCCAAGCTACCTATATTGTACCCTGCATAACCCTGTATTTTTGCATACATAATTAATGTCAATCACACTCGAAAATCGAAATGCAAATAATATTCTAAATTTACTGTTTTGGATTTTAGAGACATGGTTGATTTAAGTAAATTTCCTTCAATAATTTGGGCTATATAAAGTGCAGTTAAATCATAATATTATATAGCAGGCATTTAAAAAATTGGTTTGAACTTCATGTTTCTCAATGCGCAGTGCATAATATAGTAATAATTGATGTCATACTAAAATATTACAAATTGATACCTATTTAATTATGAACTCTCCTATTTCTGCACGAACGCTCAATCTTGGAACGGCGATGAAATACCAGCACGGTGAAATTAGTCTAGTATAATAACATCTGTAATAAGTTGGATTAAAAAATCAACTACCTAGTTTAAATATACAAAATTTGATTTATTAATGTAATATATCATTGAGTATCAATGGTAAACGGTAATATTGATAATATTATCAATGAGTATCAATGGTAATGTTGATTATGGACAGTTTGAAGTATTTTGATATGTATCAAAATTAATATTGGCGCCTACTGCAGGGTGCAAGCCGGGGTGCACCCCGCTCCTCTCTGTCGTATAACCAGTACGCCTAGTAACTTAGTATAAAGTAGGTGTATAGAAAAGGGTTTGTTTCTCACCCTGCACGAAGCGCTACGATTTTTTTTTTACCGTCTGACAAATAATAATAATTAACGGTGTTGGAGGTGCGCGAGCGGGCCGGGATTGTTCGATTAACGCGGGTCGGGCAACGTGTAATAATTTAATAATAATTATTATTATTATTGTCGTACGCGACATAATATAATAATAATAATAATAACATCGTCGCCGTGGTACACGCGTATTATAGTAGTAGTTAGGTAATATTATATTATAATACTATATAGGTACGGTTTATGTATATAGAAACCCACACGACGGTTTTTAAGGGGCCGCAATAATAATAATAATTATCGTCGTATATAATATTGTAATAACGTGTGCGCCGCACATGCGGACCGGCCGAGGACGCGACGACGACGATGACAATTATTCATTTTTACGGTTAAAAAATTGGGGTGCGTCTCGAATATTATGCGTGCTCGGAGCGACGGAGCAGAGTAAATTAAAACCAGACACGATTTTCGAGAGGGCCGGGCCGGGCCGCTGCACGCTGAACCGATTAACCGGGCCGCAGACCTCGGCTGGCGTTTTACGCGTTACGATGTTATTATTATTATTATGTTATAATACGATATTTTCTTCTTACAAATATAATGTTATAATTAGTGTGTCTGCGCGAGGGTCACCGCTCGTATACGTTTCACGGGCGTCGTAAAACAGTGAATAATAACGCATATTATATTATGTATATGTACTCAAGCGGCCAGGCCTCTCCCTTCCTCCGGTACGGTACATATTACATATATATGAAAAACGAGAAGATGTCAAAAAAGAAAAAACGCCAACGAACGAGAGCGCTCGATGTATATACGGGCTCGAGCTAAACGTCGTCTACATAATGCTGCAATATATAACACACGAGTATATTATTGAGTGTATACGTGTATAATATAATATGTACAGGACGACGGGAAATATAAAGACACACGCGTATTAACTGTCCCAAAACGTGAAATGCGGCGGCGAACACGTGTTGCTAGGGGTTATAATATCGTAGACGAAGAAATCCGTGAGAACGGGCTACGAAACACGACACCCCGGAATGCCGACGGCGTAACACTATACGCGAGCGGCGCGCGCGAGCCGCCTCCGCCTGCAGTGTATTACGATATTATTATTATTATTACTATACACTTAAACACAACGTGCCCGCAAACAAACCTTATAATGTCTCCGACCGCTCGCGCGGCGATGTCCTTGGCCCCCCGAACGACGACGACGACGACTAAATGAGAATAAAAAAAAAAAATATCCGAAATAAAATGTATAAAATAATAACAGACCTGCCGAACAAAGCGCTATACAATATTATATTATATAGGTTGTGTGGTGTGCGTCGGTCGGTGCGCGCGCGCGAAGGGTTGCGACGAGGACCTGCATCGGATCGACTCGGAATCCTTTTATGCGCATTATTGTTATAGCTTGCGCCGAATAACGTGATGATAATAATATAACGTATAATATTATACTTATCATAATATGTATGTATGCGAACGGAGGGAAGATCGGGTTTCTCGCCAGTATTATGGGCTCGCGTCGATTTTTATCGCCGACGTGCACCTACAACTTCGTTTAAGGGTATCGTATTATCAATATGCAGTACCATTCGATGTAATATATTATTGTCGTTATCGGTACCTATATAATATATATATATATATATATACGCTCGGTATATAGTTGTACCGACCCGAAAGGGGTGTTCCGCCCCTAGTCGGGTTACCGTATAGTATGCACATTACACATACAACTGCACGTTTCAAAGGTTCGGTCTTTTTTTTTTAATCCTCCGTCGTCACGCTTTATTCCTTTTCTATCTTGGATTTGTTTGTCTAGTTTTGATAATAACGTGCCGACACGCCGCAAAGGAGCGTTTATAGGATGTGACGTATAGCACGCGATTTGCCTTTTTTTTCTACCACGCATGGCGTGCATCTTATACGATATATTTTATACGTTAGGAAACTAATAAGTCTACGGGACAAAAATCTCCTGGAAATGCTGTCTCTATATGTCTCTAGACTTGGTGGTTTTAGCTTCGTGTATCGAATATAAAATTTAAATATTAAACATAATGCATATTACACATAATCTGCAGTGCTTGGATTTTGAAAAAATTAGAAGGGGTAAACATATATATTTTTTAAAAAGAAGAGGGACTCCGAACCCCCCCTACCCCGACACTCTAAATTCAAGCACTGTGACATAGTAAAAAGTTTATCAAGACTCTAACAGTCTAATTTTGCAAGGCTGTTTTCCATATTGATTTATTTTGGTAATTGATAACCGATTTTGCTAATAATTGTTCAGAGATTATTTATATTTACTCATTTAAGACGTTAATAAATTAAAAAGTTTCAAATTTAAAGTTTTATGGATTTTTTTCTATTATTTCCCCTATTTTATGACATTGTGTTATTATTATTACTATACATAAATGTCGGACCCACGTCCCGTAACACGCAAATAATTATACAAAAATATAATATAATAGACGAAATGAAAAAGTACGGGTTTTTTAAAAAAAATACACTTTTTTTTATTCACTAGAAAGGTTTTGGGTTTTTATCCATGGCATTCGACGAGTTCGTGCACGAGCGGACATCGCTGCTGCAGTGTGTCGGCAAGCGAAATAATATAATAATAAAAAAAAACAATGTTTCAACGCTCGTCCATTGTGTGATATTACGGTACACAAACACAAGGGGTAGGTAGGTGTGCACGAAACGTTCCGATGCGCCGAAACAATGTGTAAGTCGATCGCGTGCGGTCCGCATCACTATGCTAGTAACACGAAAACAAAATAACACTTCTGTGCGGTTAATCAGTAGGACGACTTTCCCTGCAAGACTTTCAAACACTCTGACAGATAAAAAATTATTAAAAAAAAATTATAAACTGTTGAGACTAAATTAACGAAAAAAAACCACAATCGTATTGATAAAAAAAATACTACTATAATTATAATACCTATATGTACAATAGCCAACAGGATTTGTGTATAAATTGTACAATATTTTTGTTGCACTTTCGGATGTCATCGAATCAATTAATGAACATTTTTTGATTTGACCATTAATTTCTTGTATAGAACTAACAAGATTTTTTTTATTGATTCGACATTACTTATTGCAACTTTGTATAATGCGCAATCAATCAATGAAAATTGTTGATTGGATAATTTTTTTGTTATTATTATTTTAGGTAATTACCTATAAAACATTATTGTTACCATAATACATAATAAAAACATATTGTACACAGGTACACTACGATGCACTAACCTATCTGTATTAAGTAAATTAATTATTTTATCATGTACGACTCAAGTTAAAAAGGTACTCTGCTGTACAGTAGGTTACAAATGAGTCACTGTATAATGGATGGTATTCAATTTGAATTCAATGATAAAATATCATTGTATAAGAAAAACGATTCTGAGCGGAGACGATATGTCAGTCTAGGTATAAGAGATATTATATACTTATCTATGGTATTAAAAAAAAGCATTTAGGTAGTATTTTTACGACTACTTATCGTGTACACAGACACAAAAAAAAAAAAATTAAAAAAAAAAACACATTATAAAATCAATACATTCATCGTTCCACTCAAAATCTAAAATGTAACAAATGATAATGGCCATTCACTTGATAGACACTCGAGATAAACGTAGATAGATTATCTAATAGTATAGTTGATAGTCGCAACTGTCACAAACTTCAATATTCTTACAAGACTTAATAGTTACTTATTCAGTAGGTATTAAATAATATTAATTGTATATAGTTGGTAGTCGTTAAAAGCACAATTCAAGACTTGTGGATCATTTTAGACATTGGTGGTATAAAAGTGGTGTGTATTGTATGCACTGTGGGGTACAAAAAAATTGTACCTAAACTAATTTTTATACTTTTGTAAAGGTACGTGTATAGAAGGAAATTATAAAAATAATTTTTTCAAAAAAATTATTGAGAGTTTTTAATTAATTTGGTTACGTAAGAGGTTTTAGAAACTGTTAAATATAGGTAGGCCTTAGCAGTCACAGATATTTTTTATCACAATTGTGCACATTTGTATCTCTCAAGTGTTGTTATACTATATCTATATGTATTTCGATACAATACAATATCTACAAAAAACCATAGCAGTGATGTAACATTTTAACACTTAGAAACTAGGTATTTTCTGTTGTTTTTAGAAGATTAGAACATAATATTATTATTATTATATTGTCATGTACGATTGTCGATCATAATACATGGAAGTTTCATTAATTATTTCTAAATTATTTTTTTCTGAAAATATATAGTGATACCAAAAACATTATTTGCTCATATATAAAGATCGATTTAAGGAAAAATAAATTTAATTTTGAAAATTGTTTAATATAATATCAAATGCATATTGTCGGATGGAAGTAAAAACTTCAAATTTAACTAACCACAATTATTCTGTTTATTATTTTTAATGATTTGTAAATCGATATCACGTTGGGGCAACTTTATTATGTTCAAAACAAAAATGAAAAAATACAACTTACAAGTATCTGTAGATCAAAAACTCTTTATCGTCCAATAATAAATATATTTTATTGAATGTTTTAGAAAATGTATTATTTAAAAAGAAAAAAAATAGTTTAATAAACTTTAAACCATATATTTTATTATATTTACCTATTAAATTATATACCTATAACCTAGGTAGGTAGTACAGTTATTGGATTCTATGACCAATTTGTATAGTCTAAAATTAACCTACTGGATTTCTACGTCATATGATTTAATCGTTTTAGGTTTCTTAACATTAGCTTAGAACTTTAGAACACCTTAAATCCCCGTCGTGCTGTCCATTCATCCGTTAGTTACCAGATAAATAATAAATTGGTATAAAGGATATTATTTCCAAGGATAAGTTTTAAAAATATTGTTACTATGTACAACCATATAGTTATAATTATAATTTGTTTGCGATTTGAATTCACTATTTGTTTATCCGTCATACGACCAACAAGAAACTACCTGTCGTACGAATCATATTATTATTTTCAAAAACTGATAACATTCCTTACCGAATCAAATCAATCTATAATGTCTTCTATCATCGTATCTGAAGAAAACGCAACCGTACCGTCGTCGGGACTTGTAAAATCGCCGGCAGCACAACTTTTGGAAACCGTGTACACCGAGCTGAGGAACTGCTCGACCATTGTGCGGATGATGGCTGCACACGTAAAGCCGGTGACGAGTGTGCGTGTGTGTGAGTGCGCGCACGGACGGCGGCCGACACGCAACCCGTTCTGTTTGACGATACTTACGTCCTAGGTCGATAGCCCTGTGGGAAGGGATAAAAAGTGGACTGTATTTAGAATATGATGAATAGGAAGCTGGTTGAAAATAATATGATGATGAGTATAAGGTAACTCTAACAGACAACAATGTTTTTTTTGCTATAAGGTGTACAGAACAATTTATTGTAATGTCCTGCAGTAAACGTTACTTAAGCTAGGGTTAGTAGGTAACAGTAGTGCGCGATCACAAACGATCGCGTAAACAATAAATCAAGAGAAAAAAAAATTAATACAAATTACAAATACAAAGGTGATGTTTGTTGACAAATAAATCACGTGTGTACGACCTGATAAGTGATAACGACGGGTGATGATACCACGACGATGACGCTCCAGTTGACCCAATGCGACGTTGTAGTAGCTGCGGGCGGCAATCGGGGCTGGCGGCACTTTGCACTCTCGTCGACGTCGACGAATAGGTCGACGACACTGCGAACGTACGACCGGTGGTCGAACGGTTGAAGCGGATGTATAAACCAAATATTGGGCGACGCGGACACGAACTCGTTTTTTTCTGCTCAAGGGGAGACTTCGAAACGGTCACGCGAAAAACATCAATTGTCGCGGCGTAGGGACGCGGCACAAACGACAACAAGTTACTTAAAACACGGTTCGCACTGCGTAGGACGGGCGGGCGGAACACGTGGGTGAGAGTCGAGCAGGGCTCGAAACGCACAGCGAGTCGGGCGAGCGACGAAAATACACAAAGTTGTGTTGGATCACGACACAGGCGGTCGAGCAATCCAAAATGTCGACACTACGCACGGCGTGACATGACAAAGAGCACGGGCGGCTCGAACGACAAACACGTGGGTAACGAGGGTAACACGCGGTCGGGGTCGCACAGCGAGAATCGGACGGGCGACGAAAAAACAAAACAACCGTATCGCGACACGAGAGGTCGAGACGATACAAAAATCGTGGGGACGACGCACGGTGCAACACGAGAGCATCGACGGCTCGGAACAAGACGGTAATGACGGCGACGGAGCACCGGTTCGCGACGGTAAAACAATGCGGATGTGCACGACGACTCAAAAACATGACCGATCGCCTAGACGGCTCCAAAACGACGAAAATATATGGCGGCGGGTACAGCCAGCAGCGACTATACCGCAACGATACCGTCCCCTCTCCGGGGGTACAAAGTTCGCTGCCACATGGGCTGCCACACTACTCGGCGGCGGGGCGGCAGGGTGACAACATTGCGACATACGCGTATCAACCACGACCGCGCGAAATTTGATATGCCGACTGTGTACCCAACATTTCCTCCCCGCGTTGAAAGACCCAGGCGTCTTTCAAGAACTCATCTGACAGGAATATGGACGTTGAAGTCCAGATCGTACACATTACAACAATACGAGGCTATAGGTACATATATACATAGGTGGTATAATAATCATACATAAATAAATCATCACTAGACTAAATACATAATTTACATGAATGAGACTGATGCTCAAAAAAAAAAAAAAAAAGAAAAAAATAATTAAAATATTTTTACATAATGAGGACATTGGACATGAGGACAGGGATCAGGGCTCGACCGGTAAACGCACGAGTTTCACGACCGGGCGCTTGTAGATACCGTCCTGAGTGCGCACGGACACGACACGAACGACATCATCTGGTCCTGGATGGACCTCTGTGACGCGGCCGAGACGCCACTCGGTAGGTGGTCGAGACGGGGCTTCGACGATGACCATGTCGCCGACGGCGAGGTTCGGGGACGCTTTACACCATTTTTGTCGACCTTGCAGCGTGGATAGGTATTCGCGTGACCACCGTTTCCAATAGGACTGATGACATTGCCGAATGAGCTGCCAACGATTCAAACGGTTGATTTTGACTTCGGTGGTGTCAGGTTCAGGCACGGCGTGGATCGGCTGTCCGATCAAAAAATGTCCCGGCGTCAACGCATTTAGGTCGTGCGGGTCGGATGAACTCGGTGTAATCGGTCGGGAATTCAGAATGCCCTCGATGCGAGTGGTCAACGTATAGAATTCTTCGTATGTCAACACCTGCTGACCGATGACATGTTTGAGGTGAAATTTGACGCTCTTGATGCCGGCTTCCCAAATGCCACCGAAATGCGGCGCAGCAGGCGGGTTGAAATGCCATGTGCAGTTGAGGTGCGTCGAGAGACGGTCTTGGGCCTTGGCGTCGCGAAATAACAATTTTAATTGACGGGCGGCGCCGACGTAATTTGTGCCACAGTCCGAGTAGAGGTTGGACGGAATCCCACGGCGGGCGACGAACCGGTCCAAAGCCGCGAGGAAGGCGTCAGTGCTGAGATCGGACACGATTTCGAGGTGGACCGCCTTGACGGACATACAAATAAATAAGGCGAGGTAGACCTTGACCGAATGTGCATTCCGACGACGGTGTTCCTTAACGAGGAACGGCCCTCCGTAGTCCATACCGACGTGGGAAAACGGACGATGAGGTTGAACCCGGTAAGATGGTAGATCAGCCATCAACGGTTGAGGGCGGACAGCCTTATGGCGTGTGCACGGAACGCACGAGAAAATGACACGTCGAACTGCAGCGCGACCAGACAGTATCCAGTATTTTTGATTCAACATTGATAGTACCAACTTTGATCCGCCGTGCAGAAAGGACAAGTGGTAGTGTCGAATGACCAGGTCGGTGAGGTGCGAGGATCGCGGTAACAGAATCGGATGCTTCGCGTCGTAGCTGGCGTCGGAAAAACGCAGGCGACCTCCCACTCGTACAATGTTGTTGTCGTCGATATATGGTGCTAATTGTGCCAAAGATGGGGGGGTGATCGTAGACTTATTTTTTAACGTTTTAACCAGATCCGAAAAGTAATACTGTTGTGTCCGCTGTACGGCAATCGACAAGGACCTTTCTCGCTCGGAAAACGTGATAGGACCGACACGGATCGGTTGCCGTCGTAGACGATGAGATAAAAAACGAGAAACGTAAGACAATACTCGTAACATTTTTTCGAGCGACGAAAATTTACCGATGAAATCCAACGAAGACGGATGGACGTTGACGGCCAACGTTGCGACGACGTTAGGCCGAGTGTCCGGCAGCTGCTCCGGAGCGAGCGGAATAAATCTAGACGGTGGCCATTGGTCTTCAGGAATTCGTAGGAACTCCGGACCGTCCCAATAAATAGACGAGGACAACATTAATTTCGGCATGAGTCCACGAGAGGCGGGATCCGCGGGATTGTCGAGCGTTGATACGTAGCTCCATACGCACTCCGGTAGTAGCTGACGTATTTTGGCGACCCGATTGGTCACAAAAATTTTGAATTGTTTTTGGTCTGTGTCAACCACGATAAAACAACTGACGAATCCGACCACGCACGCAGACGAGATATAGACACTTCGGTGGACAGCACAGATTGCACGTGATGAAGTGTCTGGGCCAACAGCAGGGCCCCGCATAATTCCAAGCGAGGTATGGAAAGCGACTCGTCGACGGCGGCACTCTTCAGAGGGGCGACCTTGGTTTTACAAGTGATGAATTTAACGGAGATGTCACCGGCGGTGTTGACGAGACGTAGATACACGACGGCCGCATACCCTTTTATCGATGCGTCCGCGAAGCCCAATAGTTGAATGTCCTGATGACAGATGACGTCGATGTGACGTGGGAGGTTCAGGTCGAATACGAGCGGAAGCTCAGTGCAAAATTGTTGCCACATAGATTGCAGTTCGGGGGACATCAGGTCGTCCCATCCGAGTTTGTTGCACCATAATAGTTGCATAAAATATTTTGCCCACAGCAGCATAGGGCCCAGGGCGCCAATAGGGTCGAACAAGCGCGCAATGACGGACAACACCTGACGTTTCGTCGAAGAAATTTGATCAAGCCGGGTATGATAGGCAAACTTGTCGGTTTTCGTGTCCCAATGCAGGCCGAGGACCTTTACGGCGTGTTCTTCGCGCGGATCGAACGATATAGAGAGTACACGGTCATCGGGAGAAACGGACTCGAGAACGGTGGTACTGTTGCTAGTCCACTTGCTCAACATACAGGCACCGTTGCGTAGTAGACCGACAACGTCTTCCTTCCGACGTAGTAAGAGCTCTTCGGTGTCAGCTCCGATAACGATGTCGTCGACATAAGCAGCTCTAGTAAGGACGTCTTTAGCAAGTGGAAAACGATGACCGTCTTGCCGGTCAAGTTCGTGGAGACAGCGAATGGCGAGATACGGCGCGCAGTTGAGACCGTACGTTACAGTACACAATTGGAATTCGACGAGGTCGTCAGTGGGTGAGTCGCGCCAGAATATATGTTGAAAAGTCCGGTCTTTTTGACGGATTAAAATTTGCCGATACATTTTGACGATGTCGGCGGACAAAATGTACCTGTGCATACGGCAACGAAGTAAAATGTCGCGTAAATCAATTTGAAGTTTGGGTCCGGTGCACAATACATCGTTTAATGAGCGACCGGAGGACGAGGCGGACGAAGCATCGAACACGACGCGAATTTTGGACATGTCACCGTCAGCCTTGAGCACGGCGTGGTGCGGAATAAAATATTTACCGGGTTCCGGAGCCGGTACCATGTGTCCTAGTGTTTGGTAGGTGGACATGAATTTACGATAAGCAGCATACAATTCGGAGTCCTTAGCCAACCGTTTTTCTAGGTTATAAAACCGTTTCAACGCGATGGAGCGCGAGTCGCCGAGACCGTGACGCGGTGTGTCTTGTTGTTGAGCTGTGCTCGCAAACAAATGACGAAATGGTAGAGCGACACAGAATCGACCGGTGGAATCCCGCGAAGTAGATTTGGTAAAATATTCTTCACACCACTGATCTTCCGTGGTGGGTGACGTAGGTGCGGTGGGTTCTTCGACCAACCAAAATTGTTGTAATAGATCTCCAATTGACGGTGGAGCGATCGCGGTGGTCAGCGTGACTGGGGGTGACTTGCTCGGAGTAGAAAACGAACCAAAAATTATCCATCCGAGCTGGGTGTCGAGGGCCGATGGTAAACCCGAGTGGTGCTCCACACCCGCGTGAGAGCGGATAAGACTAGGTAAAATATCGGCGCCGAATAAAACGTCGATGCACGACGGAATATCGAAGTTCTCGTCCGCGAGACGGAGGTGTCGATATTGTTGACGCACGGTTGTCGGCAACCGTGTGGATGGCATGACGCCGGTAATTTGTTTTAGAATAACTAGTTCAACAGACGGGAACAAATCAGATTTAAAACGCGACGAAAATTGACACCTGGTGACACCTTGCACGTGGTTCACTGGACTTTGCGCGAGACCTACGACGTCGGATTTAAAACGGCGTTTCGATAGTCCTAACCGAGCGAAGCAGTCGCTTGAGATGGCCGAAATTTGAGACCCACTGTCGAGAAGTACTCGAACGGAATGAATTTGGTCCCAGGCGTCCTTGATGTGAATTATGGCCGTACCGAGGACGACCGTGGAGTTGGTGCATGCTGCACCTGAAAAGGAACTTGACTTGTCGGCGGAGGGACCTGAACTAGGACCTGAGCTGGTACTCTGATTAGTTTTGTTCACGGCCGATGACTGATCGGTATTAAGATGTAGCAAGGAGTGGTGACGCTTACTACTGCACGAGCGGCACACCCCTGTTGATGAACACGCGTTGAGCACATGAGACTGACTCATACATGAAAAACATAATTTTCTAGCCGCTACGAATTCGCGGCGCTTTTCAACTGTCATATCGTTGAACTTTGGACAACGGTAAATACTATGGTCAGCCTTATCGCATGACAAACAACCTCGTGACTTAGACTTGACCGATGTAGATGTGGTGGCGGCAAACACTGATTTTTTCGATATAACAGTTTTATTACGCGTATTATATTTTTCGTGTGGTTTCGTTGAAATATCAGATTTACTGGAATTTTTTATGTTCTCTAATACTCGACAGCGTTGTTGTACAAAACTGAGTAACTCGTCGAACGTCGGAATTGTCGAATTCGACGCATTGGATTCGAATAATTGAATCGTCGTCGAATCGAGAACTCGGGATCCCATGTGAAATAATAAAAAACTTGACAGGTCGTTGACACCGAGCGCTTTAATTATGGCTACATTTTCTTTGAACGTGTTGATAAACGACGTCAAGGCTGGTAGCGACTGATGTGCAATAGGTTTGAATGCAAATAACTTATCTAAGTGTGCCGACGCTAGCAGGCGCTTATTATCAAACCGAACGGACAATGCTTCCCAAGCGAGGACATAATTATTCGCGGATAACGGAAATGACTTGACAACAGCGAGAGCGTCGCCCGATAAACACGACTTTAGATAGTGAAACCGTTCGGCATCGCCAATGCCGGTGTTGTCATGTACGAGAGAAACGTAAATATCGCGGAACGATCGCCACTCCAATAGATTACCGTCGAAGCTGGGCAGCTGAATTTTCGGTAACGGAACGAATTGTTGAGGCGCGGACGCGATAGACGACGAAGACGACGATTTTATTTCGGACACACTCGCGACGACAGTTTTAATTTCGAGACGCATAGTCTCCATAGATGCGATCATTGGACGATCATCCTGATCAAACTCGGCCACACGGTCAAGATCGATTAACGCGTTAATTATAACGTCTTGTTGACGTTGAAATTGTTCGACATATTGATTTAAATCTTCGGCGTGAATAATTAACGACGGCACTCGATCGGCATCAGAACGTGCGGCTAAAGCTGTGACGTGAATACCTTTTATGGAGTTTAAAACGTTGTCGCGTTTGACACGTGCTCGAGCGAGAGCGTTTTCAGCAGTTTCTTCTTTTTTCGGTGCCATGACGACAGAAATACGAGATCAGGTGAAATTACAAAATTGACGTGTGATTGTGACGAAGTAGTCGCACAGAAAGATCCGGCCCGAAGGACCAAACAATGTGCGGATGATGGCTGCACACGTAAAGCCGGTGACGAGTGTGCGTGTGTGTGAGTGCGCGCACGGACGGCGGCCGACACGCAACCCGTTCTGTTTGACGATACTTACGTCCTAGGTCGATAGCCCTGTGGGAAGGGATAAAAAGTGGACTGTATTTAGAATATGATGAATAGGAAGCTGGTTGAAAATAATATGATGATGAGTATAAGGTAACTCTAACAGACAACAATGTTTTTTTTGCTATAAGGTGTACAGAACAATTTATTGTAATGTCCTGCAGTAAACGTTACTTAAGCTAGGGTTAGTAGGTAACAGTAGTGCGCGATCACAAACGATCGCGTAAACAATAAATCAAGAGAAAAAAAAAATTAATACAAATTACAAATACAAAGGTGATGTTTGTTGACAAATAAATCACGTGTGTACGACCTGATAAGTGATAACGACGGGTGATGATACCACGACGATGACGCTCCAGTTGACCCAATGCGACGTTGTAGTAGCTGCGGGCGGCAATCGGGGCTGGCGGCACTTTGCACTCTCGTCGACGTCGACGAATAGGTCGACGACACTGCGAACGTACGACCGGTGGTCGAACGGTTGAAGCGGATGTATAAACCAAATATTGGGCGACGCGGACACGAACTCGTTTTTTTCTGCTCAAGGGGAGACTTCGAAACGGTCACGCGAAAAACATCAATTGTCGCGGCGTAGGGACGCGGCACAAACGACAACAAGTTACTTAAAACACGGTTCGCACTGCGTAGGACGGGCGGGCGGAACACGTGGGTGAGAGTCGAGCAGGGCTCGAAACGCACAGCGAGTCGGGCGAGCGACGAAAATACACAAAGTTGTGTTGGATCACGACACAGGCGGTCGAGCAATCCAAAATGTCGACACTACGCACGGCGTGACATGACAAAGAGCACGGGCGGCTCGAACGACAAACACGTGGGTAACGAGGGTAACACGCGGTCGGGGTCGCACAGCGAGAATCGGACGGGCGACGAAAAAACAAAACAACCGTATCGCGACACGAGAGGTCGAGACGATACAAAAATCGTGGGGACGACGCACGGTGCAACACGAGAGCATCGACGGCTCGGAACAAGACGGTAATGACGGCGACGGAGCACCGGTTCGCGACGGTAAAACAATGCGGATGTGCACGACGACTCAAAAACATGACCGATCGCCTAGACGGCTCCAAAACGACGAAAATATATGGCGGCGGGTACAGCCAGCAGCGACTATACCGCAACGATACCGTCCCCTCTCCGGGGGTACAAAGTTCGCTGCCACATGGGCTGCCACACTACTCGGCGGCGGGGCGGCAGGGTGACAACATTGCGACATACGCGTATCAACCACGACCGCGCGAAATTTGATATGCCGACTGTGTACCCAACAACCATTATATTAGGTTTTTATATTTTAAAGTTTAAACAACAGCTGTAGATCTACAGCCATGCTTAAATGCTTTAAACTAAAATACAAATTGATGTTAGTAGTATACTAGTATGATAAATCATCTAACAAAAGTTCAGTTGTTGCTATAGCATACCCAGCAACACCTGTAAACACGCCTATGGATATCGTTTAAATATATAATTTTAATTTTTAAGTTCATATCGTCTCTCGTTTTCCGGAAGTGGAATTATTTTATTAGGTACATTATTGTTTTATTATGACCGATTTGAGCATTTGCAGATATCAAGAACAGGTACAAAATATATTTCTCATAAGGCTCTGAGTGTTGTAGGACTCGCTACACACTCTTCGTACCGGTACAACGACTTATACGATGACTTGTGAAGGTCTATTATAGTCGCCAGTCGGGCGCATCCGGTTTCCTCTCGTACTACAGTACATAAATTAAATGTGGGTTTCCCCTACATACGTGTAGGTACGTGTGCGTGCCTACATTGACCGGATGAATGGTCTCACAAATGGTTTCCCGTAGGTCAACTCGGTGAGGATTGGTAATATATTAGATACCTCATATTATATTCGTATGTTATCAATATAGAGCCGTGTTCACGAGAAAAGTTGAACTGGATCCAACTTTATGTGGTATCATGGTTAAGCCTGTGGTATGAACGTATAACACTCTGGTATACCGAAAGCTTACCATGTATACCAACCAATCACAGAAAAGTATTTTCATGCACGTACACGTACACGAGTGTAGTGGAACTTAACAACAGTCTGGCGCAAGCAGTAGCGTAGCTGGAGCTCAATCAAGGGGGGGGGGCTATTTAAAAACTGTAGTACACTACAATTAATAATAGTTATAATAATTAATAATATTATAATATACAGTATATCTAATATCTATAATATACGCGACCAGTCGTATTTTTTCCTCTCCCCCCGTCGATCCGAATCGTAATAATAATACGTTAGTGCGATCGAAACGATGATCGCGTAGAGTAACTTCGCTTATATATATTATAATGTTATTAGGAGGTATACCATACGTCCGACTGGTTTAAAACCGAGAACAGCGATAAATCGATCGGTGATTTGTTTACGTTTGTTTTTACAGAGCAACCACTACATACGTCTTACATTATAATATATTATAGCGTTGATTTATATCGATTAGACGCTGCAGCACACACGTAGGTATATACATATATATATTGTACGCAGCTGACAAAATAAAATGTTTATTTGGTTATTTTTCCCCGGAACATTGGTTTGTTTTCGTAAATCAGAACTCATATTATTATTATTATTACTACCGTAGGCATAAATTATGGTTAGTGGGTGGGTGGGTGGTACGTGTGAGTGTTAGATCGTGGACCCTGCAGCGGTCATTGTATAATAATATTATAGTCACCGTCGTCGTCGTCGCTGTCTCGGTGAGTTCTTTATCCCGAGAATCTTGTTTTCGCGGTCCTTGGCGCCACCGTGATGGTAAATAACAAACGCGGTTCGGACCCAAACACGGTTATCTGCTGTAGCAAAAAAAAAAATAATAATAATAATAAATACTTATTATATATGGTACTTATATAACATGTATAGGTATATGTTATATAAGAACAAGAAATCTCGACAACAAACGAATTCGGATTTCGTATTGTTGAGACCTCCAATAGCGGCGCGTTCGGGTTCTCGATTCCATTAGAAGAGGTCCCGCGCACGAGTTATTTGCGTTATTATCGGTTCATCGGTGACGTGCACGCCACCGCCGACGCCACTGCCGCCCTCCCGACCACCCCCCCGAGGCGATGCTAAACATTTTGGGTCTGGACTCGTTTTAGCGATACAAAGATGCATCGCCAAATTGGCGGGTGCAACCGTTCGCATTGTGCGCCGTGTACCACCTATCCATGTACTGGACGTGTATTATTATTATATTGTATTTTATTATTATATACTTAACATGTGTATAAGAAAAATCCTCCTCAGTAAAGAGGAGATTGAACAATTTAAAACGTAATCGGCCAAAATCGATTCCGTACAATAAAAGAACGATTTCTATCCGTGTTTTGCTAAAAACACGTCAGATGGTTTTTTCATTCGAATTCCTGAGGGGCGCCATCATTTTCCTCCAAAAAGGAGATAAGTATAATAGGCACCTACGGTTTTCTTCCGATGTCCACTTTTAACCAAATAAAGAAGAGAGGTACATTCCATTTTCATCCACACACTTTTTTGGATTAGATTCGAGTCTATTTTCTTCAAGAATCAAGATATTAATATTATCACGTATTCATTATTTTAAATACTGAATTCATTCATTTTATTTGTATTATTTACGAAACTATGATTTTTTAATTAGTATTCTTATAAAAGTGCATGGATAATAAAAAAAAATACTTTAATTTGTGTATTATATTTTTATTTTTAGTTATATTATAGTTCTAAATTAAATTATAATAAATTAATATTTTATCACAATGGTTTTTAATTTCAATTTATTTCATATTCGATGTTTAGACTTAAAAATATATAGGTCCGAAAACGATAGGTAGGTATTCAAATAAATTCATAAGATGATGACAATTTCTCATTTTAACAACGTAGGAAAAAGCCCGAAAAGGGTAAGTTATTTGTTTTTTTTTTTAGGAAAATAGACATTGGAGATTCCTCGGAAGAAAATGCCCTCGTCAATCATCTTTCGTCTACTTTACATACATTTACGTACTATAGTATTATACTATCGTATATGACACGTTAAGTTTAAGGCACGTTACATTTAATGAACAGAACAATAAAATACTTGCCTTATAGATCTTATCTATTAAAATATTTATACATTATACTGTATAATATAATTATAATTATATGTACCTAATGCTGTAGATTCTTATTATGTCGAACGTCGATATACTTATTTTTATGTTATATTGATCTAAATTAAAACCTTGGACAAAGCATTACACTACAGTTAGTAGAGTTAATAATATAAAACCCGATATCTTGAACTTTAATTGGACTTAAAGAGTACTGGAAACTAGGTTATATACTTATATATTATTATATATATAACTTACTTTTTTTTTCGAGTTAATCGAGGGATGCAGGAGAAACCGCGTTAGCATTACTTCTCCTCCGGCCACCAATTATATAACATACTATTGTTATTATTTATAATTTATAAACTATTAAGATGTGTTGAAAAAAAAAATGTACGTAATATTATAGCAATGCCGTATCTTTTTATCAAATTAAAATAAAAGATTTGTTAACAATTTTAAAAATTCCGTTATTATTAATCCATTGTTGATAAAGATGAATAATATGTTTAACCATCATCCACCAAGATAAAGGTACCTTTACGGCTTTACCCAATTATGGACTTGAATTTAATAAATTATCTAGTTGTCAAAATATATAATAAGCAAACAATAATTGGATTTTTAGCCGATTCATTCTCGTTTTGCACCTGCCGTAAATTAAAAACATGACAATAAGCCACTATAATGTTATATTACTACATATTATTATTATACAATAACACAATAATATTATACCTACTCAACTACTCCGAGAGCATTTTAACAATAGAAGTTTAATAATATTTATTTTTCAAAGTATTATAACATATTATTATTATGTTAAAAACGAACAAAACCCACAACATAATATAATAATATTATACTCATCGTTCACTTCTCTGTGGTCCGACGTAAATTTGAGACTTCGTGTAGGGTGAATAGTGGGTTACCTTTATAGGTATATACTCTATAATATATACATACATATACATATATTATGCAGAGAGAAGTCTGACAAACAACAATTCACAGTAATCATCGTTGCTAGTGTACCTCGTTGCAGTCACGCAATTCAATATAATAATATATTATTAATTATAATGTGTGGTCGATTAGTTTGAAAGTTTGTGTAAACTTTCAGTCGGCTCCCAAACTTCATATAATTGTGGCGTGGCATATACATTACAATGATGGGCAAGAAAATGAAAATAACCAAATAAGTAGTTCTGCTGTGTAGTTGTAGTAAGCAGTCTATATTATTGTTCCTCGTCATTGTCTCATGAGTTTTTTTTAATAACAACCGATATCATAACGAAATAACAAAAATCGTTTCAGGAAAAATCGTTAATTTTGCACGTGTGATTGTGTGAATATCCGATGTCGTGAAAATTTGAACTACCTATAAGTTTTTAAGTGAGTTATAACGTGTATAATATGTATAAATGTAAATTTAAAATGCTCATAACTCACTTAAAAACGGAATTATCATCAAAAAACTTCCAACAAAACACAGATAATGTTATTACCATCAAGTTTTATAATAGGTCGATTCACTCTAATTTTTAAGCTAACGGCATATAACTTGAATTTCTGAGCGTAAATTTGGTATGTTACTCGTTTGTAAGACGGAGACAACACAAGCGGGTGTGGCAATCTAGTGAAGTTAAAATGTTTAAAAAAAAATTAATTCTCCCACTTGGTTTTAACTTTTTGACTGGTTGATAAACTACTACCACGGTTGCTTACATATATTATTTTTATTGTAAGCTGGTATACCTCTACCTACGCGAGATATTAAGTAACGTTTACGAGGAATACGACAAATGTTTATCGCTGACACACAGTGACACGTCGAACGAATAAGTAATAACAACGCGGGTCTACATTATTTATTATTGTACGGGGCACGGTAGGTATGTGTATTATACGCACATAATGCGAGATGGGCCCTTGTTGTTAGTAGTACACGAGCGCCTCGGCTACCTAAACCTTATCCTTGTATTGTATTCGTATTTTTATTGGGTTTTGTGAAAATTGTTATTTCATCTGCCCCTCGGCCGAATAACACGACAAACCCATTAGAAAATTATGTGACCCGCCGACCCGCCGCTGCGGCAAAGAATACGACGACGACGACGACCACGTGCAACCGATTACCCTCTTCTTTGGAAACGTGTCACATCGATTACAGAAGACATTTCGCACAATGTGTTCACGGAAGTGTGTACTCGTTCTATAATATTTTTCACCTTCCAAAAAAAAATATAAAATAAAGGGACACACACACACATACTCGCGCGTGCGCCCACACCCACACACACACACACACATGCTTATATATATATTATATACATTATACGTGTATATAATATTCTTTGTATACATAATGTGTGAGCGTTCGCACTATATGTGCACTCGGCAGTCGGCGTTATTATCGTTTCATTAGTCCGCAGTTCACGGTTTCTGTTGGAAACGCATTTTTTCATCTTCACTAGGCAAATAAAATAGAACATCGCTGCACGTCTTAACTGCTTAATACGCCCTTAACGACTCGGAATCACCCGGGGGCCAGCGTGTCATTATAATATAATGATGTGATATACGTCCTACCTACCTTATACATTATATTATAGGTATATAACGTACCCGATATCGGTGCAGAGGCAGATGCGTGTCGCACACCCCGCGCTGTCCGAGAGGTGTGATGTGCAGCGTTTATTCCACTCGAAATCTCCTAGGCGTGCTGTACACTATACGAGTATACCTATATATATAATAGAGATAAACAAAATAATAAAGTGTCGCCGTTTAATTTCCATATGCACTTGTGACCCCGCACGAGGGATCCACCCCAATCACGGGCCTTTGTTCCAACCCTCCGGGATTTGGTCTCCCCTATAATGTACACGATACTTATAATATTACATAGTGCATGCAGAGCCCCCCTAGAGATTTTTAGTTCCGGTTTCGTCGTGCGGGCAACGGGTCAAGGACGTTCGTCAGTTCCCCTCGGGTACAGGTGTGCTATATAATATTATTTTTAACCCTTTTGCCGTCATTGAAACCACTGCGCGTGTTCCACCGACCATGACGGTCGACGGACCATCGTCACCCCTTCGCAGCCGCATTCAAATCTCTGTACTATCATCCAAATATATAGACGTACAGTGGTTATGTACGTTTTATATAGCTTCAGACCGCCGCAAAAACGATACCCTCGCCGCAGTTGCAGTATTATTATGTTGCAGTATTATACGGTATCAAGTCGGGTTTAGAAGATTAAAAAAAATAATATTAATTTCTAGGCGATAAATTCGGAAGACATCACTGGAATTAATAATATTTTATTCAGCATTATTGTAATTTATTATTACGCTATGTTATTCACTACTAAATAATATAGAAACACCGCATCCTTCTATCGTTGATGAATAATATCCTCGTTTCGACGGACGATAAACATATAAATATTTGTACTGAATATTGGCACGTCATAATACACTGAAAAATTGAAATAATTGCAGGTGATGAATGATGATTAAAAATCAAAAATGCACTTGGGCGCTAAACGTCATATTATTTTATCGACACCGTATAATAACCACAGGGACTCGACAGACGAAAAACATATTATATTATTATTATATAATAATATCTCTCCATATATAATAACAATATTTGACATTTGTTTTTATGCGTTTAAAACGAATAATGGTCGACTGTCGTATAAAATATATAATATACGTCCCCGAGTTTGTATATTATTATTGTATGTTTCTTTTCGCGAGTACAATTTCTTTTTTTTTCCAACGCGCATTTGTCGTCTGCCGGTCAAGAATGCTCCATTGTCCGTAAGTGGCCCGCTGTTAACCTTTTGATAGCGAGATGATAATAATAATAGTACGAGAGACGGACCAAAGACTACTCTACCACTATATATACCACGACAGTAGTTATATTATATTATATTATTATTATTATTATTATTATTGTTGTTGTGTATTATAATATATAACTGCTCAGAATATTATTACTACAATAACACGGCGCGCTGCAGACGTAGGTATATTAGGTTTTTATATTCGACGAACGGTGGCCGGCTGAAAACGGAAAAAGGAAAAAAATGAAAAAGAAAAGGACAATGTGCATAAGACGGAGAAAAGGCTTCCCCGCGATATACATTATAATCGTTTTATATACACGTGAACATAATAAGAGAATCTTGGAAAAGTTTAACGCTTCGAGGAGCAATCACAAAAACCACAGTTTACCAGCCACCCTCGGATCGTCGCCGCCGCCGCCGACCAGACAATGTTAATAATAAAAAAATGATAATAATAATAACACATATCGGCGCATTGAAAGCTTTCCGGGGCCTCTAATACACATTATTTATTATTATCATTATTATTATTATTATTATTATATTATATTATATTGGCTGGCTTTATTCTGCGTTGTATGATTTTCGGCCTATTGGATTAAAATCGATATTAGCCCCGGGAAAATGTTTACGCGCGACGAGGAACGTTTACATTGTTGTCGAGACACACACACACATACACCACATACCTTATACCTACACATGATTATTGTACACGTTTTACTATAATATGTTCTATGTAAGACACACACACACACTACACAACACTCATCGTGAACATATTATTATTTACTCCCGCCGATGAGCAGCGTGCTTGTTTGTACACCCACCGACGGAGATCGACGCCGAGTCCGGTCGGACCGTTTAACGCGATTTCGAGCCTAATCGAACACGAGTAAAACGCTAGATCAGGTACCTATGTGTGTGTGTATTATTATCTCGTTTTTTGTTTGGCCGTACAATATTATATACATAACAATATTATATACGGTCCCTATATACCTATACGGCGCACACGTACACGTTATTATATTCTCTGGCGATGTGTGCGCGCCATAAACAACACGGTTTAAACGTCGACGGATTTTCGAGTATATATTTACAGTATTTCATATTATTATATAGTATGTGTGCGCATCATGATTAGTAAGACGCACGTGCACGGCGGAGGCCGCGTTTACGTTTGGTAAGAAAAAAAAAATAATAATAATTTTACGATGCACTTAAACCCATAAGCACGTGTGTTTTACGTCCGAGAGGAAAACAACGTGAGATAATAGACGCGTCGTTATAATATGTGTATATATTATTATGTTTTATGTAGGTATATTGTATAATATATAATATAATAATATATATATATATGTATAGTACGTGGTGGATAAAATATAACAAGCCACCTCCGCGACCTCTGAACAACGTCCCGATCATCGCCTTGCGCGCAAGGAACAATAAAAGTATGATTATATAAATATATATATATTATTTTTTTTTTTTGTCTGAGGTCATCGTTAATGAATCTTAATTTCCACAGCTTCACGTGCGCACGACTGCTGCAGTGTGGTGCGATAGTGTATAATATTATTATTATTATTATTATTACATAGAGACGTTTCGTAATATTATAATTCGTTTAATATAATAAAATATAATATGATAAATAAAAATACGCGTCACTTGTTTGTTGGCGGCGTCGCATTGTAATATATTATAATAATATATTATATACGTGTAAAGTGTATATTATGTACACGCTACGAGCGATTCCTATACCTATTAACGCTATTTATGATGTATTTAATATCATTATGACGACATTACGGGTTATTGTGTGCAGTAAGAGTTAAACGACTGCAGCACAGCTTGGAGAAAACCATCACCGAGGCACGTTCTCGGTGCAGTTCGTGATTATAATAATATTATATATACTTACCTATATCGGTCTTGTTAGTGATACCGCGTGGTTCGTATTACTTGTATAATATTAGGACATTAAATGTATATTATATGTGAAACCTCCGAATAGCGGACACTCTTAGGGCCAGTTGTACCATCTCCGATTAAAGTTAACCGGAGTTTAATTGGCTGACTTTTCCCATATTAAATATCTGTTATCAGCTGATTAAGGGTAATCGAAGTTTAACCGTAGACGGTACAACTGGCCCTTAGTCACCGAAATCTTGTCCGTTATTCTGAGGTGCCCTCTATTCTGCAGAAGAAACGACGCCGGTTTTGGAGTGGTGGTTAAATAATATTATACAATAAACTGTATTTATTGGGAGGTCAATTAATAATATAACATATAACTACATAATATCATATGTGTGATGTAGGTATCTCTATGAAATATAATTTTGGTAGATATGCTCGTATACTATACTCGTAAAGGTGACTTTTAGATGGATTTTAAATGTCTGTGTCGTAATTGAGTATTTGAGTATATAACAATATAGTGCACAAGACGTGTAGTTATAGCTGTTAAAGTTTTTTATTTTGGTATTCCACAATTTTATTATTCCGGAATTACGATAAGAATTTCGAACGAAAAGCGTCAGTTATTTAAAGATTTCAGCAATCAGAGGATTTTCCAAAAAAGGAGAAAGAAATTCCCATAGTCAAAATAAGTTGGCTTTTTCATGTGTTCGCTATTTAGAGGTGTTCGTGCAGGGTAGATTCACACTTTCACTGTGTATATTATATTATTATGCATATTATATCCATTCTTTAACAAAATCAGGGCAGAACTTATTAGTTCACTTCAATAATAATACTTTTAATTTACGCTTAAGGTGTCGGGAGGAGATTTCCGAAAAACGACTATATAAATAGTGAGTGTCATTTGATTATTCTATTAGACATATGTCAGGGGCAATTTTGATTTTTGTGGAGAAGGTAGATAATATATTAACATATTTTGTTCTATAAAAGAAGAACTAGGATCTCTCATAAGTTTGATGTGCTGTAGTGCTGATTGCGTGGATATAATATAAAGTTTTAGACTTTTATGTAAGTAACAATTTAAATACTTTATATTTACACTATACATAGTATAGATAGATACGTCTTATAACGTAATGTGTTCACAAAGCACTGAAAACATTTTTAAATTTTCTTAAAATGTCGATAGGAGCTGCCACTGATAATAATTGATATATTAATTTCCTAAAATTAACATCACCATAACACTGTGTCTATAGTCTATGACAGAGCGATATAATATTATACGCATTACATTATACAATCTTACGTTATGACGCGCACTGAGTAATTCGATAATAATATTTTAATGACACGTGGTCAAATGGCCAATTAAATAACTAATATGACAGTGGACAGCCAGTAAATAAAATGGTGCCATCATATTATATGACCAGATGATCGCAATGTGTTATGTAATACGCGTAATAAACAAGATGATTTGGGTGAGATATAGCATAACACCATAACGACATGATGTGTGACACATGGAAAAATATAATTTTCGTAGAGTTTAAACTGAAATCTCTTTCCATGTGAAACGATATAAATTTAATGTCGTTGATAAAATTCAATAATATATAGGTAATACAATTATATTAAAATAAATAATTCACGTTCCTTTAAAATTAATATCCTAACCAACTAGGTTATTACTTATTGCATATAGAACTGTTTGTACTACCTTGGTATGTTGTTTCAAATGTAATGAAGTTTAAAATTTTTACGAGGATTTAGACTATGAAGTTTCCTAACATCAGAATTTAGTATTTAACGATAGTTTAATATCAATATATTGCATTATATTATTACGTATTTAATCATTATAAAGTCTTGTCAACATAATAACATATATATTATGATAATACTATGCAGTTCCTTAATTCAAACATTATTTAAATCAAAAAAGTTAAAAAGACAACTTTCAAAACAAATTTTTATTATTACTAAAACTTTAGTTTCTTATAATCTAATGTTATAGTACAAGATGTGTACAACGCTAATTGGTTATACATTTTAAACACTTATTATAATATTATATTGATGATCATAACTCATAAGCATAACATTTTTAATAGGGAACGATATATATTTTAACGATCATTCTTCCCATAAAAGTATGGTCAAAAGTTCATCGACTATCAATGCCTTAATTACAATTTTCAATATAATCAAAATATAATTAGCCATATTGCGCATGAGTGAATAACATGGAAAGGATATATTGTGTGGTTTAAAAATATAATATATATAATATTATAGTTATATTTATATAGGTACTAAAATATATTCTATATAAATCATAAATGTAATAATTTTCTCTTTTTGTTCTTACTAATACGCACACTCAAATTATAATAATAATATATATTTTGCGAACCAACGATATAATTTTTTTTCAAAATAATATTTAGCATAATAGGCTTTACACCTCTTTGATACAAAACCTTGGGTTGGAGGTAAGAAGTTCTTAAATTAATAATTTAGGAATTGTTGTTTTGATTTAGATACAAAATATCTGTTTATTTTTATGCAACAAACCCATATAAAATAATCGGACCCGACTGTCAGCGAGAAAACGTCATGTCATTACTCAGGAGTCAGGAGCATCAATTTAGAGAAATACAATCAAATAGTTATAAGTCATAAAGCCCCTCTATATTATTATAATCAAATTGTTACCACAAATAAGTAAAATATAATGTATAAAGTTAATACTTAATGGCCTCTGTCCCCGAAGCTAAAGATCAATAAAAAAAAACTATAGGTATAGGTAATTACCATACAAGTCAAAGTATGATTATATAAGATTTAGTAATAATGTTCATTATTTAAGGTTTTTTAATAGCCTATAATATCAAATAACACGAGATCTAAAAGGTTTTTTTAAATTATTATTAATAAACAAAAAAATATTGATTTCAAATAATCATCAACTTCAAAATAAGTATGCATTTATAATGATATGGCATTATAAGTACATTAATTAAAATTAAATATTATAAAAACGTGTGTCGTCCAGTATTTGCTTTAAGCAAAATGTTAATACGCAGCGTTGTTCACTATTAAGTTTTCTTGATTCCAATGGTATATACTCGGCAATAAAAAACTGACACTAAATTAAAACTAATGAATTAACATATTTCAGTTGTTTATGCTGAAGATTTTTTTTAAATTTGGTTTGTGTATTATATACTTGAAACACGTTTATTTATGAACTAGAGAGTATATTATAATGCTATCACGCATTTACTTTAAAAAAATGATTAAATAAGATTTATCGCTTAATTTAATACTCATTATAGTTGCTAAACACCGCTAATCAATGCGGTTACTCGAGGAATCTGCTTTATATTTTATTTAACATATTCCACCGGAAACGTAATTATCTAGATCATAATATAAATATGATGCAATGTGTAACTATATTTTATTATAAAATTTATACTCGAACTTATTACATAAAATAATACAGAACTTATATAAACCCAGCGATTTATTAACGAATTTATTTTAATTTAAATAATATAGTTACCTATACGAGCCGTAATATGTGCCATGAATTACATATTATATTGTACAAAATTAGATTTCATATTATTATAAATTAAGCAATTTAACAATTGATACACATACAAAGTAATCTTATGAGTTATAACTATTATTTGTCAAAAATAAAATTAGAGAAGAGTCGTTAATCGCCTAATAACGGTAGGTATGTATAAAGTATATAATACATAGTTGGTGGTGAAATGAGGAATATATAAAAAGGGAGCAATAGATCTATAAGAACGCTGAGGAATCTTAAAGCACGTCAAGTAGACATAAGGACAGACAAAACCACTTCTTACTCAAAAGCCCATTCAAGAATTATGTATAAATTCACGTGGAACGCCAACGTTCAGCCATGACATTGTATTATAGGTATATATAGTGCTGTTAAATACACTTCGATCCGTGAAGAGTGCAAGAGAGATGATTATCAACATAATAACAAACGCATTTATCTCAGCAGCAGTATATATTATAACCTAATTCGATTCACATAATAATATAATGTAACCACAGCAACCGCCACCTCGACTATAATGTAGCCCATTCGTTCCTCGTTCGAGAACCGAACTCATATCGCATCATCCATCCCCTCGAATTCTGTCGCGGTTTACCCGACGGGCGGTTGTTAACGTAAACCGCGTGCATAATATAATATAATATAATGTGTACACACCGACGTGCATAGCGATTTTAGCCGCAACCGAACCGATTCGAGATCTATCAAGAGCCAGTTAGCGCCGGTTTTTCGGTGGCGTTGAAAACGAGCCGGAAAATTCGGAACCAATGCGCCCCTCGTCGTCCCAAACGAAATCGCGCACGACCATTATTACAATATAATCTACTATCAGGCGGGTAAACGCGCGTATGCGGCGAAAAATCGGTTTCACCACGGTGCTAAAACCCTCGTAAAGAGCTCGTCTCCGTCATCGTCCAAAGGACTGTAATATATTCTAAAGATTGGTGGGCGGGTGGCGAAACATCTGCCCGGGCGGGTGATGTGCGTCTTCAACAACGGCGATCGGCCCGAATTAATCGCGAACAGGCCCTGGCAAAGTTTACCTTGCGTTTCGACACGCCGGACGAATTGTGAGCGATTCGTCTCGGACGAACAACCGAGGAAATTCGTCACGGACAGGTTTACAGGAAACCCATTGAAATGCGCATATTATACTCTTTCTTCCCCCCTCCCCCGGTTCAATCTGTTTTTCGTCTTCAGCTACTACCCCTCCTGCCCGGGCGGCCGGTCGGTCCTTTTTATTCTCGACTCGTCGTTGCATTATGATTGTGCAAATGCGTGCGGCCCGAGGATTACCTGGTTCTTTTAAAGACCCGTCGTCGTCGTCGTCGCCACCGGTCGTCCACATATATATGTAATATATAATACATATTATTATTATTGTATATATATATGCGTATAACGTGCCGGCACCGCGCGCCGCACCACAAAGAGACTTCGACGCATATAATATGATATTCGGCAGGGACCACACGGTTAAACGGTGATGCCGAGAAACGGATCCCATTGTCCGATCGTGCCGATTCTTCACCAAAATTATATAATAATATAATATAATGTATTACGCACACACACTCACACACACATATAGTATTAATAATATAATATCGGCAAACGGTCGCCGCCTAGGATTCCGAATGCCGGCCGCGAATAGTGGCATTGTGTTTTTGTCGATATACACTATACGTATACGAATAATCATAATACGCGCCAGGGCTGATGTGAAATAGGAGTAGTTATATGTATTATTATTATCGTTTTTTATGTAAGGAAAAAAATCGTTTGCAAAAAAATAAATCTCTTTTTTTTGAACTGAAAAATAATATATATAATATGAAATATTCCAGGTGATATTACTATTTTTTTTTTTACGTGATAAACGACCTCTTTTGATAAGTGTACGCGCACGGTCGTGTCATCCTGCGCCGCATTGAAAACGATATTCCCGTCCGGACTTACACAATTAAAATACTATATATTATTATAGTATACATATTATTGTTATAATACGTGTCACTGTTTAAACGTATTATAATAAATTATTGTGGTGGATTCGATTTAGAAACGGAAAACAACTGCGCAGTGCATTTGTCATCCGATTCGATTTAACGCGGTGACCATTATATATTTTGTCGGTAGGTCGTCACGACGCAATATATATAGTATATTATGATACTTTCTAAACATAATACTATAATATAATATAATTATGCCTAATGTGCAGGTGATGTGTATTTATATACATATTATATGTGCTTATGGTAACTCGAATTACCATAAACACGGTTACGTATAGGTACAAATGTACAATATAATATATGGTGTTCACTGATATAATAATATAGTATCACAGTATATTATAATATACCACGCGCGCTTTCGATAAAACTTTAATAGCGTCCCGAAAACGGAAACACGACTCGCATGAGTTATGAATTAGACGCTCGTGGTTGATCTGACAAGCTATAACCGCATGCCTAATGTCTTACAGGTACTGCGCTCGATCATTAATGATTTACTGACACGTTTTGAGGTAATTTAAATAATTATATTGACCAAGACACGCGCGGCATGTGAGCTGGATCCGAACAGCGTATATAATATTATATTAACCGACCGACGACGTATTCATATTATGGTCTAATATTTTACTATTTTTGGAACTCTGTAACATTATACGTCCATTATTGAGATTAGTTTTACCATTCATATCAAAAAACAAACACGTGACATGAATATTATAAAAAATAAAACTAAACATATAACCTATAGTCACGGTGGACTTGGATACAGATGGTTTTTTTTATATACATAATAATTAATAATATATTAATATTACAGGTAGCTATAGGTAATACATTTTCGCTTCGTTTACGTATTGTTTTTCAAGAATTAGAGTAGCCGTAATCTGATTATGTCTAGACTGTCTGTATAGGTGTGGTAAGTACTCATTGATCGTTTTTATCAGTATTTTTTATGTAACGTCTCAAATATTCACCATAATTAATCGCATTTTCATATTATTGTTTTTGTTGTAAGATCGATGACGTCCGACGGAAACAGTATTAACCTATTTATTAGAACAGTACATATTTATATATAAATAATATATAAACACATAATTCGTGAATTATTGGACATTTATATGGTTTGGAAGCTTACGAAAAAAATTATACATAAATCATAATATAGTATGTATAAATAGTTATTATCATATAGTATTACCTACATACAGACTCGTCCAATTACAGTGTATGCTATTCTATTATAGTTTTAAGTTCAAGAAATTGTTATAGGTAATTAATATGTTCTCTATCGAATATGTAGATATTTGTAATTGATATTAATAGAAAAATATAGGTAAGTGTATGTAATTTTAATGGATGTATTAAATTTGAATTCAATGATATAATATTATCATTATATACTAACAACGATTCTGAGTGGAGATGTTCTGTCAGCGTATAAGAAGTTCATTTCATGATATGTTTTTTGATATTGCTGTTGAAGTAACTTATTTTACTATTTATTTAGTATTACAGAGGGTTGATTTAATTGTTGGAAAAACATTGAAATTATTATATTAATTGATATTATTTAATTATTGTTAAAATCTATATTTCTATCATATCGTATTAACTTTTGAGTCAATACCACCATAGAACAGTGCGAATAGGTTCATATATACCTAAATATAGGTAACAGCTTAAAATGAATCTAAATATTTTGAAAATATAGTAAAAGCATATCATATAGTACAATTTATAATTTTATAAGTCCCAACGAATAATATTTTTAAATTACAACAAAATAATAAACATGATGATTGTTCGTTTCAATATAGAACTTTTACTCAACATAACATGATTAAAAAAAAACAAACTGAATTTTATCATGCCAATAAAATAGCTCAAAAATAGAGCTCCATGTCCTCCGTGTTCCTCCACTTTGGAATTTCAAAACCAAATTAACTTCATTCGTTTGTCATTGTTTGTGCTTTTAATCCCTTCGTTTTTGCTTAACCCCTTCCCAAGTTATCCAACTTTCAAAATGGGAGGGGGCTCAAAATAGGGGATATGCTTAGCCCCCCCCCGTAATCGTAATCTAAATATGACTTAAAAAACAATTATATTTTAATTTAATAAAATTATACATTTAAAGGAATAATAATTTATATTTTATGGTAACCATTAAACGTAGTAGGTTGCCATTCTAGTATTTTCAGTTATACATTATTATTTATTATTAATTAACTAATACCATTGATCAAACCATCGTATACATATTTTAAAAGCACGCAGGTGTGTTTTTAAAAATAAAACATTTATTTAGGTATAATAGATACCTAAAGGCACAATACCCAAGTATAAAATAATGTGTGATACATTTATATTTTACGATTTTAACAATATTATTATAATAAAATACATGGTATTAAAATAATAAAATGAAATACAATTATAATTTTATATATAGTTTGTATCTCAGCTATCAAGTTCTAGAATGATTATTACTATAACTAACTGTATATCACGAAAACATGTGAATTAAAACAGGAAAAATTGAACTCTATAACCTCGTGTGTATATAGTTTTTGGTTTTACGCATAACGTGTGCTTACGTACGTACCTATATATAGACTATACTAGTACAAGGTGATTCTTTTGAAAGTAAACACTAATTATTTTCTAGATGTTTTCTTAACATTTTTGGAAATAATTTCTTTCACATAATTAGAAGTCATTGCAAAACAATATTTAAAGTTATATTTTTCAGTCACATCTAACCTGTAAATAATTGTTTAGATAATTAACTACCTACATGTTAGTAGGTATATCGATAAATAACACTTTTAAATAATTTAAATTTATAAAAATATTCTAAGCAAAATATTATTCTGTTCCGTAATGACTTCAAAATTGTTCATATCGTCTAAAAAACATTTCCAAAAACGTTAAAACTATTTTCGAGAAAAATGCCCTCCTGGCAAATAAACATCCTGTAAACACGTGTGCGTGTGCGTGTGTGTGTGTGTGTGTGTGTGTGTGTGTGTGTGTGTGTGTGTGTGTGTGTGTGTGTGTGTGTATTCAATTACCACGTCAACATTGTACAGCAGAATAATTTTTATTAATGAATACCGATCGCTGGCGCGGCGTTATACTTATGTTTTGATCTTCGAACCGTAAGTCCGTAAGACCGTAAAATAATGTTCGTCAGTATAAAATTTACCATGCTTTACGAGTCGAATAATACGTTTAGGTACTGGCGCACGATATTATTTGAAACAGATGTCTGAACGTGAACACGCCAGTGTTGTGTTTTCAACAACGCGTTCATTAACATTTTTTTTTTTTTTTGTTACGAAACATGATATCATTTTTCAAAATTGACTTGTGACTGATTTCGTAACAAAAATTTAAAATACGATTGAACCGTGCAGTAATATTGTGACTACTACCTGTCGATATGACTATAAGCAATGGCGTGCCGAAGAAGGCTTCCTTGGTTAGTTATATTGCCTCAATACTAAAATGGGTACTATATATAGGTGTTTTTGATAAATGTTAAAAAATATAAAAAAAAATATGTAACAATGTGGTTTTTCGCTGTAAAAAAATCATATATAAGACATAAAAATCCGTATTTTGGATAGGTGGGTTCTTATATTTTTGGTTTTCTCAAGTTTTAAAATTGTTGAACACGCTGCTGCCTGTGGGCTCATGGTAGAAACTTAAAATATAATTCGATTGCAGGCGTTATTGGCAGAGGTACAATAGTTTAAAATATGATGTCTCTAAAATAAAATTCAGTCAAAAGCATCGATGAGTTACCCAAAAAAATGTAATTTTACGTAGATGATTCGGATTTCTTCAAAATAATTTGTTTGTATCTTAAAATAATAGCATTTAACCAAAAATAAAAAAAGTATAAATAATATAATTTTGTAGGTTAGTCGAATTACATATTTAAAAATGTATAAGAACATTTTTTTTTTTTTTTGAAATACAGAATAACTAACTTGGTCAATTAGTGGGACCACATATATAGATCACTCCGCGTATAGTAATAAAATCTGTTACAGTCGTTCATTATCAATATACACCTAACTACGACACACAGTCCCGAATTTGGTAACGCGATCCCGAAACACGCAGCTTATATTACTGGCGACGCAAGGGGAAAATGTGGAAATTATATAAAAACATAAACGGCTAAATGCACGTCATTAGCTACATAGCTGCGAGTTGAAACTAATATACAGAGTGATTCTCCAACTCAACTGCTCACCACTATTTCATCCTTTAAAATTATACATTTATAAAAATCCCAATTTTTGGGAAACTTTAACGAATGGTGTTAAATTTGAATTCAATGATTTAATATCATTGTATACGAAAAACTATTTTTGGAGCCTATATAGTAAAATTATTTTTATATTACAACAAAATAACTTAGATCGTTATTCTTTGTTTAAATATCTAATTTTGTCCAAATTTAAACTGAAAATGTCAATAAAAACAACTGTGATTATATATTTTTTTAAATTTGATGGCGATAGTATTAATTACTTAAGACATAACTTGTTTTAACATTTCGATCCTTATAGCTATAAAAACTGAACATTTCTAAAAAGATCTAAAAAGTTTAAGGTGATGACACACACAAAAAAAAAAACACATCATTGTAAAATCATTATATCCATTGCTCCTCTCAGAATCTAAAATTCAGTTAAATATAATTAGATAAAGTACAGGTTTTTTGGCGTGTAATTAAAATATATACAATATTTATTTTAAACATGATTATGTGTAAAAATAATAAAATAATAAAAATACAATCAAAATTTTTTTTTTAATGTAGGTGGCTGAATATGAAAAAAAAAACACTAACGCATAGGTATAACAACGACGACCGCCAGACTATTATTTTGGTTTCTACGCGTACAATAATAATAAACCTAATACTTAAGTCCTAAGGATAGGTGTATAAAGTATAAACTGTAGTTGAGTTATAATATAATAAATTTATTGTGACGAACGCGTCAACTGATAGTCTAGTAGCTTATACAAAATAATATTTAAAAAGAAATTCTAAATTGTATTTTACATGAGTCGAAAAAAAATATTGTTTGAAAACATTTCGAGGGAGGTTTGAACCCTTAAATTGGTATCTACCACATTTTCTGTAATAACTAACTGTCCTAATGGGAACAAATCTTGTAACCGGTACAATACTGTATCTACTCTGAATCTTTTAGTCCAGTTTTGACAGTACAATAACAATTATATAGGCACAATAGCAGAATTGTCTATAGGTGGTACACTGGCACACTTCGGTACCTACCTATACCTTTACCAAGTGGAAAATGTAATACATTTGGGTAAGGTGTAACATGAATAGCGTGCAATTAGGTACATGACGTAAGTCATGTGTCAAAAATATTATGATTGTATTTATTTGTGTATGCATAAGTTCATAAGTATAATATAGTTTTTATCACAGTGATTTTAATTTATTGCAAGATAGTCATAATCAAAGTTTCTGAATTCCGGAAAAAAGTTACAATTTTAATTAGAGCAGCTTTACAAATAATATACAACTATATTATCGGTAATTCAGTAGTTGTCACTAATAGGTGTGAAATGTACCTCGCCTAACAATACTATTTTAAGATAATTTATATTGCTATTATAGTAATTTATTTTACTATTAGTAATTACTATTACTATTATCATTTTCAGGACATTGGCCTTCTCATATCTCGCTCTAATGATTATTGAGATACGCCCTTTTACCACTAGAAAAAGCTTATAAAGTTTTATAAGATTGACCATGTAACTCATTTTCGCCAAAAAGTGAGATTGGCCCTTTTTGACCCAAGCCCCAGATAGGTTTGTGTATAAATAGGATGTACCATTGATAATAAAATATATTATTACTATTATACCATTTATAATCAATGGCCATTCCATAAAATTAATCTAAATATTTTGAAATTGATACCATGTAGGTATGTAAAATACTTAAGTATGTAACATACTTAATAGTTTCGAGTCCCAACTAATAATATTTTACTACGACAAAATAACTGAAAAGGTTATATTTTATTTAAACATCAAATTTTGTCTCTAATTGAACATTCAATGATTCCGATGTGAAATTCTTGTGAGGAACCTTGTATTAAATTGTCAAGCCTTAGCTATAAAAATTTATTTTTAATTTTTAACTTCTAAAACATGTGCAGATTTCCGTAATTTTGACAAATTTCGTTATAAATTCAACTTCAAACACTTAAAAAAAAATTTCAATTATCTAGTATCTACTGATATTTGTTATTGAGATACAACAAAAAATAAATAAATTTGATGAGAACTTACACTCCCAGGAAATCCTAACCCCAGATTAAAAAGAAAGTTGTGCAGTGACCTTTTACAAAACTTTAATGTCCAACGTCTCTAGAAAAAAAAAATATAATAATAAATAATTAAAAAAAAAAATAATAATTATCATTAGTCAAGAACCACTAATGGGTGGCCGCTTATTCACAACATTCATGTTATTCTACTTTTACTTTTATCACATAAACTTATTGTGCTAAAAATAGTATAGATTGTTTATGTCAAATAAAAAAATGAAAAAAAAAAGGTGGGTAAGTGGATGTCGCTCTGCTGTACAGTAGGTTACAAGTGGGTCACTGTGTAATGGATGCTATTAAATTTGAATTCAATGATATAATATCATTGTATAAGAAAAACGATTCTGAGCGAAGACGGTATGTCAGTCTAGGTTTAAGATAAATTATATACAAATCTATGGTATTAAAAAAAAATTGACCTATAATAAATTCTAAATTAATCATATCACATTATCACAATATCCATTAGGTACTTATAACACGTTATACATCAACATCAATAACAAACCCTGATACTATCATCGATATATAATAATACACTTTAGAAGTTTCAAGTAGGTACCCCGTACCCACGAATAATATTATATAATCACAACAAAATAACTAGGTTTTTTAATATGAAATTTCGTCCAAATTTGAACATAAATGACTATAAAAATAAACTGTGATTGTATATTTTTTAGATTTTTCGGTAAGATAATTAACTACTTACGTGGAATCTTGTTTTAAATTTTCAATCCTTAGCTATAAAAACTGAACATTTTATAACTTATTAATTACGATAATTAATAAATTTCGAGATTTTGAAAAATTCTGTCAAAATTCGATGTTTAAATGCTTATAAAAAAAAATTGTGCCTATGTATTTTTAATATTTTTCAACTGATATTGTAACAATATATCAGGAGCCTTGTATTAAATTTTTACACTTTTTGGCCCAACAGATAAAACTTTATTGATATTTATAGAAAAAAAAACTAAAAAAAATTGAAAGCTGTAAATGTCCATAAACAGCTCAAAAAGAGTCAAAATATTTTCAAAATTGTATGGTGTATAGGAAATGCTAATATAAACATTCAGTGAAATTTTCATGTATCTACAGTTATTCGTTTTTGAATTACAACAAAATAAGGAAATCGCTACATGAGAAATCGAGTGAAAATCCAATGTTGTAAAAATTTGAATTTCAAACGCTCATAAAAATTTAATTTCACTGTCCGGTAGAGATTTTTTTATTGATAAAGGTAGATAATCTTATAAGGAATCTTGTGTTTCATTTTCAAATCTTAGATTTAAAAAGAAAAATTTTTGCGAATTCTTAACTCAAAATAATTTGCTAATTTTCGTGATTTTTCCATATTTTGTCAATTTTTGAACTTTAAATGCTTATAAAAAAAAATTGTGACTAAGGATTTTTAATATTTTTCATCTGCCTTTGAAACAACATATTAGGAGCATTCTATTAAATTTTCAAGCTTTCGCAACCAACAAATAAAATTTTATTGATATTTTTAGAAAAAAAACTAAAAAAAAATGTCCCTAAACAGTTCAAAATAAATCAAAATATTTTGAAAATGTTATCGAGTATAGAAAATGCAAATATTAACAACCAGTGAAAATTTCATGTATATACGTTCATTTGTTTTAGAGTTACACCAATAACCAAAATCGATTTTTTGGAAAACCAATTTTGCGTAAAAATTCCCGTTTTTCCTTAATTTTTATGTTGTTTTTCCCGGCGCTTGTGAAAACTACAGGGAAATTTATACTTTTGACCCCCCAAAGTACCAACTAGATTCACTTTCCTATCAGAAAAGCTACTGATGAAGAAAATCCAAGCACTTTTACTGTCCTAAAACGTGATGACAGACACAAAAATATAAAAATATAAATAAATAATGGATGGTATTAAATTTGAATTCAATGATATATTATCATTGTATAAGAAAAACGATTCTGAGCGGTGACGGTATGTCAGTCTATGTATAAGGCATATTATATACATATCTATGGTATTAAACAAAAAATTGACCTATAATAGGTACCTATAATAAATTCCAAATTAATCATATCACAATATCCATTAGATACTTTTAACGCGTTATACATCAACAAAAACCGTGATACTATCATAGATATATAATAGTACACTTTAGAAGTTTCAAGTACCCACGAATAGTATTATTCAATCACAACAAAATAACTAAAATCGTAATTCTTGGTTTAAATATGAAATTTTGTCTAAATTTGAAATTAAAATGTCTGTAAAAAATAAGTGTGTTTATATATTTTTTAGATTTTTTGGTTACAGTATGAATTATTTAAGAGAATCTTTGTTTTAAATTTTCAACTCTTAGTTATAAAAACTGAACATTTTATAATTTTTTAATTCCAACGATTGATAATTTTCGAGATTTTGATAAATTTTGTCAAAATTCCAACTTTAAATGCTTATAAAAAAAATCGTGCCTATGTATTTTTAATATTTTTCAACTGATATTGTAACAATATATCAGGAGCCTTGTATTAAATTTTTACACTTTTTGGCCCAACAGATAAAACTTTATTGATATTTATAGAAAAAAAACTAAAAAAAATTGAAAGCTGTAAATGTCCATAAACAGCTCAAAAAGAGTCAAAATATTTTCAAAATTGTATGGTGTATAGGAAATGATAATATAAACATTCAGTGAAATTTTCATGTATCTACAGTTATTCGTTTTTGAATTACAACAAAATAAGGAAATCGCTACATGAGAAATCGAGTGAACATCCAATGTTGTAAAAATTTGAATTTCAAACGCTCATAAAAATTTAATTTGACATTCCGGTAGAGATTTTTTTATTGATAAAGGTAGACAAACTTATGAGTAATCTTATATTACATTTTCAAATCTTAGATTTAAAAAGAAAAATTTTTACGAATTCTTAACTCAAAATAATTTGCTAATTTTCGTGATTTTTCCATATTTTGTCAATTTTTGAACTTTAAATGCTTATAAAAAAAAATTGTGACTAAGGATTTTTAATATTTTTCATCTGCCTTTGAAACAACATATTAGGAGCCTTCTATTAAATTTTCAAGCTTTCGCAACCAACAAATAAAATTTTATTGATATTTCTAGAAAAAAAACTAAAAAAAAATGAAAAATGAAAATGTCCCTAAACAGTTCAAAATAAATCAAAATATTTTGAAAATGTTATCGTGTATAGAAAATGCAAATATAAACAACCAGTGAAAATTTCATGTATCTACGGTCATTTGTTTTAAAGTTACACCAAAAACCAAATTCGATTTTTTGGAAAATCGATTTTGCGTAAAAATTCCCGTTTTTCCTTAATTTTTATGTTGTTTTTCCCGGCGCTTGTGAAAACTACTGGAAAATATTTACTTTTGACCCCCCAAAGTACCAACTAGATTCACTTTCCTATCAGAAAAGGTACTATTGAAGAAAATCGAAGCACTTTTACTGTCCCAAAACGTGATGACAGACACAAAAATATAAAAATATAAAAATATAAAAACATACATCATTGTAAAACCAATACATTCATCGCTCCGCTCAGAATCTAAAATATAAATAAAAACATACATCATTGTAAAACCAATACATTCATCGCTCCGCTCAGAATCTAAAATAATTTGATGAGAAATCGTTATTTAACACGTGATCATACAATTTCGTCAAAATTTAAACTTCAGCACTCAAAAAAATGTTTATGGAATTATGCTCGAATATTTTTATATTTCCAACAATAACAACTCATGAAAAACCTTGTATTTAATGTTAAAATCTTAGGTGTTTATGAACAATAAAAACGACTTGAATTTTTACCTCAGTGGCGCAACCAGGGGGGGGGTTTGGGGGTTGTGACCCCCCCCGAAATTTTTCTGATGTTTTTACAAATTCTACGTAGGAAAAAAAATGTTTATCTTGCACACGCGAAACGGCTGATTGATATGAAATATTAATATTATTCGTATCCATAGACGATAGACATCATACTCAGTATACGGTATTATGTTCATATCACGGTTGCAGTTAGTTTATGGTTGTAAATATATAACCGTGATTCGTTCGTATTATAATTGATAACAATGATATAACATGAATTCCGTGATATAACATGAGTTACGTTCAATTTCCTTGCAACTATGATTTTCGATAGTCGATCGTATAATACTTTTTTTGTGGTATCACTCATGGTATCACAATATGATGCCGGTGTGCGTGAAAAGATAAAATGTTTCAAATGTTAGAATGTTCTAAGACCGTGGTGGCGTGGTGCGTGATATAAATTACAATTTTGAATTTTGCAACGTTAAAAGTTATAAATCGTAGTAACTAAAAAGAAATAGAAAAAAATAGGAAATGCATTCTACCAATAATTAAAACTGTTATATTTTGTGGTAGACAGGGAATCGCACTTAGAGGTCATCGGGAAAATAAACCACTTATTAATCAAAATGACACAAGTACTGAATTGGCTGTTACTAATGATGATAATGACGGAAATTTCAGACAATTATTAAGGTTAAGAGTAGATTCTGGTGATAAAGATCTTGAAGATCATCCACAAAATAGTGCTAAACATGCACTATATGTTAGTTGGAAAATCCAAAATGAGATTCTCATGGTGTGTAACAATTTAATTCTAAAACAACTTGTAAAAGATATAAATAAATCTAAAGGGTTCACTGTATTAGCTGACGAAACAACTGATATATCAAACAAAGAACAGTTGACAATATGCGCGAGATACGTCCATACTGAGCAAAAAAAGATTCGAGAAGATTTTTTGCAGTTTGTAGAAGTCAAGGAGGTCACTGGACAAGCATCTATCTATAAATAGAAGTTAAACCGTTTAATTTTTAGTTTTAATATTTTACTCATAAAACTAACTTAATCTTACCCCCTTTCCCTACCAAACATCTGTCGAAAATGATTTCTTTTTTTCCAAATCTACTATCAACAACCCCCCCCGAAAACGAATCCTGGTTGCGCCACTGTTTTACCTAGACACAAAAAAAATTTACAAATATATGTGATTTTTAAAACTAAATCATGTATAGAAAATGCTAACAATGTGACAATTTAATTTTCTATGTAGGAAGAAGTATCTAGTGAAAAACTAATATTCTCGTTTTTCATTGTTTTCATTTTTCCAGACGCTTTTTAAAACTATTGAGTAATGGGAATTGTTTACTTTTGAACTCCGACCCCCAAAGTACCAACTAAATAAGTCCAACTATAAATTATTATACATACTATAATTTTCAAATCGTAATCAAGGACCATTATAAATATCTTCTGAACCTATATTAATATTAACTATTATCATGAGTATATTTTAAGTTTTAAAACTCGGAAAATATTCGTTTTAATTTCGATTTATATAGGTACCTACATCGAAATTTTCAAAAAAATCATCTCCTTAACAATTCATATTAGAAAAAACATGTTGGTTTACTTTAAATAAAGCTAGTATCACCACAGGACACTTTTTAAATTGCATAAAAAATCTAAGAATTTGAAATTATGTTCCTCAACTCTCAAGTATACTAACAAGTTCCAAAAATCAGAAATGGAGTGAATTTTTTAGTAAAGGATACATATAGATTATAGAATGAGAAGAAAAAGCATAATCGACGAATCACTCTGTATAATATATAAATGGATGTGTATTTATTCACTATCCTAGGGGATTTCTCAGTGAAGGACTGTATACACCCATTAAAAACGTCAAAACGGGTAGGTACCTAAATATCATGCGATCGGTGCATAATAAACTATATTAGACAGTAACTGCCAATCAAAAAAAAAAAACGGACTTAAAGCGTTTCCGCTGTAATATATTCATATTATATTATTATAAATTATAATATAATGTGGTTAGTGTAGTTTCGGGTGTCGAACTGTCGACTAACCTACCTATTATAGGTGTGGATACATATTATTATATAAATTATAATAGGCACCGGTCTGACGTGCGAATGTGTGATCTATACCGAGTATGATTATTATTGATATTATACTGAAATGTGGTAAACTCGAAGTTGGTACTATATTATTGTCTCGTACATCTGTCTTATTTTTTTTTTACTTTTTAGAGTGACTTAAGACTTCTTTTAGTCGTCCTCGACGAATTGAGTTACTATACAGTAATGCGTCGGCACTAATATTTGGACCCGATGGGATCAAATAATGATAAAAATTATTATATATATCTAATATAGTAATATTATAACATGACTATTTAATTTAAAAAATATGTTTTATTAGAAACATAATCAATCAATTAAGACTAAAAAGGGAGAAAAACGTACCTCGGCTGCACCTTTATTATATAATAGGAATCAAGTGTACCTACCCCGTCATTGAGTAAACCACTCTAATGTATGTGTTAAATTGAATTCAATGCTAAGTCCTTACATACAATAAATGATTCTGAGCAAAGAAGATCATTTTAAAACAAACAATTGGTTCCTCCAATTTTGAATTGTAAGTTTAACGGTAAAGTTAGTGGTAAATATTAACTTCCAGAACAAAAATAACAAACACTATTGATAAATTATAATAAGGATTATATAATATTATACATGCATTTTTATTGTTTTAAATGTAAGTTTAGTCCTTCAAGTCATTCAAGTCTCCAGCCTCCACAATATAGAAAGAACATCACTTATGCTCATTATAGGTACTTATTTATACTATTTCATATTGTACAGATTATATATAATTTCTAAATTAAAAAAAATAAATATAAGCTTTTCCAGAAAACTGGAAATTATAAAATAATAATTTATAAAAATGTAGATGTATTATATTATTATTTATATTTTATAATATTATATATTATTTTATATTAATAATTACATTTACATTTAAACATCTATATGATCGAATTACATGATTTATTTATATTATTATATTATATTATTTATTTATTTTTTAAACCATTATACCTACACGCAAATGTTTGTTAAGTACCTATATTATGTCTTTTATGTATACCCATATACGTGGTCAAATTCCAAAATTTAAACCTACCTACCTAAATTGTTTGGCATTCCATCATTATAGTGGCTTGCCATTTATGTATAGAAATTAACCATTCTATTATACTACTCCATTAGCATATCTAAAAAAATATGTTAACCAAGTGAACTCTATTTTTAATTAATTAATTAAGTTAAGGAGTAACCTATAGTTATAAAGCGGCAACCCTTCGTTTTCGCGTAATCGGTTTTCAAACATTTTTTACTTTACGCACCATGTTGAAGAAGGCCAATCGTCAATCAATCATTACGGTTGACATATTATATACATATATTATCTATGACTCTAGATCTAATATTCAGAGCTGTATAAAAAATTATTCATTTAATGATTTACCATGTAGTTTAATAGGCCTCCATCATGAGCCAATAAATAAAGTATAAAAAACAATATTATATTAAAAGCTCACTATTGGTTCGCTTAAAATTCATGCAAAACGACAATAATCTTCTTCGGATTTGTATTTTCTCAAAGTCTATTGTTTATTGTTATGTTATTATTTGTTATAATATATTATTATAGAATAATCCGCCCAATCAATCGCGTGTATCGACACGCATTGTTCACCAACAATAATTGAATCGTTTCAACGCGTTTCGAATCGAATAACAACTAGCCGTATTATATTATTAATCGTATTTGGTATAATAAAGTACTTTATAATCTCGTATACTATTGTATTATTATTATTATTAATATTATTATTTATTATTATTGTAATACCGCTGCACAAATTGTGTACCACGAACGCAAAACACGAGTTTTCGTGTATCTGAGTTGACGTTTTTTTCGTAGCAATATATGATTAAAAAAAAAATAATAAAACACTACGTTATAATAATATAATATTTTGCCATTCAATAAAACAAATAAGTAATAACGCTATATAAACATAACAACATTACTGACCACCGTGTTCACAGTTTTTTTTCCCTCTTACTATTTACGATATAATATATTATGAATTAATTAAAAAAAACTAACATTGGCACTTTTCCTGTTCGTCTGCAGCAGTTCTTGCTCTCGAAAAATGTGTAACGTGTGTAAATACGACTCTTGACGAATCTATCGTGTTAATGTTAATATTATATTGTACATAAATCAAACAGCCGTTATAGCTGTGGAAAAAAAATGAATTTAAAAACAATAATAATGATGATGACGTGTGTGAATTTACTTGTGTTAATATAGTAACAAATCTACAATTTTTCTATCGGGTTATCAATTATCATTTAACGATTGTATACATAAAATCATAATATTATTATTATTGTTATTATGCGCTGCGCTCGCGATAAGTTGTTCGGGGATGGTTTGAATATTTATTCGAACGATCCCGAAAAAAAAAAAATACCATCACAATATGTTTCACGTATACAGTTTTTGAATTATTATTATTATTATTATGGTGTGTTGAGATGACAGTGCCCAACAGGAATTCCATATTTAGTTGGCATTCGTCGATGACACCACCATTTTACGTAAAATAATATATTATGCAAAATATTATTCTTCTCTTGACTCTTGTATAGGTATCATAATATTATTATTGTATTATATGTATTGATTCGAACATGACAATATTTTATTATCAGTAACACGTCATAATTTCTAGTTTTCGATATTACAATCATACATTTTTATAATATTTTGTTGTAGGTTCCTAGGTACTTAATATTATAATGGCTAATGTGTGTGTTTGAAAATAAATATTTTTGTTATTAAATTTGCACGTTTGATTATTTTAAATTGTTGTTGTACCTACCTCTACCTTCTATGAGTTGTTTCACTCCGTTGGATGGAAAATTTTCAAAATAAATCCACAATAAACTTCTATGCACAAGACGTCAATTTTATAGGCCCGTGATCTTATAAGGTAGTAACGCAATATGGACTGGAACTGGAAATATTTAACACATTTTTTAACTAAATCTCTATAATTTCGTTACGAAAATCATTGGCCTATAAAACTGACTTTTGTATAGCAGTTCATGGTGAATAGTGAATACATTAAACAATATTATAAAATAATTAAGAAATATTTTATGACGATTTCAACAAGCATAGTTTGTTCTTTATTACCTATTAGATTGGCATTAATTATTATAGTGTGAAAAACTGATAACCTACAATATTACTGCAATATTATGTCATTATGCTTTGTTTTTGAAAATATAAGTTGCTTTCGTTCGTTTAAAATTCTACTGATTTTAAAATTGTTTTATATAAATAACTGGAAAATGTCTAATTTCCAGGGAGGCTGATTAGTCATCATATTATATTACAATTTACATGAAAAAACGCGTGTGTGTCAGTACACACGACAGAAGTGAATACTTAAATGATTATTTAACTTTAATTGGAATTAAAATATTTTACATAAATATATAACAATGAACATAGCTTCAGTATGCAATAATGATTTATCATTGAATTTAAATTTCAGTGACCGCCTCAAGTGTTAACGCTCGACACCTATCATACAGCAGGTGACCTCTCCTGATTTTTTTAAATTATGATTTTTATAACAATTTTAAAACAAATACAATAGGTAGCTGTACTTAAAAAAACACACAAATAAGAAGTGGGTACTAGGTACCGGTAATGTCAATTTAGATTCAACATAATATATTATGGTTTTATTTATATATAAGAGGGAAATAATAAATATAAAAATGTTTTTGTATAAATAATAAATGCACCAAATTCAATCGACGGATGTTTATAATAATCAACAAAATATAACAGTCCCTACAACTTTTCATCTCTTGATAATACCTAGTGATACTATCTCGTGATACGTCTTACCTCTTATTTTTCTTGAACCGTAATAACGATAGATGTTGAAGAAAGAATACACCTTGACACATAGTTATCAACGGTCTTTTTTAATACGAATAGAATATTTTAAATATTATATACATTCTTATTCAACGATACCAGATGAGGGTTAATATTTAATAAAATATAATAGCTATAGTCACAACGATACATTTTGTATCTATTATTAAATCGATGAACCACAAAGCAACTTATTAGTTTATGTGATTAATTTGTTCAAGGCGGTCAATATATTTTAATTGTTCATTTTTATTGTGTGTTAATAGGTAATTAATTGGATTCATTTTTTTTTTATGTACCATTGCAGATGAGCATAATCCAACTCTTTTATATACTTCGACTCTTGACCCCATTGTTTAAACCTTTTATATTATGTAGGTAATACCAAATAGAGAACATCTGAACATGATGGTTTTATAGGTACTCCATAATATCATACCGTTAACCATTGAACAGATAAATCATATTTTTTCAGAATACTTTATTTTTGTCATAAAAAAAATAGAAACATTTGATCATAAATGAATAAAAAAATATCAAAATATCATGATAAATATAAAACACAGAATTAAAAATTAAAACAATTCTTGTAATAAATTTATATTATGCATTATAAATATTTTTAATATTAGGCACGTAAGAGATATTCTCACAAAACTAATGTCTTATAATAATTGTTTACAATATATTTAAATAGTTTTTATTTATTAATCTTATATTATTTTCGGAGTCAGGGGCCGCCAATATTTTTCTTAAAATACGTTTTGCTTAACAACTAAATATATTGATGGATTCTGTTCCTTTGAGCAAATATTCTTTTAACAATATAATAACAAAAAAAAATTAAAAAAATATAATATTATATAGAAATGTGTGAGACGTTAATAATAATATGATAGTAATAAATAATAATGATTATCATAAAAGCGAGTGAAATATAAAAATAAAAACTTAATTCGATACAATCACAGATTTGATATTTACAAATAAATATTCTAATATTCTAAATTTTAATTTCTTATTTCTTCTAATCGACGTCGTGAGACATTCGAATTAGGTATAAAAATTTTGGTACAATGAAACTGATTTTTAGTCACCAATATTGGCCGACATAAACTTAAAATAATAAAATATTATATTATATACATAATAGTCTAAAGTGCAGCTATATATACATTAATATCGATCCGGACCATCCTGCGGTGTGGTGCAGTGTCCTTTGTCGGACGAAAATTGTTTAATAAATAATATAATATGTTTCCTTAAAATCTAATAATGTGCGATGTGTATATAGTGGTGCATTTAAATAACGAGTGTGATAATGTGATATAATATAATAATATATTAATAAAGTGAACATAAAATATTATGTTTAATGATTATTATAGTGCTGGTTATGTGTTTGAGTGCGTTTAAAAGTGCATAGTATAAGTGCGTGTGTGTGGTGCTTTTCGTGCAAATTAAAACAAGTGCTAAAACCGTGCGTGAAATGGTGAGTGTATAAATATAACGTGATGGTGCGAGTGTTAAGTGAAATATTAAAATAAAATATAAAATAAAATATAACGATATTAAAAAAAAACAATGGAAGACATATGAGCTGTTGCACACGTATAGGTGGTATACACAATATTATGACGATTCTACAACGTTGTATATATACCATTACTTATAATATATTATATATGTTTGAGGTAAACGGCGATTCCCCTCCCCCACATCGACCCCGCACCCCCAATCGTCAAACCAAGTGCCAGGTCGTCGAGGATCGTCAACGGTCGTCCTCCATGTGCAAGTGTCGCAATTTGTCGACCGCTTCCGCCGTCGCGTTGTAGCCGACCTCCGCCACGGGCCTTGCGTTCTCGCCGTTCTCCAGCATCTCGTTGGCCGCGTTCTGGGCGCGTTCCTTGACGTCGTCTGTGGGACGGCGGTCGTGTCCGGCCGTGAACAGATTCTCCAGGCTCTTCCAGTGTTTGTTCAGGTTCACCCTGGCCGACCTGGTGATCAGCCGCAGACAGTTGGCGTTGTTGTCACGGTACGGTTTCAAGGCCTATATAATAGAGAGGGGAGGAAAAAATCGATTAAAATCAATGATAAAACAGTATAAGACGCGAGTTTAGCGAGACGCTCGACGCGCTTGCAGACGAATAGTGAGGCTTATGACATTTATCGAGCGGGTAATATATTATGATATACCCATCATAATATACTTCAACATAATATTATTATAACGTTTAGCGATGTACGTACTTGTTTCAAGACGTTGAGACGGTTGGCGTAGGAATTGTTGTTGGCGTTGCCGGGGTTCTTCGGCATCGGACCCATTTTCGGATGCTGACGGTACGATGCTCGGCACATGACTGCGCCGGCGACGATTTGAACGGATGGTCTCTGATGGCGATAATAATATAATGTTTGGCTGGTGTGTTGTGTCTATACAACGTGGAGACCCGTTCTTCCAGGTGCGTCGTTCGTTTCTCGGAGAGCTCGGCCGAAACTCACAAGGTAGCCGTCGTCGTCGCCGTCGGGTCCCGGATCGGAATGCGGTCCTGATCTCGTCCGCAGCCACCTTATATATACCTATTTTACAAAACCCGCCACCGCCGCCGCCTCCTCGTGTGCGAAGAATACAACGTACCATGTGTGTGCGTGTGTGAGTTCCATTGTCGTTCCCTGTATGGCATATACGCGCATTATTATTACTATAATATAACGGCTATAGGTTTAGGAACCGCCCCGAAAAAATATATCCGAAAATGTATTATACATTAATATATTACACATTATTGTGTTTCCCTTTCATTTTAGTTTGCAATATAATAATATAATAATATTCTATACTATGATAATGTGTGTACAGCGCTTGAAAAATAAAGTAATAAGGGTACTCTACCAGATCTGACTCTCCCACACACACCTCAAAAGTGTTATCAGCTATCACAAACAAGTAAACATTGTATATATTATATATCCAATGATAATAATACATACAAAACAATTAAATATTCTTCATAACAACAAAACGGATACCTAGGTAAGAGTACACAAGAGAATTCACTTTTTTGAAATTTTAACGATTTTCGAAATGTTATTACAACTTAAGTGTAATAGAATTTTTTTTTCGTAAATTATTAACATAAACAAAACATTTATTTTGAAATTGTCTAAAGAAAGTGGTTGGTCGTCAGCATGCAGTTGGATCAAATCGCGTACCGTTCAAAAAATTGCAAAAAGGTACTCTGCGTTCATCAGCATAATAAGCTTAGGTGCTTGGCCTCCCTGGCACCCCCTCACCCTACCCCAAAAAATAATAGCAAAATATATCACTAAGGATACGTATTATTATAGGTACACAATATACTCGTTTCGTGTCCAAGAACAAAGACATTAGACAACACGCACAAGTGCACAATCCGATCTCGACACTCTCGACAGTCGACACACTATATTTTTCACGCCATGTACGTTGTTAATGCAATAAATAATAATTTTGCTATGCTCATTCCTACGTATTATAATATTATTATTATTGTTTTTCGATACCTTTGTCCGTCTGGCGTACGTCGGCTACACACGCACACAATCTGCGTTTCGTACTTGTCTATCCGAAGATGCGTTTTATCGCCGACCATTATGATTATATATTTTTATAATATTTTATTATATTTTGTAAGCATCAATGTCGAATGTTTGCGTTTACAGGGTTATTCTTTGCGTCTTACGTACGTACGTACAACATATTATTATTATTATCTCCGTGTACGCATATAAAATAATATAAATATTTTCATCGTTATACGCGCACTCTACTGTATTGTTGTTTTTGTTGTGGTGGTCTTCGTCGTTTTATTGTGATTTTGGCGGGACAGCGAACAACGTCATGAGTAACCGTGAGCTCGGCATTAACATAAATATGCTTTTATGCGCCACAAATGCTAAAGTATAAAATATTGGAAGTATAGGATATTTAATGTAAAATATTATCGTAAAAAGCCATGTTATGTAAAGAAAAAAGTATGATTTTGGTCTTAAATTGATGTAAAACAAATTCCAGTAATGTTTGTTTATTCATTTATTATTGTATTGTTATAATTTCTAAAAATAATATGATGTAAAACAATATAATTGAGTGGGTAGATTTTAAATTCATCTTTTTTTCTTATATACTGAATTGACAGTCTTTATTAAAATCTTGTTTTTATTTTCTCGAAATAGTACGTTGAGTATTTAATTTAAGTGCGTACTATTACAAATTTAATATTTATACATTTATTTTGTACGGTCGACGAAAATTGTTGCCTGCAAAACCATTCACTCAGCTCCGATGATTCCTATATATAGCTGCTATATAACAAGAATAATATTTCAGGGATACACAATTTTTTTTATCGCATTTTAGATTCCATAATACATTCGGTAAAACACGATTGAGCATGGAATATTTAAATATTATTTTAAGCGACGTTGCCAAATTCAATCAGAAATGTTTTAATTTATTAAGATAGGTACCTAATACCTTTTTTATCTTACTGAACCACCACTTCACCATATGAGGGAAATCACGTTATCATTACTTCCCCTTACACAGCATCGTTTATAGCAAGAAAATACAATATATTATAGTTGGGAACACAACCTCATTGACCTCAGTGAAGATTTGCAGCTGGCCCTGCTTTCCTTAGCATCATAGATGTAAATTGGGAGGCTTAGGGGAGCTTAGCCCCTCCCTTAAGTATTTCTTAACTTAACTTTGTGTTATTGAGTAATATTATTCACGACTTTACGTGTTAATTTATATTTCTCTAGCCCCTTCCTTCAGATTTTTAACCATACTTATTACGCCTATGTCTATGCCTATTAGCGGATAGTATAGGTATATACTTGAATCAAAGCTTTACGAGGGCACACATTACTATATAGTGACATATTGAACATAATAATATACCATTCGTAATAATTTTAAAAAGAATAGGTGTGGCAGACTGTTCGTAAAATTATTTTTCAATAGGCCTAGATATCTATATTACTCTTTTCCGCTTCTAAATCCGTTCCGTATCATAAACTAAATTGTATGTAGGTACAACACTTCAGTGTTAAGTAGGAACAACTTTTATGACATAAGTACATTTTTAGCTAATTTATTTATTGAATGAGTAGGTAGACGTGTCAAGGTCTTGGATTATCATGATGTATATTAAAAAGGTAATGAAAATTCCCAAAGTCGATCGCAGTAAAATATCACTTGCTACATAGGTACAATACTTTCAATTTTTGCAGTAATATTTAATATATTAAAAATAATATACGTCTGTGTAATTGTATATCTAATGTACTAGTAATTGGTAGATAATGTATTATAGTACCTATAATATATTTAAATAATAATAATATGAGTATAAAGCAAGGGGGAACATATCACACAATAATTGATAAACAATTTTGGACATTCACCTGAAACCAACACTGATAGTTTATCCTAAGATTTAGCAATTCTCGTTTGTAAAAGTCCGAACTACTCAGCCAGGATTTGACCAAACTATTTTGTGTATCCTAGGTTTTACCGAAATCAATCGGTAAATCGTAAATGTCCATAATTCAGACACTAGCAGTTGACGAAACCTATAGGATTTACCGGTATTAATTGTACTTTAATCATAGCAAACATAGATAACTATTATATATTGCAAGCTTATTTATAATATTTCATAGTTTCAGACGACAAAACAAATATATTTTAGATTCTGAGCGGATATTACAATGATGTGTGTTTTTTTTAGTTTTTTTTTTTTTGTGTGTCTGTCATCACTCATCACCATTTGGGGCAGTAAAACTGCTTCGATTTTCTTCAACAGTATCTTGTTTGACGGGAAAGTGAATCTAGTTGGTGCATTTGGGAGATAAAATTTTAAAATTTTCAAACAATCGGGAAAAACTAAATAAAAATTAAGGAAAAACGGGATTTCTTATACTCAAAATAGGTTTTTGACAAAGTCGACTTTGGTTTTTGGTGCAATTCTAAAAAATGACTGTATATATACATGAAATTTTCACTGAATGTTTATATTAGTATTTTCTATATACGATATAATTTTCAAAATATTTTTACTTGTTTTGAACTGTTTACGGACATATTCAGTTTCCTATTTTTTAGTTTTTTTTCTATAAATATTAACAAAATTTTATTCGTTGGGTCAAAAAGCTTTAAAATTTAATTCAAGGCTTCTCATTTATTGTTACAATGGAAAATGAAAAATATTAAAAATACATAGTCAATAATTTTTTATATAAGAATTTAAAGCTTGAATTTTTACAAAAGGCTTAACAATCAAGAAAATATGCAAATTATTTTGAGTTAGAAATTCATCTAAGATAATAAAATAATAAATCTAAGATTTTAAAATTTTTATAGACGATTTAACTTATCTGTTAAAAACCATGATAATCCCCTAATTAAAGGACTTGCGTCGGTAAACATACCCGACAATCCTAGGAAAAGACTAAAAAGGCGGTGGTGTCGGGACCTATTAATTTAGTTAATTATCTAATCTTTATTTATATTTATAACTTTATTGTTAACTTATTGAAATGTATATAAAAAGCTGAAAAAGTGTCTTCACTGGAAGGCTTCTTAAATCCGTCCTTTCCTCAAGCCTTTCCTCATTCTATTATCTATTTTACTTATTGTTCATTTTATTGTAACAGATTGTAAATAAAAAATTATAAAAAAAAAAAAAAGATTTTAAAATGTAAAACAAAATTCCTTATATGATGACAATTATACTTACACACTTACACACTATTGAAACATACTATAATGATAAGTATTTATTTAAATATTCATTATTATTTATTGGGTAATTTAAGAAAATTAATTATTATTTATTTTCACTATATGTGTCTACTATATATATATTAGTATATTATGCCCCCTGCAACTACTATTACATATTTACATAGTATACATTTTGATTTATGACATTCACATTTTAGTCTGTACATTTTTTGACCTACTATTTTAGGTACCTATTTTAAAGTTTTCAAACAAATTTTAAATTTCATTGACATTAAAATAATTGTCGATTAAAGAAAATTATTAACAATAATTTTAAACAATTTGAATTTTAAATGATTTTTAGGGTAATAAAAACATGCATGATCTATGTCAAAATATGCCTAAAACGTCGACATTGGTAATAATCATAATATGTAATTATATGCAAAATAATGTCATACATCAAATCACCTTGAAATTAATTCAATTATATAATATTTTTACCTAGCATCGAATACGACATATAGATTGATATGCAAATGCATGAACTTAAACGAACCCTGAATTCGTCGAAATTATTATTATACCTACTGTAATATAATATTATGACATACAATATATGTATATCAGCGTTACGCAATTATAAAAAACTAATCAACTATTAATAACGATACAATTATAATTATTTTGCTGAAACGACGTCCTTGAATAATTTATGCGAGCGTCGGGCACGAGTCGCGTAGGCATATTATAATATAAGCATTAAAATATGATATAAATTTTATATTGATATCATAGTACAGCGGTCGTGCGCCACAGCGTGTGAACAAAAACAATAATAATAAATAATTATCTATAATAATATATTGATACAATATCACTCGCTGCACACGTCTTGTACTGCAGAATAATAAATATGATAATAATATATCAATATCATAATAATATTATACTATTATACCACCTCGTGGCTCGTTTATAAAAGCTTCGAACGTATATTATTTAAAGTCGCAGACGTCGATATAATATCACTAACCGCGTGCCAATAATAATAATAATAATACAAACAGTAATGATGATATTATATTAAGTCACAGTCCGTCGGTCGCGCGTGTATAATACATAATACTATAATAGTAATATCAGGTTCATATAAGTACAAGGTAATAGTATTTCGTGCGCGTACCTATATAATAATATATTGTAATTCGCGTATTTATATACATCGCGGTGATGATATTAATAATTAATATCATACATATTTATTATATATCATTATGCATACCGTAAATAGTATTATGCACATTATAGCTAGTGCAGGTAACCTGCAAGTACCTATATATATATATATACCAAGTACGTGTGCGCTAATATTAAAATAATTGCAGCTCGGCGCATACATATTGGCATATTATAATATATATATTACTGCAATAAGAAATATAATATTATGATGGCTCGTTCGTCCGAACAGTAATCGCTGCATCGTTAAACGTTCGAAAAACCCATAAAGTTTACTCGATGTCAAAGTCGTGCGATCGCGTATAATACGCGAACGGTAATAATAATAACAGTAATATTATGAGGGAATATCATTATAACAATACAGGGCGATTCTTTCGACATAATAAACATACTACTATATCGTTGTTTTACCCCGAAGAGTGAGAAAATTGTCGAGAAAATGTTTCTAAATATTTTTTTTGTAAAATATTACTTTTATTACAAAATTTGAAGTCATTACAAAACCAAATTACTGAAAACGAAAAATTAAGTTTAAATTATCCTTAGATCGTTTAACGACGTATTTTAACACTTAAAGTTTATTTCTTTTTTGAAAGACTGATAACGATTTTGATTTTGAATTCATATTTCTAAGCAAAATATTTTTCCAGGAATTTCGAACTTGTTAGTTACCTAGTTAGTTGGTTAGTTTTAATTATACTCATTAAATTTACACGATAGCAGAGTGCAAAAAATTGAAAATTTAAACTACAAAATAATTATTCAAATTTAAATTTGATAAATTTTGTCAAAATTCGATCTTTAAATGCTTATAAAAAAAAACTGTGGCTATGTATTTTTAATATTTTTTGACTGCTATTGTAACAATATATAACAAATATATCAAGAGCCTTGTATTAAATTTTTACACTCTCTGGCCCAACAGATAAAACTTCATTGATATTCATAGAAAAAAAATTAAAGAAACTAAAATATTAAATTGTCCTTAAACAGCTCAATAAAACAAGTCAAAATATTTTGAAAATTTTATCTAGTGTAAGAATTGATAATATCAAGTGAAATTCAGTGAAATTTTCATGTATCTACAGTTATTCGTTTTTGAATTACAACAAAATAAGAAAATCGCTACATGAGAAATCGAGTTTGGATATTCCAATAAATTTTCAGTATAATATTGATTTTTAATAACTTCAAATTATGTAAAAAAATATATTTTCTGAAAAGATGTCTTAAAATGTCGATAAAATGTGTCAGCATTTTTTGTTTAAAAGAATCATATTTTATGTGCAAAGTGTAAAATACTCGTATTTTAGGAATGGGCAATCTTCGGTAAAAGAATCGCTCTGTACATTGCGTGATGTGTATAATATTATTAGGTATTTGTACGTAGAGATTTATCATATGATTTTATTTCACAAATCGTCGATGTATGTATTATACTATTGTGTGCATTTATTTTCGTATATCAATATTACAAGTTTTGAAAAATAAATCGTGCACTGTTCAAATGGCGACCGGATATCTGTGACGCTGCACTTTTTCTCGCATAATCGCATTACCCTATACTGTATGAAAATATACAATACTACCTGTGAATTGCAATATTTCCTGTTTTTAGTATTCCCTTTGAATAGTTTCGAATTTATATTGTTACGGATTGGACATTGAGTTTAAATAAATCAAAATGACTTCGAGTTTTAGTTATTTCTAAAATGTACCACATCTTCTAATAGTATTTATATATTCCAAATACATTTTTAGAACTTTCTTATAGTTTGTGAATATAGCTGTAAACTGTAATTTTCAAGTTAAATATTTAGTATTTTTAGTCCTTATAATAAGCTCTTATAATACAAATATGAAATATCACCACCGTGTTGGTATAACATTGCAGTAAAAATACATTTTTTAAATTATTTAACGCACATTTTAATATTTTTTATTTACAGTTTTTCTATATACATTAACAACGAGTTGACTTACAAATGATTTTTTCCTACTATATATTCATCTGTTACTTTGTCTCGTGGATGCTGACGGTGTGAGGCGAATACGAAATAAAGTGACGAAATTCATTGTTGTTATCGCAAACAGCTGATATAAGTAACGAGTATTAATTATGTTGACCATTGACAAATGAAGTATCATTTTTCGTGTTATTTGATAATCTCGTCAGTTATAGAAACCACATCAACAATACGAGTATTGTATTTTAATCGACACAATACAAACATATTCAAAGTTCGGATGACAGTATAATAATATAATAATAATAGGTATGTATTATATTATAATTTCAAAACGATGATAAATTGACGCTTTCTGTCAAGATGATCGTTTCATGAAAGTGAATATAATTTATTATTGTGTTTAATACTGTATGTTTAATAATAAACAATTTAATAAATATATATATAAAGGCGTGTGATGCATCGCACCCCATCGTTCGCATCACATTATTCACAAAACTTAGTTTCTTCTCGAGTGTGTTTATTACATTTATATATAGGTAATATAGGTTCGATAACAAACGGTTTCTCTTTTTTTTTTTACAAGAATCGAAGGTAACTGCGTATAGGTATAGGTACATATATAGACTTTATACCTATTTATAATATGCAGAAGGTGGGTGCTATGTGGGTAACGTACTTACACGTACGTATAATACATTCTACACTTTTAATTTTTTTTTAAAACGTCCTTTTGTGTGCTCGGTCTGTTACAAGGACGATGGCGCGGTTTTGGGTCATGTGGGATCTCATCGTTCTCAGCGTTAAAAGTAATAACCGTTCGGCGGGGGTGGCGTAGTGGATAAAATCGGGGGAAAAAAAATTATAAATAATAACAATAATAAAAATCCGTACACCTTAACGGTCGCACACACACACACGGTGCATATGTATATTTAGGAGGCACCGTTTGTATGTGCAGCTACGGTTTCGCGGACGCTATACATCGGTATGGGGCGCGGGGGCGCGAGAGTGTATAGGAAAAACGGTGTATGGGCAGGTGATGTTATGGACCACATCTGGACGATGACGGTGAAACGACGTCGTCAATACACCGTGGGAATGACGATCGTTCACCAGTTCCCACGCACCTCCGAATATAAAATAGAAGAAAAAAAATAATACTGGCCAAACATCACCTGTCGCGTCTTATATACACTTTTAACCACTCGAATCGGTAGTATACTGCAGCGATGGCATATATGTGTGTATAGTAGTCGTACGTGTGTGTGTGTGTATACTAGTCGCTCCTTAGTCGATGAAGGGGGGGAGGTTATTCGAGTTCTAGACGTCGATGGAGCGGGACCGGTGCAAGGGGGGTTAAGCCGTTCTCCCGCACAATCTCGCCTTTCGTTTTCCAACCCCATGATTATTGTAAACAACCCGCCGTAACCCCACACGTGCATATAATATACAATATAAAGGTACCTACCTACCTATATTATATACCTGCCTGCGGACTGTTTATATATACGAATATAATATTATACAATACGCGTTATATGTGCTGTACATATAATATGTATTACGAGCGACGCGTATCTTACGATACATAACGCACATATAATGTATATAATATATATATATAACTATATGGGTCCTACGACGCACCTGCCATATGGCACCGAGTGAAAACCCGAGTATAGTAAAAGCGTTTTTACCTCCTCCATCGAATAATAATATAATGGTATTAATAATTATTATCATTGTGGCAGTTTGTACCGCGAGCGCGCTCACACACACACACACTAACTCTTTTATACTTTTAGATTTTCCATTTCCCTTTCTCGGGTAAACGGGCCGCAATAATGCTCCGCAGTCGTACACGATTTTGGAAACCGACGAGGTGGTATATATATATATATTTTTACCGGTGCAGTTTGTCGCGCACCCGTTGTTATTGCGGTCCGAACCCGACCACCCGAAGAAAATATGCTAGCATGATATAATATAATATTATAATAACACAATATAATATTATATTGTACTATATATGTACACGGAAAGGACGCACTTTATTATGTGTGTACGGTGTACTTACAATACATATTATATACAATATATTATACATAACAGTTTATGGAATGTGCCGCCGAGTGCTGCCAATCCGTCAATACATAGGTACCTATTATGAATATATATATAGGCAGGCAACAGGTACCCCATACGGGTGCAGCAGCAAGTGTTTCGCATTCGATACAAACGAAAGGGACGACGACTCCGACGACGAGGGGTACGACGAATATACGGTGTGGGGGGACCTTTTGAGACAGTGATAATAATAATAATATTGTTGACCGCACCTGTAAAACGAATACTTTGCAAAAACCGATAAACAACAACAACAACATTGCCGCCATTACCGAGGTCGGAGACACTTTCCGGCGGTTGACTATGTATTGTATAATATTATATATTTTTATATATGATTCATAAACATAATTATAGGAACTATTCTTGCATTTGTATGTTTTTTTAATTTTTTTTTGCGATGGTTGTAGAATATTATTTAGTAAGAAATGCAGTTGTCTTGTGAAATTAAATACAGTTTGACTTTGCATGTTTTCATGCATATATTAATTCATCTTAATATTATATTATTCTTACGTGTCTACAAAAAACACACATTCGACTAATTTAAACATTGAAAACAATACAATTTTTGATAGGTACAATATTATTATGTTTTTTTTAAATCATAACCATTTTTCCTTTTAAGCTACATTATAGTTACTTGAGCATTTTATCTGAGACATTATTCACACATTTTATTTTGAATATTTTTATTGCATCAAGTCCTTAATCTTTAGATAGGTAGGTACAATAATATGTTATACATGACGTATGTCTGTGGGACGGACGCTGCTCGTACGACATAGAGATGAATCTTGTACAGTTATCGTGTCAATAACGTTGTATCTAGTAATTAATATTATATATATATGTATATAGACAATTAGAAACACGATTTTGGCTGAACTTAGTAAATAGTCTAACGTAAAATTATAAATCAATTATTGTAATAATTCGCTTATTCGTTATTTACGTGTCTCACTGTCTCGAAAGTCAAATTACTAATTTTCATTAAGGAAGCGTGCTATTTGAATACGTAGTTGATAAGTTTTTAAGCAAGAGGCTTCAAAGAGTACGTCTCGAGTATCGGCGCTATGTATATATTGTTATGTTTACGATCGGACTCGCCACGTGACTTCACCCCAGAGACGTGAATGAAACTTAAGACGTTCATGTTTATATATTGTGATGGTGTCCTTGTCGTCCTCGGTTACCGTGATACATGTATATATATATATACGACTCACGTTATAAGGATGTGGATAATATATATATATAAATTATTGTGATCAATAGTGTTGAATGGGATTCGCGTGACGTAATTTTTTAAGCACACGTACACGCCAAACACGCGTGCCAGTGTGCACATATTGTATAGTAGGTATATAGAGAAAGCGGGACCGTTGGCATATTATAATAATATTATATATGTAATATATATAGGTAGACGGATATCGTATCTACGACGCAGTTTTTAGTGTAATTCGATACGTCGTATATGATCACACGAGCGTTCAATTATTAAAAAATCGTATAGGTACTGTTAAGATAAGTGACATTTTTTACTTGATGCCGTTCAAAAACAATAAAATGGCACCTTCTCAATGACCGTATAATTTTACTAATACGAATATATGAGCTATACAGATTTTGGTTCGATGTTGAACAATAGTGACTCGATGCCAAAAGACAAATATTTAGAGGTAACGCAATTTTAAAGCTCGGAAAATGTCATGTTCTCAACTAAAGGTATCACAAAAAATAAAACAATATTTTGTACATTTACATGTTATTTTGTTATTCGAGGAATGTGTTAATTTTTTTGATGGAAGTCGGCAAAAACTAAAATGTTGGTGTGTTTTTGAAAGTACGCCCACGGTAAACGTAGCAAACTTACGCCCCACGACAACCTGTAGTATAAGGCCTTGTATAGTTATTTAAAGAACAGCACTCAATGGCACGTGCAAAAAAAACAATGACAAGCATTTCCCTACCTATCAACATACAATATAATGAATAGCCGATTATAATATGGATAGTATTAATCGATACAAAAACTTTCACAAAATGTAATACAACTGAAATAACTCTCCATTACAAAATCGACAAAAAACATTTAAACCTATAGCCTCAAATCGCGCCTGCGATGACGAGATCGCATTTTCCTAGAAGACTGTAAACTAATAAACAAGACATATTCTATGTTTCTTTGTATTTATTGTTAAATTTATACATTGTATTATGGTATGTTGAAACAGCTGTTAATTAAATATTTTTTTTTTAAAAAAGGATGATAGATTCACAAACTGCGTACTTCAGCCGTCAATCGGCGTATCGTGTTTATTATATTATAATATTCGTGTCCGGTGTCGACGTATAGGAAACAGAGAGGACATCACCAGAACAGTTATTTAAATATTATATAAACCGGAACTGTTGTTTTGTTTTTTTTTTTAAATTAATAATATATTTGCATTTGAAATGTCAATAGTAGATTAGCAGCCAGTATTATCTATCACTGCAGACATGTGTGAAACGTAATTATTACCAATATGTACAGAGTACTCAAGTAAGAATTTGAGCGATACATAGATGAAATCAAATTTTCATTATCGATACCTTTATTAATTATCGGCCTAATAATGTAGACCAATTAATTATAATCAATTGGTTCGTTGCACTGCACAATATATTTTACATATAGGTATATTATGGATTAATACAATGATGATTATTCTATTATAGATACATGTATTCTTACAATTCTACAATTTATAATCATTACTAATTACTCGTTAGTCATTACTCATTATATTTAAAATATGCGTTTATCGTTGATCGTTCATGTTACCGAGGTATCGTATATTTTTATTTTATTTAGCTTAACTAACTACTTAGGCGTATAAAGTTATACTAAGACTGAATGTAATAAATATTATTATTTATATACTTTAAATTTTCAATTACCAACAGGCTATAGCTATTAGATTTTAGCACAACTCGTCTTCGACCACAAAATGTTTCGTTCGCAATATTGGTATAATATGAAAATTGAAAAGGAATACAAATATACAATTGTAAGGGCAATTATTGATAAACTCCTTTTAATATTATGACGATGACGACCACCCTAGTATACCAAGGTACGCGTTTAACAACATCGTCGTAAGTCGTAAGTAACATAATAATGTTATCTACACAAAATGATAATATTACCCAAGTCGGTAAATCGGTTTACGACTCGGCAAAACAGTAGGTACGTGATAAATTAATAATATATGTCACAGCTAGTAGTCGCAATGGTCGTGTCGGGTTGTAGTCGGTCGACCGTCCGTTTATTATTTTTGCAAGGTGCACGCGCTCCTGCTCGGTAATTCCGGGAGTCAGAATAATAATTATCCTCGAGATAAATTCCGCGATAAATCGCAATAATATTGTTCAATCTTTTTACGTGAGAGAATAAAAAAAAAAACCCGACAACACTCTCGAAACGCGGTAAAAAAAACTAGTCGCTGGGGCGTATATGGAGATAATCGCGCTTGCGTATGCCGCAGGATTGTATTATATCTGTACGACTATTAATATTATAATAGTATACCCGAGCGTAAGAAATATTTCATTATAATAATGGTAGGTATACGACGATATAAATGCAGTAAAATACTATCGCGAGATAAAAATCGCAACCGGGTGAGAAAAGGCATTTTTTATTTTTTATTTTTTGTACATACGACGACGACGACCGACGATCGCGTTATTGCAGAAACGCGCCAAGTTCCGAGCACATACCTATACCCATTATTATATGCATATATAGGTATTTATTATTATACTCGTTGATCATCAATCATCATATGCATCGGCTACTATAAAGTATATACTCATACCTACCACAAATTACGCATTTATGCAGGTGGTCATTTCATATCTAGAGGCCTAGAGATGTGAGCTCGGTAAATTTATACCGGGTAAACTTTATGGGTGAGCATAAATTTAGGTACATTTTACCGAGATGTTTTTTACCAGGTAAATTTATTGATACCCTTCATAAAATCGAGTGATTCCTAATTTTTATTAGCTTTACTATAGTGTAATACCTAACTTTAATTTAGGCAGCCATAGTAACCCATATGACTGTATTTAAGTGCAGAAATTGTAGTATTTTAGTGTATAGTCGTATAAATGTATAATAGCCGTGTAGATTAGATAGGTTGGTAGATAGAAAAAATATATAAAAATGTTCATGTTACATCTACACGCTTCATAAAAAGGTTTTAAGAAAGTTAACACTTAGCTTGATTTAAAAATTGAATAAAAATTACAACTAAAAGTTTTTTTTTACAAATTTTTCCAATTTACCAAATTTTACCGGTAAATTCATATGATTAAATCAATATACCATATACAAAAAAGGTATATGACGTATAGGTAATTATTCATTAATGCATAGAAAAGTAACAACCTTGTCATTAAAAATATATTATGTTTTTTAAATAATTTTAAGTTGTTGCATTTTTGGGGAAAAAATATATTTTTAAACTTTGTTCACTTTTGAACGACAACACACATAAGTATTTAAAGTTATAATATAACTAGGTAATTAACTAAATAGGTACGTTCAAAAACAGAAAATTGAAATTCTCAGAAAATTGTTCTGCTACCTACGAAATATATTAAATCAAAAATAAATAATTACGGTAACATTTAGAGAGAATTTGATTCTGAGCGGAGCGAGGAAGCTAGTGGTTTTACAATAGTGTTTATTTATTTTTTTATCCTGTAAGAGAAAGAGTGCTTTGATTCCAACACATGGTATCTTATCTTTTAGCAAATTGGATCAAGGTGGTACTTTAGACAGGTCATTTTTCGACTTCCTCAATAGTTATTTAATGGCACGGGAAAAACCACCGACTAAACCGAAAAATCGCTAAAAACGGGATTTTAATTTCTAACGCTTTGTTTATCCATAGAAACGAATAAAAAATTGTGACGAATTGGTGTTTATTACAATATAAAATATTCAGACTGACAAACCGTCTCCGCTCAGAATCGTTTTTCGTATATAATGATATTATATAATTGAATTCAAATTTAATACAATCCATTATACAGTGATCCACTTGTAACCTACTGTACTGCAGAACGACATCCACTTACCCACTTTTTAAATGTTGTTTTTCTAATAACTTCAAATCCTTTTCAAAAAAATAAAAATTTATTATAAGACATCAATACTTTTTGAGATAATGAGAGTTAACTGTTAAAAATATGAAATAATCACCCGTTATAATATATTTGGCGAGTGTATCACAACAGCGAAGGCGGTATCGACTGCTGTAAAAGCGGGCGTATATCTCTCATACAATAATAATATATTATCTTTATATTATTATTAATTTTTTTTCTCCTCGTCCCGCGGAGGAGTGTCTACATAAAATATTTGCTTCTTGAGCTGCTATCGCCCAGACACAATAATAATAATAATAATAGTAAGAAGAAAAACAAAGAAAACACTATACACGAACACACACACGATTTATTGTTGTTGTTAAATAAATAATATAACGAAGGTGCGGATTTGGGTTGTCGAGACGGTAGGATTATTTAGGGTGATGTGGAGGTGGCGCGGAAGGGCGTTGAGTGCGGAGTCGTCTCGTATGCACATAAAAAATAGCAATCGTATAAAGTCGTTTTTTTTTTTGTTATCAAATATTTTGCTTCCCCACCACCACCGCCGCCGCCACACTCGCAGGTAGCTCATATTATATATTATGTAATATAATATAACGATGTGCGTATAATACCCGAGTGGTTCTTATTATACATATACATATTATTTTATTTGGTATTGCAGCAGCTATCAGTTAGGTATATACGGTATATATATATATATATATATATATATATATATATAGGTATATTATGGGTAGGTATAGAGGTATACCTACGCTATTACATCACTATACACGAACGTTACATTATATACCATCATTTACACGACTACGCGACGGTTAAGTACAAAAAAAAAAAAAAAACAAAATCCCGAAAAAGGGTTTTGTGCGGAGGGTGTGCGTGCGACGATTAGACTCGGGTCGAAGAAGGTATAATATAATATACACACACTGCTGGTTCTGCTGCTGCAGGTATATAATGTTCGCAGCCGTAATAATATAATAATATCTTACATATATTATTACATGGCCTATATACGTATATAGGTATATTAGGTATACAACAATAGTACTTGATAATCTCTTCACGCGTATCCACTGTGAAATTATAACGTGTATGCACACTGCAGTTAGTAGGTACAATATAATACCACCGTTGCAGCAGTAATGCACTGCAGACGAGGAGATGAGAGTATACAATATAATAATATAAGATACCGCGCGTTAAACAATAAAATAATACCGACAATTATCTACCGGAATGAACTGCAGCTCGGATACATACAATAAATATAATATAATTGGTGTATTATGATGCGTATAATACACAGCCAGCGCACGTGATGAATTATTATAATTAGAGCTGAGAGCGATCGCTGAAGAGGTGCTGCTGCTTGCCGCAGGTGCGTATTCGGCGTCGCACGGGTCTATGAACAGCGAGGGAAAAAAAATTAAATCTAATGACTATTATAGGTACCTATGACAACAATTATAATAATTATATTATTATATTAAACAATCGCGGTTATGTGTATGATATGTGCATATTATTATTATACTGCTGCAGGTATAGGCGTAATCTAGAGCGATGTTCGCTCCCCTGACGTTTGATATAGGGGTGGAGGCAATGATACCTGCATCGTTTTCACTCACCCTCAGTTTCAGTAGGTATTAACTGATGACTATAGGTGTAAATCAGGTTGGAACAGAAAGTAGAATACCCATACACGTATATTACAAACGAAAAAAAAAATGAATAAATTACTTGGTAAACAAAAATGTATGTATATAATATAGTTAAATAAATGAGGAAAACGTAGATTACAATATGATGAATGCGCCGATCACTATAAATGTACACATTTTCGCGTATAAATTGATAAAAATAAAATAAAACCAAAATTGGTGTTTCAACATTTTTTACTTCGTGAAATGGTCAAAATATAATATGCTAATTACTGAACGTATTTGTAATTTCGGTACAAGTATAGAACGCTGTAATGCGGTATCAATGGTATCATGTAGTAGATATAGGTAAGTACCTATAACAATATACATTGTGATATAAGTGCATATTATAAGCATTAAACTTCATCACGTGTCTCGTTTTTTTGATTTTTGACTTATGCCTGTATACCTGTAGGGTACTTAAATCATGTACTCGGTATAAGCTGTGTGTGTGTGTGTGTTAGATCGAAATTATAATCGCTTTCCAAAACAAGGTCGTGCCGAACGTATGTACCGTGGTAAGTTTTATAATGTACATATACTACGTGCTTGTATATAGATATAATATACGCCAAACGGAAATGGTAAACAACGTAATTACGTGCGTATAACATATTATATTGCAGGTATAATGTGTATATGTATAGGTATATAAAGCGAATTTTCACTGAACGAAAAATGTTACAATTTACGTAACGCCTGTGGCCTATGCGTGTTATACATGGTAAAACGGCGCGGCGTACCTATATATACGTAGGTATATTGTTAATTATTATTATTATAAGTATGTATTATATATAGCCATAAAGGTATATTAAGATTACCACTCGTGTGTATCGTTCTCTCTATAGCAGGCGAAGATTCGTCGGAAATTGAAATAAAATCCTAGAGATGGCTCGCTTTGAAAAGTTTATGCGGGTATCTATTAAATATATATTATACCTATACAATAAACATAGTACAAACCTAAATGTACATTTTTTTTTAAACATATTTCTTTTTTAAATACAATTTAATGTAACATTTTTGAAAAATTATTTTTTATTTTTTTTGAATGTAGCATACATTTTTAATTTTATATTCCGAAGCAGAATATTATTCCGAGTGATTCAATGCATACAAGACGAATTTCGTACGAGTATATCTGTATGTAATATACTTAGTATATAGTAGTCTACTAGTTAATTATATTATATAGTTACTAAAAAGATAATCATCACCTGCAGTATGATATATATATATGTGTTCTCCCCTAAAATTTGGCCAAATCATCGCCCACAGATTAAAACTCGTTGTGGCTGTTCGTAAATGACTAATGAGCGGTGGTTCAAAATCAGTGTCGATGAAAATAATCGTCGAATGGCGACTACTAACTCTGCACGTACATATATAGTACCTACCCAACCCATAACTACCTATATGGCTATATATAACATTCGTGACTAAAAATATAAAAACAGCCATGTACAACCGTCGTCCACAACCTGTAGATAACTAAACGAGTTACTATAATATGTGCATACATTCGAAATCATGAATATCCGTCTAGACGACTCTAGATAAAGACGACGATTGTTGCTATCAGAGTTCGGCCGATTGGGACTATTATATTATACTTGTAGCATTTTCGTATTAATAAACCGTATGAAGCATAGCAATATAGCACTAAAGCAGTGTGATATTATATAAATACGTTTCAGAATACATATAGGTAGTGAGTATTCATGTTTAGTTTGTATTTGGAATTTATGTTGTTTATTTTACATATTTCATAGGGGTTAGTTTTAACCATTTTACTTCAATAAATATATAATATACTGCCCTGATATTTTGAAAGGCAGTATCTAAACAAATGAAAATGTTAAGAAAATGGGGTTTTCTTGCTTCTTCAACTTCTTTAACTTCGTTTTCTTTTTAACAATATTATTAAATTATATCATCATTTTTTATCATTTTTTATCATTACTTGGTAGTTATTTATCTCAGAAATCGTTTTAGATAATTTTATTTTTCCTAAATCAAACATTAATCTTTTTTTGACAAGAGTAGATAGGTACTGCATTTGTGATCGTCAAAAATTATTAAAACTACGATTTAAAAGGCAGTATCAACAATATACATATTTTCTAATATTAGTGATAACGTGATAATGATATCAAATGCCCACAAATCAAAGTTAATAACAAACTCATTGAAATATGTAGGTATATACTTTATGGAATTATAAAATGTAAAATTCAATAATAAACATAGAGATACTGCTTGTCTGCTTACTGTTGGTAAGATAATCTAAGTTACAAGATACATACTCAGTATGTATACCTCTAAATAAATTTACTAAACGTATATAAGCAATAACAAGTAACAACATAATATACTATATTTTTTTCTAGGATATATTTTATTTGTCTAGTATTTACTATTAAGTGATATTTTTGTAGATACTACATACTCAAAGCTTATTTATAGAGGGTCCAAATTATGTTTTACTGAATTTTAACCTAGAAAAATCGATGTAAAATGGCTTGATTAACAATATTCTAAAATAATCTAATTTATGAAAAAATTTTCGGTTACTGCCTTTCACTTTGGCATGGCAACATTGTATAGATATAGGTATAACAATATTTTTTGATAATCAATAATTTATTATCGAAAGTGAAAAATTTAAATTTAATAAAATTTATTAATAACGTTGAATCGAATTTTATATTATTATAGATACTAGATACATACTATACTACTATGTAAGTACATAATAAAACTAATTCTATAAAATTATTGAAATTATTTATACCTAGTATAGTGTAGCACTAAACGGCAGCACCTAACATGTTTAGGTATAATATTATTGTACATATTTTGTACCTATATGAACCTAAACCGCTCAGTGTTATGTGGGTTTATTATTATAATACATAAGATAATAGTAAATTGTAAGTCTTATTGGATGAATATTATTTTATCTTTACGTTTGTATGATCATACATATATAGGCGGATATTATAAAGATTTTTCGTGCTCAAGTCCTGAAATTTGATTATCATTAGAACTTAGAACTTAATATTATGTGACTTCGATAAGAAGGGTACACTTTAGATATACGTCATAAGAATTAATTGAGTCATTTACTGTAGATATCATAATACAATTAAATATAATATATTATTTTAACATAAATTCTGATTAATAACGATCAACAATTTTTTTGCATGTGGACTCCATGACAGCCAGGGGGAACTCTTCCTTACTCCTGGTAATCAAAATAATTAAGTACTTTTAGGTATACAGGTAGGTACATATTGTACACTATATTATAATCACGTAATTATTTTTACACCGGTATGGATTCGAGGGGTGATATGGCCTCCGGGAGGTGATGGTAAACCAGCGTACATATAGCGATACGTCTATATTATACTGTCGTGGCTTAAAAAAAAATTAATTAAATTTATTATTAACTTATCCTATATAGGGCACCTGCGTATAATATTATATTTACAACGAAGGAATTAAAACCTTAATTTATAGTCGCGACAGCGATCAAGACGAATAATTATAATGATATTGTTCTATATATAATATATATATATAGGTGCAATGTATATTGTATAGTTAAAAATATCATGTGGGTTTGAGTTACGAAGAAAAACTAATATAGTATTATGTTTATATCACAGCCTCCTCGAGCATAATAATATTATGTGTGTGTACGTGTACTTGTTCTCCAGTATCCGACTACGACACGACGAAGTTACTGTAAATAATATATTACCTATGTTAGTCGTATCGGTAAAACTACTAAATATACAGAAGAAACAATTTATTCAGTGAGTGTGCGCCTATCGAGGATGGAGCGTGAGAGAGGAGACGGAGTGAAAGAATTAGAGGCCAAGAGAATATTATTATTAAATAGAAAAAAAATTAACAAAAACAAAACAACAACACAAGAAAGTGGAGTACACACACACGCTCGAGCGCGCGTAAATTAGTGCCGGTAAAGATTTATGCGGCGGCGGTAGCAACGGTGTGCCCCGCGGTACGCGTCGTTGGGCGGGGTGGGTTGCGCGGTGCGAGGCGACCCGACGCGCCGCGTGACTTGTGCCGACGACGGGATACCGGCGCGCACGTTATAATATATTATGTATCCGCCGCCGCCGCCGTCGTCGTCGCCGAACACCTGCTCCCAGTTCCCACGGTACGGGTTTGCCGCCGTAGCCGCGTATAGTAGCGCGCGGCCGCCCACCCCTCGTCCGTCCGCTCGCCCGTCCACACCTCCGCCACTGCAGCTCAACAATAATACGAGTCTTGTAGCACGAGCGTCACGTAAAATAAATATCTCCACAGGCGCGCGCGCGCGGGCTCGCGACCCGCCGACAGCGCGCGCGCCCGGGTTCTCACACGCGCGCACACGCACACGATCGTGGCGCCCGACGGTGGCAACAGCAGCAGCAATACTGTTGTAGTAGTAATAGTAGTAGTATATAGTAGTGGTAGTAGTAGTAGGAAGCGTTCACCGAGCGCGGCGCGCGTATATTATTGTATACGATATCGTATTATTATTATTATTGTACGCAGTATATTATCGTGCGTGGGAGGCAACTCGCGGGTTTTTTTTCATCGCGACACTTCGCTCGTTTGCCCGCGATTTTTCACCTTCCACGCCACCGACTCTGTCCCCGCATGCACCACTAATATAGGTAAAATACCTGAGTTATCGCCGGGGCGCTAATTTAAATGCAAATCTAAAAAATAAAAACAAGAAAATGTTAAAAGACTCGGAAATATTATACTTTTAGTGCTATAATAATAATATAATAAGTCATATTAATAAAGTCTTAAAAATTATTTTTTTTAATTATATTAAAATATTATTGTTGCGAATAATTTGATATTACGACAAAGCAAATTTTTCAATATTATCAATATTCATTATGGCCGTAACTCATATCATTCAATGTACACTGTACAGTGTACGGTATCAAAAAATTCGCAAGCGGAATAATCCAGTTTGGGATTTTTATTGATGGAGAGAAACGTTTGATATCGTTACCCTTAATTTCGTAACCCGTATCTGCTAGTGGATGATTAAAATATGTATAATTATTAAGTAGGGATATAATAATTCTACCGATTTCAAACGCAGCTTTTCCGGGACGGAAATCTGAACGGACGAGCCCCTGATAATATTCCGACTCGGTGGCTCATCTCGGACTTTGTAGTCACAGAAGAAACTGTGTCTTTGATAATTATATAATTTTTACTCCCTTGGTATCAATTGTATTGTTTTACTTATTAAAGCGTTAATTAAAAATTATGCGAGAAACTGATTTCTCTGCGGGTACCAGTAAACACTTCTATACGATAAACGGGGACAGCGCATACAAGCACGTGCAGATAGTATATACCTGCAGCGACCATATACCCAACACGCGTTTGTAAGAGGTTGCCTGTGCAATATGCATTATATGCAACAGTGTATGCATTATGTGCAGCGACGGTTTTAATATACGAAATGTTCTCTTATTATTGTAAAATCTGCAGTTGGCGCGTCTCAAGACCAGTGAGGACGGCTCTTTCGGGCGTATTATATAATATTATTATAAATTATAAAATGACGCGTTTCGGCGGGACCGACGTAGTCGTCGTCTTCACGTGGTCCATTGTTCGCGCACGTGCAAGGGACACGATTTCGGCGGGTCGCAGACTCACCCACACACCCGCACTGCACCCACACGCCGAGTGTATGAAGTATGAGGTTATAACACAATGCGTCGTATACGGCGCGTCACACGCACATGTGAAGACGACGCGGCAAAAATCGTTTATACCTATATAACCATTGTCCGCCGTACGTCTTTTTGGCGCCCAAAACATCTGCGGGCCCGCGCTTTTCGGCTGAAAATTTCCCACCAAAAAAAAATTTGTTTTCAAATTTCGAGCACCTGCGCCCGCGATTCCTGAGAACACAATATACCTATATAATACTATATACAGAGTATAATGCACGTCTTACGCGCCATACCTGTACGCGCACACGTGCAGCACCCCCGCGGTGACCGTATATAGATTCGTAGTACGAGAGTTGTACGCTATATGCAATTGTTATGCAGTTGTCGAGCGCATCGTAGCAGGTGTGTCATGCTGGACGACCCAAGTCCAAGCCGTGCTTATATTGTATAAAATATCGTGCGATAATACCGCCGATATATTATATGATAATACATCACATTATATTATGAGGTATATACCGTCTAGCCATTGTGATGTATGCGTTACCCGGCGCTCGCGACAGGTATAGGCTTATAATATAATATATTATAATATGCTGTGCACAATACAAGATTGTATGTATAACTTTTATTATTTATTGTTATTATTATTACGAGACGCGTGTTGTTCGCCACGAGCAACGTGGTTTTGTTGCGTTATCTCGTCGTCACGTTTTTGATGGGTGGGGAGGGGGTCGATTTTCCTCTCGGCCAAACCTGCAGTGACGCACGAGGTTTTCACATTTTATACGCGTATGCGCGGGCATCATCTACCACTAATCGGCATACGATAAACATGCACATCTATTTATTTATTATGTAGGATTCTTAAGTATAATATGCACAAAACGCTGTCAAACTGAATTTTAAGAAACTTGAATTGAATTGAAAATTCAATAATGTGTACGACGCCATAGTGTCATACACTATATTACGTTTAATAAAACTTCAAGTATCTTAATCACAACTCGCAAAGTTAGGTACGCAACTACTAATTAGGTAAGTACTCTGTGTATCTATAATCCATAACACTAACTATAGGTAGGTAGTAGAAGAACTGCTTTCAAAGAAAACATAATTTCATTATTATTGCAGCTATTATATTTAGTACCTACATTTACCGCCCTAATTACTAATATTGCAGGTACTTACCATTAGCTGACGGTTTAACAAAATCACAGAATCGGTTGTATAATTTTTGACGCGTGTTTGAGGGGCCCACGCGTGCAGCATACTTATAATAATAACAATAATACGTGATCGGCCGATGGGGCGTACGCGGAAATGTGGACCGATATCGGTAATAACAACGATGCAGTTGGGTATAACGCGCGCCTTCGAGTTTATGAATGAAAACGGTAAAGGGTTGTACACGCCCGATGCCTCATTCATAGTCCGTTCAACCCTTTCGCGGGAAACTGAAACCACCTGTACCTGTACCGGTGCAACAAGTGCAACGCGCAGTGCACATACGCGTTTAATGTACACCGTCAGGCGCGCACCGCGAGACCGACATTCCCGCGCTGCACCAGTGCATTTTTCTATCTGATAGTATACATTTCCGCCAAAAGTATATATTATTTATTAATATTATTCTTACTAGTTCGATTCATCGTCGACGTCCAGCCGGACTTTTATTCATATAATCATATAGATTGTAAACGAGTATAAAATATATTTCAGAGTAGATTCTTATTATAATAATATAATATAATATATCGAACGGTCGATATCACGAATTTTTGTAGTCTCGAACTCAAATGAAATCTCCTTGAAATAATGACCATAAGTCATAACAACGTAACTCGGTTTATTGAAATTAAACTTTTTATTGTTCCCCTTGAGTTTCGACATGATACGAGAGTTTACTGTATTATAATTCATAATTTATAATTATACACTGCGCGCACACCGACAACGCTATCTATATCAGTGACGATTACAGAATTTATTTTATTTTAATATTAGAAACAAATTGTGTACATACATTATATTATGTAAGTTGTAAGTACCTAACTTTATTGAAATATATATAAAAAAAACCATATATTTGTTGTTTATTAGATTCAGAACAAAAATTAAAATACATTTTCTTCATATTTTACTTTAAAATGTTTCATTCGGAAATTCGTTAAAGCGTGCAGCTACATTATTACCTAAATTTGAAATTTGCAACATTCTGACTAACTTTCTAAAAAAAAAAATTACAGCAATTTTAATAACGACACAAATTCGATGTACCTACCTACAGAGATAGCGACGCATGCCAGTGAAATACAGGTGTTAAATAAAACAAAATAAAAAAATACATCGACTAAAAGAAATAATGTTCAAGTATATGACATAATATGTATAAAATGTATTTAATTTACAAAATATATAAGAATATGAGATGACAACAAAATCAGTAGACTAGAAGTAAATAATATGTTCAATGATATTATAATTTATAGGTATTATTTATTAATGATTGTACATTTATAATTTCTTTTAACACTTGTGAGTCACTTAATCATCGAACGGAACCAAAAAAATGTTTTTAATTATAATTCTCCAAAATTACATCCTTTACCTATATTATCTTTATATTTATGATAATTTTATGTTGTAATTTTGATAGGTACAATATTATAATAAGTATGGCTCGGATATGGAGGCAAAAGCCTTTTTTAAATAATAATAGAAAAATACATTTTATATAAAAGTGTGTTTCATTTTATATCTATAAGATGATGGTTGTAATTTTTTTTGAACTTTTTTGCTTCTAAAAGTAAAAAGTAAAGCATTCTTGTTTTTTTTTTACTTTTTTGTGTTTAATTTTTAATTGATCTGATCTGAATATCTGATAGTTTTATACACTACATACGTATTACCGGTACAAATCGTAATATATGTATAAATCGTCTATAAATCGGTAAAATGTAGTAATTTTAATTTAGATTATTATTCATGCACGAAATACGCAACAATAACTTCGATGAACGTAGAAAGATCATTATCTAAGTACAAACATAATATTTTAAGTTCAAACCGCCAAAGGTTTTCAGAAGAAAATGTACGCAAATATATGGTAGTTAATTTTTTTTTAATACAATCTATTAACTAGTAAAATTTTATATAAATCTATTAAATTATTTAGTTGATTTTTAATTGCTTTTTTAAATAATTTAACTGCATTTTTTCCTTTTTCCATCTTAAATGCCCTTTTTGGTGTTTATATATTGTCTTCAATCCGATCCTTAGTAATAATAGTAATGTAAATTTTGTACTTAATACATTATTATTTGCTCGGGGGGTTTATTATCTCAAAGCTAGTAGGTATGTAATAATTCTCAAAATTATTAAATTACTTTGGACCTGACTATATAATTTGTATAATTAATATTATACCTATATATTATAATATGTATAATAGATATGTATATAGGTATACTGTATGTCTGTATATGTTCACAATTAGACCGATGTGAAATAAATTATATTTATAATAATATTCAAATAATTATTTTTGGACTTATAATTAAAATCATTGATACATATGTAAAAAAGAGCCAAAATTAATTATTAGCTAATACGTTTCTGAAAGTAGGTAATAAACTATTATATAAACCGAACACTGTATACATAATTAATATATTATTATTGAAGTGGACGCCTATCTCGCCGAAAGTCAATTTTCGAGTGTTAGTCGTTTTGCCAATCAATAAACACATTTTTTTATTATTATTTAATATTTAATACAGCTTAAATTATTAACTACACGAGGACTTAGTTAAAAGTTTAAAACCACTACAAGGTTCATCGAGTTTATCAGAATGATAAGCTTATTCAAAATAATAATATATTATTAACTATAGTGAAAATAATATTATCATACTGTAAAAATCTCAGTTATATGAAAAACAGTGTAGAAAAAGTCTGAAGACATCAACGAATATTATGAAATATATCGATATATTGTACAATATATTATATAATAATTATAAAACGAATACTGATATTTAGTTAATGGTTGAAAATAAAGCACTTTATAGTTTATTTACCAAATTTGCGAATTGTATCCAAACCCGAACCAACTAGTTCATAATTTATATAAATTATATAAAACCCGTAACCATAATTTTAAAAAAAAGCTTAAAAAAGTTAGCAAACAATTTATATTATTATTAAACTAACAATAACTTTTCACATTTTATATTTCATCGTTCTTTATCAATTTCAGTACTTAAATTTTGTTTGATTTTATTCGTTCTACTCCAAACTAATAGATATTAATGTGCATTAGTTCACTAAGCAGGTTAAAATATTTGATTTGCTATTCTAAGTTCGCTTATCGAATTGAACCAACCAACATTACGAAAATTAAACAATTTGTTACATCACTATTATCATTATTCGAAACAATTCTTCATAATACATTAATACCTGTACTAACGACGATATTATTCTTTTGCATATTAAAAGCTCTACGTTATCGTATACGTGGGGGGACTTTGGGAGACTTAAAAGTTCAAATCAAAAAATATATCCCTCTTCGCTTATGCCTCCATAATAAGTATTTTTAATTGGTTTATTGTCAATAAAATACAATATAATCCATATTAGAATGTGAAAAAATATTGCTTATATTTTCGTAGATTTCATTCTTAATATTGATAAAAATCAGTATTATATTTAAATGTACACAATTATTTAAATTCGTCGACATTAAGAATGGCTCTCGAGACTCTGTTCTTTTTTCATAGAACGAAGTCATAGAATGATATAGTACCTTTAATAATATCAAATATAGTATTATTATAAATTATATAGTATTTGATAATATTTAACGAGTGCGCCGTTTTCAAGATTCCACGCGCCTAGACGTAGGTTGTCTTGCAGACACTGTCAAAATCAAGGCGCGCTGTCGAGTCGGACATTACCGCGTACTACAGCCGTCGATCGTTATACATTTAGGGCTCGGAAGTTATAGGAACTAAAAAAGGAAAAATATGCACGAACAAATTGTAAAATATGTATGAAAAATTTAAAATATCCCAAAATTCTTCAAAATTCCAAAAAACCATTTTATGTTGTTATTATTTTGTGATAAAAGAAAATGCAACTCTTACAACATCCGATCCCTAGGACCCTAGACTATTATTATTATCGTCGTCCCTGATATTCGATAATATAATATTATGGTTTTTTTTATATTAGTTTTCAAATCGATCAGCACGACGCACGTGACAATGAGTTTTTTCACACATAACTACAACCAGCGTAAATGAACTGGATTCGGATGGTGAAAATGCGAGTAAAATGCGATTAAATCTCCAACTCCGACTCTCATGAAACTTACACGATCCAGTGCAGTACATATAATATCTAGTTTCATGTAAGTACCCCCATTAGTGTCTATGTTTATGCGCGTTAATAAAAACATGTTTATTATTATTATTTTTCCACTGCGTCGTCGTTTCCAAATCAATCAAAATAATAAATTATAGTCGTCGAGAACGTTTATAATTAAGTATTATATTATACGGATCATTAATCATGCGTAAATCGTAAGCCGATTGAGTTTCTGCGGAGCGTTCGTACTCGAAATGCATTTGGATTTCGACTGCAATATGACTCGAGGATAAGCTTTTAAAATTCAAACGCCAAGTGGAACAATCGCGGTTACACCTGTGGACCTACGATATATGAACGTGAACAACGGGTATACTATGTGAAATATATAGTCGACAACAGTGAGCAATATGTCCGTCAAACGAAACATAATAATATTTTATTATAATGAATTACTAGCGTGCAGAGTGAGCCCTCTTGCATCAGATGACGACATCGTCGAGAGACTTTGTACAAGTTGTGCGTCCTGTAAAGTACCGCAGGCGCGTTGACTTGAGTCGTCCTGGTTTATATATACGTGGCCACGTATAGGTATCTATATACCTAGACTTTAATAGTTTTACCTGTTTTTTCAGCATATTATGTGTTTAAAAATTCTTGGATTTATTAAGCGGATATGTATAATGAGTACCAGTTATCCAATTATTTAGAGACACTCTACTGCGCTTTTTTGAGATCAATGTTAAGGTATTGGTGTTGTATGAGATCATCATACTGCGTGCGGCAAGAGTCAGGTTGAAAGAATACAACAACATTTTTAGTGTTTTGCTTTTTTTAAAAAAAAAATATTATACATGCTTCCTCACGATTATCGACCTGTATTAAATCAACATTACCCGCATGCAACCGGACAGTCAGACTAAACTTAACATCTGATTTCTTTAAACATATTATATTAATGGTATTGACCCATCTGAAGTCTTACCTCAGATATATTTTAAGGTTCCTTATTCTACTTTCTACTTACAGTATTTTTATTTCCTTTCCGTGTGCCTAGATCTATCACCAAGTACGCACACAACAAGCCTCTCTGCAGAATAATGATGCGAATTGCCAACAAGGACACATCCTTTTATTTCAGCTAACCGTTGCATATATTATCTTGGTATAATAATAATAATTAATATACATGTGAACCGCTATATGTATTTGTGAAGTATCTAATATATCTAAATTGTTTCCCTGGAGCCCGTACTGTTGCTGAAATAAAAAATAAATATCGGTATACTGGTTATTATACCGAAAATTATTATACCGTAATATACCGACGTACCGTTCAATACCAAAGTAATACCGTATACCTATATACTAGACAGTGCTACTACCTATATGGGTTGACACCGTTTTTTTTTTTCGGTATACCGGTTCTAATACCGCAATACCGGTATCCGATTTCAATACTCTCAACCCTAGAATAAACTATAAATTGACCATAAAGTACACACTGTTATAATACGACATCATATGCGTTCGGGCGTTGTGTACAACGCACTGCAGCTATGCGGGACGAGTAAGAATTAACTATAATAATATTATCATCGCGTTACTCGGGAAAAAATATTCGCGTTTAAATACTTGACGCATAATGATACGTTATAATCATTATTCATTATATTATAGTGGAAGACGTTTATTAGAGCCTGGGGGGGAAAAAAAAAGGACGATGTGAAATATCACAACAGCGTAATTACACAGGCGTACACGACGTCGTACAAACCTATACATAATATATTATAGGATCGCTTATAAGTTATTAATCGAGTCTAACGCGCACCGTACTCGAGCCTCGCTCTCGCATCGATTAACCGAAATGTATTCGTAAACTGTTTAGTGACTGCTTTTTAGTCAAGCGGTTTTAATAATTTTTCCACGAACCAATTTCCTAGTTAAGACCTATAATTATCAACCTCACGTATGGTTCGGCAAGCTGCGGGTCAGGCGGTGTGCTGCGGTGCACAGGTCTTTTCCACGTCGCCCGAAAGTTCGTGTATTACAGATGGACATACCGAGTGGTGGTCGCCATAACCTACACGAAATTTGACGATTTTCGACGAGTGGCCCTCTAAATACATTGTCATTATATTATTCGATGTCCTAACTTCTGAGCAGGGTTGACGGTGAATTGTATTTTTTGATTTGGTTTAAAAGCCCCGCGTTTTTCCATATAATACTATGAGCGTAGAGTTTAAGTGATAAAAGAAACAGAATATACTTCCTATATGTGACACACATATAACACGCAAATCACACTTTCGTTTTATCAGATCTTCTGGAATCAAATTTTAAATTTAATTTTTATTTCGAAATTCTTAATAATAATAATATATAATATGACGTATCATCCATTGTAATACTCTATATTTATAACCATCTCTATAAGTTTATAACGAAAGCTATTGTTGCGGGGACGATATAACAACCTCACTGTTACAATGCCATATCAACGCACCAGTTTAAAGTTACCTTATAGGTACTTAAAATAATATAATAGGATAAGATTTTTTTTTTTTTTTATATGCATACTAAAATGTTATTCTATTTATAATATATATTGTAATATTATTAAAATTACGAATTAAATTCATATTATATGTCGTAAACATCGCATAGTGAATAATAAATAGTAATAGACTATAGGTAATACCCGAGTGTATAATAATATATTATAATTATGACAATAATTTATTATAAGAAATAAATATTTCTCGTACACAAATAGTATATTCCTTCATTCATGTCCTGTACAACTGTACAAGCAAGTGGTAAGTGGATTTCGCATCTTCTATTTATCGCTCTGCGTTTATATTATTATTGTATGCATGTGTATAACTTTCGAATACGCCACGCGCACGCCACAGTGTAAATGTATAATATTATTATAATTCTAGATCTGTGAACGAGTAATAATTGTGGTCAATCAGTCGGGATTAGAATAGAAAGAAAAAACGATTTAAACATAATATAATAATATATTATACGTCATATCCGGTGGAAACTCGAGGGTGTTGATTTTGTAATGATTACGTCGAACATTATATATATATCTACCTACCTACTAAGAGTTACATTAATAAATTAACGACTGACCGACCGGCAGTATGGTTAAGTATTCGAATAAAATAATGTATTCAAATAAAAGTATTTAAATAAGTACTTACTTATTTTTTATTCAGACACTATTTTAAATACTTTTTTGTACTTTTTTATTCATTGAAAAATACTTTTTTGAACTCGAAAAATTGTTTACATTTGTGACAAACCAAATTTTTCTATAAAAAATCGGGCACATTATACCTGTGTTATAAATAATAGTTTTTTTTTCGAATGAAATATGATTGACCCTCGTTAATTTCCAACCATTCCAATACTTTTTCCAGTATTCGAATATGTATTCAGAATATATATTTTTTTAATGTATTCGAATACGTATTCGGAATACAAATTACTTGTTATACAAGACTGCCGACCGGCCACAGATGTATAGTAAGTTTATATACACTCACCGCGATTAGATTATGTTTGAAATAGTGAAACATTTTTAAAACAGGTCTTCAAATTAACGTTTATTATTTTAATTTAGTAGGTACAAAGTGTATATTTTATATTGGACCCTTTATAAACTTATATTATTGTATAATTTCTAAGTTGATGTATAATAAACGAAAAAATGTTTACTCTACCTACATTAAAATATTATATTAGTAGGTATATGACATAAAATATATTATCGACGTGATGCTTGAAATTTCAATACTTTTACAAAGTCATAATATAATGAGTAATGAGTACATCGTTTATAGATAATGCCACCTATATACATAATGAAAATAAATAATAATAATAATAAACATAGCTGCCTGTTAATTGCAGAGAGGCAATACTTTCACGGTGAATTTTATAACACCTCATTACTCGGAAATATTTTTAAAAATATAATACGATTTTAAACGTAGGTACTTGCGGGCACGAGGGCCGACCGTTCTCAAATAGCTGAACGTACGTTGATAAAATTATTAAATAATATTAATATACAAGAAACGGGTGGACTGGATTTCGGTGGCGGATATAGGAGTGCAGGGCGTGCAGCGATTTTTAACTCAAAAATTTAGTTCCGATTTAGTTTTTTCCCACCGTTGCTGCGTGTGTATTAATAGTATAATAATAATAATATACCGTTTCGATCCGCAGATAATCATATCATTTTTTTTTACCGGTAGGTGTAACATTATTACAGTAGACGGGTAATCGGTGGAAAAAAAGTAGTTAATTATCCCGCTGCTGCAGATATCATCTCACGAGCTCATGGCGTCGACGGGTCCTGCAGCACTACAACGACGAATATTAGAAAGTCGTATTATTTTTTTTTTTTTTACGACGCGCGTGCCCCCCTCCCGCCAGAGTCATCGACTCTGAGACGTCACCGTCTGTAATACGCTACGTAATACATAATAATATTTCGATTTAAGTGTTTTTACAACGTGAGTTTAAAAATAAAATAATTATTTTACAAAAGTGCAGAGTGATATTATTGTATTAGGTATTTACAACGGTGATTTAGACCAATATAAAAAAAACCTTAAATTAAATTAAGAATATTTTTTTTAATCTGAGCATCGTAAAAATGGTTTGTTTTAAGACCCACAAGGTTTTGGAACATTTGTCTTACAAGCACGCTAGTCGTAGTAAACTAGTAGTAAATAATATCATATTGATTTTAAAATATACTATCAAGTATAGCATTTTAATACCAATGAACAGCAGTTCGTTAACGTTAGTTTTATTATTGGCTTGAAGTGATGTCAAAATATAGGTATAGATTAGGTTATAACAATACGTTATCCGCGAGTTCCATCAGTACGTCATGCGCTCGTGACTCGTGAGACGGAGTCGATAAAATAATAATACTATGCTGTAGTTATGGCTGTGTAACGTCTTCTTAACGACGGATGGACCTCGTGGATTCCGGATCCCCTATATTATAAACTAGTCGGTAGTCCAGACTCGTCCTTACAAACTTTTGAGGACAATGGCTGTACGAATAGTGCATCGATCGATCGCGCTCGTGTCACGTTTAGAGTGTCCTCGGGTAAAAGTCACCGACTGCGGCGGCAGTCGTTTAGGCGACAACGATAATAAGTGGCCCGATGATAGTCGTTATCATCACACACTCGCACCACAGAATAGATTAATCTATTCTGTGCTCGCACTGTTATTACCCACACACACACAATTCCATACCAGCACTAAATATTGTATTATACATACGAAGGTACATTATTATACACACACACGCACCATACGGCCACCTGTTTCGGGTCAAGGAGCGCGGCGGCGGCGGTACCGTGAGAACTGTGGGCAGGTGATGGCTACCTGTGTTACTCTCGCATAAATCTTGGCGGCCACAGTCCATTTACACGGAACCGGTCCACTGCCGCCACCGCCGCCGCCAACAGTAATTAACCCGTGACGGTCGCGCGCTCATTACGACCGCCGCCGTTTATATTATATTATATCGAATCGCCGCTTATCACACGAAATATATTGCCGTAACAGTTTTTATTTTTTACTTACGACCGGTAAAATATGCCACAGCTTATTGTAATAATGTTATATTAACGATACATAATGTAGAAAACGTTTTTAATTTTTTCTTCACATATATAGCGAACAATAATAATATTATTATAACACGTATAACGTTATACACTTATACGTATATAACACTGGGTTCGGCGGAAATTTCTTTACACACGAAACGTGCGACCTGCACGCACTCGGACAACAAACGTTCACAATTATACATATAATGTGTGCATAATACGTAGGTGTATCGTTTAAACGGTTTTCCGCCAAAACAGGTGCAGTGTTTATTATTATATATACCCACCTCACCTACATTCTACACGTTATAATAAACAAACTGTTATTGTGTAAACTGGCATCGTGTATACAATAATAATACATAATATATACAACTCAACAAGTGGAGCGATCGTAATTCCTCTGAATAATCGTTTACGTGTTATCGATTAATACTATATAGACGACTTAAAATCGTAAATCGATCACGAAATCAATGGCTGGTTATAACGGAATCTGATTCCCGAGCTCCTGCACTGGTCGAATTTGTTCCCGTTGAAAAAAAAAAGGTATTTCATTAAAGTCAGCTGAATTGGTTCCCGTTTCTGATCAGTTCTGTTAACAAACAAATATTAATAAAAAATAATTCAAATTTTCAATTTTAAGCAATTTTTTGCAATATACAAACATACATGAAAAACTTTACGACGTGCTACGTTAATGAAACACTATTACAAGATTAAAATATTTGAAGAAAGTTATTATCACCTCAACCATCTCAAATAGTAAAATCTTAAATTCAGTTTATTAATTATTGTTATTACTTCTAAGTTGTCAGTCTTAAAATCTGTAAAAATGGGAAGGGAAGTGTTCGTGATTGGCCATCTTACTGTGGAAAGCGGAAATCAATTTGACCAGTATAGTGTGATACATAAAAAATTAAAACGGGAACCATTTCTGCTCACCTTAATAAAATACCTTTTCAACGCTAGCGAAAGAATATTAAATGTCATATACTCAATACTCATATATACCTGCGCGCCGAAACTGCAGTAGGAGAGGATTAAAAAGAGTCAAAACCAGACCTTTTAACGTATATTATAATTATATAATACGGCAAGCGTGACGTCAAATAATATTATAATATACGTCGAAATACAAAAAAATCACTTAGGTATATTATATATTATTAAGAGGCCGTCACAGTAGAAAAAAATCGACCGAAAAACATGCTTTCGTACTTCCAATAGTTCTCAGGCCTCGTTAATCGTAGAAACATGGTTTTGGTATCAAAATAATCACGAGAAGTTGTACTAAATATTCTTGGAACAGAATTTTAAAATTTTTTTTCTAACCAATTTTATTTGTATCTGAAGTTTGTACTATATTTTCATTTTTTTAAAAAATTATATAAAATCGACAAAATTAGATATCGAAAATCTGTTCCAAGAATATTTAGTACAACTTCTCGTGATTATTTTGATACCAAAATCATGTTTCTACGATCAACGAGGCCTGAGAACTATTGGAAGTACAAAACCATGTTTTGGGCAAAAAAAATACGAATTTGCCGTCGTCATGTGCTGCTAGAATGACTACAGCGGCAGCATTCTGAAATAGTTTATCTACCACACCCCGCGTACATATGCAGCTATACCGCACCATAGGTCAAAACTGGTTATTTTATCGCTGCCGCGCACGGATTATAAATAGCCAAATACGTCGATACGAAAATAATAATTCTGTCAATGAATAATATTATTTTATTTTTCGATGTTATAATTCGTATTCTTATTACTAGCGAAGTTTACGCAAAATGGAACTACATAATATTATATCATAAAGTCGTCACCAAATAGCTGGAAAGCGTACGATTTAAACAATTTTTTTTTTTTCAATTATAGACATTTCTTCTATCAAATTAGCGATTTGATATTCAAGATTTTTTTTAAATTTAAATTAGCGTACCTAATAAAAACCGTCCAAGAAGAAGCAAAACACTTCACTCATGTCATTGTAATTTAGCCCATATTCTTATTGTGCCTCAGGGTACAGATTGTATATTTCATATAAAAAATAAAAATAAATAAAAAAAGGTGGGCAAGTGGGTGTCGCTCTGCTGTACAGTAGGTTACAAGTGGGTCACTGTATAATGGATGATATTAAATTTGAATTCAACGATATAATATCATTGTATAAGAAAAACGATTCTGAGCGGAGACAGTATGTCAGTCTAGGTATAAGACATATTATATACATTATACATATCTATGGTACTAAACCAAAATTTGACCTATAATAGGTAGGTACCTATAATAAATTCCAAAATTAATCATATCAAAATATCCATTAGGTACTTATAACGCGTTATACATCAACAAAAACCGTGATACTATCATAGATATATAATAGTACACTTTAGAAGTTTCAAGTACCCACGAATAATATTATTCAATCACAACAAAATAACTAAAATAGTTTTTCTAGGTTTTTTAATATGTAATTTCGTTCAAATTTGAATTTAAAATGTCTGTAAAAAAAAACTGTGTTCATATATTTTTTAGATTTTTTGGTTACAGTATGAACTATTTACGAGAACCTTTGTGTTGAATTTGCAATCCTTAGCTAGAAAAACTGAACATTTTATAATTTATTAATTACAATGATTGATAATTTTCGAGATTTTGATAAATTTATGTATTTTTAATATTTTTCAACTGCTATTGTAACAATATATCAGGAGCCTTGTATTAAATTTTTACACTTTTTGGCCCAACAGATAAAACTTTATTGATATTTATAGAAAAAAAACTAAAAAAAATTGAAAGCTGTAAATGTCCATAAACAGCTCAACAAGAGTCAAAATATTTTCAAAATTGTATGGTGTATAGGAAATGATAATATAAACATTCAGTGAAATTTTCATGTATCTACAGTTATTCGTTTTTGAATTACAACAAAATAAGGAAATCGCTACATGAGAAATCGAGTGAACATCCAATGTTGTAAAAATTTGAATTTCAAACGCTCATAAAAATTTAATTTGACATTCCGGTAGAGATTTTTTTATTGATAAAGGTAGACAAACTTATGAGTAATCTTATATTACATTTTCAAATCTTAGATTTAAAAAGAAAAATTTTTACGAATTCTTAACTCAAAATAATTTGCTAATTTTCGTGATTTTTCAATATTTTGTCAATTTTTGAACTTTAAATGCTTATAAAAAAAAATTGTGACTAAGGATTTTTAATATTTTTCATCTGCCTTTGAAACAACATATTAGGAGCCTTCTATTAAATTTTCAAGCTTTCGCAACCAACAAATAAAATTTTATTGATATTTCTAGAAAAAAAACTAAAAAAAAATGAAAAATGAAAATGTCCCTAAACAGTTCAAAATAAATCAAAATATTTTGAAAATGTTATCGTGTATAGAAAATGCAAATATAAACAACCAGTGAAAATTTCATGTATCTACGGTCATTTGTTTTAAAGTTACACCAAAAACCAAATTCGATTTTTTGGAAAATCGATTTTGCGTAAAAATTCCCATTTTTCCTTAATTTTTATGTTGTTTTTCCCGGCGCTTGTGAAAACTACTGGAAAATGTTTACTTTTGACCCCCCAAAGTACCAACTAGATTCACTTTCCTATCAGAAAACGTACTATTGAAGAAAATCGAAGCACTTTTACTGTCCCAAAACGTGATGACAGACACAAAAATATAAAAATATAAAAATATAAAAATATAAAAATATAAAAACACACATCATTGTAAAACCAATACATTCATCGCTCCGCTCAGAATCTAAAAGGTGGGCAAGTGGGTGTCGCTCTGCTGTACAGTAGGTTACAAGTGGGTCACTGTATAATGGATGGTATTAAATTTGAATTCAATGATATAATATCATTGTATAAGAAAAACGATTCTGAGCGGTGACGGTATGTCAGTCTATGTATAAGACATATTATATACATATCTATGGTATTAAAAAAAAATTGACCTATAATAGGTACCTATAATAAATTCCAAATTAATCATATCAAAATATCCATTAGATACTTATAACGCGTTATACATCAACAAAAACCGTGATACTATCATAGATATATAATAGTAAATGTCCATAAACAGCTCAACAAGAGTCAAAATATTTTCAAAATTGTATGGTGTATAGGAAATGATAATATAAACATTCAGTGAAATTTTCATGTATCTACAGTTATTCGTTTTTGAATTACAACAAAATAAGGAAATCGCTACATGAGAAATCGAGTGAACATCCAATGTTGTAAAAATTTGAATTTCAAACGCTCATAAAAATTTAATTTGACATTCCGGTAGAGATTTTTTTATTGATAAAGGTAGACAAACTTATGAGTAATCTTATATTACATTTTCAAATCTTAGATTTAAAAAGAAAAATTTTTACGAATTCTTAACTCAAAATAATTTGCTAATTTTCGTGATTTTTCCATATTTTGTCAATTTTTGAACTTTAAATGCTTATAAAAAAAATTGTGACTAAGGATTTTTAATATTTTTCATATGCCTTTGAAACGACATATTAGGAGCCTTCTATTAAATTTTCAAGCTTTCGCAACCAACAAATAAAATTTTATTGATATTTTTAGAAAAAAAACTAAAAAAAAATGGAAAATGAAAATGTCCCTAAACAGTTCAAAATAAATCAAAATATTTTGAAAATGTTATCGTGTATAGAAAATGCAAATATTAACAACCAGTGAAAATTTCATGTATATACGTTCATTTGTTTTAGAGTTACACCAATAACCAAAATCAATTTTTTGGAAAACCAATTTTGCGTAAAAATTCCCGTTTTTCCTTAATTTTTATGTTGTTTTTCCCGGCGCTTGTGAAAACTACTGGGAAATGTTTACTTTTGACCCCCCAAAGTACCAACTAGATTCACTTTCCTATCAGAAAAGGTACTATTGAAGAAAATCGAAGCACCTTTACTGTCCTAAAACGTGATGACAGACACAAAAATATAAAAATATAAAAATATAAATAAAAATATAAAAACATACATCATTGTAAAACCAATACATTCATCGCTCCGCTCAGAATCTAAAATTAGCATAACTGTACAAGTAAAAAAAGGTGGGCAAGTGGGTGTCGCTCTGCTGTACAGTAGGTTACAAGTGGGTCACTGTATAATGGATGATATTAAATTTGAATTCAACGATATAATATCATTGTATAAGAAAAACGATTCTGAGCGCAGACGGTATGTCAGTCTATGTATAAGACATATTATATACATATCTATGGTATTAAACAAAAAATTGACCTATAATGGGTACCTATAATAAATTCCAAATTAATCATATCAAAATATCCATTAGGTACTTATAACGCGTTATACATCAACAAAAACCGTGATACTATCATAGATATATAAAAGTACACTTTAGAAGTTTCAAGTATCCACGAATAATATTATTCAATCACAACAAAATAACTAAAATAGTTATTCTAGGTTTTTTAATATGAAATTTCGTCCAAATTTGAATTTAAAATGTCTGTAAAAAATAACTGTGTTCATATATTTTTTAGATTTTTTGGTTACAGTATGAACTATTTACGAGAACCTTTGTGTTGAATTTGCAATCCTTAGCTATAAAAACTGAACATTTTATAATTTATTAATTACAATGATTGATAATTTTCGAGATTTTGATAAATTTTGTCAAAATTTGATCTTTAAATGCTTATAAAAAAAAACTGTGCCTATGTATTTTTAATATTTTTCAACTGATATTATAACAATATATCAGGAGCCTTGTATTACATTTTTACACTTTTTGGCCCAACAGATAAAACTTTATTGATATTTATAGAAAAAAAAACTAAAAAAAATTGAAAGCTGTAAATGTCCATAAACAGCTCAAAAAGAGTCAAAATATTTTCAAAAATGTATGGTGTATAGAAAATGCTAATTTAAACATTCAGTGAAATTTTCATGTATCTACAGTTATTTGTTTTTGAATTACAACAAAATAAGGAAATCGCTACATGGGAAATCGAGTGAATATTCAATGTTGTAAAAATTTGAATTTCAAACGCTCATAAAAATTTAATTTGACTTTCTTATAAACATTTTTCTTTTGATAAAGGTAGACAAACTTATAAGGAATCTTGTGTTTAATTTTCAAATCTTAGATTTAAAAAGAAAAATTTTTACGAATTCTTAACTCAAAATAATTTGCTAATTTTCGTGATTTTCCCATATTTTGTCAATTTTTGAACTTTAAATGCTTATAAAAAAAAATTGTGACTAAGGATTTTTAATATTTTTCATCTGCCTTTGAAGCAATATATTAGGAGCCTTCTATTAAATTTTCAAGCTTTCGCAACCAACAAATAAAATTTTATTGATATTTTTAGAAAAAAAACTAAAAAAAAATGGAAAATGAAAATGTCCCTAAACAGTTCAAAATAAATCAAAATATTTTGAAAATGTTATCGTGTATAGAAAATGCAAATATAAACAACCAGTGAAAATTTCATGTATATACGTTCATTTGTTTCAGAGTTACACCAAAAACCAAAATCGATTTTTTGGAAAACCAATTTTGCGTAAAAATTCCCGTTTTTCCTTAATTTTTATGTTGTTTTTCCCGGCGCTTGTGAAAACTACTGGGAAATTTATACTTTTGACCCCCCAAAGTACCAACTAGATTCACTTTCCTATCAGAAAAGCTACTGATGAAGAAAATCCAAGCACTTTTACTGTCCTAAAACGTGATGACAGACAAAAAAATAAAAAAATAAAAAAAAAATAAAAAAAAAAATAAAAAAACACACATCATTGTAAAATCAATACATTCATCGTTTCACTCAGAATCTAAAAGGTAGGCAAGTGGGTGTCGCTCTACTGTACAGTATGTTATTACAAGTGAGCCATTATACTGAATTGTGTTAAATTAAAATTCGATGATATTATAATATCATTGCTGAAGAAAAACGAATCTGAGCTAAGACAGGAGTGTCAGCCTATGATAATTATATTTTTAACTACAAAATAATTTTAAATTTTTAAATTTGACAAATTTTTTCAAAATTCAAATGTTGAATGAACTTTAATAAAAAATCGACCATGTATTATTAATATATCAAACGCCTTGTATTAATTTTTCACGCTTCTTGATCCAACAAATTTAATAACAAATTGACAATAGAAAAAACTAAAAAAAAAACGAAAATGTCCGTAAACAGCTCAGAAAGAGTGAAAGTGTTATAGGAATTGATAAAATATAGTGTAAATTGTTAAAATTATATACAGTTTTTAATTAATAAAAATGAGATAAATAATAAATTATATATGGTTGTGTGAATAATATCAATATTATCCTATGTTGTAAAAATTTGAACTTCAAACACTCATAAAAATTCAATTTGAATGTCCGGTAGATATTTTTTTCATAAAATTAAAAAAACCTCATATTATATGTATTATATGTTTAAAATTAAAATAAGATTATATTATATATTATATTGATGTCAATATTAACTATATAATCAAAACTATTTAAAATGTAGCTAATATTTATTTAATAGATTAAATTATCGTACAAACATTGCTTCATGTCACTTATAAGTTACAACGTAAAATACGTTACACTTTTACTAAAAAATCTATTTAATTCTAATGAAATTATTATTTTACTTGTATTTTAAAAAGTAGATAATTGGGTTAGAAATATAAATCGAGTTATAGAATTGTTATGCTTAATTAATTGGTTAATATTTTTATGCAAACAGGAGCTTTAATTAAAAAGTAGGTTTGCGACGTATGAGCTAGGAGGCAGCGCACCATGTAGAATTCATAGGCGACAATTTACGCAACGGTCTGTAATGACGCGAAACGTCCTGTACGACTGTCCGTGAAATAATAATGTACTTTTCCCGCGATTACAACAAGCGGGCCGCGTCGCGTACACGATGGGCGTGGTTACGGCCTACCGCGACGGCGGCGATACGGCGCACAACGCCATCTCTTGAGCGTTGCATTCGTTTCACTTTTACTAGGACGGCCTCTTAATATAGGTAAGGACTGATGTGTACAGCTGACAATTATAATTGTGCAGGTCGGCCTACCTATTATTTGCTCGCTGCAGGCGGTTCGACCGACAAGGACGTCGCGGTTCCTATACGACTGTACAACAGTATGTCAGTATAATAGGTATATATGGGTACTTCTGTGTACGTAAATATAACGACGTGTTGAACAAAAAGCGTTACGTCATTTGAGTATTTGACCACTTGTATGAAGACGTTATTATATTGAATGGGTAGGTACATATTATTATTATCATTATGTACGAATACCGTTCCGTTTTGTTTCATGAACAGCAGACGTTGTGCGCGGCCCGACAATATAAAACATTATTATTAATGATAGCGTCTATTTTTAGGAACAGATTGTCGTCGTTTCCGCGCGATTCGACGTTTTTCACACGGTGCCGTTGAGTGCCAAGACTACGGGCGGAGGAGGAGGCGGTCTTGGAAATTCCGAAGAGTAATCACTAGCGATTTGCCACCGTCTGTCACAGTCGTCGCAGGCGGCAATTTTACGGACCCGTGGACGGAGACTGGTGCGAACGCTCGTCTACTACGACGACGACGATATTATATTAAGGTATGGCTGGTATAACATAATACGGCGAGGAGACGTTCTCACGGGAGGGATTTCGACGCAATTAAACCACAGATAGCGTCTCATAATAGTACACTGTGCATACGCATACTATATAGCTATATATATGACGACGTGGTGATGTTTGTTCAGGCATCACGCGGATGAGGCGGCGGCGTTACGGGCGACGGGTTAAATTCAATATTTGTTCAGTGACCCAAACGCGCGGGGATTGAAAAAAAAAACCCCGAAAAACACATAATACCTACGAGTGCCCAACTCCTCTCGCCTACGCATCGACATAATATATTAATATACCTGTATGTATGTATACATATTATTATTATTTTAATATTCTTCTCACACCCCGTCGACGCGCGACGGCGTCATTGCGTTGTAACACAACCTGCTTGGGAACGTCGTTATAATGATATATTATGTAGGTACAATGTACATATACGGTTGAAGGTGTATAAAATATCTATGTACCTACATGCGATATTAATATATTATTAATACTATAATATACGGCTTGAAGCTCCGATACCTATATACTCGAGCCGTCAAGGTCGAAGGGTTTAACGTCGCGATCGGTTGCACATCGGCGTGCATGCAACACTTACATATCATGATCAAATATTAAATACTATATAGGTATACAATATGATAATATTAAATTGGTTTTAAACGATGCGACCACCGATCAAACGATCATCGTCGCTTATTCGTTGAAAAATAGCAAGTAACGAACACGCGTCACATATATTTATATCTTACAGACAGTTAAATTATACTTGTAGGTACTTGGGTTTATTTTATTTTCAATATTTTTATTTCCCCAAATTAAATAATTGAATTTTTCAATAAATTTGCTTTCCAATAAAAGTTATTTCAATCGATTATTACTTGTAAGGTGTTTATAGCTTGATTTCTTAATTTGACAACAATACAACATTAATGGACTAATGTGCTAAAGGGTAGCTTACACGTGATATTTTTTCAACTTACGAAAAAATGAAATTTTTTTTGTTTAACTAAACTGTTGCAGTTGGTTACATTTTACATTAATAATAGAAGAAATTAGAAGGAATATGGTATATACATTATTTGTACAAATATATTTATTAAAAATACAAATCTTTGGCCTGGACAATGTTGGGCTTGACAGCTAGTAATGTATATATTATATCAATACGCTTTTATTACACATTTACACAAAGTATTTGGTTCTTATGTTATTATCCCAATTCCCAAGAGTTCAAACTTATTTGTATTTTGTTTTCGTATAATAATTTATTCTATATAACTACAATATTGCTTTGCGTATACAAAAAAATTCATGTATACGTACTGTGTATAACGGTTTTTTTTGCTAATTCAAGATAATTATTATTCATATTAGGTATGTGCTTTTAACGATGTCATAATTATTATGAGGTTAAAAGGTAAATAAAATCGTGAAATGTATCTGTAAAGTAGGTAGGTACTTAAACACCTTATATTTTAACATGTTTATATATTACCTATACAATTAGAAACCGCAATCCTTTTCGGTGCACGTGAAGTTATCGATAATGACCAATGAGTAACTATATGGTATTTGATGATCGTTTATTATGTATAGTAATATTGTTATCGTCGTCACCGAGGACGACTGATAAATATATTATATCTTCAATAGTATTGGTAATACTGACTATATAATATAATCCGTAGATATCAATTCCATATTATGTTTACACGAACGCGCGAGCCGCCTATAATATATTGAGTATAGATATGTAATTTATAATACGGGGTCCACGGCACGTGTGTGACTACTAAATGGAATTGTTACAACATAAATTAGACCGCTATGTGATATTATAAACGCAAATATATGTACAATTTATTATCATATTATCTGTGTGCTACGTTCGTCGGTATGTGTTTGTACGCGTTTACCTATCAATAATACAGGCGTATATAGGTACATAATATACCTAATAGTATTATAAGCGCACACGTACGTGTGTGCAGTGTATGTGTTGGTGTGTGCATTAGGCGTCGTTTACTCGTTCGTACATTATAATATATATGTATTATATTATATTATTATTTTCGTTCGTACCCGAACCGGTTGCCCGCCACCGATTTCCTATTGGAAAACATGCCCAATTTCCACTCGGCGCGAGAGCGCCTCGCCGAGTCATCTAATCGAGTTATGCAAATGCGGACGCGTATGCACACAGGACACGGCGTTCCCACAGTCGGAGCGGCGGGTAATTAACTATATATAACGCGCGCGTACAGCGAGTAGCCCGAGTGGTCTTTCACCTTGTTTGGACACGTGCGACCGGATCGGAGAGTCGTCGAAAAAGACGCGATGGTCGCTAATTAGAATAACACACGTACTCGTTCGGCTGTATAATATTATACATTTATACTTGTGCGTATATTATTATAAGTTTATCATTTTCCGCGCTAACGAGTATCCCCTCCCCTCCCCTCCCCCTTACACTCACACCGCACCGACGAATGACGCGACAACTTGACCCGCTTTTTACGCGACGCGATAGTATTTATTAATATAATATAAAATTCGTGTTTATTTTTCGGTTCTCGTACATGCAAATCAAAGTGTATACTATACTATACACTATAATATTATTATAATAGGACGTCGCCGTCATTGGTGGCACGAACTTCTATAAAAATGTATAAATCATAAGTATTTTTTAAATAACTACCACCTACAAAATAAGGTACCAATAGTATTTAAGTAGATTGGAAAATTTATAGGTATACTACTATACTCATATTATATGTTTGTATTGTATAGCATCCACCTATTTTTTAGTCGAAGCAAACAATATGTGATTCTGATACCTCTACCCTGGATGATGTGTGTAAGGCACAATAATTGTTAATACTTAATATGTATAGGTACCTATGTACCTATTTGATTGCACGATACCTTGATGAAAGAAATTTGTTCTTCCAAATCTGTGTGAAAAAAATCACTCCTGGATATTTGCATCATTGATATATGATTCCTATTATTATATTATGTGCGTTTACTTTTTAGTTACACCGGTTTGGACAATTACATTTCTTGATTATAATTTCGCGTTCACTCGTTGTTATTCGTTATTTTTATTTAATAATTTAGACTATTATACATTTCTACTAAGTAGTAAGTACTAAAGTACCTATAGATATAGAAATCAGTCATTTAAATTGTGTTTCAATAGTCAAATGTCATTTGTCGGGCGCAAAGTCGTTATTATTCTCGTGAAACAACGAACTTTGAAAAACTTTATAATTTATATACAATACACTTTTGATTACATAGAATTTTCAGTGAGCAGTGCGAGCACGTTTCTTACAATCCCGAATACATATAATTGTTTATGCCAAATCAGATGTAAATAACCAAATATCTTGAATTGTAACTCAAATCTCGACTTGCAACAGAAAAAATACCTATAATATATAATAGATATTTAGCTATTTATGAGATAAACAATATTCAAATTTCAATAGCTATTATTTTTTAATTTCTTAATTTTTATTTATTCTTCAAGAAGATAATGGGTCCACTGAACATGTTCGTTATACAGATATTATATGAGTAAATAATAATTGAAGGGTACTTGAGTTAAAATTATTACTAACATTTTTTGAAAATAATTTTTATTGTGATTTTATTATTTTAATAATATAAAATATAAATACACATCACAGAAAAATACTTTTGGTCAATTGAAAGTTTGAAAAATTATTTTCATAAATATATAGGTAGTACAGCCAGTAGGTACCCAGCAGGTAGCATGCAGCTATCGTGGAATCACGTAACATTGGTAAGCGTGTGAGAAGTTTAGGACTTTCCAATATATTTGAGGGGGGTTGTAGCCCCCACACCGCCATAATCACTTATAAACATAAAAAAAAACAAATATTTATTTAATCAAGTTTTATTTTTCACAATAATAATATACTATCTGTGGTAGGTAATCGGAATAAGCATCTACAGGCTGAAATATTACTCATAACCACATGCAAATGATTGAACAAATATTTTTTTAAAGCTAATTAGTGTAATTACCACATTATTAATATTTAACTACAAATAAAACTCATTAAAAAATTAAAAATCAAGTAGGTACCTATTAAAAAAAATAAAAATAAAAAAACAATCCATGTTAAAAGTTTAAAATATATAGTACCAGTTGAATACAATTTAACTTACTTTTATATTTATCATAATATTATATTTAGCCACGATATTTATATTGTAATATTTTCAAACACTAACAATAATATTTTGTTTTATATTAGGTATATATTCCCGAAATTGAATATTACGTTTCCTAATAATATTTTGATGATAATGTAAATATTAATTATTATTATTATTATTAGGAGTCGTTTTTACAAGATTTACTTATAGATACAATATTTAAAAGATTATAAAATAAAAAATAAATAATATTTCGAATGATCGATACGTCGAATAATACAAATATTTTTTTTTTTTTTGGGGGGGTTGAGGCTTCGAAAACTGAGGTCATTAGCATGTGGAACTGTGGAGGAGAGTACTGTAGGTTTTGAACACGTGTTTGTTTGTTTTTGGCAGAATTTTTAATTGCGGTCACCCATAGGTATCTGCCATGCCCGGGCGGGGTGGCAACCTCTCTCTCCGGACACCGTGACTGACCGAAGAAAAATGCCGTTCGTGGCCGAGTTCGACCCGGTGACGGTGCGAGTCGCAACCAACTATAGCCCGTATTACAATCGTTAAACCAAAGTTAAACCACAGAATTCGGCCGGTAAAATCAGTGGGTTAAAAGTCCGCTCGGCCACTCTGTCCCCCATACAAATAATTATTAATGAATGTAGGTAGGTACTAAATATTTTAAAAAACCATTAACATAATATGTTGTTTCATATCGTGATATAAAACAAAATAATATTATTGTTAATGTTTGAAATTGATTTATTATATATTAATTATTTTTAACGATAATTATGCCTATATTACCTATAGGCTATAATTAATATATATATTTGAAGTTAAATATTAATAATGTGGTAATTACACTAATTACCTATAGCTTTTAAAAAATATTTAATCAATCAATTTCATGTGGTTGTCAGTAATACTGTAGTCTGGGGGTTATTTCTCTTAGGGCCGCTTTCACCACTACTTTAAACTCCGATTAAAGTTAAACCGGTGTTTAATCGGCCGAATTTGCCCGGTTAAATATCTGTTATCAGTCGATTAAGCGTAATCGAAGTTTAAAGTATTTGGTGAAAGCGGCCCTTAGTGTCGGGGATTTTTTTCCTGGAGGGTTGGTAGGGGTTTTTTCAGTAGATTTTAATTATGCAGTTCACTGTCTGTATATTAGTTCAGTGCATATACTGTAAAATTATGTATAATAATCTTACTAATATACCAACATCAATCGTTTACTTAAAACAATTAGAGGTAAACAGCTAATTTACCATATTTATCATAGGCAATATAAAATAATTATAAAGTTTAAACAAAAATTAAATAATTAAATTGTTTTCAAAAAAAAATAATAAAATAATAAGAAATAGAGTTGAATTCTTAAAGATTTATTAATATTTTAGGAAACAATTGAATAATTTTTTTGTTGGCTACTACAAGTTTTGGGGGGCTAAGCCCCCCAGCCACTCCTAGTTGCGCTTGTGATTTTAGTATACCTATCCTATTGAGCAGAATAGTATGAGTGGGCATGATGTGTATTATATACTCATAAGTCATAATGTGTACTAATGTATTTTTACTTATACTATATAAAGTTGTTAATGATTATAATACCTAATAAACCCAATTTTTTTAAAAACTGTACTTAATCTATACAATAGTGAATAGTCAATATACCTTATATAAGTATAGGTTTGAATAAATGTTTGATGTAATTAGTAATTATCTACAATATTTTCGGTTTAACAGAAAACGGGAAGGCACGCCTTGCAGACGTCATAAGTGGGTAGGTATACTTAGTTAAAATCAACCGAAATTCTAGCAAATCGATTATAAAAATTAAAACGAAAACAAAAAACCGCATATATATAATGTACAATGTGCCTACCAATAAAATATATTATAATATATATAATTTGTTAATTATTTATAGTATTGGTACCTAATTATAAACATATTTTAAGCACTTTAAAAATATTTAATTAAGTATACCTACCTACTAAATAATTTTTTTCTCTCTACAATTTCATAGGATTATACAAAATAATATGCATTATATAATTAGGTACACGTTTCTAACATTATACCTAACATTTTTGATATTCTATAAATATTGGAATTGGAAATGATGCTATCTTATAATATAATATTATATATTCATAACGATAATTATTCATTATAGACTATATATTTCTTGGTGAAAACTAGACTGAACAGTGTACACTGTACACCCATACAAAGTGTTACTGCGGAATGGGAAAAAAAAATAGAAATAGAGATCTACATCTGCTTACACTAGACCCTCCAATGTAAGCACCATTGGTTATATACTTATATATTATATATATATATATATATATATGTACTATTTCGCGAAAAAAACACACTTATCTTCAAACTCAGCGTGTTTACATGCAATTATATTTTGAATTCCCACAGTCTATGCTCGTTTAATAATATTTTTAGCGTGTTAATAATAAGGTATAGCAGTAGTAGGTAATACTAATAATAATAGGTACCTAAGTACACACAAACACGACATACGAGTATACGATATACACTAAGTAAATTTATTTTGCTTATTTCCTTTCATTTCACGGTGTGCACCTACCACCGAGCTTAATATTTTTTTGACTATTTTCGTTGGTTAACTTTTTCAATATATAGGTATATATTAGGTGTAAATAGTGATTCACCGAGCATGTTCACCCCCCCCCCCTCCGAATTTATTCTTTCAAATAGAAAGTTTTAATCACGAACTTTTCGAATTCTGATTTTTAGAATTTATTTGTATTAAAATATATAGGTATATATTATACATATTTAAAATTATCTATAAATAGTTAATATATTAATATTTTATAATTTGGTTTGAGTGTATATATATACATAAACTAACTATCACGTCTATTGTATATGTTATACTTTTATTATATATGAAATTATTTAAGTAATAATTATTTTTTAGATATTGAGCGGAGTGAGGAAGCTATAGTGGTTTTACAATGGTGTTTTTTTTATATACTGTATACAAAAGTTCTACCAAAAGGAGGTCTTCGATTTTAACATTATAGTACCTTATATTTTAGCAAATTGGATCAAGATGGTACTTTAAAGAGGTCATTTTTCGATTTTCTCAATATTTACCTACTTAAACGGCTAAAAATGGAATTTTAATTTCTAACTCTTTGTGAATCACCATAGCAAAGAAGAAAAAATCATAATATTATAATATTAATTCAATATACAGGCTATAATAAATAATAACAATATAAGAAATCCAGACTTACAAACCGTCTCCTCTCAGAATCGTTTTTCTTATACAATGATATTATATTATTGAATTCAAGTTTAATATAATCTATTATACATTGACCTACTTGTAACCTACTGTACAGCCGAGCGATATCTACTTACCCGCTTTTTTATGTTTATAAATTAAATTATTTATAATATGTAAAACCATTATTAAGAACTATTATACGCAGTATTATCTTATAAAAAGTTAGATAACTCAAAAACTATACGTAGAGCTACTAATTTGAATTTGGTTTTAAGTGCTTCAACATTTTCAAAAAAAATGTTGTACAAAACAATTTACAGTAAAAAATGTTTGTTTATATTTAAAAAAGAAGTTTGTATTGTAAAAACACACTCTTAAAATGGTATGAAAATCTAAGATCATTTAACTTTTTGAAAATGTGGTCCTTGTATAACTACTATACTTGAAAATCATAATTTTAATTAATGCATATTATCAAAACGAAAAAATAGTGATGAATCTCCCAATATTACTATATCGTCTCTTAAAACAGTATAGTTTGATCATAGTTTCTAAATAAAAAAATTGTGTTGTATAAAATGATGAAATTAGCTTATAGCTACTATTTGAAGTTTAAATACCTGCAACTTGCAAGACTATCAAGTATTGCTAATATGTACATATTATAGGTACAAGGATATTATGGCCTATATTGCTATATATAGCCTATATTATATGCCTATAGGCATATAATATATCGTATGATGTGATGCCTATATTCTTGTTTGGGGATGGCGTTCTCTTTCCTGATATGGCTTTTAATTATGTATACATTTTAAAGTGAGTTGTGACTTGTGAGCATTTTAAAATTTAATATTTTTCATAGTTATAAATTGTAACTCACTTTAAAATTTAAATTAAATTAAAACATCGATACAAATTTGAGCGGCTCTGGATAAAATATTAAAATTCTTTAATTCATCCTAATAGGTACCTACCTATTAAAGTTGACATCATACGTTACACTGTTGTGTTGACGAAGAGCCTACTTTGTGGACGTCAAACGATTACGTGTGCTCAAGAGATAGTGATGCGTAACGTGCTGCAGAAGCAGCAGTGGTTCAAACCACGCCTCTAGTCACGCGTGTGATGGACCGCTCATGGTAGTTGTAACTTGTATGACGGAAGCGCCAATGATTTCGTGATATGTGCGTCACATCAATTCACTCAGTCAATAGCTATGTATCACGATGTAGAGAAGATATTATCTTATCTATACATCGTGATATGTATTTATTTTAAGCGATATATTTTGTATACACGCGTGAATTAATAATTATTTATGGCTTCTGTTGGCTTGAATTTATTATTTATTTATATGTATAAATTAGAGATCATTTTTAAGACAATTTTTCGTCGTTATTTGAATTATTGATGAATCACGCTTTATTTTGTATTTAGTAAGTTTTGCATATCAAACAGTATCTAAATAGGAAATTTGTAAATTAATGAACTTATAGCGAATGATACGCACTTCATTCGATAGGTACGCATATAAAATGTGTGTGTGGTCTCATAAATTAATATTTATAGTTTATGCAATTTTTAAATATATAGGTATATACAGTTAAAAAATTGAAAAATAAATAAAAAAAACAACATAATTTAAGTATACAAGGGGATGAGCATGGTTGCTGATAATTACTAACTGTGTATACATATTTATATGTGTATTATACTAATATACTATTATACTATACTAGCTGTTCGGCCAGGCGTTGCTCACATACTGATAGAAAATAGTTATCATTTTGCTGTAGATTGAGTATTGAAACTATAAAATTTAAGAAAAATTAATTCAAATTAAATAAAAAAATTAAACATTTATACCCCTCATTTTCTTTTACTGGTTGGATCGAAGATTTCAATGACGTAAAATCTGCCCCTGATTCACATAAATAATTTTGAAAACATCGGTCCAAAAGTTTTTGAGTCTATTAATCTCGACTATAACCACATCAATTTTTATATATAAAAGTATAGATCAATTTAATGTTTTTGTTAATTTTTTTTTATGGAATTTATAGTAGGTATTTTATACATATTTTTTTTATAAGATTAATATTATTAAGTAGGTACCTATACCGAGTGCTATTTACTCTAAGCAGCAAATAAACCGTAATAGAGACGTGAGACGTCGTATACACTATACGTATTACATATTAATGTACATATTGTAATCACATGATTGTCAGCGCCAGGTGGTTTAAGCTTCTATATCATCACGCGATAGGTCTTATTATCGAAAATAATCACACGTGTTATAGATACCGAAACCTTTTGAAGCACATAAATTAGTAATTCGATAAAATCAATATCATTGTTCATTCATTATAATATGTATATAACTATCGCGTAAAGTATAAAGAAAGGGCGTTGACTGCGATTACATAAGAATGATACTATATACCTATACGATGATCGGAGGTGAATCGCGATCGTATGTCTATACTATATGTGTATTGTATACATATAGGTACAGCTAGTATACACCTCTCTAGTCTATTTACACATTTCACATCCTTCACTCTTTTCAACGTACCTATTTCTTCTTCTATATGTATATATAAGTGTACAAAATGCAGCTTAGTCGATCTAGACTAATGCAAGTTAAAATATTATAAAATGTTATAATATATTATAGTCAATAACATTTCGTCGGTTCAAATGTTAATAACAACTAATTACGTGATTTCGAAAAACTATCAATTTGAGAAAAATTATATCTGTCATTTTATCATGTATTTGAATTCTGTACTGATACAAGAGGGAGGAAAAACTCATTATTTGATATTATTATAAAGTTTTGCCAATATAGTCTATAGATCTATCAAGACATTTCTTGATATTTTGATAATATAATAATATCCACATTGAGCATTACAAAATAAACGTCATATAATAAATACTAATTAATGCTAAAACCATCGAATCATTAAAACAAAATATTTAATCATATTTAACTATATTTATCAGTAAATTTTAGGGGAGTATAACAAAATCGATAGATTAACCTTAGATCATATACTATGGATGGAGCCACTGCATATTATTTTGAAGCCGATATTAGCGACGAGTCACCGAATTAGGTGATCGATATGCGCATGCGCGAAACAACTCGTTTAATATTAATATTATAACTGTCCCCATCCCAGCCGAGTCACAGAATTAGGTGTTCGATATGCGCATGCGCAACGCAACCTCTCGCATATTTATCAGCTGGTGATTATAATATTAATATTAAACGAGTTGTTTCGCGCATGCGCATACCGATCACCTAATTCGGTGACTCGTCGCTAATATCGGCTTCAACTTTTTGTATTGCTATAATACGCAGTGGCTCCATCCATAGTATATGATCTAAGAGATTAACTTGAATTCAATAAATGAAAACCGTTCGAAAAATTGATATTGTGTCAATAGCCAGTATATAAAGTAAAAATAGCTAAAGGTAAGACGATTTCGCACAGGTCTCGTTAGCAGGTTGTGGAAGTTTATCATTAGATTCGGTCACTTAATACTCCGATTTATCGAACGGTCGCGGCGCATTATAACGCGTTGTACGTGCTGTGTCGGCGTACAGAACACTAAAATTTCATTTGTGACAGTAATGGACATTGAAAATCGGTATTAGTTGTTTGCGAAAATCCTAAATAATCGCTTTCCATACTTACTAGTTATTGCAATATAATATACTGTATACATTATTATAATATATCGCGTATACTAAATGTATAATATTTAAACGCGTGAATAATTAATTCGTATCGCAGGATAATAATCGTCGTGGACCGCTATACAACACAACCATATTATACATTATAATAATATTATAATATACGCTCGTCCTCGTAGCCAATCGGCTTGTTATTTATCACTCGTTTCTCTACAAAATAACCATACATATTAGGTATACATATTATAAAAATATTATATTATATACCCTGGTATTGCCGTATAAAGAACTCGCCGAACGTATAGGTTATAAATTACTTATAATATACATCTTATATACAATTGCGTTTATAGCTTCTGTGTAAAGGTTGGTGTATTTAACATTTTTATATAAAAGTATAATATTGCAATATAATAATGATAATATTATTATGTTTTTTATATGATCGAGACCTACAAAGAAAAAGAGAATCATTCGATTTCGGTGACAGTGGGGAAAAAAATACGAAAATCGCCTCGACGACTGCGTCCATATACTATTATTATTATTATTTATTATGTTTCCGTAGCATAAAATATATATGATAATATTATATGCAGTCCCGACGTGACTTCCGTAGCAGAAGCGAATCGTCAGCCATATAGTTTTAAGAGGGAGTATGGCAAAAGAAGAAGTTTTAAAATGTTTTTTAATTGTTTCGTTATCGAGTAGGTAATAAATAATAATATTTAAGAACTAATAACGATGTTTACTCTTTACTGTACAGTCGTAAATTCGTTTTAATTTAAAAATATACAATTTCAACCATATTTATATCATAGACCCTATGCGATATTATAGACTATAGAGGTGGCAATAAGGGGTTGTGTTTTGGTAGTTATTGGGTCGGCGCACAGAGACATGTGTATGTTGTGTACCCACTTGTTGCCACTCTGTAATGGCTTCGAGTCTGCGGATATTATGTGTATGTCATAACGTTTTGGTCAGGAATAATCAGTCGAGAGGTGCAGGGGTATAGCAGGATGTTAGGCTAAATCACTTTTAAGTACCAGCTGTCCACTCCTACAACCATCATAATATATAGTATTATAGTCCATTCGTTATAGACCGCGGCACCCTTAATCCCATTTCCGCTGCACGAGACTGAAAAAAGGAAGAAAAAACCAACTCCAAAGTCAATCAATTAATCAATGACAATATTATATATGGGACATCCTCTACATACGGTGTATTTATGCCTTTAAATTACATTTTTGAACTCTGCATTAACTTCTTACGCAAAAAGTCAAACCCTATAATATACTAATCATAATAGTGACCCGCAGCGGCGGAGCGCACTCGTTCTGTCGCGCTGCAATAACAATCGCATCGGTCCGCGAAACGTGAACGGGAAAAAAATCGCGAGACGACATAAAATCGGCCACCGCCGTGCAATAATTTTGCACACACACACAAACGTATAAATAATAACAACAATAACCGGTCGGCGTGCGATTAAGGTAGGTATAGAGCGGCGGCGTGCGCGGTCGAGCTCGCGCGCGCGTGTGTGTGTTTCGCGTGCCTCGACGGCTGCGCGACGGCAATATTATTATTCTTCTTTTACCCGCTCGAGCACACACACACACACACACACACACACATTTATATATATATAAAACATAATAATATTATACATAGTAGTCGTCGCGCGGGCCGTGGGAACGCGCCGCCCGACCGCTTCACAAACCTTTTATTGTACTTTATTATTATATTATTATTATTATTATTATTGTATTTATATATATATATATGTGTGTACAGGTATATTATTACTATTATATTGTGTAGCGGCTCCTCACACTCTTCTCGTACGTAATTTTTTTTTTTACAATATATAATACATCGCTCGTGACGTCGTCTTACACACACACACACACACCATGGCCGTGAGCGTGCACCCGTGTTGTATACAATAAAATAATATAATATCGTCTGTGCCTGTGTGTGTGTGTGTGCCGGCGCGCGCGTACGGTCGCGAGCGGAACGTGCGATACATCTTGGCCCCCGCGCCACGACGTCCCGTGTCCAAAGAGGTGGGAAATATACGAGGTGGCTTTATAATATACATCACGTCAGTCACGCCGCCGCCGCCGATTGATATTTTATTTATTGTTATTACTATATCGTTATATAGTGTACAATAATAATATAATATCATATAAACGTGCATAAGCATAAGCCACCGCCGACACGGAGTGTTGAGAAACCCGCTCCTCCCATTCCGCCTCACGCCGCCACTGCAGCAGCAGCAGCAGCAGCCTCCGCCGCCGGCACGCCGTGTTGCCTCTGCCGCAACGCGAAACATAATCGATCGTACATAATAATAATATAATATATTATATTGTAGGTATGTGACCGTCTATCGATTTCGTCGAAGTTTGATCTAAATAACATCATTGCGTTCGATAATATGCCATGTGATCACTGCAATACGTCAACGCGCATGATATATAATATTATCACGACCACCCCATATTATGTTGTCATTTCTATTATATTATTATAATGTGTAATGTGAATCGTCAGGTCGATAGAAATCTACTTAAAAAGGTATTGCGTTTAAAAGTTTAGCAGTTTCGAGTATACAATGTTCTTTCTTCAATTATACCTATACATATTATATTTTATCCAAACTTTGATTTTGGGAATTTTTAAGTGTGTACCTATATTATATTCTGTAATATTGTCAAATACTTGGATTTTTTATGTAGTTCAAGGAGAGGCCGCAGTGACAAACTTATTTTTTAAAACAAGAACCACTATTTTTATTGTAAATACTAAATTGTTAAGAGATAATACTTTAATATCATATTGAATATAATATGGTTCTTTTATAATATTAGTTCTATAATAATTAATTTATTAGGTAGGTACCTATATTAAAAAAGAGTCAAAATTACTTTAGTTGTATAGAAGTATGTAGCACTATTTTTAATGAGTTAAGGCTTCGACAACTGAGGTCATTAGCCTGGAGGATATTTTTAGTCGGGTTTTTACTGTGGGGAGGATACTGTGGATTTGTCTTTAAGAACCTTGGTGGCTGGTGGTCACCTATCCAGGAGCTACTGACACCGGCCGATGCTTGGCATCAGAACACGTTAGTGACTGGGGACAACCAACGTGCAACACCATGCCATAGGCGAATTATATAACTTTTTAGTTTTAGTCTAACTAAAGTTTAATATTGGTAAAATTATTGTCATGGTAAAACGATACATTTTCAAACACAACGGGTGAAATTATTAGTATATTTAAAATTATTATTACATTTAGAGAAAATACTTATACATGCGTCATGCACTCTGAACACGCCAAGGGAACTTATGTAATATGATATTATCCGTTATTAGTAATACCGTCAGATATTATAATTTTCTGTACAGTGTACATACTAAAAAGTTGATACATTAACGATTAACCGGTACTTAAGATTTGGTTAACCGTGTCTATAAAATGTAAAAACCCGAATTTTAATTTACCACCATACCATTATTAAATAAATGTGACGCAAAATGTAAAAGGTTAGATACTTACATGGGATGTTACTTGTACACTACATGACAATATTTCAAACTTCTATCTACTCGTTTTATATGTTATGTTGAATTAATAGATGTAAATTATAAACAGAAGAATAAAATTAATTTAGCAGTAGGTATATCTGATAGCATGGCCTGCAATACGAACTATCGAGTCATATTATTATAATTTTTGTAGCCCCCTATATTTATTCTTCATAATTTTAATTTTTTTTTATTTACATTAACTTCTCAATAACTATAACAATTAAAGTTATTAACATGATTTTATGTTCTTGTGGACTTAGGTACTTAAAATATGAGATAGACAACTTATATATATACACCAAAGGGCTAATTTATGTAAAAATGGTAAAAACTGAATTATTAACCTAATAAGTACCTCCTATATAGTAGGACTATATATAGTATAGCTTAGTATGTGCATTTTAAAATTTAGGCAAATGACAATGATATAAATATATAATTGAATAATTACCTACCTATTATTAGGAAGGTATTACTATATTAACTTTTGTAGGCGTTACCTATACGGTTAGGTAATAACAGGATAAACACCTGTTAACATCATATGTGTAGGTATACTTTGATCAACAAATACGGTTATCTAAATAATAATTAAATCATATAGGTAGGTAGGTGGTAAGCATAAAGTTGACTAATGTAATGTAATAAAAAATGTATTGTATTTTGGAATTTTGATAAACTAAGTAATTAGGTTAGGTAAATTAAGTTTAGACCGTAAGGATCATTATATTCACTAAAATGAATTTTCTTTCTCGGATTTTTTTTTACTTTTTTACTACTTTGGGGTTATTTTTTAATTTCTTGGTTGAACTTGAATAACAAAAATCATGGGTTATTTGATTTACATATTTTGGGATCCTGTTAAATTCTGTTAGTCCATTACCAATCATGTTTAATTATATAAACCATCTGTACGATTGATCACAATATTTTCAATCGTATAATTTGTTCAGAAATATTCGATTTTTAATTTTGATTTTAATCTTTTTATAGACATCAAAGAACATTTTGTTGATGAGGGGGGGGGAATGCTTTCATCAAAATAATTCCTGTGTTCCCACTATCCTAATTTTATACTTCTTTTTATCTATATTTTGTATGTTGTCGAAATTAAAAAAAAAAATTTAACATTTAAATGATTCCTTTCGGTTGTGTTTTTAGTATATATTATAATGTATATATTATACTATATAGGTTCAAGCGTCACAGCCTCACAGGTATTCTTAATTTACCCGTCGCATTAAAATCTTGTTTTTTCAACACTATTATCATAATTTATTAATATATTGAGCGGTACCTATTAGAAATACCTAATACAATTAATTAATGGGCATTTAATTTTTAGATATAAAATTGTGTAATATCAACCTAATGGTGCAATATTTTAAATTTTTATCCTAATACCAAATTTATTCAAAACTAATTCCATCGCATTCCATATTCTAAAATCGAGCGGATCGAAGTATAGGTATAACATGCATGCATATACTGCAGTGTATATTTTCGTCGAAATACGATATATGACAGGTAAATGTTATAAAAAACGATTTCAGACGTAAACACTTAAGTGCTTTTAATTAAAACAAAACTCTCCATTTAAAATACACACACTGCATAGGTTATGTCTATACGCTTAATCGGTGATAAATTGTTGTTTCACTATTCCGATATAGCAATATATTTTATCATATAATATAACCTCTGAGCCGTATAGACTCACATTATTACATAGTTTCGATGGTATAATATTATATATACTATATAGAATATAGATAAAATTAAAAACGTGTATAATTTTTTTTCTTCCGTTGTTTGGTCATCAAAATAATATCTCATCCACCGTCGTTTCTCTTGCCCACGGCTTCGTTTCTAGGTCAATAAAAATATAATACATCTATTATTTATTTATTTATTTATTAGGTAGATAGTTTTTTTTTATTTCAATGCACAGATTAGACGTTAAATTATTACCGTCGTGTCCGATTGCATTTCTGTATTTTCCAGACGTAGCAGTTTATATTATACCTACTTTAGGCTAAACGCAACCTCCTACAGTATAGAGCACTATTTATCATGAGTACCTATTACTATTATAGTCGTGATCTGATTTTTTCCCCTATTTCAGGACAGTCGATAACGTCTAATAAATACAGAATGAAATACGACGGTGGCGACAGGACCAATAATTTCTATACAAACCTAACTGCGCTGCAGGTACCATTAACATATGAGGATATAATATAGTGCCTAACTATATAATTATATCATACGCATATAGGGCGGGAATTAAGTTTAAGGTTTTTTTTCCAATGAACGAATAGTCTGAAATTCATGCAGGGCGCTGTGTATATAATAATATAATATTATTTAATATTATTAATTATTATACCTAGGTACATCGTAAATAGGTAGGTATAGTATACAGCTGCAGCTTCGACGAGCATCAGTCCCGTACTCCCGTGTAAGCAGAACGTCATTCTGAAATGAGTGTTTCTATAATATTATAATATTTATTACATATACGGTTATAAAATAATAAACGTACCTGTACTTCCTCAAGTGACTTGAAACTCGAGTTTCTATAAACCTAGAGAATACATGATATAGCCTTAGTAGATAAGTTTAATAGTGATAACAGGTATACGGTATATATTATGAAATAATATGATAGAGGCTTCAAATTTAAATTATTGTTAATATATTCGATTTCAATAATCATATCATGGTATAATATTTGACTTTAGAGCTGTTCGATATCGCAGATTTGTCGTATTTATTAACAAGGTGCCTCTATTCATTAAAATTTAACACTGTTGTACGTATTTATGGTATTTACTGACTACTGAGTATATAATAATAAATTAATAATAATAAAATGTAGTTTAACTCTTTGTTTAGCGGGCGCCGATGCGTGTAGTATATGTATTTATGTGAGTGCTGCACAGTGCACACTGCAACTCGGAGGTCGTATATTTAAATTATAATATAAGGCAACGCGCCCAGACGGCGATAAGATATATAGCTAGGCGATATAGCTGGTCATAGGTAGGTACTTATATAGTACATGGTGACATGGTGTATTGACTTCGGTTGTACTTAGGACGATTTACATATTGTTATCGGTATTGCATATCGACATTGCCATTAAACAGTTACATGGAGTGGATAATATAAATGCACTATGCACAGTCGTGTTGAAATAGAAAATGTTCGTCAGAGTATAATATTATATATTTTTTTTTTTTTTTGCGTTTTTTTAAATTTTAAATATTATGATTCAGCATACTGAACCCGTATAATATTTACGTTCATTTAAATCTTGTATGAGAAATAATATTATTATGTCCAAACGGACTGGGTATACATCCTATCATATAAAAAATTCTAAAATTGACTTATTAGAAAACCGCGGGTGGCCGATTTTTATAATTTATATATTATTTTGTGTGCCTAAAGGTCCCGCCAATAAATTTTCTGACTGTAGGGCCTCCTGAGCTCCTCTCGCGTACCTACCTACAATTACTATTTTTCGGATTCGATAATTATATACACGGCAATATCATATTATTATCGTGAAGTATAGTAAAACAATTTACCACTGCATTATAATTTTTAATTTACAATACACATCTCGAAGCGTTTGTCGAACGCGTATTTCCTATTTCCTCCGACGAAAACATGAGTATTTCTCGGAACACGAGTTTATGAGGTATATGCAATGCATATAATTATTATTATATTGTGTATAATAATATTAAACGTGGTATAATCAACCGAGCGATTATAATGTATTACACTGCACGTGCATCGCGCCGAGACCAAGAAAATATAAATAATAATTACCGGTTTCAGTAATAATGAGATTTAAAAATTAACGAGAACGTGTATACGCAATACACGCTATAATATGGGTATATATCGTATATTATATCATATAATATTTTGATTACATGTAAGTATATACCGGTAGGTATATTATATTTAAATACGCCTCGCACGCGTGTGCGTATGGTGTATCCTAAACTAACCTATGTAGTACTTATATTTATTAATTATTGTTACATTGATTATTACCTATATAGATATATTATTGTATCCAAATTGTTATCCAATTTATAAATGTCTTAAAGATCTATTGTACCTCTTTTAACATTACAAAGTTATACATAGTACCTACAATCTACATACCTATACAAAGTTAGTTATAATATTTTGATTTTCATTTCGTTATGAACATTTGTATTTTGTTAGTAGGTACCTACACAAAATAATATTATTATGTCCATTGATTAAAGTTTATTATATCTATATATATAAAAATTAATGTTTGCCCGTTGTGTGTCCTGTATGGCTGTATGCATTCCTAAATGGCTGGACCGATTTTGATGACATTTTTTGTGTGTTCTTGAGTGGTACCTGGGATGATTTAGATTCAAAATTGGACCAGGTGGATCCAACCCGGAGAGGTGCTCCAACAGGGATTTTTAGATTTACGATGGAAATGTTTGTTTATAAATTGTTGCCATTGGCTAATCAGGTAAAAGCTGGCATCAAATTAAATTTTTGAACATTATTACCTACCAAGGTGCCTGAGTTGCACTTATTGCATCGAGTTACACCCAAAAGGAGTTTAATCATCATAATTTTTTCAAGAATTGGCATTTTTTACTGGTATAACTAAGTGCGCGGGATCAGCTTAGTATTATATAAGGTACATCGTAATCTAAAATGTTAAGGCAAATAATCATGTCACATTTTAGTATTTATTGAACACGTGATATTTAATTATTATATTTTATCATTGAAGTATTTTGTACTAATTAATAAAATAACTCACTAATCATGATAGTAGAGTAGAGGCGCATAGCGCACCTTAGTAGTCCATTGTTAATATTATAGTCAATACTTAAGACTTGTTAATACAAAAAGATGTTGTTCATTAAAAAAAACAACGATGCTAAAGTACACTCTGCCACCTTCCAAATGTATGATACCTATTAAAATATATATTTGAATAATTTAGTTAATTTTAGTTAATTTTAATAAGTTAAATTATGAAATACGATTTTATTTTAAATACGGATGATGATCGGAGAGACTGTTATTTAATTTCTTTGGATTTTCTGGTCTATAAATTCTAATTTGTATCATATTATTAAGTTTTTAAAGATTAGACAAGTTTATACACGAATATGATAAATTGATTTGATAAATACTTTTATTCGGTAAACCATGGTTTATAGTAAAATTATATATTTAGTAGATAATTTATATACAAGTAAATAGTAATAAGCTGTTTATTTTTCTATATCATAGGTAGGTAGGTATGTTTAAATGTTTAATATTATAATACTATATAGTATATTCTTTCTTTAGCTCATGCAGGTTTTGTCGGTAAAATAATTAATAACGGTTATAATAAGAGGTTTGGATATCGATTACGTTAAAGGAGTAAGTATAGGCAATATAACAACTTCGTGTATATGTTTTATGTGCGATGTAAATTACAGGGCCATGTTGATTTTAGTAATCTAGACCACGACTTTATATGATATTTTATTATAATTCAACTATATGATATATTATTATATTAACTAAACAAACCGACTTCGACGGGGAAAAAAGTTACGGTTCTATATCGGTTTTAGTGTACCTCAGTTCACAGGCAAAGCAGCATCGGTGTACCTACGTATTGCAAATACTAATTGGACTGAGATGGGAATTCCTCCCGTTGGGAATTAGATTTAGCACTTAGTATATTTTAAAACCTCTCTGTAAACTTTTCCGATATCTCTAAGAGTCTGCAACTTTCGTCAAAAAAGGTCTAGTAGTTTTTGAGTCAATACCTATATTATAAGCTAAATACATAAGGACATTGTCTTTTATTGTACATTTGAATATAAAAAAAATAAATCACCTAAATATTATTTTCTTTTATTTTGTATTGGCTAGACTATACATTATTTAAAAAAATTTAATTTCTGAAACCAATGGCAGTCCTATGTATGAGCAAAAAATTATTTGGCTTTCGTGAACCAAAATAAAATTCATGTGTGAGTCACTCTATATAGCAATCTATAGTGATTATTGATAGAAGAATAGCTTTAAACACAAATGTCATTCGCTTTATCAGTGTAAAATATTTGAGTATCACCATACACCTCCACATTCCCGTCTATAATATTATATTACTGAAAAATATCTTAGACTTATAAGATTAATTTAATACAACAGTTAGGTACCGTGAAAATTGCAAGCCTCAAGCTATAATTATTAGTTATAGGCTCTACATTGATCAGTCAGTTAGTTAGTTATATTATAGCTATCCCGTGAGATACGATTGTGTTTATACGATTTCAATAAAAAAAACAACTGAGGGTGCTTAAGATCTGCATTTTCTGGACAATTTTAATTATGAGGCAGTAATGTCTTTTTTGAGTAAAAATGTTTTATGAGTTATAACAAATTAACATTGAACACTTGGCCAACTAATCGGTATTAGTGTGATATCGGTATTTCGAGTGCCACCTGTAATTGATACAGTCTATTCATTACTATTTCTATTTCATTATTAATATTGTTTTGTTATTTATAATATTGTAAAAAAAGTTCAATAAATTATTTGTAACAACTTGTATACATTTGGAATTTTGGATATAGGTATGTATATTATTTTAAATATTATTTTTTAAATGTATAAAATCAAAATCTTGGAACTCAAAACTTATTAGTGAATACTGAATAGTGCTGCAGAGATTGAAATTAAATTAAAATTTTTGATTTTAATTTAATTTCCACTATCGATATTTGTTCATTCTAAACAATATTAAAAATGCTTGAGAAGGTTAAATAGTCGTTAAGTAAAAAAAAAATAAATAAAAAAAGTTGTTTAAAATTAGTCGTTTTCTAAAATTACCAATTAGCAACCTTGCAATAAATAAAAAACTATTATGACAGATGGCGCCACTGTTGTATTTTTGCCTTCCATATTTCCTACTTTTCCGGTGGATTTTCCAAAAATTTTCTTTCAAATAAAACCTTTTCCTGACAACTAGGTTCGAACAAAACCGGGATTTGTATACCTATTGTGGAATATTTATATACAAATCAAATTAAAGCTCTAAAAGAGCAAAATTAAATGTTTCATCGGGCCAGTAAAGACATCACATTTCACATTTCTAAAAAAATGGTTACAGTTGTCACTGAATAGTGGTATCTTGAAAATATTCTTAGACTAGAAGAAAAAAAAGACGATGAGGTTAGACATTATGATGATATTTTTTAGAAGAAAACAAAAAAAATCGTGATCTATTATTTACAAAGAGAAGTACTGAAGGTTCCGAAACCTCGTGTAATTCTCGGAAAATGGGCGACTTGTTTCGTCGGACCGGACCTCCGGCGTGCCATAATATGAGGTTTGCAAACACGTACCAGACTCGTTTCTCGGGATTCTCATGGTCGTTAATTTCACAGCACTAGAGTACAATAATATTATTATAAATACGCACAGACGGCGACAGTTTGATGGAAAATCGGACAGCGCGACGAAACCCCTAAAGACTAACCTACGGAAAATTATTAATGAATAATGTGTCAGTGATCATTTTACAGAGTGCCATACTCAAATATTTTAATTATTGACAATAGTGCATTTTGTATTATATTGTTTACCTACATAGTGGATATATATTGTAAGGTGTTTACCTTATGGCTTATAATACCTTACTGGCTCCTGACTGGTGTTTAGGTAGGTATATATTATATTATAGGATTATCGCTGCATTGGAGTTTTAGAGGTCTAAAACGGCCAAACTGATTACTGGTTAGCAATACAAAAACTGTATTTAAACATTGTTTTCAGCGCCCAAAAAGTATGAGCACGTTTTGAAATATACGTAGGTATAACTGCGTATAAGTACCTTTTAGATACTTTTAAAGGTTATCTACTAGGAAGTTAAAATGTATCCATTTTTCTACTGTCTGTTTCTATTCCATAGAAATTAAGTATTATTTCTTTGGTGTTCGACGAAAATCTGATGAACTGTATTTTATTCTTGAGGTAATATTGTTATGTATACATAAGCTTTTTACTTTAAATTTAAAAATGCGGCTATTACTCTGTATGTATCGTATACTGTCTTGTACAATATATTAATACATTATATATTAATTATTATATATTTCGCATGTTTGTATAGTATATTACACAGACATACAGTTATTTAATATTGTACATGATGCGGTCGTAAGTCGATTGGAAACGTTTAAAAAATACCCAAGTGGCCAAGGCAAGTCTACAGCACTTCATACATCATAATATTATAATATTATAACGACCGAAACAGATGCGTAGGTATAATTATGACAAAATAATATACTTTTTGCGGAAACGCCATGTCTCGTGTACAACAATAAAATAATATAATATTATACTTCATATTGTACTCAGGTAGCGATAATACGGTTTCGATCGGATACACTTAGTTTCCCTCTCTAGTCTCTATTATTGTTTGGTATTATGTCGAAAACGCGGTATATAAATATTACAACGGTAAGTATACCTACATCAACACGACAATGTTTTCAATTTTCAAACACTGTCGCCGGGCGTCGTTTGAAAAGGATGCGAATCCGTTCCCATTGTCGTCTCTCGCCGTATAAAAATGTTACATTATTAGAATATAATAAAAATAATGATAATAATAATAATATAAAAGTGATGGCGCAGCTCTTGTGTCGTACACACACCACGGCATATACCTACCCATATTATAATATAATAATGTGTACCAATAATATAATATTATACAATGCGCACACCGCTAAAAACGTATATTTTATTATTAGTGTTATATTATTATTTCTACACGCTGTATTATATATATATATATTATGTATGTAGGTAGGTACCCACTGCGGACGCGAAGGAGTTAAAAATCGTCTCGTCGATTGTCGGCGGCACGGGAAGGCGTGTGCTAGCGTTTAGGCGGAGCGTGCTTTGTACCAATGCTCACGAGTGGGTGGCGGCGGCGCGGCCTTCCGCCGAGCACCTGCCGACGGTTCCCACGATTCGGCGACGGCGGCGACAGAGACAGAGAGAGTTCATCAAACTCGAATGTTTTTTTATTTTCAAATGTTTTTTTCCTTCCACTCGTTTTTCGGTAGTTTCTCCCGGACCGTTTATGTACTGTAGGTACCAGTTATATACTTATATACATTATAGATTGTCCTCTTCGACACCCGCTCCCCCAACCCTCTCGACCAGGTCGACCGTGAAAAGTGAGTGAGAAAAAAATATAGAAACCGCATTTACGACTATACCGATACACGTATAAAATATGTGTATATATTATTATATTTAGGTGACTCGGCGGCGGTCGCGACAAGATGCGTGTTTTTACGCGAACGATTTGGTCGAGAGGGTTTTTTTAAACATTTTTTTTCGCTCCGTTAAATTATACTTAATTTACGCGTATCTCCGTTGCTGGACACTGCATAACAGCATGTGAAATAAACTTGAAACGACCGCTCACGATATATACCTATATAGGTATATATAGGTAGTATGTACAGGTATACCTATATCTATATATATTGTAGTACCTATATACTGACAAATTATAAGCATATTTTGGCAATGGCCAGAGGGGAGGGGGTCTTAAGAATCCAAAAAATATACCCTTTACCCTTATTATTTTATTATAGCATGCAATAATATATTAGAACGGTTTATAAATCAGACTATATGTTTTGGTATTTTTCGGAGTCAATAATAGCTTTTTCTTTTATATCCAACCATATTCATATATTCTCTTCCTGGAGATAATGGAAATAATAATTTTTGATTTATTGAATGTTGTTAGACATTTAGAAATATTCGACATATTTGATCGTTATCAACCGTTGCCCGTTGGACTGTTGCAGTCATTATAAGTTACCTATATAAGTTTCATGCATATTAATAATATTTATTAGAAATTGTATTTGTGTATTGATGCACAATATTAACGAGGGAACAATAACGTTGAATTTAAAATATTGCCATGCATATTTTGTTCTTCGGCTATATAATATGTGAGTTAAATAATACATTCCCCAAAGTTTAAGCCAACTTTGAATTTTACTAAATATCCACAAATGACTATAATAATATAATATTTATTTGCAATAAGTTTTGACGTGTAATAACTGAAAGTTAAATCATTTATATAATACATTATTACAAGTGGTTCTGCGGCACCAACTACGGTTGCGATATTCGTATTTATATACGCAATGCAGTTCGTTCACGTGCAAGTATGTTACATTGCTCCTTATACATATAGATATATTTATTTATACATACGTGTGTACAATATGTATATATTTAAAATTCATATTATCATTAATTGTTTGTTAAAAAATACCCTTCTAAAGCCAATAATATAGTCTTAATAACTCTTAAAGCGTATACATAACTATATTCAGGGATGTTGATCTAATAAGTAACCTATATTTTATACAAAATACAAACTTTCTAATCGATACCATTACGTATGGTTACAATTAAGAGGACGCTACACCCGCATGTGTTGTCTCCGTCTTACACACGTACGACATAGACAAAACGCGTTTAGGCAGTCTGAGTATAACTCGCTCAATTTTGGTTCTAGAGTAAAAATGCCTATTATAAAATTGAATTGTGATAATATTTCTAAGGGCAAGACGCTGCGGTTTTTCCATTATATACCCAATATAACGTTCATTATATCGTTTAGAAATAGAAAAAATTTCACCATTTTTAAAATACCTTTGACTTTTAAAAAATTAAATTTTTTAAAAAAAACCGCAGCGTCTTGCCCTTAGAAATATTATCACAATTCAATTTCATAATAGGTATTTTTACTCTAGAACCAAAATTAAGCGAGTTATACTCAGACTGCCTAAACGCGTTTTGTCTATGTCGTACGTGTGTAAGACGGAGACAACACATGCGGGTGTAGCGTCCTCTTAATGCTAAAATGTGCAATTTTATGTTTTATATTCACAAAATTTAAACAGTCTCAGAGATAGCAACACAATCTACGTATTATACAAACTCTTTCGCTCTCCACGCTCTCGCCTTGCATGCGTTGTGTACTTGTGTATTCAAACCCTGTTGGCTCACATCAAATTTCCCTTGGACCTTGACTACAACAATTTACCCTAAGAAATCCTTTGCAAAGGCTAAAGAGAAACTGGTGTAGAGGCTTAGCATAAAACAAAATAAATCACGTAAAAATATTGTTACTCCAGGCTTACTATTGTAAGGTAATAGCTGGTACCTACTCCTTTTGGCTCGTCTATCGAGTTCGTATAAAAATTATTATCCATATTACATTTATACTCACAAGTCACAAGTCATGTCATGTTTATTTTTATTATGCTTATTGTAAATATAGAAGTACATATTGTAAATATTTCAAATAAAAGTTTTAAAAAATATATTATATGAATGTCCAATGACGGGGTGATAATATAATTATTATTATTGCGACCGAGTTCTCGTCGTCATCGTCATCGTCGTCACTCGTCGTCTCCCGCATAACGCGTCGTTAATTCTCACGCTCTCGATCTTTTCAAACGCGGGCGCGCGCCAGACAAAGTGACGTCACACGCTGCTGCATCACGGTCTATACGCGAACGTGCGTGAGTTATTATCATATTTTATTATCATATTTTATTATTACTATTACTATTGTTTATCGGTCGAATGAATATATGCGTGTGTATACGCGTAGTTGTCTGACTTCAGTAATACACGTCTGTATGTATATGCGCGGGTACCAGCTCTACCTACACGTATGTACCTATATATTATACATATATAGGTACCTGTAATATATAACATTATAATATATACCTACGCGTGTGTATGGATGCGGTTCGCGAGAGCGTATATTATAATATATAGGTATATTGTTTTTAACGATCGCCGCCGGTCACGACGTTATCTGAATCTCACGTTTCGGGAGCGAATCGGTCACGATCTCTTATCTCGAGCCGCTCGCTCTTGCATCGATCCGCTCCCGTGGAAAAGTTTATAATATTATAATATACGAGTATCATGGGTACCCCATATTATCCACCTATTCCCATACGATACGAGCTCGCGTATATCGGCGTAGGTATACCGTGTCTATGATTATATAATAATAATAATAATAATAATATAGTCGTCTCGCGCGCGCGTTAATAATAACATTATCTCGCGTCGCGACCGTCGACAACGCGTCTTATTTCCCGAGGCTAGAATATATTATAATGTATAGTTAGGTACCTAAATACGTATTTATATAATATTTCTTTGACACCCTCGTATAATATACCGAAATGGATGGCGTTTAACGGAAGTAATGTAAGTGTAATACCGTATAGTATAGTGCCCCCGGGCACACAGATATATTATATGCTCCATATTACAGTATTATTATTATATGCGTGTACTGTTGATTCTTCGTAAACGTATATATTTATATATATTATGTATATACGGTATACACCGAGATTTCAGGGGGGTGTCTTTGTCTGGCAGTGTCGGTGAGAAAGTCGAAAATCGCAGGACGTTGTTATTATATATTATTGTTATTAGAAAACTTATAGGTGCGGAGGACGCGCAACCAGTACTGTTTACTGCGACGGTCGATAGGTGGGTATATTATAATATGGTTCAGTGTACGATTATAATATAAACGAGTCGGCGGGATAATATAATAATTGCAGTGTGGAGACGACAAAAAGCAGCGCTCGGAACGATTGAAGTGTCCGGTGTCTGATTTGATGTATAAATGTACCTATAATGCGTGTAATAATAATATAACATAATGTGTATGTGCATTATAAAACGTATATTATATAGGTATATACCTATAAAAGTACACTTGGGCGAATATACGGTTTATGAAACACGAGTCGAAATTGTCTTGTATCATAATACTATAGGCACCGATGTGTATACCGATATTACACATTATATCATACCTGTATACAATAAATTATATTATTATTATTATACACGCTGTCGAAACGCAGCCCTATAAAACGAGTATTATTATATACACCTATATACACGCGTATTTATAGTATAAATCATATATTTTATCATACACGCATTGCTGCGCACGCCGTGTACAATAATAATAATAATAGTATGCCTCTCGTGGCTTGTGTTGTAGTGTTGTGTGTCGTATACGCACGCTGGTCGAACCGATTAAGAGGCCGTCCTAGTAAAAGTGAAACGAATGCAACGCTCAAGAGATGGCGTTGTGCGCCGTATCGCCGCCGTCGCGGTAGGCCGTAACCACGCCCATCGTGTACGCGACGCGGCCCGCTTGTTGTAATCGCGGGAAAAGTACATTATTATTTCACGGACAGTCGTACAGGACGTTTCGCGTCATTACAGACCGTTGCGTAAATTGTCGCCTATGAATTCTACATGGTGCGCTGCCTCCTAGCTCATACGTCGCAAACCTACTTTTTAATTAAAGCTCCTGTTTGCATAAAAATATTAACCAATTAATTAAGCATAACAATTCTATAACTCGATTTATATTTCTAACCCAATTATCTACTTTTTAAAATACAAGTAAAATAATAATTTCATTAGAATTAAATAGATTTTTTAGTAAAAGTGTAACGTATTTTACGTTGTAACTTATAAGTGACATGAAGCAATGTTTGTACGATAATTTAATCTATTAAATAAATATTAGCTACATTTTAAATAGTTTTGATTATATAGTTAATATTGACATCAATATAATATATAATATAATCTTATTTTAATTTTAAACATATAATACATATAATATGAGGTTTTTTTAATTTTATGAAAAAAATATCTACCGGACATTCAAATTGAATTTTTATGAGTGTTTGAAGTTCAAATTTTTACAACATAGGATAATATTGATATTATTCACACAACCATATATAATTTATTATTTATCTCATTTTTATTAATTAAAAACTGTATATAATTTTAACAATTTACACTATATTTTATCAATTCCTATAACACTTTCACTCTTTCTGAGCTGTTTACGGACATTTTCGTTTTTTTTTTAGTTTTTTCTATTGTCAATTTGTTATTAAATTTGTTGGATCAAGAAGCGTGAAAAATTAATACAAGGCGTTTGATATATTAATAATACATGGTCGATTTTTTATTAAAGTTCATTCAACATTTGAATTTTGAAAAAATTTGTCAAATTTAAAAATTTAAAATTATTTTGTAGTTAAAAATATAATTATCATAGGCTGACACTCCTGTCTTAGCTCAGATTCGTTTTTCTTCAGCAATGATATTATAATATCATCGAATTTTAATTTAACACAATTCAGTATAATGGCTCACTTGTAATAACATACTGTACAGTAGAGCGACACCCACTTGCCTACCTTTTAGATTCTGAGTGAAACGATGAATGTATTGATTTTACAATGATGTGTGTTTTTTTATTTTTTTTTTTATTTTTTTTTTATTTTTTTATTTTTTTGTCTGTCATCACGTTTTAGGACAGTAAAAGTGCTTGGATTTTCTTCATCAGTAGCTTTTCTGATAGGAAAGTGAATCTAGTTGGTACTTTGGGGGGTCAAAAGTATAAATTTCCCAGTAGTTTTCACAAGCGCCGGGAAAAACAACATAAAAATTAAGGAAAAACGGGAATTTTTACGCAAAATTGGTTTTCCAAAAAATCGATTTTGGTTTTTGGTGTAACTCTGAAACAAATGAACGTATATACATGAAATTTTCACTGGTTGTTTATATTTGCATTTTCTATACACGATAACATTTTCAAAATATTTTGATTTATTTTGAACTGTTTAGGGACATTTTCATTTTCCATTTTTTTTTAGTTTTTTTTCTAAAAATATCAATAAAATTTTATTTGTTGGTTGCGAAAGCTTGAAAATTTAATAGAAGGCTCCTAATATATTGCTTCAAAGGCAGATGAAAAATATTAAAAATCCTTAGTCACAATTTTTTTTTATAAGCATTTAAAGTTCAAAAATTGACAAAATATGGGAAAATCACGAAAATTAGCAAATTATTTTGAGTTAAGAATTCGTAAAAATTTTTCTTTTTAAATCTAAGATTTGAAAATTAAACACAAGATTCCTTATAAGTTTGTCTACCTTTATCAAAAGAAAAATGTTTATAAGAAAGTCAAATTAAATTTTTATGAGCGTTTGAAATTCAAATTTTTACAACATTGAATATTCACTCGATTTCCCATGTAGCGATTTCCTTATTTTGTTGTAATTCAAAAACAAATAACTGTAGATACATGAAAATTTCACTGAATGTTTAAATTAGCATTTTCTATACACCATACATTTTTGAAAATATTTTGACTCTTTTTGAGCTGTTTATGGACATTTACAGCTTTCAATTTTTTTTAGTTTTTTTTTCTATAAATATCAATAAAGTTTTATCTGTTGGGCCAAAAAGTGTAAAAATGTAATACAAGGCTCCTGATATATTGTTATAATATCAGTTGAAAAATATTAAAAATACATAGGCACAGTTTTTTTTTATAAGCATTTAAAGATCAAATTTTGACAAAATTTATCAAAATCTCGAAAATTATCAATCATTGTAATTAATAAATTATAAAATGTTCAGTTTTTATAGCTAAGGATTGCAAATTCAACACAAAGGTTCTCGTAAATAGTTCATACTGTAACCAAAAAATCTAAAAAATATATGAACACAGTTATTTTTTACAGACATTTTAAATTCAAATTTGGACGAAATTTCATATTAAAAAACCTAGAATAACTATTTTAGTTATTTTGTTGTGATTGAATAATATTATTCGTGGATACTTGAAACTTCTAAAGTGTACTTTTATATATCTATGATAGTATCACGGTTTTTGTTGATGTATAACGCGTTATAAGTACCTAATGGATATTTTGATATGATTAATTTGGAATTTATTATAGGTACCCATTATAGGTCAATTTTTTGTTTAATACCATAGATATGTATATAATATGTCTTATACATAGACTGACATACCGTCTGCGCTCAGAATCGTTTTTCTTATACAATGATATTATATCGTTGAATTCAAATTTAATATCATCCATTATACAGTGACCCACTTGTAACCTACTGTACAGCAGAGCGACACCCACTTGCCCACCTTTTTTTACTTGTACAGTTATGCTAATTTTAGATTCTGAGCGGAGCGATGAATGTATTGGTTTTACAATGATGTATGTTTTTATATTTTTATTTATATTTTTATATTTTTATATTTTTGTGTCTGTCATCACGTTTTAGGACAGTAAAGGTGCTTCGATTTTCTTCAATAGTACCTTTTCTGATAGGAAAGTGAATCTAGTTGGTACTTTGGGGGGTCAAAAGTAAACATTTCCCAGTAGTTTTCACAAGCGCCGGGAAAAACAACATAAAAATTAAGGAAAAACGGGAATTTTTACGCAAAATTGGTTTTCCAAAAAATTGATTTTGGTTATTGGTGTAACTCTAAAACAAATGAACGTATATACATGAAATTTTCACTGGTTGTTAATATTTGCATTTTCTATACACGATAACATTTTCAAAATATTTTGATTTATTTTGAACTGTTTAGGGACATTTTCATTTTCCATTTTTTTTTAGTTTTTTTTCTAAAAATATCAATAAAATTTTATTTGTTGGTTGCGAAAGCTTGAAAATTTAATAGAAGGCTCCTAATATGTCGTTTCAAAGGCATATGAAAAATATTAAAAATCCTTAGTCACAATTTTTTTTATAAGCATTTAAAGTTCAAAAATTGACAAAATATGGAAAAATCACGAAAATTAGCAAATTATTTTGAGTTAAGAATTCGTAAAAATTTTTCTTTTTAAATCTAAGATTTGAAAATGTAATATAAGATTACTCATAAGTTTGTCTACCTTTATCAATAAAAAAATCTCTACCGGAATGTCAAATTAAATTTTTATGAGCGTTTGAAATTCAAATTTTTACAACATTGGATGTTCACTCGATTTCTCATGTAGCGATTTCCTTATTTTGTTGTAATTCAAAAACGAATAACTGTAGATACATGAAAATTTCACTGAATGTTTATATTATCATTTCCTATACACCATACAATTTTGAAAATATTTTGACTCTTGTTGAGCTGTTTATGGACATTTACTATTATATATCTATGATAGTATCACGGTTTTTGTTGATGTATAACGCGTTATAAGTATCTAATGGATATTTTGATATGATTAATTTGGAATTTATTATAGGTACCTATTATAGGTCAATTTTTTTTTAATACCATAGATATGTATATAATATGTCTTATACATAGACTGACATACCGTCACCGCTCAGAATCGTTTTTCTTATACAATGATATTATATCATTGAATTCAAATTTAATACCATCCATTATACAGTGACCCACTTGTAACCTACTGTACAGCAGAGCGACACCCACTTGCCCACCTTTTAGATTCTGAGCGGAGCGATGAATGTATTGGTTTTACAATGATGTGTGTTTTTATATTTTTATATTTTTATATTTTTATATTTTTATATTTTTGTGTCTGTCATCACGTTTTGGGACAGTAAAAGTGCTTCGATTTTCTTCAATAGTACGTTTTCTGATAGGAAAGTGAATCTAGTTGGTACTTTGGGGGGTCAAAAGTAAACATTTTCCAGTAGTTTTCACAAGCGCCGGGAAAAACAACATAAAAATTAAGGAAAAATGGGAATTTTTACGCAAAATCGATTTTCCAAAAAATCGAATTTGGTTTTTGGTGTAACTTTAAAACAAATGACCGTAGATACATGAAATTTTCACTGGTTGTTTATATTTGCATTTTCTATACACGATAACATTTTCAAAATATTTTGATTTATTTTGAACTGTTTAGGGACATTTTCATTTTCATTTTTTTTTAGTTTTTTTTCTAGAAATATCAATAAAATTTTATTTGTTGGTTGCGAAAGCTTGAAAATTTAATAGAAGGCTCCTAATATGTTGTTTCAAAGGCAGATGAAAAATATTAAAAATCCTTAGTCACAATTTTTTTTTATAAGCATTTAAAGTTCAAAAATTGACAAAATATTGAAAAATCACGAAAATTAGCAAATTATTTTGAGTTAAGAATTCGTAAAAATTTTTCTTTTTAAATCTAAGATTTGAAAATGTAATATAAGATTACTCATAAGTTTGTCTACCTTTATCAATAAAAAAATCTCTACCGGAATGTCAAATTAAATTTTTATGAGCGTTTGAAATTCAAATTTTTACAACATTGGATGTTCACTCGATTTCTCATGTAGCGATTTCCTTATTTTGTTGTAATTCAAAAACGAATAACTGTAGATACATGAAAATTTCACTGAATGTTTATATTATCATTTCCTATACACCATACAATTTTGAAAATATTTTGACTCTTGTTGAGCTGTTTATGGACATTTACAGCTTTCAATTTTTTTTAGTTTTTTTTCTATAAATATCAATAAAGTTTTATCTGTTGGGCCAAAAGTGTAAAAATTTAATACAAGGCTCCTGATATATTGTTACAATAGCAGTTGAAAAATATTAAAAATACATAAATTTATCAAAATCTCGAAAATTATCAATCATTGTAATTAATAAATTATAAAATGTTCAGTTTTTCTAGCTAAGGATTGCAAATTCAACACAAAGGTTCTCGTAAATAGTTCATACTGTAACCAAAAAATCTAAAAAATATATGAACACAGTTTTTTTTTACAGACATTTTAAATTCAAATTTGAACGAAATTACATATTAAAAAACCTAGAAAAACTATTTTAGTTATTTTGTTGTGATTGAATAATATTATTCGTGGGTACTTGAAACTTCTAAAGTGTACTATTATATATCTATGATAGTATCACGGTTTTTGTTGATGTATAACGCGTTATAAGTACCTAATGGATATTTTGATATGATTAATTTTGGAATTTATTATAGGTACCTACCTATTATAGGTCAAATTTTGGTTTAGTACCATAGATATGTATAATGTATATAATATGTCTTATACCTAGACTGACATACTGTCTCCGCTCAGAATCGTTTTTCTTATACAATGATATTATATCGTTGAATTCAAATTTAATATCATCCATTATACAGTGACCCACTTGTAACCTACTGTACAGCAGAGCGACACCCACTTGCCCACCTTTTTTTATTTATTTTTATTTTTTATATGAAATATACAATCTGTACCCTGAGGCACAATAAGAATATGGGCTAAATTACAATGACATGAGTGAAGTGTTTTGCTTCTTCTTGGACGGTTTTTATTAGGTACGCTAATTTAAATTTAAAAAAAATCTTGAATATCAAATCGCTAATTTGATAGAAGAAATGTCTATAATTGAAAAAAAAAAAATTGTTTAAATCGTACGCTTTCCAGCTATTTGGTGACGACTTTATGATATAATATTATGTAGTTCCATTTTGCGTAAACTTCGCTAGTAATAAGAATACGAATTATAACATCGAAAAATAAAATAATATTATTCATTGACAGAATTATTATTTTCGTATCGACGTATTTGGCTATTTATAATCCGTGCGCGGCAGCGATAAAATAACCAGTTTTGACCTATGGTGCGGTATAGCTGCATATGTACGCGGGGTGTGGTAGATAAACTATTTCAGAATGCTGCCGCTGTAGTCATTCTAGCAGCACATGACGACGGCAAATTCGTATTTTTTTTGCCCAAAACATGGTTTTGTACTTCCAATAGTTCTCAGGCCTCGTTGATCGTAGAAACATGATTTTGGTATCAAAATAATCACGAGAAGTTGTACTAAATATTCTTGGAACAGATTTTCGATATCTAATTTTGTCGATTTTATATAATTTTTTAAAAAAATGAAAATATAGTACAAACTTCAGATACAAATAAAATTGGTTAGAAAAAAAATTTTAAAATTCTGTTCCAAGAATATTTAGTACAACTTCTCGTGATTATTTTGATACCAAAACCATGTTTCTACGATTAACGAGGCCTGAGAACTATTGGAAGTACGAAAGCATGTTTTTCGGTCGATTTTTTTCTACTGTGACGGCCTCTTAACAGCTCGTTTAGGTTTCGCCCGACCGCGTATACAATTTGCCAGGATTGATTGAATTTCTCCATTATATATTATGTAGTTAAACCTATTTACCGAACGGCGGTTTATATTATGCAATTAAACCGGTTCGATAATAAACGATTCCGTCAATCAATAGATAATAAGTATATAGGTACACATCTATCTCGATGCATAATAATATATACTGATGATAATAATAATGTATATCGGCCTACCTCTATTGCACGGAAAATGGATAATATATTATATATTATGTTTTAAATATTATATTATATTATAATAAATATATTACACTTGACGGCAAATGTAACTACTGTTTTTTTGAATCTTAAAACCAATAACTTCTTAACTGCTTGTATAGGCGGTATACGGGTTGGCGTGTTTTTTGTATTATAACTTATAAGCGGTTTAATCACTTTCGTGAAAATACATTTTTTATTGATCTATATTTTATTATCATTATCCCATATGGCATATGGCTATATATATAATTATAGTTCGGCGAAATGTTCACCAACGTCTAACCCATCATGAGTATACGACTGTACGCCATAAATTAAATTTTTTTTAAACTTAGTATCCCTATGACCTAATTCACATGGTTTAGACTTGCAGTAACATTTTTCTTTATGATCAGCCGCGACGGCAGCAAATTCACCAATCATATTATAGTATCGGGAGCCGGTTGAAACGTCGACAGTCAGTAAATCGACAATAATAAATCACCATACTTAATAGAAAGACCAACTGACTGAACTTTTAGCCACATACTTTGTCCCAAATGAAAGAGACATAATCGACTTTGACTAGTTGTGAACTCTTGTTTAACTGCACAAATAGCTACTTGTTCAAAATCAGTTAAAATAAAGTCAGACTGTAAAACTATATTATTTTCTGATGCATAGTCAAACTATAAAATTTAATCTTTTTTTCGATAATTTGTACTTGTCGATATATTGACCTGTCGACATTTTGTACTTGTCGATATAATGATCGGTCGACATTTTGTACTTGTCGATGCTACGACCGTCGACATTTCAACTTGTCGATATATTAACTGTCGATGTTTCGTACCAGACCCCATAGTATCAGCTATATAGGCATATAGCAAAGTGCGTCGAAAATGCCATTTTAATAAATTTGTGTTGGTAATATTTTGTGAATACACAAAATCAATTCGATTCGGATAAAACAATGTAAATTAAATATAGCCTATAGGCACTAGGCAAGCTATGTCCAGACTCCAGGAACATTATTTATGAAGGATTTACCTCATCTATTTTACATTTTGTTACTTGTTACATCATGCACTTATAAAAATTTTAAATAAAGTTAAAGGAATTAAAAAAATATACTTAATCAGTCGATGATAGAGAAGTAGCTAGGTCTAACCCATCAATTGAATACTGAATAATATAACATATTAAATACATGGTTGTTTCTTGAATTAGTTCTTAATTGATTACATTACACTGCGACTCCTAGCTCGGATGCAATTAACACATTTATATTTTATACTATAGATATAATCAAGGATAAAATTTACATAACCTCGAAAAAGTTACTTCAATTAAATTCAAAAAGTAGCATTGATAAATAATTCAAAAATTAAACAATTTAATTAATTAATTAATATATAGAATAACGGTTGTATCTAATATAATATGTTAGATTTTTATCTTTGGAAAATTAGAAAAAATAATTTAGATAACTATACTTTAAGTCATAACACATTTAGTATGAATGTGATTTAGTGAAATCAATACTTTACACTGTATATATATACGTATTAAATACTTTTAATTTATAAATTATGATAAAATATAATATAGACAAGCATGTATTTTAGGTATCAAGAAAAATATTGCTATTTGATACCTTCCTATCCAAACTAAAATATTATCAATGTTTTTTTTAGCCAATGAATGATTGGATTTGTCCTCCCCCTCACCCGAACTCGAATTGGACGCTTTGCACACTCTAATAAATAATTATATTGTTTTACATATTATAATATGTAATACGAATGCCAAATACGTTTATGTTTGTAATAATTTAATCAATGATGATTTGTTATAGAAATTCGTGGTAAATATTGTACCAGCATCAGCTACATGACTATAATACGCATATGCCAACATATTATGCACAATATGTAGTCAGAAGACCTGGACGATATAATATATGTACATACAAGACGCATACCTAATGGCGATTTACATCTGTAGTATTAAATACCTATAATGTTAGTGTAATAAAGTGGCTTATTAGTTAGTTGGTAGTGAGTATAGTTAGTACTATAATAATACCATATTATCATTTATATCGAAGTCTCTACGGTATGTGTACGTTATCAAAGTCTATAGTGTCTACCATATTATCAACTCTACAAACCTGGTAAACCTATACTTAGTAAATATACCTCACATCTTCAAAAAGCTATATATTTTTTTTTAATTTCTTATATTTGACTGTAAAAATTTACCACGACAAATAGGTAGGCACGTATATATTATGATAACCATGTGGCTTTCCAATACGACTGTAGGCTACTTCAGTAATTGTCCAAAAATATTATTAATATTATAGGTATCCATATACCTATACAGTATACCTATATATGATTGATTGGAAAATACGTTTTCGACTGGCGCATGAACTGCACGTGATCTTAGAAGTCCTGCAGTATACTATATAGCAGACAAATCGATTAAGGATTTCGACTATATACAACCATCTCGACGTCCGTATATACTGTGCAACAATATATCATTATACGATATAAAACTATTACACATGGTATTAAATCGCAGCCTCCACACAGTTGCCACCGTTCGCGCGGGCGGTCGTTCGCGTGTCCTAGCTATACGCCAACTCGTTCGTAGCCACCTCGAATCCCGAGTATATAGAGACGCGTGTGTATATACCAACACATATACACACACACACACACATGCACACATACTCACACACACGTACAAATACACGTATACGATAAATATAATGTGTGTACGGGCACGCGGACGTATCATTATTTTAATGATCGGTTGAAGAAACGGATCGAGTCCGACTCAATCGAAACGAACTGGAATATCAGAGCATATATGATAATGTATATTTCGATTAAAAAAAAATAAACGTTTATCTCGGCCGAGAAGCATTGCAAGGGGGCGTAAACGAAAGTTCGACCATTATATATAGACTATAGATAATACGCATATAAACTGTGATATATAGGTAGGTACCTACGACACGGCGCGCTGACGAAAAATAAACGGTTTTCTACAGTTATAAATATAGTAGGTATCCACAATATCCACTCATTATATTGAACTCACCGACTTTGATACATCATTTAGTAGCAAAACACCAACGCGTCACATTGTTGCTTATATAATATTATACTATATTGATAAATACATTTGACTATATGTTCGGGGAAAGGGTTCATGTTTAAATTCACTATTTTTCAGGAGAGACTTGCTTTGAATTTGCGTCTTTTATCACGAACTGGTATTTTACTGGCATTCAAATAAAATGATAACCGATATTCATATATTTACATCGATTCGATGTGGTATAAAATGTATGAACCAAAACCTAATAACAAATATGGACTTGAAACTTTTCTCCTAAACACCGTCCTAGTCCTATATTATACAATACAATATTATATCTTAAGTGAGTAAGCGACCAAGTGATATTTTCGTATAGGTACTGGCTATCGCCTATCGGTGTCAATAAATGTTAAACATATAGAAAATAAATTATTTTTTTTAGAAAAAAGATGATTTTGAGATATCTTTATAAAATAAACTAGGCAATACATAATATAGTAAATAGTTTATATAATATAAAATCTGCAAAAAAACAAAAACAAGTTAATTTTTTTAAATCTTGGAGGGATGGAAAATTACTACCTACTCAACGAAGTGGGAGGATTTCAACCCCTCATATACCCACACTTCAACTACTGCATATATACATCAATACATTCAATAAATCATACTGTTCTACGTGACAGAGTTTCCCTCTGGCATCAGTCACATTCTGAAACGATTGGCGGCTGAATATATTATATTGTGTATATTTAGTATACACCAACTAATGGGCACCTATAAGTACGCTGTTTGATGTTCGATCACGCACGTAATGTATTTAGGTATTGTGTCCACAATGTTCACGGTGGGGTCCAGACACTTTCATTCAACAAACTGCATGGGTTTAAGTAATCTATATAGATATACCCTATTATAATATATATATGTGTATGCATACATTATGTATACAGCGCGAATTTACAACTTGGATTAGAAATGATTATTTATTTATTTATTGAATAAAGTGACTCACAAGAGGCAATGAGTATAGGTACAGATATAGTACAAGTAATGTAAAAACACGCTACTCGATGTTTTTCTTCTATAAGAAAAATCTACCAATCATAAATATGTTTTTATTAATATTATAATTTATAAGCAACAATGACAACAGAAAACTTACAAATATAGGCCAGAAACATTTGATCGTGTATCCATCCCCAAAACATATAATATATAATATTATTATGTTAGCAATAAAGTATTGAGATTAAATACAAAAATAATAAAACATATATATTGCAGTCCGCATTCAATTTAAAAAAATAGCGATTTTCTATTTGTGGGTATACTGTTTTACTGACATTAAAATAATTATTTTCTAATCTGGAAATTAATTATAAACTTTTTGACAGTGTATAGACATCTGAATCTGGTATAATAACATAATATGAATAAATAAACCTATAAAGAAGTTTTATTTTTTATTTTTTAACATTTTTAAGACTTAAAATAAAAATGAAATCCACAAATAACTTTTTCTTTTTCAATATATCTATAGGGACATTTTTGGTGTTATAGATAAAATTTAAATTCAACATATTTTACGTAGGTACTAACCCTTAAAATACCGTTTAACTTATTTTTTGCTGAGAGTCTAGTAAATTAAAAAAACAAACTTTAATGTATTATAGTATTACATTAATTATAATTACTACAAAAGGCAAGAATATGTTATATTTGAAAATTATAGCTTTTTGTTATTTAAAAAACAATTTATAATTTGTACAAAAATATTACAATAAGTTTTTAAATGTAACTCTTAACTACTTAACTACATAGCTACCTAACTATTAAGGTACCTTGTTTTAATAGTACATAATCTATTACCTAATATAGTATTATAATATTATTCACCATTGAATTAATCGAATATTTCTTGATTTTATTTTAGGTGTGTTTATACTGCAGCAGGTTTCGTTAGGTAGCTGTTTCTTTTTCCTTTTACAGGATGCATGATATTATTATAATAGTGATTATTAGGGTGTAATAAGTATAACTAATGACACATTAACACGGCATAATTACGGGTCTCGTTAATGGTTAACCATTTGAATAAATCACATTTGTCACGATGACGTTTAGAACAAACACAACATTAGAACTGTGCTGCCGAATGGTTAAATGGTTCATATATTATAATATACAATATATAGGTATCTAAATATTATAATATGGTCACGGGCGTAATATTTTGTTAAATTTTAGCTGCAACAAAACTAAAAATCGTTGGTATCAAGCTTTTAAATTACCCAGAAAGTATGTAGGTGGTAGGCACACTCGCAATATTATTTCTTCAAAAGGACCATAATATTTTGTCCTTTGACAAATTTGGAGTGACTGGTATATAATAAACGTGCTTAAATTAAATTACAATTAAGAATAAACACTAAAGTAACACTAAGTAGCTTGCAGTTGACTTAAGGACGGTAGTCGCTCTCGTATTTTTTTAAGCATGTACCAAACATGTACCAAGCGGCAAGCATCTATCCAACTCTACCGAGAAGTTCTTCGGGCGCGACGATGCAAGAAAAGAGTTAACTGTTTCAAGGCCCTTGCAATCCCAAAATCTTGAAATTACACCTATATAGATGTCGTGATCTATTTTAATTAAAAACGGTTTTTTAATCACTAAATCAGAGAAATAGGATATCAGTCTATAGAATTTGGTGTTATTAAAAATTAGACATTTTTTAACCTGCAAGTCTAACCCTTGAAATTAATGGTTTTATTTTTCAGGGTGCAGCCAGGATGACGTCAGATCCTTACCCCGAAAGATAAACACTTTCATATCGGAAGTATAAGACTTGGATCACAATTTCTCCCTTATTGAGTGCTAATTTTCTAACCAAGTTTGAGTTTTAACGAGTAAACATTTTGAATGATATGCTGATAGATATATCATATATGACGTCAATCTTGTACCCTAAAAATGGAGACATACGGCATTTCAAATCCTTACTGATGGAAAACTATTTTTCCAAAAAGTTGTAGCTCAAAGTTGAACTTAAGTGTACGCCCTATTTTCTGACGGACTTTTCGCAACCGAAACAGCGGTGTTACAGGCGTGTATATATGGTTTAATAATTGTCACGCGTCCTAATATAGGTACTCGTATATATGTACAATAGAATAATATTGTGTTCTGACAATACGGTCGAGCTGGGTAAACGCTATTAACATAAAACATTCATAATATTATGCGATATTATTGTATTGCGTTCGTTCGGCGGGCGCGCTAGTAATAATATAAATAATAATGATGATTTCTACGAAATACTCGTCGTTAAAGCTAATATTATGGAAGGACGATGTTGTACGACATAGTAATACGTATGCGTTTTTATTTTTATTATTATGTCGCGGTCGCCCTATAAGGTGACGTCTTGGCGGGACGTTTCCGCCGCAAAACGGATGACACGTTTTACGATCGCAATTTCCGCATTTCGATCGCGCCGGTATGTACCTGTTATAATATTATATTGTTTGATGAGCTGTAGTTGTAAACGCCCGTTGGCCATTGTCGACCGACGAAAAATAACGACAGCGCCTAAACGGATAATCACTGCAAATATTTACCGTTTTCTCAGATAATAATATCGGAGCGGCTGCAAAGGAGACGCGAAGAAAAAAAAGTGAAACGCCTATAACCGGGCCCAGTGGCGTGGTGAGGGGGTTTTCCAGGGGCCGCGGCCCCTATTGGTTATTAGGTGGGTGGGTGGGTAGGTTACTGGGTGTCATTGTGTCAGTAAAAATTGGGGTAAAAATATTTAATAAATAAGAGGTAGGTTTCGTTATGAGCATGTATTGTCATTTGTCGGCTTGTCGCTTACAGGACAAGTTACAACATTATTGATAATGTTATAAAAATGATTAATCTGTATCAAAAATATTCGAATATTATTGCAGATTGCACTATTGCAGTAGTGGGTACACGTTCGTACATTTTATCAATAATTCTTATTATTTCTTAATTCAGATTAACCGTTGTAGACTCCACGGACTTAGGGCCGTTCTTACGATGTCCGGTTAAAGTTAACCGAAGAATTCTGCCGGTAATAAAATCTGTTATCAGTCGGTTAGCGTTAACCGACACTTTACCAAACATTGTAAGGCCCTTAGATATATATTTAGCCCGGGGTAGACGTAATACTTAAACAAAATGTCAATACGACACGGGTACTGCACCAGTGCGGCAGTGCACCACTACCCACCCCCACCCCACTGGCCACTACGTGGTGATAAGGTACCAGCAGTGTATATTAGGTATTTATTTTTAGAAATTTGTTTTCCTGAAGCTAACCAGCCAGCAGCGACCTATCTATTGCCTTAATGCCTTCACGATAATCATTAGGATTTACTAAAATCGCTTATCGGTGATATCATGTGAAAAAGATTTGACAAATTCTATTAACATTGATGAAGCGATAGATAAGTTAGCGTTAACAAGTGATGTAATGAAGAAGTCATTACTTTTTAAATAATTAAATATTATTTGTGAAACATTTTATGTATGCATAAATGTTATTTTAGATTCTGAGCGGAGCGATGAATGTATTGGTTTTACAATGATGTATGTTTTTATATTTATTTTTTTTGTGTCTGTGTACACGATAAGTAGTCGAAATAATGCTTCGATTTTCGACTTCAGTATCTTGTTCGATTGGAAAGTGAATATCGTTGGTGCATTGGGGAGGTCAAAATTTAAATTTCCCAGTAGTTTTCAAGAGCGCCGGGAAAAACAACATAAAAATTAAGGAAAAACGGGAATTTTTACGCAAAATCGGTTTTCCAAAAAATCGATTTTGGTTTTTGGTGTAACTTTAAAACAAATAACCGTAGATACATGCAATTTTCAGTGGTTGTTTATATTTGAATTTCTATACACGATAACATTTTCAAAATATTTTGATTTATTTTGAACTGTTTAGGGACATTTTCATTTTTCATTTTTTTTTAGTTTATTTTCTAGAAATATCAATAAAATTTTATTTGTTGGTTAAAAAAACTTGAAAATTTAATAGAAGGCTCCTACTATATTGTTTCAAAGGCAGATGAAAAATATTAAAAATCGTTAGTCACAGGTTTTTTTTATAAGCATTTAAAGTTCAAAAATTGACAAAATATGGAAAAATCACGAAAATTAGCAAATTATTTTGAGTTAAGAATTCGTAAAAATTTTTCTTTTTAAATCTAAGATTTGAAAATGAAACACAAGATTCCTTATAAGATTATCTAACTTTATCAATAAAAAAATCTCTACCGGACAGTCAAATTAAATTTTTATGAGCGTTTGAAATTCAAATTTTTACAACATTGGATATTCACTCGATTACTCATGTAGCGATTTCTTTATTTTGTTGCAATTCAAAAACGAACAACTGTAGATACATGAAAATTTCACTGAATGTTTAAATTAGCATTTTCTATACACCATACAATTTTGAAAATATTTTGACTCTTTTTGAGCTGTTTATGGACATTTACAGCTTTCAATTTTTTTTAGTTTTTTTTTCTTTGAATATCAATAAAGTTTTATCTGTTGGGCCAAATAGTGTAAAAATGTAATACAAGGCTCCTGATATATTGTTACAATATCAGTTGAAAAATATTAAAAATACATAGGCACAATTTTTTTTTATAAGCATTTAAACATCGAATTTTGACAGAATTTTTCAAAATCTCGAAATTTATTAATCATTAATTAATAAGTTATAAAATGTTCAGTTTTTATAGCTAAGGATTGAAAATTTAAAACAAGATTCCACGTAAGTAGTTAATTATCTTACCGAAAAATCTAAAAAATATACAATCACAGTTTATTTTTATAGTCATTTTATGTTCAAATTTGGACGAAATTTCATATTAAAAAACCTAGTTATTTTGTTGTGATTATATAATATTATTCGTGGGTACCTACTTGAAACTTCTAAAGTGTATTATTATATATCGATGATAGTATCAGGGTTTTTTTTATTGATGTTGATGTATAACGTGTTATAAGTACCTAATGGATATTGTGATAATGTGATATGATTAATTTGGAATTTATTATAGGTCAATTTTTTTTTAATACCATAGATTTGTATATAATTTATCTTAAACCTAGACTGACATACCGTCTTCGCTCAGAATCGTTTTTCTTATACAATGATATTATATCATTGAATTCAAATTTAATAGCATCCATTATACAGTGACCCACTTGTAACCTGCTGTACAGCAGAGCGACATCCACTTACCCACCTTTATTATAATTGCATATTAAATTTTAAACATTACTGTTCTAAAATATATTTTAATACTGTACATGAGTATAAAAAGGTTTTTTTTATATGCAATATAAAATCACCCTTGGCATTTGAATTTAAGTGTAAATATTAATTTTAGGTGGGTAGGTGGGTTGGTATTCTGTATTTGGCCCCTGGTCAAAAAGTAGTTCACCACGCCACTGACCGGGCCCTGTACCCTTCGCGGACACGTAATATAATACGATAACGTCTAAATAATATAAAGGTATTCGTATATAATATAGGTACTCGGAAGACGTTTTTTTGAAAATCGAACGTCGTTCCGCGACATCATCCGCGGCAGTCCGGAAACTGCGGCTGCGGCAACAACCTGTACCTGCAGCAGCGTATATAGGTACTGCAGATGGCCCTTTCCAAGGGTGTAACAACCCCGAAATCGTTTATATATTTTAATATTATACTTTCCCCCTTACCGGCGTCGCTCGCGCGCATATAATGTACAATATTATAACGGTACCCACCAGTAATACCGCCGTGAGATAGTTATCGACCCGCGGATGAATCCCTGCAGCAAACACGTCCCTCGCTCGCATGCAGAGTACCTGTTGCCGGTCGCCCGACCCCACCACCTGTTGTATAGCGCAACAACAATGTACCTGTTGATCATCACTCCAAGTGTGTGTGTATATATAATATTACCATGTGGCAAACAATATATAGTAATGCACCTATATGTATATACCTCTTATACCCATACCTATACATATATAAATAGGAAAAGTAAAAAAAGCGAAGACCGCAACACCCTTCGCTTTCATAGTATGGGATGTGTGGACAAAAAAAATAACGTACAAACAACCGTTTTCCGTTTCCCTTTCGGTATTGCTCGGGCCATGGCTGCTGCGGAACCACCGCCACCGCCGCGCCGTCGTCGTCTTGGCCGTCGTGGACCTCGCAGGTGCGTGTGCGTGGTAATAAGGACGACGACGACCCGAGTTAGGAACCTATTCGCTTTATTTATTTATATTTTTTTTGGGTTGCCAACTGTTATATTATTATGTTTTTACACGCGGGCGTATATGGGAAAAAAATATAATATACGGCAGTTGTATACACCTAACGGAACTCGGGTTCCTCTAGTTATACGCATATATGTGTGTGTATTGTATATTATATATACAGTTAGGTGTACTTACCCAGCGACGAGCACAGATTTCTTATGCACATATACAACACTCCATTATATTACATGTACATGCTACCAATGTGTGTGTGCACAGACCCACGACTGAGGTTGCGACGATATGATTATAAATTATAATATACAAACCGTTTGATTTTTTTGTTCTAGTTCATTTAAAAGGGGCTTCAAAAGAAAGAAAAAACGACGGATGAACTTTGTTTCATTACTGAAGTCATTATAATACGTACTCGGACCATAAAAATACGTAGGTATAATGCGTTTTCCCGGAATATTTATGATATTAGATTGGTACAATCGCAGAAGGTGATTCATTTAAAGGTGAACATTCATTTCCTCGAAATGTATTAACGATTTGGGTAATAATTATTTACATAATTTAAACTACCTAGCTCATTAGAAAGCAACATTTTTGAAATAATAGTTATAGGTTAGAATAATATGTTTTACTTTTCAATTTAAATCATTATCATTCTTTAAGTTTTATTTAAGTTTTTTTTTTAAACAGCTTACGTTTTTAATTTCTTTTACTGAAACACACATTTTTCTGAGAATATCAATTTACACATTAATTTCTATTTTTTAACAATTAATTAGGTATTGGTACTTAGGTAATTATAATTATTGGATATGTGAGTTATGACTGTTATGATTATTTTCAGTGCATGGGCGGATTTATAGGTGGTAGAGGGGGGTATGTTACGTGGTGGTCACTTAACCCATGGGCTTTTTTTAACGATATAATTATGGTCAAGTCCTTATTCTACTTTATACATATCACTCATGAATATTCCTACTCACACCTCCCTTAAGCAAGTTTCAGTTCCACCTCTGCTTCAGTGGCGTATTTAGGAATAGCCCCAGATACACAGGTAGTAGTGCTCCATTTCTTTAAATATTTGACAACATAGACATAATTATCATAAGTTGCTATAGGCGACGTAGTCTCCCACAAAACCATAAATAACCCCCCTGATAATTTATCAGCCCTAAAAGAGTTTTGGCGCATAAATGTATTTATAATACTCAAGTCCCTAAAAATTTTGAATGGCTTCGAATTGGATCCCGAATTAAAAATGTCTTCTCAATTGTGGTCATATTTTTTTTTTTGGTACTAACTAGTTAAAAATATAAACATGTTTTGTAGTTTTTATTTTAAATTTGTCTTATGTATATTTAATTATGTGTATTTTTTTTATCAATGTCATGGCTCTAGTAAAAACTTGTTCGAAATATTTTTCATAAATTCGGATTTATACATTTATGAAGGTAATGAATACTCATACAAAGTCCAAACGCATTGGAAAAAAAAACACTGCTCGCGTTATATTTTCAACAACACTTCGGGGAGATTATTTGGATCAATAAATCAAATCGGATTTATTACAATCGAACAGCTCAACGGTATATATAAAATGATATAATATCATAATATATTACTATAGGCATTATAGGTACATCCTATACGGCCATACCTATCATCTATATCATTATAATATATTGTATTATCAGTGAACACAAGTCAAACGCACTCGGTTATTTTATGGTATGCGTTAATATTTTATATTTTCGTTCGGTGCGCTATAATATGTATAAAAGATGAAAATTCAAATACATTATTCATAAACGGAGTTCAACATAATATATTATACACGAAATCGGTATACATACTGTCGCGACTGCCAACACCTATAGGCATGGCGAATTATAATACAAACGCGCATGTATATAATATAATATAGTTAGGTACCTACACGAAAAAATTCCACGAGGGTTATTTTTTTCTACATATTTTGTCGCTATAATATAATAATAATAATATATTATATAATAATTCATATACAGTTACTGCTCAACTATATACCTACTGCAATGATCTCTTACGTTGAACTCCGTCGCGGGATCGTGATCGAAAACGTAAAGTATAAATCGTGCCGTACGGGGCTTGAACTATATATCCGTTTCGGTGCTTTTTTTCGAGTTCGGCTAGCGTACATCCAAACTGTATACCAACAAACTTTCACTCTTCGGACGGGGTGTAGGGGCTGGGGAAACCGCATATTATATTATACCGCGGTCGGGAGTGTTAAAAAATACCCCATACAGCTCGCTTGTTCACGCCGGGAATTATTCCAACAACAGGAAATGGTTAATGTGCATTGAAATTATGCGTTTCTGGTGCTAAAAAAAAAACGTGACACTCTGACACTGCTCGGCGGGTTATAGGTATGTGTTGTTGCATAAACATATTATACTCCGACCCGTTAAAAAAGCATATAGGATATATTATACGAATATCAATAGTCTCATTTGCATGGTATAATATACATAATATATAGGTGTATACGGCAGTGTAAGAGTCGACGTACCGATAATCTACATTTTCGACAAAAAATTATATTATATTACCGCACATATTAAAATGTTCGATTAATAGGTATATTAGGTATAGTAGGTAAAACGCTAACATATTATTATATAGATGTCGAATTTAGATGTTGGATTAAAATAAAGGTCGATGATCCAATATTAAAATTAATTATAATTAGGTATTATTGTTTGTTAATATTATTCTATACGCACGACAATACGACATAATTTATGCATCTTAATTATAAGTAAAACAAATTGTTTTTAACATGGATGTAATACAAGTAAATTAAAAAACCAAATGGTTAATAAAACCCATGTGAAATATTAAATCTAATAATTAAACATTAACTGCATTTCTGACGTAGCCACGTGAATATAAAAATATCGTTTCGTCGATTCTAAACCGCGTCTTGAGTAAAGTATTCAGCACAATATGAGATTAGTATCGATAAACGGGCTCATGGTAATTTTGAAATTTATATTACAAAGTACAAACGACCACCAAATATGAACATATTTTATAAATACTTGTAGTTGTTCGAATAAATAATATTAATATGTCGTATATAGTTATAACTTATATGCCGAGTATCGTTTAAGTTATTTAAACCTCAAGGATAAATGATTGATACATGTTGTATACACTATAATAATTGACATACCTACCTCTCATTATTTTATTGTTGAGTTTCTCTATGTGATTCCGAATAAGTACCAAAATAGTGTTTACTTGTTCGTATATGTCACTGTAGAACTACTTTCATCGAAATACCGATAATTTTATAAAAGTAAAATGTTCATCGAGGTTTTATTTTCCATGACCATATTTTCTTGGTAACTCACTTATACAAGAATAAATTAATGCAGAAAACTAGATAATCAATTTTAGAACTATGAAATTTATGGAAATTAATTTCAAAAATTAGGTAGGTACCTATTTGAACTTTGATGACGTATACCACGTAGATACGTATTTACACTCGTAGAAAAATAATTTTTTTTAATGCGACCAATAACGTTGTGAACTATAAATTATAATATAGTGGCTAACTTTCCAAATAAACTTACATATTTTGCATATAGTGTATACTGATACACTTTATCAGATAGCGATTAACATAATGTAGGGCCTATTATAATACTACTATAATGTATACACATTGTAGGCAGTGAAGTAAAAAGTAATTAGAAATCTAAAACATTATCGTATAAAATTAATAAGGATAAACGTATCAGCTATACTATTAAAACTATTCAAAACATGTAAAACGTGCGTTGTAGTGAGTACCTATATTTACTCGCTTATATTATACATTTACATATTATAAACATACGAACATATTATTATGTAGTAGATAAAAGAATATCAATACATTGGTGAAATCACAAACGAATATACTCATGTGACGTGGTAAATTAGGATCGTAGTAAATAAAATCTCTGTCCCGTTGCAATGTTTTCACCGTGTATAAGGATAAAAAAACCTCCGACGAGGCGTCGATTTTTTTATTTTTTATTCTATGAGTATAGACCCAATCAGAGCCGCCCAATTGTGCCACCTATGTGGTCTTATTGATATTTAATTATATACGTTTGATACACTCTGCATATGGTAGTAATGCACCTATCTACGTGATTAATGATTCACCTGATATAATAAAATCTTTTTTTGTTATTTATATATATCTATATTTATGTATAATACATATTATTATCATGATTGTATATACATCGATACAACAAAAATAAAACAGATTCGAAGAGTAATGTATTGGGGCGTTACCATCACTACTTACTTCTCGACCATCAAAATAATGATTGTTTTGATATATTACATCGTGTTATGACAATTATAATAACTGATTGACTGGAAAATAAATAATTAACGTTTTATAGTATTAACAACTCCGAGATGCCGTTTTTCGAGTTGCTCCTATTATTATGCAGACATGACGTGATTATACATCATAATATATTATTATTATTATTGCATGTTGTTATAATATTTTGCCGGTATTACTCAAACTAAGGATCTTTCTCTATTTTTTACATTGTGGGTCGTATTGATGTTTGATAATACGATATGAGTATATGACTGCAGCTAGGCTGACAGTATATTAATTCCTGGTTGTTTCTAAAATCAACTATGTTACACTGTTTTAATATTTTGATATTATACTATGTTGTACTTAAATAACATGGCGTTATTACATTGAAAAGCTACTGTCAGTAACAAAAATCTGAAATGTATTATTTCCATTGTTTTTAATTTGAACGTTAATTTTTAGGTATAAATCGGTAATAATAGAAATACTAAATATTATAATCATTTTATTGCAACTTGAGCCCACTAGGATATAAGATCCGGAAGTGGCCAGCGGAAAGATACATTATCTATACCTACTATCTATCTATTTTTCCCCATAGCTATCTCATTAACGAACAACATTTCTAACCATGTGCTTATATTGATTTTTTTTATGTCGAGAAATTTTTTCTAGCAAATTATTATTTTTATTATGTAATTATTTTTTATTATTAACATATTTTATAATATAGGTATATTCGTATATATGATTACCCGTTGATGTAAGGTATAGGTAAAACTTTGTAAAACCAAAAGGTCTTATGCGAGTTTTCAAAATGTACTGTGTTATCATTATTAATAACTAATGAGTATTAACTGATCGAACCTAAATAATTAGTGTAATACTTTTCCTTGTACCAAATGATATTTACTCGTTTATATACACAAAAAATATTAAATATCTATCACGCATGCTTAAGAGGACGTTACACCCGCATGTGTTATTATATTTAATATATATATTTATATATAAAAGGAACGTATAATATTTATAATAATTATAAAAACACCTATTATATAATTAAAAAATGACAATATTTTGTAGGGCAAGACGGTGAGATTTAAAAAAAAAATTTTAATTTTGAAAAGTTAAAGATCATTTATTAATGTTGAAATTTTTGCTATTTCTAAACGATGTAATGAACGTTATAATGGGAATAATGAAAAAAACGGTCTCAGAAATATTGTCACAATTCAATTTTATAACAGGATGTATTTTTACTCTAGAACCAAAATTGTGCAAGTTTTACTTGTTTTGTTCATGAAGTACGTGCGTAAGCGTGGTACATGCAGGTTATATATAATCGACGGGTTAAATCTTCAAGTTCTGAAAGCTCAAATTTTATTATATTATATTATTGACTGCATTGTTCCCAAGGTTTAAGTAAATACCTTTTAAATCTGGTTACGGTCGGGGGACGTTGCAACACACATTTTGAGAAAAGTTCTAACTGTATGTCACATTATATATAATAAGCAATTACGTCTACACGACACATATTTATACATAGTACTTCCCTAATATCAATAATAATAATTTAAAAATTTACGATGATATTTGTAATAATTTTAAGTTGTAATACTCTCAAGTTATTTATAAAAATTAATATTTTACTAGGTAAGCACAGGTATATTTTATCCCAATGGTCTTTAAATTAAATTATATGTACATAAAAATGTTTAGAATAATATTTTTGCAGGTCAGAAAACGATCGCTGGCACGTACTGTACTTTCCTTATTCGCAAATACCAACGAGAGGGTTAAAAATGAAATGTAATGTAACAAAATGTCTTATTTTGATAACATTATGGAGGAAAATATAGTCTACAGATTTATCATGTATTTTTTCCCGGAGGAAAACTAACGGTGCGGGAATGCGGCACTGCGGTATCCCAATTTTTTTTAAGGAAAATGTCTCCGGCCGCCTGTTATGTCCATTACGCACACGCACACGCACACGGCGACCGTGGGAGCCAAATCGTAATAAAATAATAATAATAATAATAATATAATCGACGCGGACGAGGACGCGAAAAGCCGTCGTATACAAAAGGTAAAAACGCAGGGGAGCGCGTGCGCGTCTGTTATAATGATAATAATAATATGCGTATACCTACCACCGCGGACAATGACGATATAATATATAATAATATAATATACGCACGCACACCCGTGTGTGTGTGTGTGTGTGTGTGTGTGTGTGGAAGCGCGCGCCGCCGTACCTCTAAATTAGCGCGTGGCAGGTGTGCGCGCGTGTTGTGCACGTCTACTGTTACCGTGGTCGGAGGACGAGGCCCGAGGCGGCGCCCCTCTCGCGGGCATGCCTATAATATATTGTTGTTGTTGTGTGCGTGTCCCGCGCGCTGCACAACCGGCGGTGCGCGCACTGTGGGAATGCGACCAAGATTCCCACGGGCGCCCCGTCACACGCCGCCGCCGCCGCCGCAGCACACTTCCCGCCGCCGCCCGACCCGGCGCGGCCGTCTATATAAAACCGGCCGTGCCCTTGGGTCATGCCGTCATTCGAACGATCCGTACCGAACCGTCAACACGCGCTCATCCGTCGTTCGTTTTTTACTGTTTACATAACAGAGTATTTTTGTTTTATCTCGTCATTAGCAGTTTCAATTCTATATTATTGCATTATTATTGCCATAATAATAATAATAATATTTTAATCGTCTCGCCGTCATTTGTGTATATGTGCGATATCGACAGTAATATTGCAGTCGATATTATAATTTATTATTGACAAAATAATATCATATCATTTGGATTAATAAAATTCGAGTGTCGTTTCGAATAGTGTCGCATATTTTATATCAATAAAATAGACCTCGATTGTTTCGACATGCGTCCCGCCGCTGAACTCAGACCGTCATACCGGGTGCAGATGCACATGCAGATGCAACAGCAACAGCAACATTACCAGCACCAGCACCAGTCTGGATCGGAATATGACGAACAACCCGTTTCCCGGACTTATCAATACAGAAAGGTAAGCACAGATCACGATTAATTCAGCAAATTTTATTTCAATTTTTTTTGATTTTTGTCACTTTGTCAAATTCAATTTTCATATCAAAAGCCATCAGATATCAATTTAACGATTTTATAATATTCAGACGATCATATTATAATATACTTAGTTTCCGTTTTTAATAAAAAATTTTTTTGTCAATCAGGTTATGAAACCGCTGTTGGAACGGAAACGCCGAGCCCGGATCAACCGGTGCCTGGACGAACTCAAGGATCTGATGGTGGTCACGCTGCAGGCCGAGGGCGAGAACGTCAGCAAACTAGAGAAGGCCGACATACTGGAGCTGACGGTCCGGCACCTGCACAAGCTCAAGCGACACAACGCGCTTGGGCTAACCGGCGTCGACTCGGTTTACGCCGACAAATTCCGCGCCGGTTTCGCGCACTGCGCCACCGAGGTATCCAACTACCTGACTTCCGACGTCCGGTCGCCGCCCGTCGACCCGTCCGCCGGTGTTAAGCTCCTACACCACCTGGGCGCCTGCATGCGCAAAATCGACGTCGACTCCAACCGACCAGCTTCCGGTCCGGTCGCCACCGCCGCCACAACCGCCGACCAGTACAGGCCGTACACACCGCCGTCCACACCCGGAAGCGAGCTCAAAGAAGACCCGAATTCCGTCTGCTGGAGACCGTGGTAAACAATACTAAATTGTTTATTTCCAAAAAAAACATGTCGTTATTTCGTTTTTAATCTCTCATGACCCCCCCCCCCCACCATTGCACCCTCCAAAGACTGATGTTCGACCCGAGGTGGAGATATTGTATATTATTATAATATTTTATAGGCAGTTATCGGTTATATAGGTATTATAATATTATTGTATTATTGTGCGTTTATACGACGAGTTTGTTGTTCGCTCATAACTTATATTATTTATTTTTTTCTCGATTGTATTTTATGTTGTAATTTTTTTTTTCTTATTCGGCGACCATTCCTTTTCGGGTATAAAATATATTTTATAAATGTATAATATTGTAATGGTTGCAGAGGATACGGCACTACGGCTATTTACCAAAAAAATTCAAAAATACCTCTTTCTTTGTACTTATATATATTATGTATGTTGTATATAATATATATATATATTTTATAGCATTGAAATAGAGCTTAAGAAATTTTTCTATTGTGTAATAATAATATATAATTTATATTATTTAAAAATAATATATGTATTCTGCAGACGTGATACATGATATTATAATATTGTAATAATATTAAAACATGTATTACAGTAGTATGTAGAAATTCCGCGCTTGTGCGGAAGACCTAAGAAAAAAAAAGCATATCTGTGATAATAATAATATGTGTTTTACTAGAATACATTTATAAGTCTATTCAAACATCTTAAGCGTCTTGTTGTTTTTTACCTCCAAAAAAAAAAAAAAGAAAAGAAAATCGATCAATCAATCAATTTGCTGTCGTCGAAACGATAATATCATGCTCGGACCGCCGACGATAAGTCAATTTGTGCTCGTACGTGACTAAACCGTTCGGTTCTGGGAACCGGTCGAAAGGGGAACGGTGAGAGAGTTAAATAGAAGAGAGGAAAAAAGAGATGAAAAAACTATTCTCTATAAATACAGGTATATACCAACGACACGGTGGAGGTATACATGACTGGTGGCAGTCTACACGTAGGAAACAATATAATAATAATATACGAAAACACGACGACGGGACTATTATAACAGCTATAATAGTAATAATGATAATATGACGATTCACCGCCGGGGCCGGTATTGTTCGGACGACGAAGACGACGACGGCGACCAACGAAGCCAAGTTCTCACGGTGTGCCGGACCGGTGCGGCGGCGTGCGGTGGCGCGCAGAAACCGTGACCGATTATGCGGGCACACACACGCGCGCGCACACACACACACACACATACGAATTTACACGAAAACACACGCTCACACTGGCGCGGGGATACGCACAAAAACACACACGTTTGCAGGCGCGCACAAAAAATACACAATCCGATACGTGTCGTGACGAGCGAGGCGCGCGTATGTGTGTGTGTGCCCCCTCACATATGATAATAATATTTTTATTATTACGTGTTTGTATTGACGTTATTGGTTCCGGTATTTACGATCCGCGTCGGTGTGCGCGACGATCGCCGCGGTGTGTTCACGTCCCGTGGTAAGCGGCGCGCCGTACGTGACCGGCGATCCCATCACACGCACACTAATCGCGCCGACCGCACCGGACGATACACAAAAAAAGTACGCGCAGTGTGTGTACACTATAATAATATTACTTAGGTATATTATTGTTGTGTAGGTACGATATAAATAATACTACACTATACGACTGTACACAATAATATGATAATAGTGTGATGTGCTTTTACGACTTGGGAAGACATAATATTATTATCGACATTTTTTTTTTTATTCTATTTTTAAGTACCGATTTTGTCACACGCGACGACGACTTCGTGTACATATGGCTAATATTATAATTAAGATTTATTACAATAATATTATTCGATTGTCCACTGGAGGCGACATCGGAAAAAAAAAATAATTTACCGATTTCATTGTTGGTCGTTGACCGTTGTATAGATAATTTTATTTAGGATTATCTTCTGCCGAGTTCGTTTCGAGTGACTCAAACTCAATCTGTTCCCAATTCAGAATTTTTCATTCACAGGATCATTAATGATTTGATATTAATAAATAATAATCATAATAATTCATAATCACATACATAAATGTTTAGAGCTCCTCTTCAGTGTCAATAGAACTAGGAGCGACCAAAACGGTCAAACCGATAGCTTAAATAGTTATTTTATCATAAGTTTTAAAATTGGTAGTTTTCAAATATATTCACTATATATCGCTATAGGTATAAGTATTAAAAATAAACTGACCACTTCACGCTTTTTCATGAAGATTATATTATTATACTCTCGGCCTCAGCTATATTTCTATGATATTATACAACATTTATAACCCAATACCTTTGGGTATTGAATAAATAAAATCTACTCTCCAAGACCCCAATTCTTCTATCTCAAGTCCTTTTCAAAACCCCACCTCTCATCCTGTACTCACCAATATGTTAAATTTCATATTTCTAGATCACTGATATATACTTACTCGCATCACTCATTATGAATTTAATATATAATTATGCCTATATGAACATTTTTCACCGTTTTATATCCATTATGGACAGCCCCGCCTAATTTTCCCCTCTCGTATCTATACGCACTTAACATATATTTTATTATACGAAATTCTCTAAAAAAATGTATATTTTAGTATACATATTCATATATATATATATATTATAAGTACATTAGTAAATAAACAATATCATTACGCAGTTAGGTATATGGCAGAAAATCGGTGGTGGCCACGCACATTGTGTATTTTTTTATATTTTCACACGACGCGCATAACATATTATACGAACATTACGGACATTATATACATATATATGTATAATAACGTGTTATATACGAGCGTCCGTGAATAATGGTTCAAGTAAAAAAAAATAAGACTTCTCCGTCACACGCGCGCGGGTATACAAGTACCTATACCTATATATAAAGCCATATATGTACTACACATCTGCAGCAATGACTTTATTTTATTATTATTATTATTATACGTAGTACGCGTGTGTGAACGTTTGGACAATACCGGGAGGCTCGGGTTCTATCGAGTACTGCGCAAGTGCAGCGCTGCAACGTCCGATGCAGGTCGGAGAGAGATGAAAAACGGTTTATTTTTTTTTTAGGAGAGGTCGAAGACTCGACGCTGCGCCGGCGGAGAAGGAAAAGACCGTAGTGAAATCCATTTAGTAGAGGCCGTCCCCATCCGGTCCGGGACACACCGGAAACGCATATAATATGTATATATAGTGTAGTACACGCGGACGTCGTGTACAGACGTATTTCGGTTTTCTCTCTCCGTCGGACTCTGCAGCGTGTGCGCGAGATAGTGTTTGTCTCTCTCGGAGGTGAGAGTATAATATATATTATGTATATATATTGTATAGCAGTGCTGGACGTATTGTAGTGGCCTAATCAACTCGGCTATTATATTATATATTATTATTATATTCTAACTAGACGCCACCGTCGATCGGCTCAACTATAGTAGGCCGTTATGAGAGTTGTGTGCATAGTACATACCTATTTACCATATTATTTGAACCCGATTTTATGAACAAAAATATTATTTTATCAGGTAAAACAAATTTTTTCACACCATGTAATTTAAAATTTAGACGTTTTTTCTAAAATCTCAGGATGCTCACAGTCCATGAGAAACGATGATGAGGCTCGGACTCAGCATCCCACCACTGATGTGCTTACCTATAGCGGAAACAAATAAATAAATAATGGTACTTCGGGATGTCGGGAGCCCTATGGGCTATGGCGTTGATACATTCTCGTCGTGCCCTCACACGTCGGTCGTGTATCGGCCTAGGTGCGAAGTCGATGGTGGTAACGGGAGTTACAATGTGGTTAAAAGACTGTATGCTGGTCTGGGGAAAGGCAGCCGAGTATAAATGGCCGTGCAAACGCGTATGTTGTGAGGCGGGCGAGTGTGACGAGGTATATCTCCTTAGCACACAGTCACAATGCACACCCATCCTGTCGTTGTGGCTATATATATAAATATATGGGAGGGCCGTGTTTGCGCCTAAATGCCGTATTTGCGCCTATACGCAAAAACCTCGATTGCGCTTAAAATACGTTAAAATACTTGTTTGCGCACATAACGTTACAAATCAATAAATTTGGCAACAACGTTTTCCCAACTATTTTCATTTTTGAACCACTGTGAAATATTGGGAAATTGAATTTCTATATCAGTCGTGACTCGATAGGTATACCTTCATAGGATACTTATCTTTAATCATATCTAACTTCTTATCTACATTGTCGATATACGGCATTTTACGTCGGTATTTCTAAAATCTCGATCGCAGATAGTCAGTCGTCGCTGTACTTCACTTAATAACACATTTCAGTTTGGTGTATTTTGTTTCAAAAATGACAGAAAATAACATTTTATTAGCAAAAGGTGCGAGTAACAATTTTAAAGATTTACTTATAATCGACAGTTTTAAATTCAGAAAAGTTTATGAAAGTATATCTGGTAATGTAACTTGGCGTTGTACAATGAAATCGTGTTTAGCAAGACTAATTAAAAATGGAAATGTAACTGTAAGTAGCAATTTAAATCATAACCATAATACTGATGAAAAAAAATTAAATCGTCAAATTATTCGAAGTGCGTGTAAAAAAAGAGCCAAAGACATGACTGATCGTCCAATTAAAATTATACGTTCTGAAATTACAAAGAATAATTTTGACACGTTAGATTACGGTGACGTTAAATTAATTCGTGACAGAATGTACCCGTGTAGAAACACACAAACAAATATTCCAAAAAATATTGTTGAAGTTCAAGAATTTTTAGTATCGAATAATATGTTATCATCTAAAGGAGAATCAATGATTGCAGTAAATGACATAGAAAAAAATATTGTAATTTTTACGTGTACCACGAATTTGCAATTTTTAAGTTTAGTTAATACTACGTATATACGTCGATGGTACATTTACTTATTGCACAAAATTTTTTTGTCAACTTTTCACAATTCATGGATTTTATAATAATCATTACATACCTCTAGTGTTTTGTTTGTTCCCATCAAAATGTTGTGACGTCTATGAATATGTATTCGAAAATATAAAACGTTTATGTTCAAATTTAAACTTTGAGTTTTGTCCAGTTGAAATATATTCTGACTTTGAAAAAAGCATTTTAAACTCTGCATCTAATATTTGGCCGGATATAAAACTTTCCACCTGCAGATTTCACTTGGGGCAATGTTGGTACAGAAAAATTCAAAGTCTTGGATTAACTAATATGTATAAATCAAATAGTCCAGAAGGAAAATGGTTACAATATTGTTTCGGTCTTCCTTTTTTACATCCACAAGAAGTATCAGATTGCTTTTTGGAACTAATGTCTGAAATTCCAGCAGAAAAAAAAAAAAAATTAAAAATTTTAACGTATTTTAAGCGCAATCGAGGTTTTTGCGTATAGGCGCAAATACGGCATTTAGGCGCAAACACAGTCCACCCAAATATATATGCATTGAAGGTTGCCCGTAACCAAAAACGGGAAACAATGAGGATAGCTTGGGGTCCGACCAGTAGAACGAAGGGCACGTGCATGGCCCGAGTCAATCATATACGGGGAAGCCCTCGACTCTCGGGCAGACCCGGTGCTCGCGTGCAGGCGCGGATCTAGAGATGATAAAAGGGGGGGGCTAGGCCAAAAAATGTATTTAAAGTACATAAAAGCATGGTCATTTAGTTTAAGTTTTGAAATATTTTAAGTACCGAAGTCCTAGTGTAAGGGGGGCGCTTCAGCCCCCATAGCCCCCCCCTTGTATCCACTCCTGCTCGCGTGGTCCTTACGGCGTGTCCTACGCAAATCCGACTAGTCGAACGATTTCTATTCTGACCATGCGGTTCCGTCTCAATGCGACCGATGAGACGAAATACAAACTGTTTTGTTTTTAGTCGCATTTGTCGGATTCACGTAGGACACGGCGTTCCTTAGACGACGGGTAACACCTATAGACATCGACAATAGCTCCACGACCATGAAGTAGTGGTAGTTACGATGTGGTAGTAACTGCAAAGCACAATACCCGTAATTCTTCGTGACTTGATTCGATCTTGATCAAATTCGGTCAAGTTTGGTTAAATCTGTCAACTTGGCTATACATATCGGTCAAAAAGGTAAACTCGGTTACATCTGCCAAACCATTGAACGCCGTTATACATAGCCCGACATAGGTACCTAAGTTTAGGTACTTCAATTTTGTCAAAAATTCATTTGCTTCACAATTTAAAATAAAACAGTTTGGTTATTATATTTTGAAGAAAATTATATTTTATTGCCACATGACACTCCAGTATGGCAGGCATTAAAAATTTCAACAGTTAAAAATATGGCACCTGCACAAATCATTTTGAGTACCTATAGTCCTATACCTATTAAAATTTCCAAAAATCATAGAATTTGAATTAAACTATATCACTCTGTATAGTATGTACTTATGTCGCTCTATGTGTACATAATATATAACTGTGTTCAGCTAACTACCTACTCCAATGTAACACTAAATTATGTGTAGCAGCTCCGTGATGATCCGTTTCCCGCTCGCCCACGCCCATAATAATAATAATATAATATGATATATTATGTAAATATTAAACGATTGTCGCCGCTGTTCCCGAGAGTCGTCAAAACAGTCTCGTCCATCTCATCAACACCATCACAAGAGACATGAAAATAATAAAAAAAAAACCCATTGCTTGATATTTTTCCTCTACAAGTAAAAAATCTATAGATTCGTATACGAATCATAAATATGTTTTTGCTTATTATAGTAACCATGACATCGAAATACTTACGAAAAATCCTTCAGAAACACTTTAATATTTTATCATGTATCCAGCCCAAAAAAATTTTAAGTTAATATATTTTACAGATATTAATATTTAATATATTACAGATATAAATATATTGTATAAATACTATGCACCGATGAAGTCTTTGTCTGACTTGTAGAAAACAATGTTCTACTTGATTTTTATTACTGGTGTATAAGATATAATAGTTTCTTATCTTAAATAGGCTGTGAGTTTGTAAAGGATAAAAAATCCATTACAGTATGTGGAAATACAGAGATGAGACGTTCTTTTCGTTTCATGTAAAGTATATAATATGCATAGTGCTTTTGACTTATGTTCCCTTTATCCGAAATATTAATATAAAATTTATTAATATCCGTTTATATTAAATTATGATACTTAGTGTATAACAGCAGATGAACTATAAAAGTCTGCACAATGATGACGGGGTCCATCGCTGCTGCCGAGGAAAGCTGCGCTTCGACGTCCTCAAGTACGAATATTATGTATGCATACTATATATAGGTACCATATTCATTACACATAAGAAGCATGCTGTGACGGACTTAAAAAATCATCTGTTAACTCGGAACATTTTATCCCACGCCCGTACCCTCTTTATATACCACATACCTAGACATATTTCGACACGTCTCCACCCCCCTCCCTATTGACTATAGTATTCCTCCTCGCATGCGGAGGGTAGACCCCCCCACCGAATGTATCCCCCTTTAATTGGCCCTTTTTGTGTACTTCAGTATAATATTATGTACCACGTGTCCATGTACTACCTTTTGATCCACGAGCCATGTGATATATACAATATCATATTGCTGTATTCTTTATAATCGCAGAGGCGGCTGATTATATCAAACACGGGAAAAAAATTATTTTTACTGAACTGTATGGTATATACATCGCTAAGCAGCACGTGGTTATACACCGTGAGCATTTAAACGTACATTTATAATAATATTGTATGATTGTATGAAGTATATTAAACATATTATAAAATATGTAAATGAAAGAGAATTTGCATAATAAGTACACTGAATGTAACTATATAATATTATAATATATATAATATATCACAACTTACTATTTGAGAGCTAAAATTGTGAAAACGCTAAGAGTACATAAATATTCAAATTAATATCATCAAATTGTACATTATAGGAATAAATGATGCCATGCGTATTAATGCACTAATTATTAATTAGTATAGTGCTAGGTGGGGTTTAAATTTATCAGCTGAAATAGGAATAATTATAGATATAATATAATATAGCCACGTGCATTTCGTCACACCTCTCTGGAAATCCCTCCACAAATAAAAATTTTTATACTGTTTTTTGCTTATAAAAGTTATAAAGTACCTAGTATAATATTATAGTTTGACATTTTCTTTTTATCATAAACATTAGTGCTTTATATTATTGTGAATTTATGTGACTTCGGCCTTGGTATATTATTATTTATTTAAAAAATGTTTTATTATTATGCGAGTTTCTCTAGCCCTTCGAAGTTTTTTTTTAAACTACCGCTCTTGATCTTGTACCGCAAAAATTCTGAAAATAGTTCCAGCATAAAATTCACACTGAGAAAAAATAAAACTTTCTGACGAAGAAATGAAACACGACTATTCACGAGTAATCAACACTATAAAATAATAGGTGCCTGTGGTATAAAAATAAATAGACCTCGAATGAGACAGAGATTATCCCTTCTTCTGTCGAGGATGTTCCTGTTACGTATATAATAAGAACAAATTTTGTTTTTACTTCTTTCTGGATACGTTCGCAGTTTATCGCCGAACGCGCGAGCAATATAATATTATATACTGTTTATTCCCATCGAATTCGCTTTTTTTTTTGTTTAACGTTTGTTCTTTGCTGCACTGGTTTCCAGGATGTAACAATTATTATAGACACACGTACGTGCGCGGTAACATATTTTCCATCAGAGCCTGCTGTTGCCGCACAAGACAGCCCATTAAATAATAAGGTATATAGCTGCAGGTTGGCCAGAGCATTACAAGACAAGACACATATACAAGTGTACAACTGTATACATTTTGTTCATACTAATCCGGTAATGCTTTTCTAGTATCCAGTTTCGAATATTGTTGCGTAGACGTGTGTAGTTATAAATTTACAACTTGCACGCGATTACTGCAATTTAACCGAGTAGGTTTCTCACGAGCTGAAAATGTTGTACGTTATTCAAAACTGCCCGAATAACACGTCGTCTCATCGTGTTAGGACGTGTAATATAATATTATCTATAGTTACAATAATTAATTTCACATGTTTATAAAAGTTATAAGTAAGGCTCGGGTTTATAAGGAATAATCCCATAGTGGGATGGATAAAAAATGAAAATGTGTACAGGTAAAGATATAAAAATGGAATGTTAAATAGTTTATTAACAGGAGAAAATGAGTACCTTATGTTGTAATAATACTTAAACGGCGGAAAGCTTCTTCAAAATAATTTATATATATATATAATATTTAATAATTAATAATAAACTAACCTATTATTATTATATTGAATGTGTGACAGATGTACAGATATACTACATTTTATGTTAAATCATTTTTTTAATCATTTTGGCTTTCAAGTTGGTATATTCTTTTTTAATAGAAACTGTTATACGTTGACACAAATTGCTTTTATTTTTTGAAAGTCTTAAAAATATAGTGTTCTAATGCTATTTTCATCCATCTTCTGGTAATTATTTGTTCTGTTGGAAAAGACTTAAATTTAGATACATTTCTTTCAAATTCCCTACGAGACTGCATGGGAGCTTCGAAAATATGTTTACCTCAGCGCTATTAAGTTAAGAAAATTGTAGCTCTGGTGATGATAAGAGCACATGCAAGACATGTGATTGACATCTTTGGTAAAATATAATAATATTGTCACTATGAATTTAACTATATTGTTATATAATATTAAAGATTTTAAGATCTAATAATAATAATAATTATTATTATAAAAGTAAAATGTGTTTGTATGTATTAAATGTATAAATTATTGCGAAAAATATGAATTATGTATAAAAACATGTAGGTATAAATATGACGATAAATTATGAGTTTGCGTCCACAATATTGTGTTTGTAAAAAAAAACTGTTGGTATGTGAACTGCACGTACTCGTAGGTGTATAATTTATTTAAAACAATATTCGTGATCTTGATTAGGTCCTATCACCCGTATGTATTTTGTTGCGAATTGTCTGCAGGGTCGTTGTTATTTTTTTCCCGATGCTTTACACAATGGTTTATCTTTTATTTTCATCATCCAAGGACATAATATTATTATTGTAATCATCAACGTACCCGTGAACAAAAATAATCACGACGGCTATATGCAACTTATTATCGATTACTATTTAAATGCATTATACGATATACGACGAGTCTGATTCGGCAATATTATATTTTATTCCTTATAATATTGCTTATGTAAATGTGTACATCTGACATCGCATTCGATATTTAATGTAAATTGATTATTATTTGATTGAATCAGAAATTAAAAAAAACTACATATTATATCGTTATGTACCTACCTGCGTAGATTCGTGTGATTATAATATATTTTGAACAGTGTATATTAATTAAAATTAATGATGAACAAAAAATATATTTCCTCGTATCAACATTTAAAACGCTCATAAATGACATCAAGATAATATGCGTATAGGTATAAGTAGCGTATAACGTATATACGTATACATATATATGTATATAACAGAAGTATATCTTCTATTTTGTTTTTAAAATTATTAACATAGCGGTATGAGAATATGTACCTATATTATTTTAATCACCGGGATGACATTAAATATAGGCAAGTATCGAGTAATTATATTTCAGCCATATACCTATGATGGAGAAACTCGTTAGTTGCAATATGTTTCGTTCTGAAGGTAGAGAATAATTATTAATTTATAAAACATGTTCAATTTTAAAGACAAATACAGCGTTTAATTAATATAATACAATAATATATTACAGCACACGAGTCTATTATAGTAAAAGCGAAGTGGGGTGGATATAACGGTACAAGTTCTTACTTTTTATGACTATGAGGTATGGGTACTGGGTAGGTACCTACTAATTTTTGTGGATGTTATTTTTTTACTCAGGTTTTTCATATAATACATTATATGATGTAAACATAAAAAAATAAAAATCATATTTTTATATCTGTAAGCGCTAAATATATATTATATTGTTTGAATGGTATATGTATAGTGTATACTGTATAATGTATATGCATACGAAATGCCGCGGACTGTTATATCACTATATATTATATAAATGTTAAAAATAAATGTTTAATATACCATATATGATGTTAAAACTATTATAACTATATTAATACATTATATATAAGTAGGTACTTATTACGCCTATACAGTATCAGTAGCTATGTATAATAGGTAGGTGTTATTAAATATAAGTGAGTTATAAATTAATGTATATATTGGGTATTCCGAGGGTTAAGTACTCCTGTTTGGTTTTGTACATACATTTTTATATATATTCGTGCATACACGTTATGTTATATATTATATGGAAATAACAAGTATTGAAGTATTATGTAAAACACGAATACCTTTTTTTTCTTTTTTTATGCTAGGTACGCAATTTTTTCGGTTTAAATACAAGTATAATTTTTTTTTTAGTTGAAGTAATTATATCATTTTATCTTTCTCACGTTTTTAATGGACATGTGGTGCTATGTGTTACTTGTAATAATACCTAACGTATAACAGAAAATTATGTATCAGTCACTGCAGTCACGTAAATCATTTCCGGTGCTTAATTCTAGTTTCATTTTATGAACGTACCTATATAATATAGTTAATTTATAAATATTGTTATTGAGATTTTTTATATTTGCAGCGATAATGAGAGATCATTAGTTAACTTTTGTTTAAAAAATTACCGTATTTTATATTTTTCAGTGGCCGTAACATATTCTATAGACGTCTTCAAGAACTAAGAATAATATGCATGTGAAGAGTCTCTTTTATCTTCAACTATCTAAGATGATAACACTTTTTATTTTGTACATTTTTGAAGATGACGGATTAATATACTTTAAACTTTAATGTACAATAATTAATGACGGTGCATAAACATTTGGTGTTAGCATAATGATTGATCACTACACTACCATATTATTATGGGTGCAAAAAGCTTTTAATGTATAAAGAAGGGGGTGGATTAAATCCCTAAAAAATATATGATATGAAAAACTAATGAAAAAATTCGTATTCGAGGTGAAAATATGTATGATGGGGGCGACTTTGTCCAATGATATCAATAATAACATAATATATGCCATTTATTCATACTTACTTTTAGTATGATGAGTTATGGCTAAATATAAAACTATAATATGTAGGTATATATATATTAATATATAAAGGAAGAGCATTATAATATTGTTAAAATGCAGTTTTATGAAGACCGTAAAAGGATATATAATATTATATTCGAGTAATCGAACATAATATTTCATCTCGCGTACCTACATATTACTATAATATGAGTATAATATCACTATAATACTACCTACTACTACAACTACTATAGTTATATAATAGGTACTGCAATATACTATATTATACTCTATATACGTCTATAATAGTCTCTATACTATGCTACTATTAAACTACTACTACTACTATACTATAATAATAATAAAATATAAATCTGTCCAACGCGAGTATAATTACATTATATATAGATACACGAGATCGGCCTGGATTAGTATACAGGAGTGCATAATATAAAATAAAATATAATGTATATAAAATAGATTATTTTTTTTTCATATATAAAGCGCGAGCGTATCACGAGGACGCGATGACCTACCGCATCGCTGCCACTGCCTAGATATTGACCATTTATCCACTTAAATTAATTAGGTAACAGTCCCCGGGGTATATACTAAATGTGCGTATGTACAGGGTGTAACAGAGAGAACTGAAAATATAATTAAAAAAACGTAACAATTTTTATTTTAATCAATTTTTTTGAAATTTTAGCATATTTAATTATTATTAGCCAGATCAATTATTCAACGGTATCAGTTAATTATAAATTGTCTGTTAGCCTTTGTATGATATACATATAATAGGTCCGTCTATTATGCGGATTATACATATACGTTTAATGCATACTAAATATATAATAATATGTATAGGCATATACAACATTTAGTGCCACACACACACAGCCAATACTATAGCCTATGGGTGAAGCTATATAGACTTCAAAGATTCACACCAACATCGTAGGTAGACTACTCTTTCAAATTACATGTATCAATTTATTATTCAACTAATATCAACCTAAATAGGTTAGATTTATATAGGATCTATGTTAGCTCCGAACTTTATATTATTATCATTTATTACACTCATATACATAAAACAAACTTTACACGAATGAAATAATCTATCATTATTGATTAGTGATTACATTTTAACAAATTATTAAATCGAAAATAAACTATATAAATGCCATTCTCAAACCTATTTTAAGTTTTTAAAGTAGCTTTTATATTACATTTTATTTAACACTACAGATAGATCACACACATATACACACGTGGAATAGTTATAAGCATCTATAGATTGTACACTTGAGCCTACATTATAAGTTTTCGTCTAAAACCCATAAGAAAAAAAACTACTTTCATTTTTTATTTCATATAAAATAAGTAATAACTAATAGAAACCACAACTAAAAAATAATACACTTATACCTATGCACTACCTATATACCTATAATATCAATAACTGCATATTATAATATACATAATATATGCAATCAAATTATTTCCTGTAAGGGTTGCTAAATCAGTATTATTTTGTATTGTTTGTTTGGGGTAATATGAACTGCACTCCCAATTTTATCCCCTCTACAAATGACGCTTTTGAACAAAAATAATAATACAGTGAAACTTTCCCTAACTCGTTACCTCCAAATAGAGGACACCACCAAATAACGGGTGAGATTTCGTATGCACACCGCACAATTTAATATCTGTACCACAGAAGTCAACTAACGTAAGTTGACATTTTGAGTTAGTTATATAATCAGAATATGCTTTTTGCGATCTTTTTAAAGGTATTAAAAGGCATGTCCAGCGTTTGCATAAGAAAAGTAATACGAAATAATATTTTTGAAGTATACAATTATTGTAAGTCCGTCGCAACAAATGTTTTTGTTTTGTCTCTCCTGAGAAAAATTTGTTTTTTTTTGTGACTTGTGTTGCTCGACTTCTGTGGTACCGATATATAATATGTTCTATATATTATTTTGTACACATATAATATTATTATTACTACACTTACAGTGTATTTGGCGGGCGCACGTCGTCTACCGTATATTATCATTATTATTATATCAGGTATAGGTACATCAGGTACGTCTCGCAGTAATTGAATACGACGCCGCGCGTCATTTGCCCCGGAGACGTGCACGCGCTCCGGTCCTCTCCGCTGTCGAACGCCCCGAGCCGCGTCTGACGCCCGCTATACCTCCTAATATTGCTCGTAATATTATTACTCATGATGATGATATAAATATGATATTATTATAATGCGTAATAGTGTGCTCGGTAAACCCGAGGCTGTCCACTAACGGAGGTCCGCATATATTATATAATATTATTATAATATACAATAATAAACGAGTCTGGTCGAATCTTTACATGATTTTTTGGTTGCTTTTTCTCCGCACTCGTTTTTTATCCCAACTTTTGACATATTATTGTATCTCAATATTTGCAGATTATATTATATACGCCACTGCACTCCCGGTAAATCAAATTTAAGCAAGTAAAAGCTATTCATTATTAACTTTATTTTGTTATTTTACTTTTACATGCTGTTATTATTTATTATTTTATTATGTATTATTTTTATAAAATATACATAGGTATAGTACATACTTAAGAATAGGTACTTAACTACAATATTGTTGATTAAATAATGTGTTTTTTTTGTTTTTTCGGTAATATGCTGATCGCATACAACCTACTCGTACTGTTTATTAACATTAGTGTTTCGCTCGGTGATGTACAGATGCTCTCATCAATGTATATTTACCTAAATTTTGTTTATCTTATCACCACGAAAGACACAAAAATCCAAGAACGATTCAATATAGTAATGATAATTTTGCGATAGTTGCGAAGTTCAATAAACTAGATTAATAGCTGTACAGAGTACACTGTACATAATATAAGGACTATGTTGAAACTACTTCAACACAACTAACTTTTTAAAAACTAATTTACAATTACCTAACCTAACAATTTAAGCAAAATTCGAGTATTATAATTGACTTTGTTTTACTATATTTGAATACTCAAAAGTCAAAATCACCTTGAACGGTCTTATTTATAGTATATTTAATATTTATACATTATTATATATCCGTGAGTCGTATATTATGCGGCGTCCGCTGTATTTTATTTTTTTTTATTCATATTTTATATATCAAAAAATGATTAATATTAGCAATTTAAAACACACTACGATAACAAGAAAAAGTTAAATAATATCTATATGCTTTAAGCAAGGCGGTTGTAGAATGTTACATGCTATTCTATATAATAGTTCCAGAAAAAAGTTGAGACTAATATTAATATAATTTAAGATTTAAAATCTTTAAAATAATATTATAGTAACCAAATACCTATTAGGTATATTATATTAATATATTAACCTAATACATATTATATATTATATTATATACAACAAAAAGAGATCAAAAGAAACCGATATTACTAATACAAATAACAATAATAGGCAATAATAATCATAAGAGTACCTATTAAGGATATTATATTATAATCCACTACTCTTCAAGTTACATTATATTATATCTGTAAATAAACATTTTATGGTCTAATGACGTAAATAACCAATCAACCAAATTTTTTTTGAGATTAGAATTTTTAAGATTCCTGGTGTTTAATGTCTTATTATATTTAAGTGTATTAAAGTACCTACCTACAAAGATTTATTTCGGAATTTACATAGGTATATCGTATATTATCAGTGTGTAAGTAATAATAATTATTGAGGTATGCAAGAGAGTCATATTCGACTATTATAGTGACGTTATAGTGTTATTCACAATATTAATCCAGAAAAACTGTTTCTGTTGTATACTATTTTTCCGAACTAATGAAATTAAATAAACCAAATAAATTGTATAAGTTATTAATTATATTCACTTATAAAATTAAATCACACTAAAATTATTTTAGATTGTTACTCCGGCCTCAGCTCTCCCACTCTTGACAACAAATTGTTCACCTGCAAGCTGATTTAATACTATATTATGTATAGGGAGTAACAATAAAAAAAAGTGACATAAAAACTTATTTTACACTTTACAGGATTAATTATTGGTTTACTTTATATACGGATTTACAAGAAGAACATCAATATTATCGAAATTGTAGATTATAAATTTTATGTAGATCCATGAGCAATCCCATTCAATAACTAATAATATTTATTTATTTCCAGCTATAGTTTTACAAAATATTATAAGAAAATATTTTTAATTACAGAAGTTGGTCACTTCCTAGGCATTGGCTGTGTGGAAATGAGAGTTCCTAATAGTGTTAAATCAATAATAATAAGTTATACAATATAAAAATGTGAAAATAAAAGATAACTTATAAGAGATAAAAAGTTCTCAAAAAGAATTTTAAATTCATAGCATGAACTGTATGGGACGATCGAAATGAGTTATCACAAAAAGTAAGGTAACCACTTTAATGTAGGTACTAAAGTTTGAGTCGAGTGTCTCTCGTCACTGTAGTAAACGTATAAAATATGTATTTGAATCTAATAATATTCATTACAAAAAATCATTATGAGTGAAGAAGGTCTTACTTTATGTTAACGAAGGTTACCAAACAATTTTTTTTATAATAATATTACAATTTTAACAAATGTTCGTATTTTGTTTTTAGTTTTTCCCGATTAATTAAAAAAATAATGATAATTTTTAATTTTTCCCTCTTGACAGTGCAGACTACTATAAAAAGAAAGATCCAGCTTGCTACAAGAAACCTCCATCGAAATTGAAAAAAAAAAAATTATAAACATTGCGGAAGCACATATAGGTATCATTGTAAAATCAATACACTCATCGAGCGCTCAGAATGTAAAATCTTGTTTCTCTCGGATCTAGATTAAATTCTCTAGACATTTTATCGTCAAATAGTATTATATAATGTGGGCGATTTTACTGCGTAAACGATTGGGCGTAATGATCGTGTGCGCAGATGGACCATTGATATTTTATTTCCACTAAACTCGAGATAATAATTTATATATAATATAAAACCGTTCGGGCGCATTAACTCGCCTCGGACCTTCGATTGATACTCATAATAGTATAAGAAATATATCGCAGTACGCGCTCTCAATAACGATGGCGTGCATTCTCCGATGTGCAGTAACGTACCTATATAATATAATATATATATGTCTCATAATTATATTATATGATGAGGTATATAGGCGTCGGATCTCTCTCGGGTGGACCGAACAATGACAGGTGTATTATATTGTACGTATATTATACACACACACACACACACACATATAACATTATATATAGGTAGGTATATTATATTATTATTATTATTATTATAAAAACGCGAGCCGGTAGTGACTGCCCACATTTTATAGTCGTAAGTCGGACCGACGCCGCCGCCGCCATCCAGTAGCCCGAGATGTATAGGTACGGCGACGACGCGCGCGTGTTGGGTGGTCGCGTTCCGGCGGCGGCGGAGGCGCGCACGGGCGCCGCCGCCGCAGAGCATAAAAGGCGTCCCACCGAAACAACAGAGTACTATTATATATATCGTATACATGTACATGTCGTCGTCGTCGTGTACTAATAGAAGTATATAAAGTAATAAAATATAATGTTGTACGCGCGCTGTATAAAGGTATATAGTTATTAGGTATATAAGTACGCAGCTACTACGTATATATATATGATATGTATTACTTATATATATGATATACGAAATGTCCGCGACGACGATACGCGAGGTCCGTATAAAATAGATAATTATAACTCGGCGAGAGTCGCCGGCAATGCGAGTGTATATATATATATCAATATATATATCGATATTTAGTATAGTATACGAGTAGGGTATATATAAATATAATTACCTGTACGTGAAGTATATAATACATTATAGTATATATTATATAATAATACATATGTTATATTATACTGTCAAATAATTGCCAACTATATACGACTCGCGTCCTAATTTTTATTTTACCCAAAAACGTTGAAGAAGGCGGTGGGATTGTATAATACCTATGTATAATATAATTAGGACGTGGATTTAAATGTCATAAAAAACAAGTAAAATAAATTTTAATATATACGATTAAATGCGCACTCCATAGTCATAAAACAAAACTTGTAAAAGTCTGTTTGTATTATTTAAATTCACGTAATTTGGCGTAATCGCGATTGACGCAAGTCGTAAAGAAAACGACCTGCAGTACCTATATAATATAATACCTATATTACCTAATATATTACTCCTATATTTATTATACAAATATATCTGCCTGCACGTGGCGAAAAATATGTCGTTTTTCGTTAGACCAGCCGTTGTAAAAACGCTTTTACCGCTTTTACCTGATACATAGGTAATTAACATTAATATACGTGATAAAAATATTAATAATATGATAAAGTAAAATCAATAATATGTTATATTTTCTTTTTAGTGTGATGCTTTATTTTATGGTAATTTTTTATTAAATTTGATCAAATCTTATAAAATATATTAGTAATGTAGGTAGGATAGGTATAGTTATGTACTCAAAATATAAAAATTTAATATTTTTTACATTAGGTACCGATTTTGATATCCATATCCCCTACCTATAGAAATTATCATTTTGAATTAGTAGGTATAGCTAAATACTAATCCATAGGTTAAATACTTATAAGTTATAACAGTACTTAAAGTTTAGACGAGCGGTATAGTATAGAGTCTTGTACATTTGTACTATAACGAGTATAACTTATATGAACATTAGACATGATAATAGATTAAACAGTGGACCAACATTTCGTGGAGTTACCTACTCATGTGCATTGTAAATTCGACTCCCTTCATCTAAACTTAAATATAACTTATTAACTGCTTGTTCGAAATTCTCAGAAAAATATTCAGTTTTGGAATATGAAATTAAAATTGTATAATATTCATTTAAAAAATTATTTATTACATCAATGTATTCAATTTTATACCATTGATGAATACTTATTTCCCCTTAAGAAAATACATTAATAATTAATATCATTTAGGCTGTATAATTTTTATAAGCTCGACTTTTTTCGGTTCGGTGTATACGTCACGCATGTATAATAATAATATGGTGTTAAGTTCATTCTGTTTAATCGAGTCGTATTTTTTTTTTTCATTTACCATAATAACAACAATTGCAAATACAATAATAATATACGGATCGTGTACGTCATAAGATGGATACGAGGGATTTGTGATGATGTTGCGAATTTTGTTTCGTCGGTTATTTTATTCTATTTCATTTCCTTTTTCGATCGTCGGCGACTCGGCGTTTGGTTGAAACGGACGACGCAGCGGCCGGCACGCACTACTACGATTATATTTGCAATAACACGATGATATCGTAAACACAATCATAAAATATAGCAATAATGCCAATAAATAATATTAATACATTTATATTTCATATTTATTTTCAAAAGATTGTACACGAACCAGCTAAACCTTATCCATAGAACCACACGTCATAACATATTATCATATACATGCGAATACCTACGATTAATTGCCACAGGGATGTCATGGTCGTTTTAGGGGTTAAGACAGCACAAAATAACAACGAGTATATTAATTGATCTAAACTGTTTTGAAACTTGAACGTTTCATGTAAACTTAGTTAATTTTTATCATGCGTTGACTCAAGTGATGCGGATGGATGGGAGGGTCAATGGCGTATACAAAGGGGACGTGGGATCAGATCCCCCCCCATTGTCTTTTTTTAACTTTAGTAAAAAGTTTTGAGACGGTATGGGGGATTTTCCAATTTTCCCCTCCCATTTAGCCATACCGTTTTTTTTGTTCTCCCCCCTTTCAGAAATCATGTCTACGCCACTGGGGAGGGTCCTTGTGTTCATTTATATCTATCTGTGTATTTATAATATATATAAATTAATAGCCCATTACCAATACTATATGTTTTCCAAATAAAACATTATTAATATATTCAATATACCATCTAATATATAGACAATAATGTAATTTATTATGGTTAAGTATTAGTTTTTCTTAATACTTACCTTAGTGTCTTACACATAAAATAATATTACAAATATGTAAGTATGTTGAAATAAAATATATTATGTTGTAATATTGAATATAATAAATACTAAAAAGTATATAATATGATCAAAGATATATCTTTATTATAATATGGAATAGTGAACTGAGAAAAGTAATTGAACTTACACGTATTTTGTATACGTAGACAAGTAGTCATATTTTTATCAAACTGAAAAATAGTTAAATTACATTATAAAATAAAATTAATAGAATTTTAAAAATTAATAAATATTTTTAAATGATGAAATGGTTTGATTCGACTTCGAGGTTATAGCACTTTTTTTAAAGAATTTCTCCTTATAATATTATATTGCGTCCTCCTCCAACATGTTATAATAATACTATTACTAATAGTAGGTACTATACTATACGAGTACGTTGTTTTGTTTTATTCATAATCACAATTAATATTTTGACGACCACGATACTGCTTATCAAAATGAATATCGACAGCACGAATATATATATACACAGCTGGTAAATACCTATATAAGTTTAAAGAACCTACCTACATTAAATATCATATTATATTACTTAGTTTTCCCGCCCTAACAATATACGCCGTGTTCAGTTTATAACATGACGTTTTAATATTATATAGTGCTTACTGTGTATAACAAAATATAATAATATATGCATGCCATTTTTACAGAATTATCATAATTCGTTAATTATTATTCTGTGTATTGACATAATATAATGATATGTCGTGTGTGAGTGTATTTGGTATCGTCAATAAACTAGTTAAGCTAATAAAATTATTACAAGTACCTACTTAGTACAAGCTAAAAATCTAGAATGGAATTTGAGTTGTCCAAATATTGACTTTAAAAATAAAATTCTCATATCATTATTTATTTACATATATTAAATTATAAATTGAAAATGAATTACGTAACATAATAACTTTATAGAGTTAAAAATAACTGTATAATAAAATTACACGCAGTTAATGGTTAAAATATTTTTTATGTTTATTGTATTTTTTTCACGCATAATTATTATTTTTAAAGTAATGGGTTTCTAGTTTTCAATTAAAAATATCATGTTTTATTAATAATAAATCGATAAAACTCGATAAAATTTTCTCATATTATCGTAAAACTTCGAGTTGGCGCTGAGCTTGACAATAGAAAATATTATAGGGTACTCAATGTTCTTATTTCGAGATGTCGAAGTTTAAGAGCTATTAAAGTTTCGGGATATCATACGACTCCTTTACAGATCATCGTGCAACGACTCCTTTACAGATTATCGTGCAACGGCTATATAATATATTATTATTATAATAACTAAAAAGTATTGAAGTATACTTAAAACGTTCGTACGTTAATGTATATACAACAAAGCTATTGGTTATCGGTACACCGTGTGGTAGGCAAATTGTATCATAAGCGGTATGTTATCTTCAATAACACGAAAAATAAGTCGACAGCAGGTAGTTAAAAATTTAAGACTGCAGTGTTATGTAAACACGTAATTGGAACGATAAATGGTTGTTATGACCTCGGTGTTTTTTTTTTTAATGTATTTATTTATCTTGGAGTTAGCCGTCCAAAACCGATGTGAGGGAAAAACACGTTAACGATAATTGACGAAGATAAAAAACAAAACCCGTTCGATATCATATAATATCAGGACCATCGTAAAAGACAATAATATAATGACTTACGATCGGATGCGTCGGATTTTTTGACTTGAACTCTTCAGTAGCATTTCGGCACTTCGCTTACATATAATATTATTAATATATTAGGTATACTTAAAACATTATATACGCTCGTTTTGTTTAACTAATTCTTCAAGATATTCATTCCATTAAACATTTAACATTTCCTCATTGTTGATATATTTTATTATTTTTTAGTTCATATACGAATCGAGGGTTTTTATGAGATCGTCGAAATTCTATATCAGACAAAAGAACAGTACTCAAAGATTTGTATACGTTTAGTAAACGTTCCTGTTTTGTTTATGGCCGATTGCAACGGAATCGACGAGAATGTTTCTATAGAATTTCCCACTTGACTTTTACAGTTAATGTACATAAATAGTATATATATACCTACAGAATACAGTATATATATACATAAATGGTAAATGAGCACCCTCTTAGCGAGGACCAATTAACACTATTTTACAATATTTCAGTTCCAAGAACTTCGAAACACGTGTGGTTTGGTTTCACGTGGCTCATTATTAATTATAATACATAATATTATACTATATTATGTATATGTATATATAAAATGTCAAAGTTATGAGTTTGCACTTTAAGATAATTGAACGGTTGTTGATAGATCGAACAGAATAACTTCTTAATTATAATGTAAACATTTCGCTTAAAAACTTAACATAATTGATCTAAACGGAGAATTGTTTTTTTAAATTGTTTTAACGCAGTTTTCTAACACAATATTACCTATATAATATAAACAGTGTGTGAAGTATAATATACATGATGTCGATGTGATATTATGGTTAAAGAATACCTATAACTAGTGACAAACTAGCCAACTACATATTATTTATAATACGCTTTTGTTCGAATCAATATTTAAAAAAAAAATTTAATATATAACTATATGAATGGAGAACATCGAAAATATTTGAATATGTATTAAAACAACCAGACTCCACCCGGGTTAAGATTAATCTATATATATCTATATGGTTATCAGTTTTTCCGTTATAGGTTGATCCATTATGTCACAGACAGGCAGCCAAATGTATCAGTGGGTGTTTCATGCAATATTAAATCTAATCTTGTACGTTTAAAAATATCAGTGTATATACAATATGACTATTTTATGATACTCTAAATAAAAAAAACAGTTGTTACACCCTGTATAGTGTATATACCTACACTCTACACTCTAGAGTCTAGTAGTCTACAGCATACACCAAACTATTTTGGTGTACTTATACTGTATATGGCTTAACTTTTTCAAACCTATAGCCTCTAGCCTCTAGGTACTCATAAATCATCATAAATGCTTTTATTTTTATTTTATAACGTCAATATGAATATTTCAAATTCGTATTCCATACGAGTATCCAACTCATTTCATTATATTATACATATATATAAATATATATTATGTTACTGGAAAATGTTGCTAAATTTGGCATTCTATATAATACTTGGGACTTGAGGTTTGATACATAATACCTACAGTCATTATATTATACATTTTATACTTTTCCTGCAAATTTTTGCAAAGGTGGGCATTAACTTGTTAAAAAGGTAAAGTTAAAAAGTTAAAAGAAAATTAACTTAGGAAATTATGTTTTCAGGTACTTCTTCGGTCGTAATAAAAGACTCCTTGGATAACTTAAATTGGTTACGACTATACATTTGGTTTATTTTTCCTTCCTTGGTCCCAATTTCGTAAAAAATGTCTTTTACTATAAAGTATAAATTTATATTTATACTAATTATACTTATGAATAAGAATAAATATAAAGTTCTAAGTTACCAGAAAGTAAAACATCTAGAATATTGCTAAGATCACATCTTGCTCTATCTACATCGGGTATTATTATCATCACATTCTCGCTAATTTTTCCCTGGCCAAATCTATTTTCGGGCATTTGTAAGATTTGCATTTAATGAGATGTACCTTTTATGATCAATAGATCTAAGTTTTGCGGAAATGCCATCGATTATTACCGCTAGAAAATGTTAATAAACAATATTAATAAAATGGTTTAGATAAATAAATATTTGACATACTTTTGTCTTTTACAATTTTCATATTATTTTCAGTTGTTAATCCTACATCCCTTCCATCACTTTCATAATCATCGTCATCACCTTCGGAAATGTCATCATTCGTCACCGCTAACAAATGTTAATAAACAATATTAATAAAATGTATTATATAAATAAATATTTGACATACTTTTGTCTTGAACTTCGTGTACTTCATCATTAATATTGACATGTTCATCACCAATCGGGCATACGACAGCTAAAAATATATTTTTATAAATGTTAACACCTACATATTTTATTTATCGAAATATTATTTATGCGTAGGGCAGCTAAAAAAAATATATATTTTAAATTTAGTACATCCATTTAATAGTAAAATTTATTATAATATTATAAATATACGTACTTTTTTTTAAAGCTTCTTCCAATAAGTCTTCTTCTGTCTTCAATATGCATGAAATATTTTTTGGAAGTGATGAATTGGGTGATTTATGGGTTAATGAACGCAGTAAAACAAATTTAGTTGAGTGATCTTGATAGACCAAAGTAAATTTAAAGTTTTTATCGGGCTGAGCTTGCATGTCGATCAAGTCGACCTGTCAACGCGAATTAATTTCTGGGGAGAGGATTGGTCGTACAACTAAACCTTTTTTTGTAGTACCTACTTTCTTTTTTTTGACATGTTATACATAAATTTAGATATGACATTATAATTTCCCTAGTAATATATTTATATTTCAAATTTATTTCATATATCATTCTACTACGCCCTCCGTGTCCAATATTTAAATGAATTTCATTAATAATTTCAAATATTTCTTCATTAATATTTAATTGAATTAGAAGTAGGCAATATTTGCACCACCAATTTTTCAACTTCGCCTACCATCATAACGATTGACGAAGTTCTATTAGAAAATACATTTACTTTACAGACAACCCAACAATCTATAAGGTATTGTCAAATGCACACGCAAGTAAAAATGTCAATCCAAATTATGTTTGCATTTACGTATTAAAAAATAATATTATATGCAGTTCAAAATGTCATTGGTCAACTGTATGCAACAATAAATAAATATAATAATATATTATATAATATACATCCTATTAATATTATAAACGCGAAAGCTTGTGACTTTGTTACTCTTTCACGTAAAAACTACTGGACCGATCTTGATGAAATTTTTATACTATGTGTATTTTGGTCCAACCAAAAACATTGGCCAATTTAAAAAGGGAGAGGACCAACCCCGGGAGGTGCACAAACGGAAATTTTGAGATTTCAGATGGAAATTTTTGTTTATAAATAGTTGCCATGGGTTTTTAAGCCATAATAATAATAATAATAATAATGATAAAAAAAAAAAATATTTGCTTTACTTTTTAAATATAAATTATATTTAATAGGATTAAATAAATTGATTATTTTAATCAACCGTAGGTGGAATTACGTAAGTAAAAACGACAAACTTGGTATAACTTTGATACTTTGGAGTTAAATCATGCACTTACGTACAAACAGCATTGGGTTCGCGATCTACCACAGGTAGATTGCCTACCTCATAATGTACTGCTGTGATTCAGAATTTTTATTCCGGACAACGGAAAAGATAAGATACATTTTAAATACCGTACACCAAATTTTAAATAACGAATTGAACAAAGTTTGAGTCATATATAGGTACCTAGAGTTGATACATTTAACGGCAACGAAGTGCACGGGATCAGCTAGTACTATATTTAAGTAAGTAATACATATAATTAAATAATAAATCTACATGTATTTTTATTAATTTCCTAGGCATAATCAAAAAAATATATTACAATTTATACATTGCCAAATAATACAAGGAATTCTATTTAATGCCTAGGTTTCCTAAAGACTTCCCATATCCAAACACTTTTCTGGTAACATATTATATAATACATATTCTTAAGGTTTATGTTCAAATAATCTATATATATATATTTTAAAAGTAAGCAGCGGTCGACTGATGCAACATTCTCGGGTATAACTAATAAATTGTTGACTATATATAATATATATGACCAAATGACGCTACTATTAAAGCCTTGTACGAGTTTTAAATTGCAATACAATTATTCAAATTTTTAAGAACACCGAAACATGTGTGTTAATCGTCAGTAATTGTTCATGCGGGTTCAATCCGCCAGACTTGGGCTGTAAAATATATAGTCCAAGACGAGTATAATAACGATGGATAAAAGGCGATAACTGTTATACAGTGTTCTCGTATAACATTATATTATATGCACATTGGAATAGTCATTACGGGTAAGTCGTATTATAGGTACCTGTGTGCATATTATAATTTACTCGGCACGTTTCGGAAAGATAAAAATTAAAAATTAAATACTTTCAAACAAATTGGCACCTACATAATAATAATTGGTATATAATATTATATTATTATATTTTTATGGTCCGGATACATCCGCGAGGTCGGTTTATACTTTATATTATCTATAGACATGTCGATATTATAATATAATACGGTCGGGTTTACTCCAGTCGCGGATTGCATCATATGTAGGTACGCATAGAAATCCGAAAATCTAAACCGTCGTCATCTCCGACACCGCCGCCAACGATCACGACGGGGTGGTGGAGGGGTGGGGACAACGGAAGTGTGTGAAAAAATTGTTACGACGACCTGCATAATAATATGTACCACGTTTATATACCTATGCGAAAATCAGATCTCGTCCGATTTGCAGCGGCCACGGAGGCGGCGTATTCCGTCGCAGGCAAATATTATGCAAATCCGTTGCGAACAAAAAAAATTAAATCTTTTTATACCTGTAAAGGGACGCGTATAACGTTCGGTACATATTTTATAGGGACGACTGTATTATTATATAGTTATAATAAGTTTAGGTGTATAGCGTGTGAGAAACTGCGCCGGACGATTTTCGCAACCGGACATGTTCCAGGCAAACGGTCATCGCATAATATTACACAATACGTCTGCGGGGGAGTTCGACCTGTTCAAGGGAAGAGAAAAATAAAAACTGAAAACGAGACACTCGCGATACATATACATGTATATTGTATACGTCTCGGGCCTAAATATATATATATATATATATATGTATACATATAATAATACATGGAAGAGTGAAACCAGTATTATATATTATTATCCTATACCGTAGTTGTCGGTGTGGGAGGGGTGAACACCACTTTCGAATGTATCCGGGTCGGTTTGTGGGACGTCATCGTTGCTGAGAGCAAACCGTTGCAATCCCTCTGCATATATATTATATAATGTATGTATAAGACGTGCGGAGGGTGCACTCGTTCACTCTTACAAGATGTACAGGGTGTTCTGCAAAATGATTCATCCGATTTGAAAGGATAAGTTTTTTTTTTGCATTTCCGTATTTAGAGTCTAATAATAAATTTTAGACAGTCTGCAGTTAAGGATAAGTCTTATGAGTTAACAATATAATAACATTAGGTAAGTTACTGTTACTGTGTTTACAAAATATGCTCTACACGACCCCTCCCCCACCCCTCCTTCAACGAGTAGTTTACTTTTAAGTCCACAAAGACCTCTTTGTCTTCTCTATGTACCCCTGAAAAAAAAATCGGGCACGGAGATCGCCTATTACAAATACCTAGTTCCCAATATTCCGCTGATCGATTTTGCGTTTCGACAGCAATCGATCGGAAGCGCTTCACTAGGCCCGGATGTGCCTCGACGTAACCTATATACCAGCGGTCGAAAAAAAACAACTGGGGAATCCTTTTTTTCAGATGATAGCTGGTACGCATCTGTATAGTTTGATCACCACAATCTATACGGGTTCAAAATGTAAAGTCTATACATATATACTATACATATTACATATATTGAAATATTCCGAAACACCCTGTACATACATATAGGTTCATCTATCGATGTATATAAATACGCGTGTTGAGCAATGCGTTATATATACACATTAAATAATGTATATGTATAATGTACAGCTCGGCGGCCACCCTTCTCATTCACTTACACGAAATATACGCATACTCACACACACGCTCGCGCGAGCTCACCCGTATATGTATAGGTACGCGAGCCCTCCCGTGTGTGTGGTGTATATACTCCTTTTTACCGGTGGTGTGTGCGTGTATCCGAGGGGTAGCGTGTATGTGCAGTACCTATATATACGCGGTGTGTGAGAATGCCGGTCCATAGCTTCCCACGGTCAGCAGGGAACCGCTGCTGCTGCTGCTGCCGCCACCACTGCTGTCGTAGCAGTTATAATGGGCCACCTGTTTATTTAAAATATATATAATAATATAATATCGCCGCTATAATATGTACGCACGAATATAATACGTGTCGGGAAATAATAATAATATGTCGTCGTCGTCGTCGTCGTCGTCGTATACGGAGAAGAAAAAAAACCGAGTCCCCTTGACCCGGGCGACGATGAAGAAGGGGGTCAGGGTTAAAACTACAAGTCGTCCGGATACCGCGGCGGAGTGACGGGGTTGGTGTTGGGCGAGGGGGGTTGTTCGTGCCGATAGGAACTGCGGACAAAAAACCGCCGCCTTCTTAGCGCGAGCGTCACACGCGCCCGGCACACACCGAATTTCCCCGCGTGTATTATGCGTAGGTATTTATACTTATAAAATATAATATAAAATATGTGCCCTCCGTCGCGGGACCACACCACGGGTGTTTTATTTAATATTATTTTTTTTTTCCCACCCGTTTCCATCTCGGGACACCTCGTGAACCCCCCCTACAGTACACGTTGCACGCGTGATAAATGACTCGGAAGACGCGCAACGGTGGAAATACAATATAATATATAGGTACGATAATAACAATATTAAAATATACGCGAGCGACCCGGATGGGGACCGGACGCGTGTCTCACGCGCGCTCGCTATTTCTTTTACACCTATCATTTTTCATACACGACACACGTACAATCAGAGATGGGCATAAGAATAGGGAAAAGGGTAAGATACTTGAAAAAGTATGTATAAAAATAAAATAGTATAGTTTATACTTAAATGATTACTTCCAAAAGATACAAGATACATGATTCGCAATTTCCAAAAAGATACTTACAAATATAACTATAATCTATAGAAGACACGATATTTTTTAAATAATTATTATACTCTAAGTAGAATCGTTTAAATAATTAAATTGTGTAATTGTATTTGTTAAATTTTAACCCCCCCCCCACCCATTCATCTAAAAGAAAAACACACAGAATCCTGACTTGTAAATTGATTCTACAAATAATAGGTACTAGCTAGATACTAGCTACTAGATAAATTTATCAAATGTTCAAAGATACTAGGTCCAAATCACAAATATAACACAGATACTGCAGCCCATCCCTGCACACGTAATTTTATATCTTATTGTAATAATAATATTTTCGTCCTGATTTAACTTTTTACTGTGACACCTCCAAGTTCGCACTATGTATAATTATATAACGATTGATTCTGAAGGATCTGATCGAACCTCGTCGATTTTAATGACGTCCGCTCTGACGTCGATATTACATGTTTTACCACCACAACTGATGATAAGAACCTCTCAAGTGTACCGATAGATTGTACAGCCGTACAGGTTGGGTTAGTTATTGGCTATTGCATATGATTATATATTATTAAAAATCATAGATTTCAGGAGAACTAAGCCACTCGTCGGAGTAATGCCCAGGAAACGGTCGTTAATAATATAATATATATTTAGTTTCTATCACGCCGAATGGTTAAACGGTGTGCGTGATCGCGCAATGGCATCGCGAAATATGGGAGCATGTAATAGACAGAAGTTTATTTAATCGCGAACACACGTCATGATTTTTGGCAATAGTTAATTTTCACAATCTTGCTGGTCGCTATTTACAGGCATTTACGAGTGCACGTTTTCAGATAATGCGCAATCTCTCGTGTAATTCAATAGCGATTTAACCGGTTCCGTGCGTATATACCTTAAATATTATATTTAATAAGTGTACCTATAGCCTATATATACAAGAACTCAAGAAAAAACTGCGAAATCGTTGTAGACTTGTATTATTCGTTTAGAAGTCCGAAGTCCTTACTAGGAGAACTATAATATTATACATTTATACATGTGTATTTTAGATTCTGAGCGGAGCGATGAATGTATTTTTTTATTGTTGTTCTGAATGTAGGTATAAATTTGACTTCTTATAAGACTTAGCCGTATATAGGCAATCGTTTTGATACACTTTGAGGTAAAATGTTGTGAAATTGTATTATTTTATGTATTACTGTTAGGTTTACCCCAAAAGTCGGAGGTTCTCCCTTTGCCGTCATGAAAATCCACGAACTGTGGCGTGTACAAAAAAAAATTGGTGTTACTCAAATAATTTTAGGTGAACTACACCTCCCATAATTTTACCGATAAAATGTACTATTTTCCTCCTATGGACCACCACCATAGGCGGCATTTAGAGGGACACAGGGGTAGTTACCCCCACAGAAAAATATTGAGATGGCAAACCTATAATTTTAATTTGGCCAGTAAATTGTGATTAATTTTTTCCCTCCCCCATCAAACAATTACAGCCAAGTGCCACCACTGTCTGCGGATACCAGTCGTATCGCCATGCTGCAGTATGCCCGGTTATTAACTGGGTGTGACGGTGCGTTTGAGATCAATGACGAACAAACCGTATTTTTTTTGTAACATTATAAAATATAATATTGTCGTACACTCGTATCACGCGTTAACAATTTTATGCGGCAATGAAAAGTCAATTTGTACACTCCGTCAACGTGAAAAGTAACACCGATATTCTCATACCGGGCAAGCGAGATAGACGCTTTAATAATTTCTACGAACACTATGGCGATTTCTATTGTGAACTATTGTGATCAATATAACAAAAATATAATGTAGGTACCTAATATATAATTGTGTTCTGGCCACGCGACAACAAATCATCGCAACACCTACTTTCTCCTGGTTAAGGGTGATTTCCACGTGCGCCCAGTGCTGCAGCTTACCGTATATATTGTATTTACAATTTACGCTTATAATGAACGATTTCACCTGAGAAATTTACATTGATCGAATACATAATATACATAATACATTATCTCTATTTATTATGAATTTAACTATTTGCATTTGTTATTGAACAAAATCATAATACGAATGTGTCTCGATCATATTATAATAATTACATCACATCGACCCACGAATATTATAATATATGAAAACTATAATTATTATAGAGATGGACGTGTTTTAATTTATCGAAATATTATTTACCGGAACCTAGCTGCAGTTGTAAATTGTAATATATATTAACGCATTGAGATAATTTACCAACCGACTAAACACCCCTTCGTTCATACAACATATGCTATTATAATATACCAATATACTATGTATATAATTAAATGAAGCCAATAGTCGTTGATTTATTGGATACCTGTCGCACCTACTCTGACGACGGCTTAATGAATTGTGTTAATTTAATTCAATGTATATATACATGCGGCAAACGTTGAAGTTCACGAGCATGACCAAGTTTAAGCGTGTCCATCCGGCACGTCTGCGATATTGAGGCCAAACAAATCGTTTTTATTCGTCGGCATCGGAGCTGCAGCTAGGAATCGATTCAAAAACTTATTCAAACGTATACCCATTTAGCGTTGATTTGATATCAAAGAAAAAAATATTAATATCGACACGCTCCAGTTTTAACCGCGGAGAGAAATCTTTTCGCCAATAATCTATAAAAATGTCACTATGTTTAGAAATATGTTCGAAATTCTGTGCGTAAACGTCGGATGAAAAAAAAAAAATGATGGCAGTGATCACGATGAATAGACCGCCGAAGTGACACGAGGTGATTTGGACCCAGTTTTCGAGCCCATTGTACGATAATTTGATCGTTGTGCACATTTCGAGCTAATATATTATAATTTAGCCAGGTTTGGAGATATTTTTCTGCACAAACATTAACGTAAGCACAAAAGACAGTATGCCTAATCATCCAAAAAGAGATAATATACATAATTTTATATTTTACGCTAATACAATACCGAAACGTATAGACTTTGTAATATTATCATAGTCTATAATAATGCTATATAATAACTATTCGAGCGTATTTACGATTATTGTTTGCGAGCTTTATTTTTTTACCCACGGTAACTCTTTTCCGTTTAAACTATTAAACCATCGCCGAGACTGTGATATTATTATCTCAGAGTCGTCGATATAATTATCGTCATCGCTATATTATTATAATAAATTATTATTTATTACTAATTTTCATACAGTGTATTATACATCTACACAGCAGCTATATATGTGCCTGTGTGAATCGCCCCGCGATGACCTTAATAATAATTGTTGTCGAATCGGACTGCACACATCATATTATAATATAGCGTGCGCATAGTCGATCCATGGGAAATTCGTCTTTTTTACTGCAATACCTACATACACTAGTAAATACGATAAATATACGAGATCGAAAACCGGATCGGCCCGGCGATAGACTTTCGGTCGGTCTGCGGTCGGCTCGACACCTTTATCGTACCTGTACATAATATATTATATATGACGTGTATATAAGACGACGGTCTACTCGAACATATACAGTACCTATATAAATATACGATATATGTATATAAACCTCCTTTGTATATATGTACCGAAATAAAAACCCGTCGTCGAGCTACCGTTTTTTTTCCACACACACACACACACACACACACACCGGATAACGACACGAGCGCGAAGAACATGTAAGGAAAAAAAAAAGATAACGTCTTACGCTTTTTTCCCCTATATATTATAATACGCATATAGGTTCAAATGTTCAATATAATTTACTGTGCCGAGATCGCGAGAATCACGCGACGCCCGCGTATAGTAGCTATGGTATAATATTATAATAATATTATATTATATTATATATATATATACTTATAATATCAAAAACACGCGGGTGCGTATTACATATTATTATAATGTGTGCATATACACCTATATATTATAATAGCTGGGAAGTATTATATAGGTACATACGCCGCTGCCGCGGCGGTAGCCGTCTGCCGGCGGCGGCGACCGCGCCTAGTAATTAATCAATTAATCGGTGTGTACGCGATATATCATACTACAACACTACACACACACTGTACACTGCGCCGTGGTGATTATTATTATATCGTTGCTGTTATTATACACACGACGTAGGCACTATATATACCGTACGGCGTGCCCGCGATTATAATGCCGTCGTAACACGCGCATTTTTATACGGAATTATTACTATTATTATACCGCGCGCGTACAACACGTACCATGGGAACGCGACCGGCCGACAAAAACCTTTGGGTTCCCACAGGAGCTGCGGCCACCGCGCGGCGCGTAACAAGTACCTACTCGCACACACACACACACACACACACACACCTATATATATATTATTATATTGTAATATACGCGAGCGTTCAATGCTCAGGTATATATATATATATGTGTATGCTTAAAGACACGCGGCACACACGATCGGATGTATTATATTATGATGGTACCTATCATACAGAGTGATTATTCTGACTCGTTTTTATCGGAAGGTGCATTTGAACGTTTTTGGAAAGATTATTTTTTTGTTTTTGCAGATCTGAAGGAAGAAAACCAAATTTTAGTATGATTTTTAAAATTTTTTTTTTATCATTATAATATACCTACATAATATTATATTGTACTAGTTTTTTAAGAATTTTTTTGTAGGTTCCGAGAGGAAAGTATGAATAAGCGATGAATTTAATATCGGTTTTACAATAATGTGTGTGTGCAGTGTTTATTTTTTTCTGCAGAAATGGTATAGGTATGTGTACACGATTTCTACTTGAAAAAATGCTTTGATATTCAACTTCAATGTCTTACCTGGTACCTATAGGAAAGTGAATTTATAGTTGGTACTTTTGGGAGGTCGAATTTAAAAATTCCCAGTAACTACTTTTCTTAATAATTGGGAAAAGAAAATTGGAAAAAACTTGAATTTTTACGCAAAACCAGTTTACGACAATAAGGAATTTCTTATTTTGATGTAGTCATAAAAGGAAACACCGTGGATGCTATTCATTTTCACAACATTTTATAATTTTATATTTATATAGGAACCTGGAACATAGTATAATTTTCAATTTTTTTTTCTATTATCATCGATTTAGAAATTTCACAATGAAATTTTCAAAACATTACTAACATCACAAATCTATTATATCTTAATATTTTCTATGAAAAAAAAAAAAATTCCAAAAACGAGAAGAGCATTCAATAAATCTAGTGCATTAATATCAATTTAACAGAACCACCCTGTAATCCTATATACAATTTAATATTGTGCACGTATATACGTATTTAAAAAAGGATAGAAAAGTATACATAATAATAATATAATACAATATAATATAATAATATATGGTTGGCTGTTGGCTCCCGTGCACGACCGCGGCAGTTTTGTGTTGTGTTATTAACACGTCACGACCCACGCAAACGCGCGCACACTATTCATCAGACTCTCTCTCGACGAGCACGCACACACACACATAATATATGTATACCGTATATTATACTATACGGACGGCTATGATGTGTGTAGTATGGTACCTATGTATATAATAATAAATATTATGCGAGTACACGATAATCCTTATAATAACAATTATCATCGATATACGCCGCCGCCGCCGCCGCCGCCTTCGTGCAAGGTATAGGTAAATATAATATATAGGTACGCACACACACATTGTATGACGTGTTATTATATATTATATTTTATACTTATACACGCTCATGCTATTACTATATGGATATATCATATATATACGAAATGTGTGTCGTCTGGAGAATTTATGTACGACCCGCCGAGGCTACCGCGACGGGCAATTAGGCGTCCGTAAGGAACGCATATAAAATACATTCGCGGCGCGGCCGACTGGCTGCAGCGCAGTTATACAGTAAGTACAACAAGTGTTATTACACGCATTATTATATATATAATAATAAAATACATTATTATTTTTTTTTTTTATTATGGTATTATGGTCGCACACACACGAGGCAAACAAATCGTACTCAGAAAATTATGAAGAAAAACTGTATAATATAATATTGTAAGACCGACCGATATAATTATCGTCGTTGTAGTCGTTGCCGCCGACCAAGGACGAAATTGCTTCATTTGACTCGAAATAATACACACGGATGGCGTCACTGAGCACAGCTATACCTATATGGCTGCATATTAGCTCGGCGAACACGACAATATAATATATAAAACGACGATGATAATATTATTATTAGTGAGATTTATGTATAATATATATTACTATATTTGTAGGTCTCTCTTCTGCCTCTTACTGCAAAGACTTACGATGCCTGTGTGAAATCCTTACATATTATACATAATTTAATAAATATAGTACTTAACATATATATAGGTACACTCCGTGTAATGACGACGCGGACGCGCGGTGAAGACATAGTAATGTATAAGATGCTTAGCGTATAATATATAAAGCTAACCAGTAACCACTAACCAGTATGCTTGAGTACCTTTAACTGTGGAAAACATAGGGTACCGCTACTATTATAATAGTATATTATATAGGTAGCCAACGGTACGATTTTTAATAGAAAACACAACGTAATTTACTAATATCTCAAACATAACTTTAAACGTATATCGATATATACACTATACATAATTAGATTTTATGTATATCAGCTTATGTAATACCCAACCACCTGTTATAATACAAATACAATAACCGGCAACTATTAGCATCGCCTAACATGCTGACCCCCATTCAACCCATATTAATAATGCATTTTCAGTTTTAGAATTATTTACTAAATAAGTTGAAATTTGAATTAGTGTGTCTGAGTTATTATATACCTGCTTTAAATATACTAATCCGTGAAGTATTGTCACTCCATATATATGTAACGACTAACTATAGTAACTATATTATAGTATCTGTAACTCCATGAAATCAAGAAATATGTATTCATATGGCCTCATCCCATAGACCTTTCAAGAAAGTTCGAAGTCAACCTTACTAGACTCCGGATCACTAAAAGACCCATAATAATCCTAACTCAAATCATTGTAATATTTCTATGTAGACAGATGGTATAGATCTAAACCAAATGATCAGTTCCCGCAAACAGCACGTCCCGACTTGTGGAAAGTCGTTTGAATAATAGCTCGTGTTAATAATATTGTATAATAGTAACTTTTTCACGTCATGCCACTCCAATCCAAATTATGAGTATATACTATTTATAGGTACAGCCGTACAGGGTGCATATTTCGCCAAGCCTGCGGTCTCCATAATTTTATAATTTATAATGGATTTATTCAAATTCTGTATATTTCTGGTATTTTTAAGTACCTATAATATTTTTAAAGGCCATATTTTAAGACACCTGGAATTTTTTTTCCTTTTAAGGGATAATTTAATAATTTAAATGTATATGCATAAGTATTTTTGACAAATTCATCTTTATAGCTATTTACGATAAAAAAAAAAACCGAAAAAGGAGTCTCCTTAAATTACATAAAAAAATATGGTCTTGAGTGTTACACTTAAAAATATTCCCTTTAAAAATCAGAATTTGAATAAATAATAATATAATATAAAAAATAGGGGATCATCTTGTATATAACAATGGTACCTACTACCTATATGTATAATATATATTATTATTATAATATCATCATAAATCATAATAGTATATAGGTAACTGCAGTACGTGGATCGACAATAATTATAATATACCGTTTGAAAAAAAAAATTGTTCGTCGTCATCTTCCAAACGTCTAGTATTAATGTATTATTATATAGGTACTTATGCTGTTTACACGCTAATAGTTATTGTTTTTGTGAATAATAATTTATTGTTATTCCTCTGTTTTTTGAAAGGTTGTCGCTTAAAGGAAGTAGCTGCCAATAATATATTATTACACTCATTCATACTTGCGATTCGGATTTCACCTATATCGGTATCTATATCGTGTATTTTCTAATAATACTGTATTATTGTGCAAGTAGGTACAACAATATGATTGTAATAAGTCGATTGCGGGAAGCTGAGAAAATTTACTCCTTTTCTACAACACGACAGTGATACGTAACTTGGGTAAAAAATAATCTGCCTGTGTATTTTTTTATGTTGTTATATAAGTAAGTAAAATGAAAATACTTGTTCTCGGAAATTGACTTGATCGCTTAAATTAATCACTCCATCGGGTAATCTACCATTTACAAATGATGTAATACTATATTATGTTCAGTATATGTAGTTTCCTACCTACGCCAGTGATTTAAGTTATTTAACACTTAGGAATTGAAGCCGGAAACCTCGCCCGCGTATTATAAATTAAACATCATTAGCGGGATATTATTTACGCATAATAGGTAGGCACTCAGGCAGTCAGACACTGTCGTACCGATGTGAATGATTTGATCTACCGAAACGACAAATGGAATAAAACTTACCTTAATTTACTGAATGGATAGTAATATAGTATGTCCTTATACTGTGGAAAAAATTGAGAAAAAAAATGTATGTATGGACAATATTAATGTATATGAAACGATTATTGGAACGCCGTCATTTTCGGCACAAATATAAACAAATACATCGATTTAAATTTGGTATAATAAAAATGTGTTGACAAGTCAAAATAAATAGTATACATCTCCCGTCGGACCCCAGAATTATATAAAATCGAAAAACCATAGATATTATAAATATGCTTATAAGTATACCTAATACGAATTGAACGAATAAATATCCGACTTCCAACCAACGACATATTTTCACGATAATATATGATCTACAGGGAGGTTGGTATAAATATATTATAATTTTGCAATATTTACATAATATTTTACATACCCAAATTTCACAACCAAATTTGTTTGTAGGTCATTTGTAAGTCCAATGTACCTATAAGTGACACATTACATTTTTTCGTTGTATACTCGTTTATTATGTTTCTATAAGGCGAAGAAATATAATATTATTATATGAAATATTAAATAATTCAAAGCTCAATGTTTTTGTTGTTCATTGGACGGATATTTTTATTTTAACATAGATATGTTTTTGGGCTGGGTATAGCTATTTTCCCAACCGATTTTCGTAGTGCTTTGTTTATTGCCATAAAAACGCAAATGAACAATAAAAACAAAAAAAAAAACGATTTGATTAAATTTCTAACATAATATAACATGCTACTATTGCTAATAAATATTTTTCCACCCAAAAACATATATTTTTTTGGGGGGGTTAAGGCTTCGACAACACTGAGGTCATTAGCCTGTGGTACTGTGGGAGGGGTACTGTAGGTGTGTGTTTGTTTTGGCAGAATTTTTAAGTGGGCACCCGCAGGTATCAGCCATACACAGGTAGATGATGGCCTCTCTTTCCGTGACTGCTCGAAGAAAAATGCCACCCGTGGCCGAGTTCGAACCGGCTACGGTGCGCGTCGCAACCGACGCCTTAGTTCGATCGGCCACTCCGTCTCCCAAAAACATATCGGATCATGATTCCTCAATTGTCCTTGCAGTTTATTTTCTTTGTCTTCTATAGCTCAATAGTGAATAGTTATAATTTTATGCAACTCGGTAAAACATATTATATGTTTACTAGAAAATGCGTTATTAAAATCATGGCTTGAATGCGTGGCTGATTCCCGAAATATTTTAATCGATTGAATTATATTGTTCAGTTCAATAACTCAGTGCTTGTCTAGGAAATTAAAATATAGTTGGGGTAGTCTGATGTTAGAAATAAAAAAATTGTCTTATTAATATATAGGTATCTAGTATAATCGTGAGGGTCGTATTGGATTACTTTTTATTACTTTTATCCTATGCATCCTATACCTAATTTGAAAAATAGTAAAGGGCGCACTAAAATATCTGCACATTTAGTCTCAATCCCCTGCGTCCCTTCAAGTCAATATATGCATAGGGTTTCTGGTTATACAATATACATATATTATTATAAATAATATAGTTATAGTTATATAGTTATAGTATATTATTATTATACATAATACAGATATATATAATCGGTAGCCAGTAGATATATAAAAATAATTGATTATTCAATAAATTTTAAAACTTTCGTTCTATACGACTGCCGAAAATTGTTTTTCGTATTAATTATGATGTTGCTGCTTTATATTATTATATATTATAGAATGCTCTATGATAATATTCTTTACAACGCGTATTATACATCGGCATAATAATACTGTATAATAAAATATTAAAATGTATTGTATACAATGTAATGCGTTCGACAATGCTCGATTATAATATTATTACATTTTTTCGTACAGTGTTTACAACAGATTAAAAAACACACGGTGATTATTCATCGACTAATGTCCTGACGAATCTTCGAAACAAACGTTCGGCTAGGTAGTTATAAAATGCATTAAACCGCCCAACAGCCAACAACATAATGTGTCTGTCATATAAATGTACGCTCGCGGTAATGACGCGACCACGATTTCCATAATATTTTCTCCGATAAACAGTGCTTATACCCGTAATATTATACCTATTACGGTATTATTATTGCTACTGCCGCGGGCTTGATATAATATTTTAATGACACACGGCCACTGTATAATAATTGTTGTTATATACCTGAATATGTATATGGTTAATTATATTTTGGTTTGCGTTTCCGTCGTTGTCCATTTCCGGTGATGTATAATATTATGTTATATTTTATATAGATACGACAAGAGTCGAGTGTGTTAATTGTATGGTATTCGCTAGTCTTTCAAAGTTCATCAATATATAGTAGGTAATAGGTACCTATAACATAATATTAAACTAATAGAAATAATTAGCGACATTGAATCAAAAAAAAAATGTATAACATGAATCCTTTCTCAGCAGATATTTTTCTCATATCTATATAAATACCTATACTATGTTTCGATGAAGGTATTATGTATTACATTTTCATCTCAATATCACAAACTAAATCATGCACGTGTAGATAATTTAGATAATTCATCTCTAAATTACAATACTTGAATGCGTTGTATTCATAATTCATATATTATATTGCATTCATAATTCATATATTTTTATATTGCATGCTTATATCACATATTATTGTGTAGGCACCTCTAATTATATCTTGTGTACAGTTTCATTTTTGTAAAACGCAATAGGTTATAGCCTATAGGTATTCACCGAATACTATACCTACTGTGCGTTTAGAACTAATAAATTATTCAACACCAGTGTAATGTGATTAATTTTTTATTAATTTCGTGATAAACGAATTGAAAACATAGTTTAGGAATAATTTACATATGAATGCTAATCGTGTACGGTTCTTATAAACATTTTTCACATCGATAAGTCACATATATTATTATAGAACATGCGTGTAGTAATATTAATGATTTCATGAATATTCAATTGACTTATCGATAAGAATGTTATTGTTTATCGACAATATAATACAATAATTCACGCATAGTTTAATAACAGTAACACGAACTGAAAACAAATCGAAAAAGACAGTATGTACAGTATAATAGTATATACAGTATATATAAGTAAACAACATCAACCACAGACGTTTTTTATTGTTTCTGCCTTTTGGTATGTAGACCACATTAACTCATGCACGAGTGGGTGGGACATATTATAATATAATATAATATACTTACGTATAAGTGGCGTAACTATACGTAATATATACTATTTAAAGGGCAATGTATTGATTTTCAACCAACAATATCATGAAAATAAATTCAAATATTAAACATTTTCGACATCAAATACAAAACTAAACGTCATACTTATAGAAGTTACATACATATAAAATATTATTTGAGGCGATGTTTTACCCGTTCTACTTTCACGATTATTTAAAGTCCAGCTGCAAAAATAGAAAAGGGGTGGAAATGTTAGGAAATAACTCGACTTACGAATGAGAACAACTACTTATATTATGAGTTGAAAAATTCAAGAAGAGTTTTTTTACAGCATTATCGACTGTCTCCAAAAAAATAACGATTTATACATATATTATTGCAATTTTGACTATTATAAAATATACAAATGTTATTCGTTAAATCAATCCATTAACTTAACTTATAAGAAAATCTTAAGTGTAGGTATATAATATGATATTTAAAACTCGAATAAGTACTTATTACTTAAACACAATAATAAATTAAAAATATACATAATCGTATATTAACCATTAGCCCGTTTGCTCGTTCCAGGATTTAAAATTTACTTTTAATAATATATTAATATGTGTTGTGTGTAGCTTTACATTATGTAAATTGAATTAAACATAATATTATACAAACCATACATATAATTTTAGTTCCGTCGCATGAATACTACATTTTTTTATATATATATACCAATAAAATAATTTTATTAGGTACTATATAACTGTAGTATAATACACGGATTTTAAAAATTGCTTTTATACCAAACCCATCTAACGGATCGATGTGGCAATTGTTTTTTTTTTTATTATAATACGCACTAACAACAAAAAACGAATAAATATACTCCTTATGTATAGACCGTATTTACAGATAACCAGGCAATTAAAATATAATACTTCTGTTTGTTGGATAAGATTAAAATTTAAAGGGTAGATACGAAATTGTATACATCCATCCCATTTAACGTGTCTTAATCAATTCGTATATTATAATATAATAATATATTGGTCGATTGATACTTTTAATATTATATAGGTACACGGATACGAGACTATCGTGTAATCTTATAATCTCGTTCGATCTAAAAAAAAAAGACAAAAGGACCAGTTCTGGGGGCCCCTCATTAATAAGCGCGTGCTGCTGCAGGAGTATCATAATATATATAATATAATAATATGTATTATTACTATTATTATTATTATTATCATCATCATCATCGAGTCGGTACCTTTTACTTTTCCTAATGGATCTTTATTTCTCATCTTCACTACCTATATGTATATATATAGTACATATATTCGATCCAAAATAATTTACTCTTTATTATAATATTATATACATATATATAGGTACTTTCGGGCCCTTTTTCCTCATCGTTTTTTAATCGGGCAGGATCACAATAATAATAAATGGTACAGTAATAAGACGGTAAGTATAATATAATATATACAGCAGCCACAGAAACACATAATGTAATATCGATATTACGGAATGCACTATATACACGTCATATTTTGTACCATTTCAAAACCGAGACCGCTTTTCCCGCGAGTTCGAAAAGACCGATATATCATATATTTACCGATATATCATAATTTATAATGTTATATAACATAGGCATTAGGCAGTACGACTTAGGTTACGTTTATATAAAACACGCTGCTAAATTTAGTTTCATGTCTATGATTAAACTATTATCGTAATATATCATCATCGTCATCGATATTATATTATTATTATTATATATTATGCGGATAGCCGATAGGTATGGCGTGGAACTCGTGCGCTGAAAAAAACGCCTCGTGCGAAATTTGACCGAGGACGAGCGGCGTTGACAATGGACGGCGGCGACAACACACAATCATTTATTATAGATATATCATTATAGGGTTATAACTTATAATATATATATTATAATAATATGCTTATACTTAGTCAGACGTTTAACAATAGTAGAATTTATATACGGGTGTCGAATGTCGATGTATATATAGATAATAGAGGGTGTGTGTGAATGTGCCTGATACATTTGATCGGCTGGCGGCTACAATTAATTATTTCCTTAACAAAATGTTGTGGTTTTGGGAAAAACAAAAAATAATATTTTTACTATATTTACGGTTTGAAATACCTACAAATATTTATTTATTTATTTGTTGTTCCTACTTAGGTACCTATCTATTTATACTGACCTATTTCATATTTGTTATAAGGCTAAATATTTTTACAAATGTTGATGTATATCTATATAGGTAATACATAAACATCGGATATTATTCAGCAAAACATATTTAATGGTTTGCTAATATAAGCATTTAAAGTTAAAGTTTAGTTATTAGCTATTATTTATTAATCGCGCACTCATGAATCGCATAATATAGTTAAAAACTCAACCAATTGCAAACGCGTTGTCCATGATGTTTAATTTTGTTTAGCTTTATCATTATAAAAATATATATTTTAAACTACTATATATACGTATATTTATTATATTGACACGGTTATATTGGTATTGACAAATTCAATAAATCTGAATTTATTGCAATTTTGCAATATGAATTTTTAATTATACAGACATAAATTAGTATGAACTTACTCATCGGTTAACTTCACATAGATTTATAATGAATACTGCACACATCTATACGTCATGCAGCAGCACACGCAGTCCACTGCGTCCAATCTGGTATATACTTACCTACTCCTAAAGCTTAAGATGTACCTATGAACTATATATTCATTTATAATAGGTACACGGTTTATGTTAATTAGACAATAATATAATATATATGATATATAAATATATATATATAAAAATATTCAATACCAGAGATGCATATTTGCCACTGACATTAACATATTTGTTGTAGAATATGTAACAAATGATTATTGTTGTGTTTTGATCGGAAGAAAATATATAAAACAAATCATTGTTTCTAGTTAACTATGGTTAAAACCTGTGTTTTTTACAAGCTGTAGTATTTTAATAACAATAATAGTAATAATATTTAGAAAAAATATAAACGTTCGGCCTTCGGGCGTACAATAATAATAATAATATATTGTCCGCGTGTTTTTAGCACGGCTCTACGCGTACTTAAACGCGTCGCATATATTATTATATATTTTATACACGAACACCGCAATAATATTATTATGATATATCACACCAGAACCGTGGGTTTATCCATCATTATTATTATTATCATCGTTCGTCATCGTTGAAATATATTATCACGTAGGTAGCTGATTTTAATTATTCCAAATTGTAAAACTGAATATTATATTACTGTATCATTTAAGTACGGTTTGTCAACATTTTCAAACTAGTTATATTTTCATAAAGTAAATTTTTTAAAAAGGCTAGTAACTGCCTAAGGCCTCGAAATATTGTAGTATTAACTTATTTGGATAAAAAGAGTTTTTGTCCTAAAAACATTTCTGAGTAGCTTATTTTGAATCTAAGCGACCTATACAAGCATGTTTCCAGTATTGGAAAAAACTGGTATAAGACGGCAGTACGGCATCTTAAAATATGTGTGTCCTTGTATAGAATAGGAATATATATTTATATAATTGTGACAGCTATATTCTTTGAAACTATTCTGTAGATTCGTTTTGACTGGGGGAGTATTTTTGGTTTCTTTTTATCCAGGAATTCAACCACTCATAAACTCTATAACACATGCATTGTATTATTAAAAATTGAAATGTTCGTTTATTTCTGGTTGCCATTACAGTTTTTCACAGGCAAGCAAAAGACCTTTTTAAAAATTGTCATTTTGTTCTGATGTAAACCAGATTTTCTCTTGAAATTATTAACAGTTAAATGGAAATATGTACACCAACCGCAAGCGAATTGTCCGTTTCGGTTAGATTTGTCGACAAAACGAAGTAGGTAGTGGGTAGGTACACAGACTGACCCGTGAACACTGAGGTATATACTCTTACCGAAAAACACACCCAGAGCTGTATTTTATATTTGTCCATTTGTTCCCAGGCTATTTCGGGAAATACATCTAGTATGGGCGCGGTGTTTTTACTTTCACCAAGTACTCAAGTATTCGCCCTTATTTTTTCCTTTAATAATGAACCATTGAATTTATAAAAATTATGGTTTTTTGAATTTTTTAGTACGATAATTTGAAAAGCATAGATTTTTTATACCATTTGGGGGTGTGTAGGAGTTACCATGTAAGAGTGGACAATATCAAGTACTTTTTTAAAACTAGAATCAGCTTTTTTCTTATACATAATAATGGTTAATCCGACAACAAATTTATTTTTTTTATAATTTTTACGTTTTAAATTTAAACTAACAGTAAGTTATTGAGTCATTCAAAAGTTTTTTATATTAAGGATAATAGTTCGATATTGATGGGTTTGGGAACTATGATGATTATTAATTTGAAGATTTTAGTATAATTTATAATGATATCCATAAAATTGAATAATTTGTAAACATTTTCCTACAGTGGACAATTACCTATTAGATATTATATATATAGGAAAATAGATCCAATAATGTGTCTATTTTATATATTTGTAAAACAATTTTTAAGGACTATTATATCCTTAGTATGGGTATTTATAATTAATTTTAATAACTCAGAAACCTATTGATACTCTAAATGATTGGTTCGACGCATCTACATCATAAATCATATTGTTTAAAAAAAATCATCTGCAGTAAAAAAATATTGATTCTCATAAAAAAAAAAATGAGTTTGCATTGCCACAACTAGACAGGACTGCACTCTTTAAATGGTCTAAAAATATCCAAATAATTATGAAATGTCGGTCCTTAAGTTTGAGGAAAAAATGGGGGTGAGCTGCACGATCGATGGCGAATCGTCCTGAATAACAAATAGTTTTGTGACGAAACTATCATAATATTTGCTTATTCATTACTATTATATACCTATAAGTGAGATGTGTATACAATATACTTACGCACACACTTGTTGGTGGGTACGACCGTGGCGAGGTAACGCGCACACGTGCGGCCGCGCCGACGACGACGACGACGCGAACCACGTCCGCGTGCCAATAAAAGAGAGGAAACGAGCGGGCGCGCGCCATCCGTACGCGCCGCATCGGGTACCGGCGCGTCGTCGGTTTTTCCCCGATATGCCACCACCGGCGTGTCGCGTGTGTTGCGCGCACATTTCGCACGGCAGAGACGGCGGCGGCGGCGGTGGCCGAGTCGACGACAGGCGGTCAACCGATGACGGGCGGACAGCAGCAGCAGCTAACAACGGCTGTCGTTTTGATGTGTTTTTTTTCCAGAGGGGAGCGGCGCGTCACGGTAATAATAATATAATATTATTGTATTATTATTATTATTATTATTATTATTATGTTATCCTCTCGCCGCCGCCGTCGGCTAATTGTTTTACACGGGAAGCGCGCACGTTCCCACGGACGTCGTTAAATTCCGACGCGATGTGACGATGACTGCCCCGCGACCACCCACCCACCCGACTACCCAACCACGCCGTCACCACTACTTATCTCGCCGCGGTCGCCACTGCTGATGCCGCCGACGCCACTAATTACCCCGTCGTCGCCGAATATATATATATACTTACGGAGGGTCAACGATCGTCGAGCTGCAGTGTGTAGTGTGCCCCTCCCCCACCCAATTGCACGACCATAGAACCGAAATTTTATGAAGTTTACCGTTCATCTGCGGTCGAAAAACATTACTGGCAATTATTTTTGCATTGTATTAACATTATTATGTTACCTATCGTGTGATAATATGCAGGGTAGTTCAGGACCTATCATAATGGTACTGCAGAATGACCTTAAAATGTTACGTGCTTAGATGAATAATAATGTAATAGCCCAAAAAACTGTATTGCCTCCATGCATAAAAACAAATGGAAACAATTTTTCAAAATAATGTAAAAACAATAAGGAAAACATATAGAAAGACACATCGTAGCATGGTTTATACATTAGAGTGAACAATGTGCAGTATCTAATCATTATTTTAATAGGGGTTGATAGAAAAATATTTTGTATTATTTAGACACCATATAAGTCGCTACATATCATAATGTTCCCTTTAAAAATACTATGAAAGAGTATATTAAAATCTAATTTATAACAATTTAAAAAAAATATTTTTTCATACCACCTGTAGATGGTAATGAAAAATGATAGTATTGTACATTATTAGTTATTAGTAATAACTAATAATAAATAAGTAATAACTTATTACTTATTTATTAGTATATTGTTTATGCTAGCACGGCAATATAATGTGCTGCAGTGATACCGATAGGTAGTGGCAGTTATAGCCTTTACTCCCAAGTGAAAAATTGATTTCGTGAACGATTAAGACTTTTAATTTTAGTAGACATTTGTCCTGGTTTTTAAGTCACATGCAATTATAAGCCTTTTAAGATTGATAAATTTTCTCAGACAAATTCTTCCGACAAATACATAATATTGTACAATGATTTATTATTGAATTTGAATTTGTGTCTTGTTACAGAATCCCGTACAGAGCATTACGACACTACTAAATTGTATATATTATAAATATAGCAAACATAATATACCAATTATTTACAATACAATTATTGCATTGATTGTCAGTGCAAATAGTGCAAAATAAAAATGAAATTTTTTTTTTTAATGTTTTGAATAGTTTTAAAAATGTATTTTTTTACATAGTCCCATAAGCCCATCCCTGGGTTGAGGTGGACATGAAAGGTACTGCAGAAATTGATATTTATGGGTACTTGCTATAAACACGATGATGGTGGAACATCGTTCCTCGCAACAGTACATTTTGATATGTTATGTCGTTATTTCTTGTATTTTACCATGTTTATTAATTATTATGTATAGGTATGTATACATATTATGATATTCAGGCTGGCGTCAGTTGCAGGTATTTCCAGGATGCACGTGGAATAGAACTTTGGACCGACTATAATTGTAATTGACTGTAATTGTGACACCATATACTATATACTTTATTACTATTATTTTGTTTTGATTTTTTGCATTGAAAATTTAATATTATGAGATAAATCAGTTTAGTATACCTTTATGGACAATAACTGTACCGTTATTTTTATCCTGACATGTCATGAATTTGCAAGCTTCCCGGAAATCGGGTCCGAAACGATTACTCTCGTTTTTTATATATAATTTATTCTTCGTCCTTCGAAAGTAAGTAGATTTACGTGCATCGATCCGATTTTAGCGGATCAAACACTTTTGTGTTTTTCCACAAATACCATTATCATTTATCATTTATCATTTATATTTTAGGTATACAATGTCCTTACCTACTGGCTATTATAAGTTTATTTTATATAATATACAAGTATCGTAAATACTAAATAGCAATGGCTTATATATTTTTTATTTCATCACCTTTTTAAGGAAAAATGGAGATTTTTACGCAAAACCAGTTTTTGACTAATTCGATTTAGTTTTTTTGGTGAAGTCTAAAACTAATAACCGGAGATAAATAACATTTTAAAGTAGGTAATAATGCATTAATAGAAAATTATTATATATTCATATATTTTGGTGTAATTTTCGAGTGTCAAGAGTTATTCTTTTTAGTTTTTTGAACCACCATAAAAAAGTCGATTTCAAATAATATTTAAATTTGTCCGCCTTGTTTCGTTAGTTTTTGATTTACTTTTCTATTCTTTTGACCCACCAAAGCATATTATAGGACATAGGTAACTATACCAGAAACTTTAAGTTTAAAATTAAAACATGTTGTTCTGCTCCAAGACGATAAGAAGACAGACAGTAAAATATAATATTATAATAAAAAAAAATGTAAAAAAATACACATCATTGTAAAACTATTACACATTAATCTCTCCGCGTGATAATATTTAAGACTAGAAGGAATATTTAAATCCTCATCCTTGTGTACTGCAGTAGCTGGTTTAACAACGTCAAAGTGGATCAACTACAAGCGTGTTGGAGGTTCAAACGATTAGTGCGTTGACGCGTATATATATACAGAATGTTGTCATTAAAGTAAGAGTGATGTCGTTAATGTCGTATTCCTCGTAGGTAATACACATATAACATAATATTGTATGGTATATGAATTATATGCTATATATACCTGTGTACAAAAATAAAATATAATATGTTGTTTTTTTTAATCTCCGCCGACTCGGCGCTATAATAAACTATCTTGGTAAGGTATTATAAGAGAAATAAAGTGCGCTCTGTGCGTCAATTATACGTCATTATATATCGTACGTAATGTAACACGATTATGGTGAAATAATTGTTTTACATTTTACAGGATCATTTTTTCGTTCGTTTTACCGATGGCGCTTGGAGTCTTAGACCTCCTATATACTTAGTGGTGTACAGTGGTAACAGTGGTGCAGCGTAATACAGTGGTATATGTTACAGTCAGTTGCAACGCTGATTGTTTAATATTATAATATATTATTCCATATAGCTCCGATTTGCGTTTGCTGGAGTATCGTTTAATATTATTTGACTTTATTTAAAAAGCCAATTATTAGTCGGATTGAACGAATTTCAATGTATGTTTTCTCTTAAATACCGTATTTTTTACAATAATAAAAAAAAAATAAGAAAACTGTTCCCGTAAAAACTAATTTATTCTGTGAAACCGACAAAACACGTAGATACACCTATAATACCTATAATATTAAAGGCGTGTCACTGCAGCAGCGGTGTGTGTGAACGCGTGGAGTGTACATTTTCGAAAACTATGTCTTACGCGCGTTGTGCAATACACGGTGATGCATAAGACTTGAATGTGTTTTTTTAAGGACTCGAAAAAAAATCATCTCTTATTATTATGTGTTCGGACGACGATTGTTTATGCTGCACCAGTATTATATTATATGCGTTTCCGTTCCGCGAGTGTAAGAATTTAACTTTTCAACTGTCTTTTGTTTATTATATATGATTCTTTTTGTATTTCTAAATGGTATTTCAATGAATACATGCGTTATCATGCGCTCTCAGCTCTTTCATTCTTCCGAATTCATTGTAATACATATACATATATTATGTAGGTATAGTGTATGTACTTATTATAGGTAAATAAATGACGGAAAACAAAAAAAAATTCGTTAGTCGTAAAAAAATTCACACGTTTCATTCGAGACACACTGTCGCCGCGAATTTCCCGCGGTGCGATAAGCTCATATTATTATTTCCGAACATTCGAAATGGTTTAACTTTGTGTTTCTTTCGGTTACCGAGTATACTGATATTATGAACCGGTTCTGTAATCAGAACATTACCACAACACTTTTTTTTTATTTAGACACCGAAACCGATTTGTTGACAGTACTTTTAAGCAGTAAGTCCTTTTTCATGTTTATGGCGTATTGCTGCTCGTTTTGATTTATTTTGTCATGTACCTTCCCAATTCATATTGGAACTGCTTAAAATAGATATTAAAGAAACAGATATTATTCAAAATGTTGAAGAACCGGAACTGAAGCTGAAACAGAGTATAATATTTTATTAATCATAATGGGTGTATTTACAATTCTCGCAATTGAGTCGCTACAAATAAGTCGCATATATAGTACCAGTGTACTAGTGTAGCACGGATTCAAGACACAGACAATAAAAACCACCCCTTCGAGTGACATTAAAAAAAAATAATATATTTTTTTTCATCAAAGCGACTCTTCTCTTACTGGGCCCGGCGACATTTGTAAATTTCAGACGAATTTACATATTATATTATATTATTGTCATTATTACTATACTATGTATATACATATATTACTCTACTGGGTGAGATCCGTGGAGATGACCATTATAATATATGTAATATATTTGCGACCCATTGTCCTGTGAAGTCGCTTATAATATACCGACGATGTTATCTATAAGGTTTCATGTCACGCGAAACCGTATATATGTAGGTACGTATACGATCTGCAGCCTATTCCTCGGTGCAGTGTCTATATATATTATAATATATATATATACGCCTATATTATATTCGTATCTGTTACGTGGTGCGCAAATGGAAAAGGATGGATAATAATTACACGAGAAAAAAAAAAGAAAAGACCCGACGGAATTATTGATCACATGCGCACACACATACTCATTTGCGTCAGACAGAAGCTATGCCGACCGGATCACTGGCTTGTAAAACGGCCATCCGCCTCTCGGCAGATACACTCACGCACGCGACGAGACCCCACACTATGATAATTTATAACTACATAATAACAATAATTAAACCCCTTAACAAACGCGTAATCGATGTACATAAATTATTAATACGGTCGAGCTCGTCTGTGCGTATACGTGTGTATGTGTGCGCGTGCGAACGAAGTAGGTATAATATAAAATTTTAATATATCGCGATCGAAATAAATCATAATATATTATATAATATTATGCAGTATCGACCAATAGCAAAATCATCCGGGAAAACGTGCTCGTCGATCCACCGCCACCGTAGTACACATATTATATAATATTAAACGTGTATATATACCTACCTATATAATATAATAATAATATATTATATAGTTATGGGTGCCTGCTCGTATATACGCGTATTTTTTTTCCAATTTAGATTTCGGCAGTATAGTCCGATCGCGTCGACTAAACGGGTGCAATTACCCACCGTGTATACGATATATTTTATTATATAATATAGGTACGCGAGTATACCAGCTATAATATAACATTATCATACCGACCTCGGTACATGCGTATATTATACAGGGTGAATTTCTTATTTATGGTGTGAAACACCCATATCGTTTGAAATGCTAGTGTATTGCGTTAAAAAAAAAAATAATCACTCTGTTTAGATATAATATTATGATATTATGATATTATATTATACTACAACTACAGCGATCGGGCTACCGCAACGTTGATTATACACATTATAAAGATTGAAAACCAAAAAGAAACACCCATATAAAATATAATACGCGATATGAATCAAAACCGAGCCACTATAATAACACGCTTGTGTGTGAGTGCGAGATTATATAACAATGTATTTATGCATTTTGTATGTAGCTTATATCTTAAAAAGCAGCTCCCTTAACTAAAAAAATTTAACTATGTAACAACGAATTTGACTTTGAAATTTTTTTTTTATTTTTCTGTCTGTCATTACCTTAAAGGGCAGTAAAAATGAAATCTCCCAGAAACTTTTTTTAGTTAATTCATTTAAAATTTAAATTATGAAACTAAATTAATTATTATAATTTACCATATTATCATGTCCCCAATAATATGATAACTTTACCTATATTATGTTTGTGTTAATATTATGTTTGTATGTCTTATATCTTACACATAATAAATTGTATTATAATATATAGTGTGAATACAAATTTTGTTGGCATTTGTTATGCCTATATATATACCTAATACATAACGAACGATTTATCGACGGATGACTATAACTTATTGAACGGTATTGTCTATACCCGTAATGCCGTTTTTACCCGAATTCGGCTATAAAGCTTAATATTATACATTATTGTAATAATATGATTACATTTAAATTATGAATTTTTTCCAATTAGATATTTTATTTTGAAACTATGAGCTACATTATCAGTTACGGCATCATTACTAGAACGTAGGTATATAATGGTATATCTTCTACCATGGACAGATTAAATAAAACTATTAACGAAAGTCTTCAGACCAAGTACATCAAAGTGATCTCGGAAAACTCGAACCGGATTCAGATCGGATGAGTATGAATAAAATATGCATTGAAAAACAATAAGTTCGTATCTTCTATGCCCTGATGGATCGGATGAGTGTGTGACACTGTGATAGGGCCTTTACACGTCTAGCTCTTTTGAGTGTAATAGTGTACATAGATAAATTTAAATAAATCCAGATGATGTGTTAGATTATTTCGCAAAATATAAAAATACTTCTAGACTTTATACTATAAATTTTATACAATAATTTCATGAAATTTAAAAAAATAAAATATTTCAGTATTTTAATAAATTTTGTTTTATTTTTAAATAAGTTTTATATTTACATATAATTGTCATAAATCACCTTCATAATTGTATGGTACCTAACTGTATACCTAACCTTTGGTATAATACATTTAAAATGGTATTCAACATTTTTAAATATTTAAATGTTTAAATGATACAAGTAGGTATAAAATATTATACATGTAATATGTAATTGTATACCTACTGAAATCTTACATAAGAAATTAAAACACTGAACATTGTATTAAAAAAAATGTCAATGTTCCACGTTTTTGTGAAATATTTTACCATAATATACTGAAATATTTCATACTTCAAACCCTATTTCTACTATAAAAATATTTAATTTAAAATACACATTTTATCACACTTTATCCATAAAAACCTTATTTAGATAATTGTTATAATATATATATTTATTTTTTAGTTAGTTTTTATATCATGAAAATATATAAATTAGTTTCAAGCCCCTCTCGAAAATTAGTTCCAAATGCGGCCTTGAAGATAATAATATAAAAATGTCATGAATAACACAAAAAAGTGTATAATATTCAATTAGAATTAAGTCAAAAGGTGACACAAATGTATTATTACCAGTTATATATTTTTAACTTAACAAATAAACTAACTTACTTTAAGATTCTGAGTGGCTAAGCCTAAAAGTATAAATCAAGTCACAGAATAATACAAATCGTAATACCAGAATATTAGGTACCTAATTATCTATACTATATCAATAATAATAATGGGCTTTTAAAAAATTAACGTACTCGAAAATTTAATGCTGCGGGCCGATGATTGATGATATATAATAATATATCTGGCTATATAATAATATATATTTATACGTCGTCGCCTGGGAGATTTTCGAATTGATCGGTCTCTGTGTGACTGTGTTGGAAGACTTTTATTTAGCTCATTAGCAATTCTCAATTAAAACGTACACATATTACCTATATCTAAGCTGAAATCAAAAATGGCTGTATACAACAACAACTACAAGATACAGGCAGCACTACTCGAAATGCTGGATGTAATTGTAGTCGGTATAATAGATGGCTGTTATGATGATGAATGCGACGAAAACCTCATGCGAACAGTGACATTGCTTCTGTCTTCCATTGTGGATACGGCTTACTGCAGTGGCGACGTGCAGTCCGCAGGGTCAGAGCACGAAGAAGCCACTTCGATTCCACTAAAAGACGCTACCGGAGAGGACGACGAAAACGTCCTATATAAACGTCCTGAGGTTTTATGTGAAGACGTTGAGCAGCCGGCCAAGAAATTAGCTGTGATAGATAGTATCGGTGAGCTGATTGGCAAGGTGGACCCTGCAGTAAAACGGGAAAAACGCTTTTCTCTCGGTAGAAAAAGATTTTCTACGGGATGGAAAAATGTAAAGCGTGTTTTTCGCACGTTGTTCTGCTGCGGATGTGAAACCGTCCGAAGCTAGTAGGTATAATAACACAGCCCACTTGGGCCGAAGACGACGGACAGGATGACGGCGACGCAGAGGAGGGGAGGATACGGGAAAGAGCACGGAAGGTGCGCGGCGGTAAGTCACCCGCGCACGTTCTCCGACCACCCCCGGCGCGACGGGTTCGCGGGCGTAGTGCGCTCGGCCGTAGTTGACGCGCGAGACCCTCTGGCGGCTCGACGAGCGCCCGGCTGCCATGACGGTCACGTGGAGCGACGGACGACAACGACGACGACGTGGCGGCTATAGCACAGGTACCGACGAGGGCAAAGATTCCGCCCCGACGGTACCGACGATGACGACGGCGATGGCGATTCTTTTCGACGGCAATGGCGGTGACTTTGGCACGGTGTGAGTGATATAGAGATTTTATGTGTTAGGAACATGGACTTGAGCGGCGCCGGACCCGAGGGAACCTAGGCTAATTAGGTTAGGGTAAGTTAGGTTAGTTAACTGTTTCATGGTCCGGCGGCGGTCATTGGACGAAGACGCGGCTGAAGGGACGACGCCAGGACGAAAATTACCGGGAGTCAATGATCCGATGACTCTCGCCTTTTCGTCCAGCGGTAATCCCACATCGGCCGCGTCGCAGTGTGTTCCGCAGCAAAAAATCTCTGTTCACTCTCTCCTCGTGTCTATTGGTCTTCGCCGTCCGTCGTCAGAGTCGTCATCGTCAACCGTCGACGCGCACGACATCGCGCACTATAGCCGCCGCTCGTCGCCGTCAATCGTAGTCGCTCCCGTGGCCGTCTCGGTCTGGCCTCGCCAGCTGGGCAAGGTCGTCACGCGTCCGAGCAAACGCGCCCGTGACACTCGTCAACCCTCGGGGACCGGTCGTGGGAACGTGCAGAGGTGACCAGTGGCCACAACATTGCATATCCGCACCAAATCGCCATCTCGTATCCTCCCCTCCTAGTTTATTGTGTCTCCTGTCCGTCTTTTTTTTTCCCCTATTACATTAATTACTTATCTCAAAATATTAATATTCACTTTCGGCATTTTCTTTTTTGTTCTACCTTTTTTTTGAACATCCAAAATTTTTTAATAACGGCAACCGTTTTTCCAATTGTTTCTGTTTTTGAAATTATATTCATTATATATATTTCATATTGTTTTTGTTCGATAAATAAAAAAAAATTGTGAACACAAAAAACTATTGTTGCATTTTTTCGTATTGTAGAGTGTATAAATCAATTTTTACAGATGTAAAATCTTGAGTTGTAATATCCTAATCTGAAAAAATCTTGTAACATTTATCTATTACTGTACTTGAAAATCACTTTTCGATGGTATTTGCAGTGTTTTGACAGTTGTACAATAATATAATTACCGCGCACAATAGGTTGTACTACCTTTACCGAGTACCGAGTGGAAAGTGTAATACATTTGCTTAGTACTTAGGTATATAAAATAATAACATGAATAAAGCGTCTACGTGATGTGTCAATAATAATTGTGTATAAGTATAATCATTAAATCATTCATTCAGCATAATGGTAGTATATACTTGACACTTGTATACTCATTGGTTATTGGTGTACAATATAGTTTTTACTTTTTGATAAAAATTCCGAGTATAATATGATTATATAAGTTGATATTAGGTAGGTACTTGAAAATGTATTATTTTCCTTATATTTTCACATAAAGTCGCTCGCTGACAAGTGCGCAAATGCCGGAAAGTAAAAGGCGTGACTATATTATAATATATTATTAATATACGATAATATATATTATGCGCCAAACGTTCGGGAAATCGTTCGTCTTACACGTTTTGAAAATAGTTCAAATTACTTAAAATCAATCGTATTAATATTATATTTTATTCTACGTTTAGAAACTTTTTTTTATTTATTTTTATATTTTTTTACATTTCACTTTATTTTGCTCGATTTCCCTTAATCCGAATAAAACCATCTCTGCCAGATTTGTCCGCATTAATTGTATCGCCTAATAAACTATGATGTTATTATTACCAGCTATGTTCTATAATATTTTTGTACAAGTTCCAGCTATGGTGACTTCAATACCAAACATCATAGCTGGTGTGCGCACGGGGGTGGCCAGGTGGGCCATTGCTTACCCTGAGGGCTGCGTAAGTTGTAGTTTTGTACCATACTTGTCATAGATTGAAACTTAGATGATATACATAGATGTGGAAGTAAGTATAACAATTATGACATCATAAGAGCTGTAATGTCTCCGTTTACTTTGGCTACAACTATATACCTCAACCATCTACCGGGAGTAAATATTTTGTGACACCGAAAAACCGGCTAGTGAGGAATCTATAGTATTTATAATCAATGATATTAGTAATTAGTATGACATCATATGCTGTAATATATAGATATGTAGTATTACCTATATAATATTAATATAACATAATAGACCGTCGATACCCTTAGTGTCACAATATTATTCATATAGGCTATAGGTACACATAATATACAACACTCCTCTATTATGAACGAGTCGTTCAGAACGACAAAAAAAAAAAAACAAACAGTCTAACATCACTTACTACAATTAGACGTACCGTTGTAATTTAAAAATATTATTCGTATAATATTTGAAACTTTGAGAGTACCTATATATTATTATATTTTATATACATAATAACAATTCAAAATGTAAATTTTGGAAGAAATGAATTTAACCTACTGTAGTAAATACTAATGCCCAATACTAAAATTAATTTCTTTACTTACAATAATATCATAAAATATGCCTACCTATTGTAATATTATAGGTTGACATAGGTACAGTTTTCGATCACAATCGTTTTTCATTCACAATGATATTAAATTAAAATTTAATACCATCCATTACAGTGACCCACTAGTAACCTACTGGTTACTGTACAGCGGAGTGACATCTACTGGCCCATCTTTTTATGTTAATGGATAATTTTTTTTGTAGTTTTTGGTCATTTTAAATTTTTAATTCATATTAAACTATACTAAATTTTTAAGGGTCTTATATAGGTTTTAATGTTATATATTATATTCAGACATTTTCTGCAATTTTTTCACAACACTATAATAATAGATATATAAAGCAGGGCGACAGTGCTCAAAATAAATAATAATCAAATAAATTTGACAGTAGGTAGTATACCTGTTATATACCTGTTGTATACAACATCCACAATTATTATTGAATTATTAATCCCACATCGCTATATACATAATATGAATGTGTACATAATATCGCTTTTAATCGAACATATTATCGCTTATCCGTTGATTTCTCACGTAAATTAGTGTGTGACACGCCATGGTGGTATACAATACTATATCGTGCCTATGTATAACTATAATAGCTAATATACACGATATTGACAAAGGATTTCTGTACTGGTGCAGTGGGTCTGCAGTAAGTTGTCGTCGTGTTCCGGAGATTATCTGGTCGAATTCCACGCGGGTATCGGGACACTAATATCACACATTATTTTTAGGTGTTGTATTTGAAATAATGATTGGACGTTCCGTATAAATAATAGATAATAATATATAAATGGGATCTACGCATGGATCCGAAACGAATCGATATAATAGGAGGGCTTCGAAAGTGTTATGGTATTTTCAAGCCGCTTGAATTTAAAATGATATAGATACGAGTATACGACTACAGGTTGTGTGTTCCTAGGTAAACTTATTTAATATAGTTTTGGTGTTTTTTTTTTTTATTGGTATTTTGCAATGATCATCAGTTATAGCAACATTATAATTGTGAATTTTCAGGTGGTTTTGATAGTATGGGTTAGGTATATTACAATACCACAGTAAAACAGTAGTATAGCTAAGGTACATTTAGTAGAAAAATACATAGAACAATTTAAGTTGGAATGTTACGTTTTGAAATTTTTTTACAAGCTCTTACTGTCATCGTTAAAAACAATCAAAGTTAATATTAATTAAAATATTATTTCGGTCAGGAATTGGTCTAAGACTTAGGTGAGTCACTTGTTGAGTAGATGTGATCGTTTACATTCGGTTAGAATGTGTTTTTTTGTTCACCTAATACCACAGCTGACTGTACACATAATATATGAGTATCCCCATCATGAATTAGTTTTTAGATAAATTATATTTATTTATATTGAGACATCATACTATTATTATTTGTACAGCTAGATTTCAATAAAATACGTTTATTTAGTAATCGATAGAAAAAAAACGTGTTTTTATTATAGTTTTTAATAAACATATTAAAAACATAAACAAAATGTTCCAAAGTTATACTAAGAGTATTATGTTATTATTTTTTATTTACATGATATGTAATTTTTAGCTAATCAATTTTCAAATAAAAATATATTATGTGTGCCCCCAAGCGTTTTGTATTGTTGAGTACATATTTTTGTGTGTCAGCTAAATGTTGTATTTAATATTCCAATGTTTATTCGGAGGTCATTTATCCAAACATTCTAAACTGTAGCAGATCTCCCAATCTAGAGACCACATTAATTTCCTTAAAATATGTAATGAAGTATAAAAGACCAATGACTCAGGGCTGAACGAAATATTAAAAACAAATTATAAACCATATTATAGGAAAAATTCGTGTACAAAAACTCGTTTAGTAAATATGCTTTATAAAATAATAATATATATGTCTATTATAGTCCACACATCGTCTATTCTAAAATAGCTCTTAAGTCATCGATAAATTGTAATGAGTTTATAAAATATCATGTAATCTTGTTGTTTATGTAAATGTTGGTATTAATTAGGTTGCTTGTCATTTTTTATACTGGTCATTATACCTATTTATAATGTGTAAGCTAAATAACATATTTTTCTTAAAATCTATTTGGTTAAAATTAATAGATATTAATCGCAGGTACTCAAACGTCTCAAACTCTACGTGGTTTAATTTTATTAGTAATTAATCATACCATTTTATAATATTTATATAAACATATAATCAAGTTTTACATTTTTTTTTTCTAAAATTTTTATTCAAATAACGAAATTTGTTAAAAACATAATATAACACAAATTAATAGGTAGAAAAAAATTAACATAAGAACTGCAAAAATACAGAAAAAAACCTAAAATAATTAATATATGCAATATAAAATTGTATTTCTACTTGGAATCCTTGGTACAAATATATAGCTTCCTACTTATTAATAATTAGTACTCTTGCTCTTCGATAAGAAGTTCCACCTCAGTGAAAGGCAATGCAATTTTTATTTTATTTTTTTGTATATATTTGACCTGTACAATATTTTAACTGTCAATAAAAATTATTATTATTATTGAAAAAAAAAAAATTACTCTGCTAGGTTGGTAGTTTTATATGACGTATTCTATAATAACTATCAAAATATTCAATAGAATTCGAGCCCTGGTTGTAGATTTTTGTTTTTTTTTTCTTTAAATTTCAAGTATGTTTCATAGTATATATGTATATTAGGTACATATTATGTACATATTATGTAAAGATTATATTTATTATAATTTTATATATTATGAAAACTGTGTAATAATATAACACACTGTCCTTGCTCGAAATCATTTTTTGTAGGTATGCAATGATTTATCATTGATTTTAATTTTAAAGCACCAATGACAAAAGTTACCCACCTACTCAATGAAGAAGTAAATTCGAATATCGAAATATTCAAATATATACCTATACTATCTAGACACGTGGTAGCGTGTCAACTCAAGTTCTAGCTAACAGAACTGGCAAGGAGCACCGTATGTAATAATACACTAACCATTTGGAGCCAATTTTGACCCACTCATAACTCAAAATATATTCCACATAAACATGTCAAATTTGGCTCATATGTTCAGACTTTCGAGATACATATGTGCTCCAAATTTCATAAACACACCTCAAACCGTTATTTAGATATTAACGTCCCAAAGTCGTAATTTTTATCACTCACTCATTGACCTTTAGATCAAAATTCTAACCCAGTTCCAGATGACCTAGAAAGTTCAAGTTTGGCAAACAGATAGGTAGTTAGGTTAATACAAAGGAAAAAACAGAAACTTGAAAATTTTAAATTTTAATCAATTGATTTTCAATTTTTGAATCGATTCAACTTTTCAATTATTTGATCTATTATATTTAATTTTTCAATTAATTAATTAAGTGCCTCTAATTTAATGTAATGCTGACTTAAATAGCTCCGCTAACCTTTCCCGTATCGCCGCTCCAAAAATACGTCCAGTCGAATATGTGTCGATATTGGCGACCCACGCGCAGCAACATATTTTTTTTTCTATGTATGTAATTAATATTAATTTTTAAAAAACTACAGTTAAAATAATTTTTTTTTTTTTTTTTTTTTTTATTAGATAAATAGAATATTTACAATCTGTAATTTTTATGATACAATAAGTAAATTAGGTAATGAAAGAAACAATAATAACATGAATGGCTTGAGGAGGGAGGCCCACCAGTGTGGGTACCCTCTAACTTGGGGTGAGGGATGTCATGGAGTGGACGAAATGGGAAGTGTAATTTTGTTAATTAGGGAAGTAAGAGCCAATAGAAGAGGGTTTAAAATATATTTTAAATCTTCAATAAATTTGTTGATGATGTGGAGAGGTTGATTGACTGATGAAGAGTTGGCTGTGGCTTTGGCATAAGATGTCGGTTTTTGATTTGAGTTGTAAGTGGGGACGTTGAAGATTTGTGGTGCAACAGGTACAGCAGATGGTGGGCTGGGGTGTTTTTTCGGTTTTTCAACTTTGTCAGCTTTGTAAGCGACTTTGTAAATGGTGCGCTTTACTAAATTTTTAAAAATTTGACAACCTTTGTAGTTGGCAGTGTGGTTACCGTTACAGTTGGCGCATTTAACGGGTTCTTCCCGTGGTTTAGAGCAATCTTCGGTGAGGTGGCTTAACCCACATTTCACGCAACGCGGAGGTTGGTGGCAATAATTGCGTGTATGTCCATACATTTGACAAGAGTGACATTGGGGAGGACCAAGTGGCCTTATCGGATGCTCGAATTTCACAATTGAGTTAAACAATTTGTTTATTTTGAAAATGTCGTTGTTGTTGCTGTTGCGGGCTAGGGAAATATTGAATAACGGAAGTGGCGATTTGTTTGTACGATTGAGTATGTTTGAAATGCTGATAACTTTGTGTCCAAGGTCTCTTAGGCTATTAATGATGTCCTCGGTGGTGGTAGAGTGGTGGAGGTGACGTAATACAACGCGGAACGGTTGGAGAGCGCGGGGTTGATAACAGTGAAAATCACAGGCGGCATTGATCAGATAAGATTTAATGGCTACATACTGAGCTCGTGTATTTGTCCGTAAAATTAAACTGGATTTTTTAGCTTTGCAGGTGAAGCTCTCTGGGCCCACCAGACGGGTAAGATCCTTATTGAGAGTAGTAAAGTCACTTACGTTTTTTAGGACGATGTTAGGAAGTTTGAGGTTATTCTGAACTGGCAACGTTACGCTGGATGGTGAGACGGGGAGGTTGGCGATATCAAGTTCTTCGTCTTCCGTTCTTAAGACTTCAAAACGGTTTGGGGAAACAAAAACTTTGCTCTTTTTGTCTTCGTGGACCGGAGAGTTTGGTGATGACGATGACGATGAGAGGGCTCTTTTTGTTGGAGTGGCATTCATTTTCGATTTGCGAACGGTGTTTTTGTTAATTATAACGATAGGAGAAACCACATTAGCCATGGCAATTAAAAGTAAACTGATAAGATACGTAACACATTACGGAACAGCGCACATGTTATCGCTTTGGCTGCCGAAACCCGACTGAGTTAAAAAAATTAAATAATTAGTCTTACGGTTATGAATTACCCCCCCCCCCCAGTAGAAATTACAGTAAATAAACTTATGTTAGTTAAAAATATACTCAAAAAGAGATAAAATAATTTTATACCTATTAATTTTATATTTTATACTCTGTATACAACAGAAAATATTTTATAATAAATATTATTAATGTTAGTAACTGAATTATAGTATATAGTAATAAACTTTATTTATTCAATACGTCATGGCTAGGTTAGGATAATTTATAATAATTTACATACAAAAAGTAATGATATCCCACCAAAAATATATATGTAAAATGACAGCCAAGTTCAATACTATAATATATGCCTTGGTTGTTGACTTCAACGACAAAAGAAGTGAGATCTAAATGGGTGCCAAGTTAGGATAATATATTGAAGCCTAAAGTCTGACTTGGCTACGAATTGTATTATAGTATTCACAAGTTCTAAAGCTTTGAGTTCTTATTTTATTCTTCGGAAAATCATCTTCACTCTCCCATTACTGTTTTAGTAGGTACTTAATAATGATTCGTATATGAAAACCAGCCAAGTCAGACCTTAGGCTTCAATAGGTCGCATATATAATAGTATTGAACTTGGCTCTAATTTTAAATATATGTTTTTGGTGGTATATTAAACACTATACATCATAGAAAATTTCATGGTTTTTTCAATTTAAAATTGAAAAAAAATGTTTGTTCAAACTGCAGGTGGAACTTTTAAGAATAGTCTTTGTATTTTGTCTTATTACTTCTTTACTTCTTTGATTTTCTTATACACACTTTAAAAAATAAATGTTGCGCCCTATAAATACTACGGCATTCATTTAAACTATAAGAACTTAGAATGAATTAATACAAACACGTAAAATTAATTTTTTTTAAATCAGACCCGAAAAATCTATTGTTTTGGCCAATGATCTTGTTATTATGGTTATATACGAGTTTGGATGCAAACCTTGTTTAATAAACTAAACCACCTCATTCGAAATAGCTACACGCGCGACTCGTATTTATATGGACAGCTAGAGCTCATACAAAATAAGTACGAATGCGAAAAAAATAGTTGATTTTAATCCTATATTTGTGGCAAGAATAAAATTACGTATCAAGCAGATTACTGCTACAACAGTCGGATTACAGCAGAAAAAAACTTGTTATTGTGTGATGGATTAATATAATAATTGTATAATAATATAATAAAACCAATCCAGACGGACTAAGTATACTTCAGCCAATTCGTAAATTCGTAATATCGACGGACAGTCTTTGACCAATATTATTTGACATTACACTTAATGCAAAAACACTATTTTACCATACACGCATCAAGACGGGATAATTAAATATGATAATATGTACCTACTATGTTTGCATTAGGTTTCGCGAAAAATTATAATCTTTGACTTCCTGCAGGTGTATCTATATAACATTATATTATCATCATTCGCAAGCTGGAGTGTGGAGTTGTTCCCGTTTTGATCCCGAATGGGTGAACCGATTTGAGAAGAATAAATTGGAAAAATATTCCAACGAGCTACTAATTTATGTCTGTGATTTGTTGAACGAAATGAATTTCAACGATGATAAAAAATTGCTATACCCGAAAGGACTATGCTGCACTACTAAACAGCCCTGGGATACGGAAAGCACTATTTCGGTACATATATCTATATATATAAGTACACCACCCCTCGATAAACTATCATACAGATACAGCAATACACATGTCGGTAGTATACCTATAAGGTAAGGTCAGGTTAGGTTTAGGTACCTTTAAGGTCAAACCGCTTTTCGTAATAACTCGAGGCATCGCACGGGTATAAAGTTCTCATTTCCTGCGCCGCGACTTCCCGGGCCGTCGCTTTACCATCCCCGTGCCATACGATCAAAAGAATATATCACGTATAAGTGCATTTTGGTATTTTTTTGCTTATACATTAGGTATATTGTTGAAAATATGGTCTACGTATAGTCTACTTATACTATCAAGATAATTCATATTTATATATCATATTTTTTTTTTTATCTTAAATTATTTTTAACAAATCCATTAGGTATACGGTATACTGTATAGGTACACTGTATAGATTACAGAAATGAGACGTTTCTTGTGTAATGAAAAGTAGTAATATTATTCCTTTTACCCGAGTAGTCACTGTCCATACATAAGTCATGAATACATACTAATATATTCCATGTCCTTTTATGCCATACGTATATTTTATTGTATATACACACACAATGTCACAATATACAGGTGTCCGATCACAAGAATTATTTCCGATCTAACCACTTACATCGATTAAAAAAAAAAACATTTCAGACGAATTATAACCACTATATACATAGTAGAGAGACGGCCATAACTGTCTAAGAATTTCGCAAAGTGAATCGCTCGCATTTACGATTATTTATTTGTGGACAATGAATAAATTGGCCGCAACGTTTGACATTATGTATTATATTGTATTTTCGATTGCAGTCTAATCAATACGAATATAATATTATGAACATTAGTTTTCGAAATAATAATTTATTATTGACGTCTCAAGTATGAATTCTTTGGCCCAAATCCCGTGGACAACAACATCCGTATACTATATCATAATTATATACTTAGGTAAGCCAGATTATATATTATACGAGATTAACCAGTCTCCGCTCCAACGAAGGTAAATAAAAATCACGCAATTAAAGTTTGAGGGTCTAGATTCTAGACTCTAGATTCTAGAAGGACAGAAGGTACATTATATAATATTATTAATAATAAATTCTCCATGGGGGCTTAATAATCGTCGGATAATTGTAGAAGGTAAAAATGACTGCTCCGCGGACATTCATTCATGTCTTATATATTTGTATTACACTACATATCACCCCTTAAACTCTTCCGGAAATCCGGATGACATCTACAACATTGATACATCCAGTATTTTGCTTCCGGGAGAGGTGCTGATAATTTGTTGCATAGTAGAACCATGATCCCTCTTAAGTTGGCTGTATATTCTGATACCTCCGTATATGTGAATAACATTAGCCTCTTGCACCGACCTTCATATAAATTTCAAATTTTAATATACGCGGTTATACCCACGCGTCTTATATATTATAATAAATAATACTATAATGCTTTTATGCAGTAACATGCGTTCACGAACCATATACTGAAAGCGTTTTTAGATTTTCCTGAAAATTTTAAAGAGGACTGCAGCAGATAGTGTATACATAATGACAACAACAACAATAACAATAATATAATATAATACGTATATGTAAACGACGTTATTATCATTATTATCATAATATAATATTATTGCTATTACAACGTGCAGGAACGGTATATAATTATTACACACGGACGCGTGCGCGGAAACGAGGGGGGAGGGGGTACGGTGCGCAGAGGCGCGGTATACGCAATACGCATGTACAATAACACACACACACACACACACACACACACACACACACACACACACACACACACACACACACACATATATGTATATAAACACACGCGAACGTCGTCGACGTATTATAATTATTAATATATATATATTGTTGTATATAAGTAGTCTCGGCGGGCGGCCACTGCAGTCGGTCTCACCACGCGCGAGCGCTCGCGCGAGCCCACTCTCGCATATGTATATATATATATATATATATGTATATATAGTCTGTGTATACATGTATATAGTATACACGAACCGTCTTATGTGTTGCTACACTCGCGCGCCGTTCCCACGCTTCCTGAGAAGTCCGTTTCACGACGAGTGTTTTATTATCGTAGTCGTCGTCAACGTTTTTTTTTTTATTTATTTCGTTTTATTATTATTATTTTTTTATATTCGTCTTGGAGTTTTTTTTTTTTTTTTACTATTACTATTACTATTATTATCTTCGTCGTCGACGTTGCTTCTCTCCGTCTTACGCACGCGTTAAGCATAATATAGGTACCTACCGTATTATTATATTGTTATTCGCCTTTCCGCGCGGCGTCTCTCGCGGTACACACACTCACGTGTGTGCATATCGCGTGCATAAATCGCGTATTTTATAAATTGTATACATCGCACCCTTGGTACAAGACCGCCACAACTCAAAATTACGATGTTTTGAGTAAAGCATACAGTTCGATAGCTATTATTTTTCTCTACTAAATGCTATACTGCCACAAGTCGTATCACAATAAACGTATCCGTAATACATTTGTGTCAGTATTGAATTTATTCATTTTTATAGTAAAAGAAAAATAATACCGCCATATTTTGACTTATTGCCTTGTTGCGTATTTGTATGTTTGTTTTATTAGAAACATGAAAAATCATAACTGCCTCATTTTGATTTGAGGCGTTTCAACTTAATAATTCTCAACTGGATTTGTACCTTTGAAAAAATTAAAACTGCCACATTTCGGTTTGTGGCAGTAATAAATTATCAGCCTTTTGTTTTATTAGCCACAATCTTAATAATGGCGGTATTGATTATAGTGATATGAGAATTAATTGATAATGTGGCGATTATATTTAATGATAACCATGATAATAATCTGATATTATACCTAACCGTGACCAAAGTAATAAATTGAAAAACGTGGATTTAGATAATATTCTATTTTAATAACATTATAAAATAATATGTAGTTACTATTAATATGATTAAACTTTGGTTTGAAAACAATGGTATAAAAACTGTATTGATAAAATATGATAAACATTTCATAATTTTTATTTTAATAGTGAATCATTAAATATTATAATATTATAAATTATACTCGTATTGTACTTAAACGTTGAAATGGCAAAACGTTTTACGCGTAGCTCCAAAATGATCAATATCGTGCAAAATTCTAGCAATACAATTTACGAAGATAATAACGTATCCAATGTTACTACAAAAAAACGTAAAATTAATAACAATATGTACATTCAGTCTGCTAAAAGAGCCGGTATGTCGTATAATTTTTTTTCATACATAGTAAATACGTTATATTTTATTAGTTGTAATTAATTATGGTTTATACAGAATTGTTGTCAAAACAAAACATACCTGTTATGAATCAAAACTATAAAACTAAAGTCCAACTATGGCTTCAGAGTAATTTACAAAATACAGAGTCCTTTTCATTATTACCTTCAAATCCAGGTGAAAAAAATTCAAAGGATGCTATAGGTAAGTAACTTATATATTATTTTCAATTGGTTGATAGATAATTAATTATATTTTAAGATAAAATTCTATTTTGTATCTTCATAGAACTAACTACTATTACAAGTTGTGTTGATAATGTCATGGTAAAAAATGATGATTATACTGATTTACAAAATGAGACAACTTCATTATTAACATCAAAATTAAATGAAAACAAATTAAACAATGCAATAGGTAACATAATATTATATTGTTTTAGTTGTTTGGTAGGGAGGTACCTACTTATGATACTACTTAATGATATTTTTATATTAAACTATATTATTTTTTTAACTTAACAGAACAAACTGGCATTACACGTTTTGTTGATAATATAATGGTAAAAAATAATAGTTGTACTGATTTACAAAATGCAGAGTCTGCTTCATCATTAACTTCAAAACCAGATAAACAAAATATAGATTTGAATGGTAAATATTTTAAACATTAAATATTTTCTTTTAAACCATAATTTAATAACTGTTTATTTTAATTCATAGAATACAGTAGCAGCCACTCTGAATTTGATGACAGTGACAAAGATAAAGATTGGGTGATTGAAAATAGGCAAAAAAACTTAATATCACTTGATTCATCAGTAGACGAGGGTGTCAATAATAATGTTAGAGATATTGAAGCAGATGTTGTAGCTAACCACCATCCAGAATTAGAAAATATTGACTAAATTTATGGCCACTCTTTATTTATATGCTGTAACATACTTGAGTATTTCTTCTATTACTCATAAGTACCTAATTGTTGGACATACCCAGAACGAAGGGGATTCTGTCCATTCAGTCATAGAAAAACAAAAAACAAGATTATTAAAAGCAGGTTCTATTTACTCTCCTCAACAATGGGTAACTGTTATTCAATCAGCAAAAAAAACAGGAAAGCCTTTTAGAGTCCATGAATTAAACTATCAACATTTTATTGATTTCAAGAAATTGACATCTAATATGGGAAACAATTTTAACAAGAATACATTAGGACAAAAAGTTGTTTGGAAAGATGTAAAAGTATTGAAAGTTTCTAAAGAACATCCTGATAGACTTTTTTATAAAACATCATATGAAGAGAAGGATTTTGGTGAAATAATAGTGATGAACAAAACAAGAAATGCCAAAAGAAAAAGTTGTGATTTAGAGTTAAGTAAACTCTACACTGAACCACCAGGTATTTCAAAAGAAAAAAAAAAGACCTAATTCATCTTTGTGAAAGTAAATTGATTCCTGAAAACTATCATTATTTTTTCGAAAATTTGAAAGTATCAAATTCCTGTGTTGCTGAAGTCAATGACGAGAACAGTGATTAGTATTTTTATTTTTACTAAGTTTAATAAACTATTTTTTGAAAACATAATTATATAATATAAGATAAATAAGACTATAATATATTCAATTTTATCTATGATTCATAAACAATTAAATTACTTTTTTAATAATAATATAGCCATTTGTATAAGTATAAGTTTTATAATTTGTATATCAATAGATAAAAGTATTATTCACCAAAGAAGAAGGAAAAGTCTTTATTTTTAAATTTTTAATTTCGTTACTTAATGATATTATGTAAAAGTTTTTATTATTATTTTGTTTATTCAAATGTTATTACTTTCATTAGGTACCTACATATTGTGTTATTACTTATAAATATTATTCATCAAAGATGAGGGAAAATACTTTATTTTTAGTTTCTATACTTAATGATATTATGTAAAAGTTTTCATTTTTTATTATTAATTTTCTTTATTTAAATGTTATTACTTGCATTAAAATATGTGTTATTACTTAAACCAAGTCACAATAATAGAAACAATTATTTTTAAAAATGTCTTGTGTAAATTAGTACCTAGTTGTGTCATGTGAAAAAATTACTTTTTATTATATAAGCAAACAACAGACTGCCACATTTTGTGTTGTGGCATTAAATGAAATTATTAAGAAAATCAAGACTGCCCCATTTCATTTTGTGGCGCATAAAATATTTGGTTTGAAATGAAATACCGACACAAAACTAAATGTGGCAGTTTTGTTATTCCGATTCCTATTTCTAAACTGCCATAACCTAATTTACCTGTGTCTGATTGAGATTTAACGAAGTAGATCAATAAACAAATATTAAGTTTCAGGTAACATGGATAATTGCAAAGTATTAAAACTTAAGTTTTAAAAGTAACGATTTGGGAGCAGATTACAATTTAAAATTTAATTTTCTCAAAACTATGTTTTCTGAGTTGTGGCGGTCTTGTACCAAGGGTGCGACATGCTGTTCGGTAACATAAAACGAAAATCGACTTCGCGCGTATACCTACTACGCGGTCAGAGGCGCCATTTTTGCCCCCGTGTGTGGCAATTATAGGCGTAAATGCGTAATTCGGTGCACCTATGCGTCTTTTTGGCCATAACATTTTCGCCAACGGTCGTTGCATAAAAGTTAATCTATAAAACATATATTATTTAATGCGCATGATATTAATTATACTATAGGTGTCTATAGACTATATAAATACACTTATATAATAGAATATATGTATGTAGGTAATATTTATTATTTATATACGTACTTAATTAGCATGTTCGACAAAAGCAATTTCCAACATCCAAATTTCCAATTTTTTCAATTCGAGTAGTTCATCAAGACAGTAGGTAAATAATATGCAACCCTTCAACCCCATAAGTGCATAAAATACATGCATTTATTTACAATGATGAATAAAAATGGGTTGCTTAAATTTTGGCCATAAGATTGACTTAATTTGGTTGTCAAAAACTTAAATGACACCTGCACTATTTATATATAGAGTTCACAAAAACCGCGTATACGCCGGACAAACTTATGTTGGCGCCCGCGGTTCGATTTTGAATTTATTCACGACACAAACGAGTTTATATAGGCGTATACTTTGCTTCGATTACATATTTATTATGTTCGATTTCGATGTTAAACTCTAGACATCGCAGCGCCCTGTCTCTATATTTTATAATTCGTGTCCATGCGCATAAATCAGACGGCTGACAAAATATCGCGCATAAACAATTTTATTTTATATTATTATAGTATTATGGTTTATTGGGGGCGTATACGTAACGGTTTTTGGAGAGATGATAAACGTTTTTCGCTTCATATATAATAATATACTTTAATAAAATATATCCCTTCTAAGACTTTCACTACATATTAAAGCTCCAATATATTTAAACTCTAATTAAATCATTTTATGATATCATATAATATTGTATACCGATATTCCTCAGCTATAGCCGTCTCGAATCCCGATAAACGTTTGAAATATTGTGTGTACCTACGAGGGGAGTGACGATTATGCAATGTAATATAATATTACTAAACATTTTGAAAAATTAAGTAGGTACAATATACAATAGCTATATACAATATACAATAGGTGAGTATTATATACGAAAAAAAATTGCGGTTAAGAATGTCGAACGAAATAACCCGATGGAGGTCAATTAATGCATCATGATATTATAATACAGATTAGGGAGAAAAAAAATCGTTCTATACGCTATTATTGGTATACGTCTCATCAACAATATCTTTATGTACCTATATTATTTCCCACCACGTTTGCACGCGAGCCGCGGCCGACGACCAAGTCGTTTTTCTTTTATTTTCCATTTTTTATATCCCCCCCCACCACCCCTACAACCGAACGACTTTGACGGATGAATGGACGCGATTCGTGACGGCCCGGACTATTATTATAATATAGGTAGGTATATACTATAGGTAGGTACATTGTATTATATTATATTACATTTTATTATTTCGTGTACATAATAATAATAATAATAATAATAATATAGCCATATAGGTATAATAATATATACCTGCCATATCACCGTAGGTACATTACCGGATTATGTCCGCGATAATTCTGCTCAGCGCGTCCATACTCCATTTGACCGTGTCCTTCGCGCGAGCGTCTCCTCCTCGCCGCCTGCCGTTTTTTTAACAATATAATATTATATACCTATATCATACGAAAACACATAATACCTATGGGCAGAGAGCGAAGCACTGCTATGGGGGATAGGACTTAAATATAAAAAAAAAATGCACGTGTTTTTTCTCGTTTTCCCACTCATCGTAGCGTGTTTTCATATTGTACACTTGGTAAATTCGTTTCTTTACGTATACATATATATAGGCTTATTAAATTATATTATTTCACCTCGACTCCCCGCCCACCGACGTACACAACAATATATATTTTATCGTATAATATCATTGTCGCCGTAAGTATAATATTATGTCGCTTCGCCTTATGATATTATATTAGTGGTGCAGCGGCCGTTTCTTATATATTATATTATATTATATTGTATAAACGTCCGTAAAACGTGTTCCGATTTATTTTTTCTCATCCGATTTGTCCCGCAGCAGACCGCTTCCGCCGGACGAGACTTATTTTCGATACCATATAATAACATAAAATAAATATAATAACGGCTGCATAATTTATTATTATTACAATAATATATGTGCCCTAATATAATATGTTTCAAAAGTTTAAAACGTTAAATGATGTTTATAAATAATAACGTCTTTACCTAGGTATATAGTATACTTCTGCAGCTGGTTACTGTATAAAACAACACCGACGACGACGAGTTCGTCGAAACATTAGACTTATGGGTCAAACGAAAAAAAACGATTTTATATGAATCGCATTGAAAGACGACGAGAAACATATCATATTATATTATGCGATTCCCTTTTTTTTTACACCTGCGCTGCCTGTGCTGTATAATATTTTACCCTAAATCTATTATAAGGGTTGTCATGTATTTAAAGGGGTAACTAATCCCGACGATTTATTCCGTAAAAACTCTCAATCTCAGTAATAATTGATATAATAATGTGGAAAAAATCATCGATTTTTATGGTATATTATGTAAGCATATAATATGCATCTTAATAATATATAAAATTATCATCTTACTATTATAATGTGTATTATCGTTGTCATAATTATAAGATAACAGAACACAAACGTATAACGTAACAAAATATTTGTGTTCATCATAGCTCTAACTTTGTACGGTTAGCAGGAAATTTACCAATATTGTCAAACGTTATCTGAACAACATTATCTATGTGATTGCAGTGTGAGTACCTCGAATTTTTACGGTATTTAAATTTTTTGAGCAAATTACTATGGTTATGTAAAATTTTGGAATATAAAAATGCTCATGCAGCATGATGAATGTAGATTTGATATAGGTATGTTAAGGTGGATACAACGCGTCATGTGTCATACTATGCAAAACTGTTTGGTCGTGAACAAAACACCAAGACAATAATATTTCATATCAAAACACATTTGTGCGATTTTATATTTCGTAGTGTAGCGTTTACCTATAATACTATTATACCTAATAATATAATAAAAGTACATTTTTATTTTAAAAATATTTTCCAAATCTGTTTCTTGTAAGGACTATACACTTTTATGCGTTTATTCAATCATAATATATGGAATGACGAGATAGAACATCGTCGTGGTCGAGTAAAATAATAACACGGCGAAGTTGATTTGAATACGTTTTACATTTTACATGTTAATTAGTTTATTGCACTTGAATTAAATTTTATTGGCGATTCCCATAGCGCGTATAAGTGTAGTATAATAATTACGTATAATAAAGCGATTAACTGTTGAATATAATTTAATATTATGTACATCGTATACGGTACACGTATTTTTAGAAAATCTAAAAGTATAATTTTCATGGGCCACAGTCTAATGTAAAAAAAAAAATGTTGAGAGATCTGATTTAAATTTGTCCATAGGTACCTATTATATACTAGGGAAGAAGTGAACATAATATTATGATGCCATAATAATTAATGGATTAGATAATATTCAAGCCTAGAGAACAATTTCTCGTTTTAAAAAATGACTTATATTACGAAATATTTTTCACTATATTATTATATTATTGTATGTTTCAGGGATGACATAGTTATATTCTCGATAAGTTTATTTTGTTCTCGAAAATTTTGCAAAATTCACAAAGCGGCGAATTAAATGAAGAACGTATCAACAGCAACAGGTGATAAGCTACATTTATGGATCTTTCATACTTGGATACCATTACGGACAGATTATAACCTTTTCTAAAAATACTTTTTTAATAAGTTAAAAAAATTATGAGGCGTGCATTTTTGCAGACTTTTCATCATTATTAGTTTTTAAAAATATTTTACTTATATAATTTAGTCATATTATATAGTATTATATAATTATGTAATAAATTATTTCAATATTCTAGAGAATTGTGAGCACAAAGAACCAAAAAAGTAAAAACAGATTTCGTAACATTCTAATGACGCTGTATATTAAATATTTAAGTATAAGATTCGGCGAATTTGACGCTCCTCCCACCTCCGACACACTTTGTGGACATACTATTATAGTATAATATAATATTGTACTTATATATTTTAATATTATATGGGTGTAATTCAGTATATACCTAATACATACAACACAAAAAGTCATTTCCGTCCAGTATAATAATATAATATATTATAATATAGACAACAACAATAACAATACGTCGTCCGCGTTACATAATATTATATTAATGCACGGTCGCCGTTTGACGAAGTCTCCGAATTTCCGGGGTACTGTAAGCGCGTGGCCCGAGCTGCCGTGTCTCCTGCAGTATATCGAGACGTGACGTCGCGGGGAGTAGGAAGCTGTAGGGGGACGCGCGCCACCTATAAATTATACAGCTAGACCTATAACGACCTATCTACCTACGTGATATGTGCGGACGAAAGGAATAATATAATTACGGGCGCGCGCTCATGGTGGGGGGGCTGGAAGGAGGGCGATCGGCATCCGTGGGAACCGAACGATTGCTCTCCCGAGGGGGTTTCGCACGCGAGGGGTACGCGCGACCTGAGATCGTGTGTCGGGGGCGCGCGCGCCGAACATCCCCCGGAGGTGGCGGAGGGGTGAGTGTATTTTTAGAAGGGGTCTAACGGCGACGGCGGAAGAGGAAGAAGCGCGTCGGCGGCGGCGGCGGCGGTGGCAACGGAATGAGACGGGCAACAGGCACTGCCGCCGCCTCCGGTTCAGTCCGTTACCCACCGTCATCCGGCGAGCATTTCGCACTCGCGTGTTCGTCGATTGTCGTTTGTCGATGTTATTATTATAATCATCGATTAGAATATTATTGTAGTTTATTATTTTTGTGTTCTCGCTCTCGACGGTGTATACTCATAATATTGTTGTTGTTTTATTCGTCCATCGGATTTGTTTATTTCTCAACCAACTGGACCACGTCATGTTTTCGCCTACTCCGTCGCCGATTTCTCGGACCGTAACGTACAGAAAGGTAAGTGATCTTTTTTTTCTTCGTCACCGCCACGTGGTTACAACAGTTTTAGAACTGCGTATCATATATAAATTATTACGATACAATTCCGCGATGATGTCGATTGTATACTATAAATTTTATCGTATAATATGACTTTTTTTTGATCAATTTCTTCACCACCAACCCCCCAGGCTCCCTTACGACCATCATCATGTTTCCTCCTTATTTAAGGCTATATGTACTCGACGGTCGTCGTTTAGTGTTATAAGAATATTATACGAAATATATATGCCGTCCACGCACAATATACAACCATACATCGGTAAATAGTAAAATTAAAATATATACTTTACTGCACACTGATAAATTATAAGACTATTGATCGAATAATGTTTGCATGTAATTTGAGGACTTAGTAAATTCGCATACCGTATATATACAATTTTCTATAAAATCCACCGTACGTTTTCCGTTAGATCGAAAATTTAACACTATCAATCAACTCGACGATAACTGTAGACGTAACGTACTAATAAAAATTAATTTAACAGTCCGTTGATCTAATGTATTATTTTAACAAAGGCAATGCTAGTAAAAACAACAAACTTAAATTGTTTTTTAGCTTTTACGTATTTGTGGTCTGGTGTGCTGACCGGGAGAAAAGTGAAAATAAAAGGTTTTGTATATAAATACATAATATTTATAATAATATTGGAGTAAATGTTTGGTTGCAATTTAGATTATAATACATTTTGTGATATGGTCATATTGAGCATTTACAATCCGATTTGTGTGGATTTTAAAATTGTGAATGGTGCTGTTGTGTGTATAGTGTGCACTCTGTAGTTTGTAGTTTGATAATAATAAATGACGAACAGTCACGTGTTTCATAGAGTATTTTGTAGCTGCAGATAGCAGGTATATAATTATGTCGACTAAACGACTTACCTAATCGACTAAAATGCTCGAGGAAATATTATGTATTTTATTATTTTGAAACTTTTTTCAAACATATATTTATATTTTATTTTAGTAATGCATTTTTGTTTTCAAGTTTACATCACAATATTAATTATAAATTATTGTATTTAACAGATAACAAAACCGTTATTGGAACGAAAGCGCCGTGCTCGCATCAATCGGTGTTTGGATGAGTTAAAGGATCTAATGTTTTCTGCCTTAGAGGTGAGAGGACATAATAATATTATAACACTATATAATCCTATGTAATAATAATTTCTTTATTTAAAAAAAAAAAAACGAATTAATGACATTTTAATTTTATTTATATAGGCTGAAGGTGAAAATGTCGATAAACTCGAAAAGGCAGACATTTTGGAATTTACCGTTAAACATCTTCAAAAGATTACTAGAAGAGATCCCGTAGAAGAAGCTTATAAATTTCAAGTAAGTTTAAAATAATTATGTATTTTTATGTTCCAAGTCTATTATTATGGTTCATTATTGTATAATGACATTAAGTATCGTACAAATTACATAGGTATAAATTTAAAAGTCACTTTCGTTTGTCATACCTAATGCTTTTTAATTTTAATTTTTCAATTGTAAATCTCAGTATTATACAATTTTTTGTGTGCTAGGTTAATGTAGGATAGTTTAAGTGAAATTTAAAATGTACTAATTTAATTTTCATGTGTACCTAATTCAAATTAGCAACATCTAACGTGATGAAATATAAAATCTTTAGAGTGTAAATGTAATAATATTCTTTCAGCATATTATATCTCATACACTTTCACTCAATATAAAAATAGATACATAATATAGATACTTATTGTTAACATTAAAAACTAAAAAATATAGTTACCATAATTTAATTTGGTTTCATGGTTAAAATGTATTTAAAACACAAAAAAGTATTGTTTCGTTATATTATATAGATATTATAATGAGACTTATCGCGATAAATTATAGGTATTCACTGCATAATCCCACACGGCATAACGGATATTTTTAAGAATAAAACACGTGTGAATCAAGTAGGTACCCACTTCTAACATTTCCAAGTTTCCGGAGCGCATCTTTATACATCCGCATAATATAGAGTTTAATGAGCGTGGTATTTTATTAGGTCAAGGGCACATCTGTATTACGAGGGAATTGCAGTCACTTTGATGTATGTATCTATTGTATGAAAATGTATTGAAGTAAGCTATATAATATGAACATCATGATTATATTATGTATAGATTATAATCAATTACTAATAATAACAAACCAATAAAAAATTATTTTTTCCCCTTCTAATATAGTTCAGAAATACTTTGGCCATTATTTACGATCTTCTCTGCTGAATGATTTGTGTGGGTGGTGAGAGGAGTGGAGACACAAATAGGGTGATAATCGTCGGGACTTCGCGTGAGAACAGTTTAAACAAGGTTTACACATTTATAACGAAATTATGTTTATATTATAAACACGGTACACTCATAATAGGTACCACTATTATGCGAGAGTGGGAGTAATCACCACTAGTTCATTGTTCCGCATTATACTCAGGCAGGGTGTAAAAAATATTTCTGAAATTTTACGTGTTTGACATCACAGTTCACATTTTTAAAAAATTTAAATGTACTATGTAAATAGCATATAGATCAGTGGCGTATATACGAATTATTTTCACTATGGTCCAATTTATCACTAGTCGAGCATAGCACGACTAACATAGCCATTTTTTAGGGAGCTGGGACTAATAATTATGACATAAACAATAAAAATAAAAATTGCGCGATTTAGTTTTTTAATTATTATGACAAATTAATTTTTCGATTCTTTTTTAAAAAATATTGACAGTTTCATTTATATTATATTTTAATGTTATATCTTACTATGAATTTAACATCAAAGTCATCAAAGCAAGTCCGGACAATCTAACATTTTCTTGTTGATTCCTCAAAAACGATTTTAATCAACTAGCTAAATTAATCATGGTGAAAACTGTAAACAGTGTAAATATACATGCAATGCTTTAATTTAACCTGCATTTTCACCATGGGCTCTGGCCTAGGGGGCCTCCCCCTACATACGCCACTGATATAGATACTACTTATATAATATATGCGGTAGTAAAAAATTATCGGTCACTGTTTACTTTATATCTATAAGTCTGTATATAACTAATAAAATTGTAGTCATAGCCACAATAACAGAGCTTAATAATTATTATTTTTGTTACCACGAAAAAGAATTTACAAATCGTAATTTGTCATTAAGGGACCAGGTGCCAGTTTTTCAAATTTTCTGCAATAAATTCTATAAAATTTGAAAATTAAATTTTATATTTTAGTTATCATATTTTTCCATTAATTTACTACTTAATACCTATTTAGGGGTGGTAGATAAGGTGTATTAAATCGAATAAAATTAATTTACGTGAATAATTCTCAGGCCTTATAGAATTATCAGATTTTGATAACTATTTTTATTATAAAAAATAAGAAAATTTCCTACTGGCCTCATCGAACTCCGATTTTTAATTTAATTTTAGAAAAACGGTATACTTAATATAGGTAATTTATAAAAAAAAAGGTTAAAATTGTATTATTTTTGAAGACATATTATAAAGTTTGAGATTAAAATATTGAAAAACGGAGTTTTATATTATAAGTTAAAAAAAAAATATATCTATTATTCTACTGAACAGTAACATTATTCCTGTAGAGAGTATTTTTGTGTACAAAATTACATTGGCACAGGGCATCAAAGCGCCTTAATTAAATCAATGCAAATAATGAAATAACCAGTTATACTTCACAAATGTTGGTCGTAACAAACTTTATAATTTCATAATATACGTCACACATAACGAATTTTTTATCACACACAAAAATAGGCCAAAATATTAGTCGAGTGTGCGTTAATTATTATTTTTGTCTGTCCGCAGGAAGGATTTAGCCACTGTGCCAGCGAAGCGTGCAGTTTCCTATTGTCACTGCCGGGCTTGGACTCTGTGGTCGGCCGCCGGCTGGTCGAGTACCTGGCCAAGTCGGTGTCTCGCGCGCTCGAATCTCAACTGCCAGCCGCCGCCGCCGCCGCAGCCACCGCAGCCGCAGCCGCAGCGATGGCCGCTACTGATAAGCGGGCTGCCGCCGCTGCCAGTGAAGACCGGACGCCTCCGCAGCCACCCGACCACACGCCGCTAACACCGCCGCCGTCAGCCGCGGCCGCGACGGTCCTCGCGAATCCATGCCCAGCCGGCGGCACCGCCGCTTGCGACACCGCAACCACCGTCCACTTTGCGGCCATCGCCGCCGCCTCGCCGACGCTTAAACCAGTCGCCCTAAGCTCGTCCAATCGTGGCCCACCGCACACGGTCGTCAGGCCCAAACCCACCAGGCCTGCGTTCGGCCGGTCCCCGCCGACTCTGCAGCAAGACGCCGCAGCCGCAGCCGCCGCTGCCGCCCTTCGCGATCCCATGTGGCGGCCGTGGTGATCGATGCATCGTAGCCGTAAACTTTTTGCGGCCGCAGCCCCACCGCGTACTTAATGCCACCTGCTGCATGCTTATCACGATCCAGTGCGGCGGACGACTCGTGCAGAAGCGCACCAAAATCGTCAGCCATGTACCTATAATTATTTTAAATTTTAATATTTTATACATATAAGGCCGAAAAAATTGACCATGTGGGTAGTCGTAAATCTTTTCTTAATTTGGGCGGTGAGGGGGTGAGTTAGGATCTCAAAAGTCTCCCCTCCCCCGATATCCGCCTATGTGTTAGACTGTTATGTGTAATGCGAATTTCGTGGTTTTTCGTTTATTTTATATATTTTGTTTTTTTTGTATTTATTTTTTGGATCAACTATCACAAACGTTCACAATTTTATTATTATAATATAATTAATGATTATCATGTATAAAATGTTTGACGCAGCAACTGTTTTCGTGTCTTTTCGAATGACATTTTACTAACTTTATTTTGATTTTTAAGGGAATACAATTTATTGGGGAGGGGGCCAAGGGGGCATTTGTTAAAAGTACGAAATATCTGCTGTCATTTGATTTGGTGCGATATTGTACGGTAATTTATTATGTTTTCAGTTTTTGTAAATATATTATTCATTATTTATATTATTATTATTTGTATTATCACTACTATTATTACTATTATTATCATTATTATTATTATTATTATTATATATGAGTACCAATATACGTTGTAGAAACGTATATTATATTTTATGCTTGATTTTATTTTATGTTATTAATATGTTTATTGTATTAAGTTCGTGAGTTTGTGTGTGTTAGTTTCGATCGAGTTGTGTATATAATATATCAATAGTCTATACTCGATAGTACTATATAATGTGCTTTAATGATGATCTCATCAACGACGTTACTCGATCGGTGTGTACGTAAAATATAATTATTGAAATCGTAATTATGTTATTTTAAATGGAAAACCCATCGCTCGTGCATTGATTTAATACGAATAAGTATGTTCTTTACTTATTTTTATTTTCTTAGCCGCGGCGGAAATGCCGAGGTAACGAATTTCGACTGTAAATATTATAACAATATAATATATAATACCTAATACTATATTCTTTGGCATTTTGTATTTTATGGTCGTTTTATATATGACGTATGGTAGTATGGTGCACATATGATATTATATTATGTGTAAAATAACATATAATAATAATATCATATTATATTTCTACTGTGCCATTCTTAGTCCTTATAGTTTAATAGTCCTTTGTAAAAACACATTCGTTTGTGAGCACCTAGATAGCTGTCATTTATGGTATACGAGTATTATACAATATTATATTTCTATACACAGAAATCGGACACTATTAATAGACAATGTTAATAATAATATTAAGGTTCACCGATATAATATACAGAGTGATTCACTGAGCATGCCTAGTGCCTACCCCTCTTTAACTTTAATACGTTTTTGGACTGGGTACAACATTATTTTTTTCCTACCCATTTTCGCAACGCTTTGTTTATTGTCATAGAAAAGCAAATCAACAATAAAATTAAATAAAAACATGACACTAGTCGATATTGTACCTCTACAAGAAAAATCTATGAATCATAAATATATTTTTGTTGACAACTTATATTAATAATAATTAATAAGTAACCATGACACGAAAAAACCTTACGAAAAATCGGTCAAAAAAAATCTTGTATCCAGTCCATAAAGATAATTATTTAAGAAAATTAAATTTCTAACAAATTTTAGCATACCTACTAATAGATAATATTATTGTACTATACCCAAAAACATAATATCTATGATTCCTCATGATATTCTGCAGCAGTTTGAATTCAGTAGGTAGGTAGATAATTTTTTTGAAAATTTTGATGTACCCAAATCAAATCTCGAACGAGCTGACCATCTCGTTTACTATCCTTTGAGTTTAAGTATTATTAAAACGTATGTACCTATATTATATTGTAAAGGATTTTAATCTTCAGGCACTACAATTGCCTATATGAAACCCCTTAAATAGCGGGGTGTGTGGCATACTCAATAAATACAATTGCTTTCATTAAAACTTGCCCGCCTTTGCGGAATTTCACGTGCAGCAGTCCTGCGCCATGATAAGGACTCAACGGCTCGGAAGATATAAGTCGGAAAGTCTTCCCAGAAAAGTTCATAACGCCAACGGAGGAATAAAATGGTATTTCGTCGTCTCAGAATGAAAAGGTTCTAACGCAATTTATGTAATTGTTCAGGGGAACGTTTTTAAGTAGGACATTGAATAACTTTTTTCACCATAATTACTAAATCGTGAAAATTGTATGCAATATCAAGAAAGTTCCAAAGAACACAACTTTATCTGCAATTTGTCTTTCCTCAATTATTGACTGAGTTAATCATAAAAAACCAAAATATTAGTTTTAGAATTAAAAGGTTTTATGTGTAGAACTTTTTCATTCTGAAAATAAAAATTATTTATTTAGTTAGAACTTTTTCATTCTAATTTGAATCATTTTTTCTATGCAGTGATACCAACTTCTAGTGTAAACTATGTTATAAATTATACATTTTTTTATTATGCAATATTTTTAGTTTTTAAGTTAAGTATTATTATATTATAACATACCCGTATATGTAGGGGGGGGGGTCCCCCCACCCCCGGAATTTTTGTTGTTGTGTATGTGCCTGGACATACCTACTATAAGTAATAAGTTACAATTGTATGGTCCATTGGCGCAATTAGTGTAGGGAAGGGGGGTATATTGAAAACGCAACAATATAAATTAAACTGCATAAATCATAATTCACAATAATGAAAAATGTCAAAAACGTAATTCAAATTTAAATGTACCATTTCTTATAATACTAAAGTAGGTACTATATACATGTGGCATGTAGGTATTACCTACCTTATCACCTCCACAAAACAAAAATAGACGGTAAATTTATGCTGGAATGCTGGAATAATATTTTATTATGGCACAATAATAATTTATATTGTACCAGTGGTATAACCTTATTATAACGGTACCTTTTCATTCTGAGATATTACATTTAAGACCGTTTAGAACTATTTCATTCTTAATTATTGTTTAGAATGAAAAGGTTGTAACTGATATTTCTCGGTTTCGCGCTTATCATTCACGTTTTTATGAGTTAGAACCTTTTCATTCTCTGTATCTCATTGAATAACCAACGGATCGATCCGATTTCAAGATTGAATTATACAACAAAAAATTATAAATGATTATATGCAAAAAAACCATTTTTAAAAAAAATTGATTTAGAACCTTTTCATTCTGAGGCGACGATTTAGCTCGCCAAAAATATTTATTTCCTTATTTACATAATATTACTGAGTAGGTTTAAAATTACGACTTTTCAAACTTAGAAACATAATGTTATTGTACCTCTATATACATAGATAGTAATATATTTTGGTAAAAATGTAATCGATAAAAACTACTTTCTTTTATCATAGCCCATGGGTAAGAATTTTACTTGATCGGAAAATATTGGAAATTTTTTTCAGCATTTCGTATTTAAAAATAAAAAACATTTGGTCGTTTATCTCAATTATTATTTAATAATCCTTTTTAATAAAGCTTCTGCTATAAAGTATAAAGTATAATGTTTAAGAGGAAGGGAACTCTACGTCTGTAGTTTAGAGACGTCGACTTTTTTCTCTGGGGTCCGTCAACATTGACCGTTGGTCTTCAAAAAACCATATTCTGTATCCAACTCTGTGGTGGCGGTGATGATGGTCTCACGGCGTATTATTATAATATCAATAGTGTAATAAAACAGAGATCGAGGGGACGGATTACCGAGCGATAGGGGCAGTGCGTCGCACGTCATCGTTGCGGTCCGAAAATCAGACGCACGTCCGGCTACGGTCCGCCTGAGCCACGTACCGCGGTGGACAAACACGTCGAATTACACGGCCGATCTTATTATATTACACAACAATAACCACGATAATGATAATATATCATATTATTAATATTATTATTATTATTATTATATATTATGGTATATACCTGCCTACGAGTCACATAAATCGTATCGCCTCGTTTACTCGCCAACGTATATATTATTTTATATGATTATAAACCCGTTTATACGCGCGCGTCTCGTATATAGAGCGGTAGGTACATTGAAGAGATTACTGAAACATGAAGTGATACTATTATAGGCTGAGGACTTTTAGTTTTGTTTTTTTTTTCATATATTTGTCCACGTAAAGACGGTCCTTGTATAGAACAATGCGCTAGTGATCTGTATGCATACATATATATACGGCTAGGACGTGGTTAGAAAGTTAGAAGTTAAGTTAGAAATTACTTTTCTCTGTAACCAATGTAACTCAATTAGTTGTATATTTCTCGTAATTATTGATCTGGATATTTTTAATAATCTAAGAAGTTGAATTTAAATTTTATTTTAATGTATACAATTTGTCAAACATTCTAAAAACACTATTGTTATAAAATGCTATAAATATTTTTCCAAATATAAATACCTAATGAATGAAGTAATGAATTAAAACAATTTATTATACAAGATTTGTTATTTTTATATATGATATTATTATAATATAATATTATGTTATGTAGTATTTTTAGATAACTTTTATAATTTGTAACTTTTTATAATCTTTTTTGAAAAATATTTATTTCATACTACCTAATATAATTGTAGGTACATCTTTTATCATATTTTGCAAAAAATATTTTCTTTTAAAATAACAAACTTCGAATACTTTTTTTTTAGAGCATATATTTAAAAATACACATTTTCTTGTTTTTTAGTGTGCAGAAGTTCATACAGATTGAGATTTTTAAGTCCCCAGCCCCATTCATAATATTTTTATAATAATAATACGTATGTGTGTACGGAGCGGTGCGGTAAACCGCACTGACCACCGATAATATCGTTACGAGTGTTCTCTTTATTTATTTATTATTATTATTACCGTCGTCGTCATCATTTTTTTCCTACCAAAAGGTGTGATATGCGTCTACGATATTATATTATTATTATTTTAACACTGCACACATCTGGTGTCTCGGATAATATTATAATATACTTGAACGCAGTTTCGGTCACGTTCCACGGCGGTTGTTATGATATATTATTTATATATTATTATATCGTATACTTATGATCTGGTCGCGGTCAAGTGGTAGACCCGAGATTATATAGTAATAATAATAATAATACTATAATATATAGGTACAATATTACGTAGGTACTTGGACGTGAATTGTTATGCGTTGTACCTATGATATTATGTATTGTTACTATATGGTCTGCAGTGCACCTCAAGTGGTATAACCAGGGTTCGGAACTAGTACATATAGGTACGCTAAAAAAACAAAGAGCTATAAGTGTATGTCCATACGTTATGTAGATCGTAGATATTCTAAAAAATTTAAATAATATGCAGTTTAGAATGTGCAATTTGTAATAGGTAGGTATAGCAAGGTACCTATCATAATTTTTATTTTTTCATTAAATCTGCATTTTTATGGGAAAAATTCATGATTATAACTCAAAAAATAATACACATTATAGGTGATATAATATATAAATATATGCATTATAATATTTGTTATTGTCATTAAAACAACATATTGTATTTTATTTTTTTATCTATACTTGAAATATTAATACTTATTACATATTATAATATAAGTACATAATAAAAAATAATTATGAAATCGGCTATATAGAAAAGGATATTTATTACCTAGGTAGGTATATAACACATATTATATGGTTTTCCATTGTATCACACACGAACACACGACGGTAGACAAGCCACATTCGAAAATAATATTATAAAAACAGAACTGCTAGCGAAAATAATATATCATCTACACGCAACACAAATTACTCGACGCCATATTTTGTGGTAGTTATTTGCTGTTGAAAATCAAATGTATGTATACTTAGTTTACTATAATATGTTTAGACGGTTATAGGTCGACTAAAAAAAGGAATTCGTTTTTTAATGAGACCAGTGTTGTCATAAATGTATTCATCTCTTGTACAATGTTTGTGATTTTTATAGTCATATAAAAAAACCAAAGTTTTGATATAGTTTATATAATTATATGTAAAAATCTATCGCCGTATTCCAATTTAACAATAATTCGTTGGTTTATTATACACTTATCCTTCGAAATCTTAGGGTAACATACAATTTATTATTATTTTGATAAAAATGGCCACAGCACCTTCTGGTGTTTCTTGCCATGTTTTCATTCAGCAGTTATATTCTTCGAACCATACTTTTGAGCATTGCACGATTCTTACCTAACCTGCAGGCGTAGGTATAACCATGAAGTAAAATATCTCGACATTTTCGTCGTTTGGTAGCATGGGAATTAAATGTCCGATTAGTATTGAAACTTGAAAGTGTTAAAAACATGACACGAAGGACTGAGGAGGTGCTACCGCAGTTGTTGGTCGTTACATTTAGTACATTAAAGGCGGATTTCCACTATTATACATACGTTTACCGTGTATACGAAAAATGTTCAGCTATGTCTGACAACACGGTATCGTGGTTAATCGTATGGTAACTGAACCTAACCAATCAATCACAGCAAAGGATTTGTATGCACGTACACGCGTACGAGTATAGTGGAAATCCGCCTTAATTTTGAATTTCCTAGATGGACGAGACGTAATCGATATAGATAACGGTTAGGCTGCATTCTAATAACCTTATGGACGCAAACAACACTATACAGATGTTATTATGCGTGCTACTGATCACATAATTATTAATTATCTATATTATTTGTATTATCTGTATTGCTTGTCTGTAACTATAGTTACGGATATATATAAACTTAATTTTTTTTTACCAAAGATTAGCGCTAAGTATGAAAAACAACAATCTAAAAATAATTTAAATTAACGTTTACTAAAAAAAATACGCATTAAGACCCGTCACTCCTACTGTGTGAAAATTGTAGAAATCGAGCAAAATAATATCTTACAATAATATGCAGTTTATTATTATGTAGATATATTTTGAGTGTAGGTACATGGTGCGTTAATAATATCAGGACGTTTAGTTGTTCTGGAGAAGAAAGTTAACGGCGATATATTTAGCTGATCAATATAATAATATGTTACCGGTTACCGGGTTACTGGCGATAACAACGTCGTCGTTGGACACCTGTTGGCCGCGATAGCGGTTTACTCGAGAACGTGCCCGCTCGCGCGTCCGTCGTGTGCAGTGCTCTATAATTCAATATTGGACATTACTTGTTGATTCCTTGTGAGTGGATTCAATAAATCGTGGTTTGTAAACTGCGGTCTCGTATCGAATTATTCGGTTTTGTTCATAGATTTTTTTCCCGTGGTCGCAACCGCTGCACGTCGATTTTCCGTATACGCGGGTCAACTATAATATAATAATATTAAATTATATGTTATATAGGTATACCTGTACATAGGTATAATATCGTGCAGCCGACGTCGTTGGACTCGAATACTCCTCGCAAGTAGGTATATACAGTGTTGTTGTAGTATATTATACTGTACAGTGTACATGACATCATAGGCTCAGTATGTACATACATACCACTACATGATAATATTATTGACTATTGTACTTGGTATATTATTAAACAGGTCGAAGTGAGAGAAGGCTGAGCTTGTTTGGTGAATCGCCCTGTGATCAAATAATACGAGCGATATAGTATCGATGTGGTGTGAATGATGATCAATGAACGGCACGTTTCCATTCACAGACGTGACGTAGTCGTTCGGAGCGACCACACCGCTGCACTCTTCAGTGCTTTCCGCTCGCGTGTGTGCACAGCGTTATTTGTCATTATAACGTATATTATTGTGTATATTATTGTTTTTTTTTCCGACGAGCCCGTTCGAAATGGAGACCGACCACAGTGGTTTATTCTTGGCTTGTGTTCCGCCCCTGCTCGACCCTGACAATGCGGTCTGGTTGCGGTGTTTTACTGGTAATCGATTTTTCTTCGGTCGTCGTAGTGTAATTACATTATAATCTCGTGTTATTTTTATTATTATTGTTATATTATTATTATTATCATCGTCAAAATCATCATCATCATTATCATCATCGTAACCGCGACGACGTAGTCCTGCTGTAAATACAATGATAAGTAACATATTATACGTATGACGTGTGAAACGCGTACGCGATTGCGGCTAGACCGTAATATAATAATAATAGACAGTAGACATAATACGAATTACGATGCAGCAGGTACATAATCTCGTTTATTGATTATTCGCGTAGTACGCACGCTTAACGATATCATAATATATTTTCTAATATTCGTGTACGATATCACTATTATACACCGTATCGGGGGTGATATTTACAAGTGCATATTATTATCATATTATTATAGTTGACGAGTGTGATACTACGAAAAATATAAACTGTTTTTATCCCTATATAATATATTGTAATTCAAAAATAGTGCATTTAACACTTAAACAGTCTTTAATTTATAGTGTTTGAAATATGCATAGGAATAAGTATAATATAATAACAAAAGAAAAGAATTACTGTTTTGGTAAACAGAAATGAAAACTTCTACTAATACATTTTTACAGAACTTGCAAACTCACTGATATAGTATATTATGTTTATTTTATTTTTATTTATACAAAACGGACAGTGGCCCAAAGTACAAAAAAATAAGTATATAATAATAATAACAGGAAAATACATATAAATTACATTAACATAAGGACATTGTTACGATTATGGAAAATAAAACGAAGGGTTCTCATTAGCAATAAGCATCATTCTGAACATCGGTTTATTACTAGAGTATAATTTGTGGTGCAAAGAGGAATGAAAAACGGGTAAGTTGCTCGGGTGTGTATTGCTAAGGATTTTAAAATTAAGCTGACTTAACAATATAGGACAATCTATAGAGCCATTTACTAGTTCACGTAGAAATCCTTGGTTTGCAGATACACGTCTATCAGCAAGGGTTGTTAATCCTAGCCACTTAAGTACTGCAGTTATACTCATGGGGTAAGTGGTCAATGTGAAGTACCATAGTAGCAAAATTAAAAATACGTTGCGCCCTATAATGTATAAGGTGACTTTAAGACACAATTTAAGATAGTATGGTAGTTATCCATCAATTTATGATAAGAAAGCCAGTACAGTGAATATCACTTTGTTTTATTATAGCAGCGCTCCGTGCTAACAAAATAGTGTCGCTAAGTCATTTTAGTATTTTACCGTAGTTGATGCCCCCGATGGCAGAGGCGTCTGAGACCGAAGCGGCCAGGCTAAGCAGAAACACGCATGTCCCTATACGGCTGAGACGACGACCGTACCGCTTGGTCAGGCCACACGCCAGCATGGACACGGCCAGTCAGATGACGTCGAAAGCTATGGTGCAGTGGTACTCGTTTTAGCCCAACGCGAATGAGCAGCGTCACTGAGAACTGTTGGACGAAAAAGAACACGGACAGTACAACTGTCTGCGGCCCCATAAATGACGGCCTACTGAAGCACTGGCGTGCCGTTTGCTTGACGGTCAGCAGCGGCGGCTGCGAGTCGACATCCGGTGGTGGCCTCGACGGTACACCGTCACTCGAGCGGTCGCAGACTGCAACGGTTCTACGGCAGTGGTGGCTGTCCTCGTCCTCGCGCAGCCAGACAGGTGACACGGGCGTGAACCATATGAGCAGTAGCCGGCAAACGGCACTGCCGAGCATAGGGCTGATACCAGCCGCCGGTCCAGGAACGTGCACTGCCAGTATACCGGTCGATACCGAAAAAGTGATCGCGGTAACGCTGCTCGGGCACCTCGGCAATGTAATACGGCCGTCGGCGTGCCCAGCAGGCCGGTACTCAGGCCCTACCGCGTACATGCCCATAACGCAGGTGGCCATCGACACTGCTGACGGCCGTACACTCAGATGAGCAGGTTGGTCGTCTTCCGGGCCAGCCTGTCCATGAGCACGTTGTGCGCTGCCCGCGGGCGTAATTTTAAATCGTGTCACGGTGACTCCTCGATATGCCGTTATCATTATTTAAGCCAAATCAAATTTCATACTTTTGCGAGATTAGACTGCGATAGTGTGAGACACAGAGTAATACACACCAGAGTATAGAGTAATATATTACTCTATGGTGTGAGACTACAAATACAGGCGTCTCGCGACAAGATAATTTCCGATACCAAATTCTTATCAAACCTTGTTATCACTCTACCAAAATGGACGTGGTCTACCGTAATAATATTAAAGTAATAAATAGTACAATATAAGTATAATTTAAAGTATATATTTTTTATTACTCTGTGACCCACTTGGGGAGGTGTTGCACAGCAAGTCGGGGGATATTTTCGATTTGCGGAGCGGAGCGACGGCGCCGAGGAGCGTAGCGACAAGTGCCGCTAGCACCGCATCACTGTACGATGTTTTTTCAAATTGGTGGCTCGGTGCAACAAAAATGCAATTGATTGAAAAAACATCGTACAGTGATGCAGTGCTAGCGGCACTCGTCGCTACGCTCCTCGGCGCCGTCGCTCCGCTCCGCAAATCGAAAATATCCCCCGACTTGCTGTGCAACACCTCCCCAAGTGGGTCACAGGGTTGAGAAAATTGCATTTTTGTTGCATTAATAAATATAAATCCCAGCTATATAGGTAGAACACATAACATTGATAGACCGCATACTATACTAGTATACTCATGTTTATAGTTACGTAGCATACAAAACGGAGGTAGACCGCATATTGGGAGATAGCCCACGGTCTTATATACCGTGCTAGTATACTATATAATAGCACAGAACAATAATAGTCTATTTAGTCTTATATACCGTGCTACCTAGTATAAATTCTTTTTGACTACTACACCTTGAGGTATTGCAAATGGTTAATCTGCTAAGTGATAACAAGGTTTGATAAGAAGTTGGTATCGGAAATTATTTTGTCGCGAGACGCCTGTCTACAAATACATTGAAATCTAATCTAATCTAATCTCGCAAAGGTATGAAATGTGATTTGGCTTAAATAATGATAACGGCATATCGAGGAGCCACCGTGACACGATTTAAAATTACGCTGCCCGCGGCCATGGCGTAGTGCGCTGCCATGCTGGCTGCAAAGAAGAAACGCTTTGGTTTTAATATTATAATATTGTCATTTCCATTTGCAATCGGACAGTATAATGGGCTATTCGTTGGGGGCTGTTGTTATTTTTTTTTCTTTGTGTTTATCTTCACATTATAGTTCTATTTCTTACAACTAATATTATATTTTTATATTTTGTAATTTAATACCATAATAGTTTTTTTTTTAATAATAATAATAATAATTTATTCAACTCAGATAAAATACAAACACGAAAAGAAGAAAAAGAAAAATAACATAAGTAATTATATGAACTGAGCTGATTACCCCTCTCTTTAAGGGGACTGCAAAGCACGTATTTTTCATACTTTTTAGATCAATAAGCGGTGGTAAATTACACATACTTCGGAATGTTCAATTTCAATTTTTTATACATGTTTGACTTCATTGATAAAATATCTAGGTTTCTTAGGAAGTCGATTTTCAATTTTCAATTTAAAATGACCTCAAAATAACCACTTTTTTTTTAGAAATCCCATGAAATAATATTGCATTACATTTGTATTTATTTTGGCACATCTGATTTTAAATAAAAAAAAGTGAGTTCCTTCCGGCCCGGGTGCCCGACTCGACTTGCAGCGATTCTCGGAAACGATAACGGATTACACACACTAATTTTCATTTACTACTCACACATATATACAGTATTAATTTATATGTCACATGAATTGCCTAAATAGTACTCCTTAAAATATGCTTCGTTGCAGCCCCTTTAAGCATGCTTGTGATGAGAGGAGGATTTAATATTATATAGTTGATGATAAGATGACATTACGATTAATTTATCGAAGTATTAATATTATAGCAGTACAAGATTTTCGCCACTGAAAGTGAATCTAGTTGGAATTTAAAATTATATACCTACAGTTGCAACAGCGGTTGAAAAATATGAAAATACACAAGCACACATTTTTTTACAAGCGTTTAAAGTTAGAATTTTGACAACATTTATTAAATTAAAAATTAAAAAATGATTTTGTAGCTCAAAATTTATAATATTTTCAACTTTTATAGTTAAGGATTAAAAAATTAAAATAAGGTCCAACGTAAGTATTTATAATTCTGTAACCAAAAAAACTAAAAATATACCTCCATAAAAACTTTTTATAGTTATTAAGTTAAAATTTGGAGGAAATTATATAGAATAACGATTTGAGTTATTTTTTTGTAATTTTATAATATTAATTCAACTTACTGTTTGCCGTATTAATACTAATATTGTATCACAAAATATAAGTAAAATAACAATTGAAATATAATATAAAATATTCTAAACTTCGCTCAGAATCTTTTTTTTGTATACAATGATATTATCATTGAATTGAAATTTAATTCCATCCACTACAGAGACCCACTTGTAACCTTATGTACAGCGAAGTGACATCCACTCAGTCGCTTTTTTAGTTGTATAATGGTCAAAATATTTTTAATTTATTTATATTTTAAATAACACAATTTAATACAGTTTATTATTAATTATTAAAATTTATTTTGTATTAGTTTTAAAAAAAATAACTAAAAATAAATTAAATCGTCAAATAAAAATGTATTAAGTATTAGAAACTATTTGCATATATTAAGACTTGGATGAGTGCCTAAATTTTTGTTTTTATTAACTGATCTCCACCATGCGTCGATAAGATGTCGAAGTAAGAATTCGGAACTAGCACCTTGCATAATATTATAGGTACTTAATTACAGTCAAGATTTTGAAACATGGCTTATACCATATTGTAGGTCGTTTATAATATTATGTTTAAAAAAAATAACTATATACCTGATAATATTTATTTTATTTTATTGTTGGCACCGTTTTAGGAAATCAGTTTTAATACCTATACAAATATTTTTTTTTTATTGAACATAAAAACATCGGCTACTATTCCATTAGTTATTGAATTATTTTTTTTTTTTTTTAATGGTTTACATTTTGTTGAAGGCTTAAATTAGGTTAAAGAATTTGATTTCTTTTAAAAAGTTAACTATGTTGATGTTTGATTGAAGATCGGGCTTCACTTAATTGCTGTGGTATGTGGTGTTTGGATCTTGAGTCTGAGTACTTGAAACAATCAATAAGTATATGTTTGACAGTGAACTCCACACCACATGATTCGCATATGGGAGGGTCTTTTCTAGCCATGAGGTGGTTGTGTGTTGCAAAAGTATGGCCAATTCGAAGGCGATTCAAAATGGTTTCATCTTTCTATACAAATATATTAGTTTACTAAATGTATTATAACATTTAAATATTTTTGCAAAATTATACATAATAAAAGGATACATGTAGTCTTACAATGGGGAAAATTAAAATATACCTATTAATACATAATATTCGAAATATTTATTATATTGGATTAAAACTGACCTATCCCTATACTAATTTAATTGTTTTAAATGCCAATATTATCTATAAGTATCTATACTCGGCACATAATTTCGTATGCTGAGACGCAGATACACGTAAATTGAAAAGTTCAAAATATTTTTCACGCTTGCGAAACACCATCAAGACGAAGTTATAATATTCAACATATTTGTCAAATAAACAACTACTCTATAGACTATATAATATGGTCGTCGAACTTGTGTGGTTTCGAATTTACGACTTTAATTTGTGGGAGTTTGTATGATGCCTACTATAATGCCTACTAGGGGCCTCACCGATGATCACACTACTTCGATACATCATGGATTGCCTATAGATCACCCGTTGCCCGTTGCCCGTTGCCCGTTGAATTTGATCGAACGTCTTAAACGGGATTAATAAATTGAAAGAACAACACCGTTCGTAAGTTTCTCACGACTGGAATTAATAACAACTGTACCGCATGGCATAATGCACTTGATATTTTTATATTTATTTCCCCTTTCATGTATGAGCAGTATAGTAACTCTGGTATACTTAGTTTCTAATATTGTTGAAAACATATTCGATTTAAGAAAATATTCTTGTGCACTCAGTGTGTCTTCGTTATTAAAATAAAATACATATTATTAGAAAGTCTGAATTAATATGACTATATAAAGACGATTTAACTGCATTCATATCGCAGGTAGGTTCCTATAATATTATATTAAAAATTCTAAATTTAGCTTGGGTTAGTTTTAGGACAGAATCATGGGTTCTTCAACGCATTGCTTTAATGTTCACCGGAAATGTTAAATTATAATACGCATATTTATAATAACGCTGCTAAACTATAGCGTCGCTATATCGAGTTGTCTTTACTAACCACTTATTCATACATTCATATTCATTATCGTCTATCTATGATATTATTATTTATTCGAAAATAATATTATTATATTTTAAAATTTGACTCCTGTGCGAACAAATGGCTGTGATTCAAATTACATTAGTGTATAATATTATACAAGGAGTTGCCTGACAAAACAAGTATTGATTTTGGATTTTTATAGTTTTACAAGCTCAATATTCTAGTTTGGTGTTTAAAATTATTAATATCTAATACTTTATAGTAAAATAAAATAAAAAATCAAATTGAAGATTATAATTCAGCAACTACTAACTATTAATAATTGTACAGTACAAACATTTAATGTCAATAAATTTATAATTATTATTCACAAGACAAGTAGGTATCAAGGTAAAAGAACAACAATCTAAATTTTTGAATATAAAATCTGGCGACACTTGTTGTAGGCTTTTTGATTATAAATTCTACTTTTATTGAATTTTTTGATCAAAGGATTTCTGATCGAATTTCAAAACAAAGGTATTAGGTATATAGTTTGTGGCATCGTCGGTTAATATTTTTAACACTAAAAATTTTTCTTAAATCTCAGTTTTAACTAGGAATTTGATTGAAAATAGTTTTTGAAATGACATTTTTATTACTTAAAGGCTAAAGTAGTAGGAGCTAATATTGACGCTTCAAACCAGGCTTTATATTTTATTTCAATAGCGATCTATAAGTTGATAAAAAAAAAAAAAATAGGAAAGCGCTATATAGTGCCGATCATAGGACCCAGCGACACTGATTTTATGATACCTACATAAACCATTACACCAAAATATTATACGTAGGTACCTATATAGTATTTAATTATTGTAACTATAATAGGTACTGTTATTATATAAATCGTAGTGTTTTTCTGCCGCTAGAGCCGATCAGAAATAACTATGTAGGAACCTACGTAAAATAAACACAATAGCCCACAATAAATTATGGAAAACTGACTTTCCAAATACCTATTATATTTTATATTTTATGACTCCTTTGTATTTGTTAATACTATTTAAAAGTACTATATACCTTCTATTAGATTACATTACTATGGTTTTCAAACACAAAATGTAAAAATCGTCTCTACGATAACCGAGTAAAATTGATAATCAATTAAAATCAGTTTTAAAAATTGTAATCCGTCAAACCAAATTCCTTCAGTTTTGTCTGGATTTTTGGTATAACATCCACTTTTTTAAATTGAAAAAAGTTTAGTTAATATTTATCTAATAGTATATAGATAGTAGTAATTGTATAGTTTACGGGTAGGTACTATTTAATAATAATAATACATATTAACTTTTTATTTCAATCATAAATAGAGTATGATATCTGTTATCTGGTAAATTGACGAGTTCTTAATTTTTACAACTAATTTCTATATTATACTAGTAAAATCTGATATGATGTCTTTACTCAGGTATATAATATATGGCAGCACCTACTCAAACATTTTATTTTAAGTATTAGGTTCATAAGAATGAAGACATTATACTACTATAGTATTTATCTATAATACCTAGTATAGTTTTAAGTGGTTATTTATTTTAATTAACTTATTAACGTTGCATAATGTTAATAGCTTATTGATAGATGTGAGCATCATATGGTGCTGTACATATTATTTATATTTACTTAAAAATTAATATTAGTATACAGGATTATACAGTTAATTCAATTTATCTTAATCTTGCCTGATTCGGTTTAATATTAAGGCATTTATGGCTTACCGGCCAATTCAATCTAAATGGCTGCAATATACTTATAGTATCAATGGTTATAAATATTAGTATTTATAATTAATGTTATTATATCGTATATTGTACAGTATATAGTTAGTAGGAACTATATATATATATATATATATATACTGTATGCAAATACTGCATAACACTTCAATAATTGTTTGTTACGAATTGTTGACGTTTCTATTTCATACAAGTTCTAAGTCTCTTCACTCGAGTCTTGTCAAACGCTCCACGTACACTGTACACCGTTGACGAAATTGGTCGTTTGAGGTTTTAATTATTATAATATTATACATCGTTGAATTCGTTTAAAACAACAGTGAGGTTAAAATAATAATATGTAATCAGTTGTTTTGTTTCGGAGGGACGTAAAAAAAACTTATAAAATCATGTCGAACAACCTAAACATTTCCCACTTTGAGAAAAATATGCGACTTGTGGTAGTTATTTATTCATCACAAGTCACAATAAAAAAGATATATATATTATACAATATACATATTAAACTGTGAACAGGTATACAGTATACATATACAAATACTGTAAAACCCATAGATCATAATCCATAGATAACAATGATTCAAAAATAAGTACGAATCATGCTATCTTCCTCAGGTCACCCGTAGTATAATGGAAGAATTACAAGAAACTGGTGCTGCCATTGAAGAAAACTTAACTACTCAGTTTTTTACGAAACAAGCAAAAAATATTTGGAGCAGTGATGTCAGTTCAACGAGGAAGTAAAAATATTTGAGTGGGTAAATCTGAGAAAGGTTCTCTCATGGGAGGAAGTTCAAAAAGTGATGGACTTACAGAGTAACAGAGACAATATTAGTGACAGAGTATTTGTGACAAGACACAATGGAATTTGTTTTCATTAGTTTTCATTAATTTTATCAATTATATGTGTATTATAAATTATAATGTGTATATTTAATTAATATTGCTTATAGAGAGTAGGTAACAACTTAATGGGTACGTTTAAATTGTAATTTATTATGTGAAGAAGTTGAAATAAATTTATTATTATTATTATTATTATTATTATATAACAGCTCAAAATATACACGACTGGCACCGAGGATATATAGATACCAAAAATCGTTGGGTGGAAGTTTTACTCACTTCAATGTTAATGATCTCTCACACGTGAGTTTTTATATAATTTTAGAATACATTTTGTGTCTTCCTGGCAATAACACTCTAATCAAAAGAGTGTTCTCTCATATGAATAAAATATCACAATATAATAAGTTAAATTTGTAGTAAGAAAGCCTTCAACAGGTATGTCGCCCACATCTATGAAAGTAAGAAGTAACATTTTCCGAATTTTTTTTGTATCAACGTTAATACCGCTATTAAAAGATATATTTGCATCCAGTTGAAAGAGTCAAAATAAGCTCCTTCTACCTAATAATCTAAGTAACAGAAATGTCGTTGCAAAGTATTTTTCAACCCGTGTCCTATGTTAAATTATAATATTTGTAATTTTTTTTTGCCGAAAGTGTTACTCAATGACGCGGTAATCTATCTGTATTAGTTTTGAAGTTCGATCAGAAATTCTTCGATGAAAAAATGCAAAAAAGTTAAATTTGTTGTTAAAACGCCTTCAACAGGTACATCTATGTAAGTAAAAAATCACAATTTTTAAATTTTTTTTGTATCAACGATTAGACCGCTATTAAAAGATATATTTGCAAATGATCGTTATAAAATAGTCGTTTTAAAACCGTTTTCAACCCGTTGACCCACTATAATTAAAATATTTGAAATTTTTTTTTGCCAAAAGTGTACATCAATGACGGTTTAAACTATCTGTATTAGTTTTGAAGTTGGATCTCAAATCCTTCAATCAAAAAATATAACAAATTGAATTTGTACTAAAAAAGCCTTCAACAGGTATGTCGCCCACACCTATGTAAGTAAAAAGAAACATTTTCCGAATTTTTTTTGCATCAACGTTTAGACGGCTATTTAAATATAAAGTTGTGCCAATTTGCAACAGAAAGAATAAGCTCCTTCTACAGAATAATCTAAGTAACAGAAACGTCGTTTTAAAAACGTTTTCAACCCGTTGACCCACTGTAATTTAAATATTTGAAATTTTTTTTTGCCAAAAGTGTTCATCAATGACGGTTTAAACTATCTGTATTAGTTTTGAAGTTGGATCTCAAATCCTTCAATCAAAAAATATAACAAATTGAATTTATACTAAAAAAGCCTTCAACAGGTATGTCGCCCACACCTATGTAAGTAAAAAGTAACATTTTCCTAATTTTTTTTGCATCAACGTTTAGACGGCTATTTAAATATATAGTTGCGCCAATTAGCAACAGAAAGAATAAGCTCCTTCTACAGAATAATCTAAGTAACAGAAACGTCGTTTTAAAACCGTTTTCAACCCGTTGACCCACTATAATTAAAATATTTGAAATTTTTTTTTGCCAAAAGTGTTCATCAATGACGGTTCAAACTATCTGTATTAGATTTGAAGTTTGATCTCAAATCCTTCAATCAAAAAATAAAACAAATTAAATTTGTAGTAAAAAAGAATTCAACAGGTATGTCGCCCACACCTATGTAAGTAAAAAGTAACATTTTCCGAATTTTTTTTGCATCAACGTTTAGACGGCTATTTAAATATATAGTTGCGCCAATTAGCAACAGAAAGAATAAGCTCCTTCTACAGAATAATCTAAGTAATAGAAACGTCGTTTTAAAACCGTTTTCAACCCGTTGACCCACTATAATTAAAATATTTGAAATTTTTTTTTGCCAAAAGTGTTCATCAATGACGGTTCAAACTATCTGTATTAGATTTGAAGTTTGATCTCAAATCCTTCAATCAAAAAATAAAACAAATTAAATTTGTAGTAAAAAAGAATTCAACAGGTATGTCGCCCACACCTATGTAAGTAAAAAGTAACATTTTCCGAATTTTTTTTGCATCAACGTTTAGACGGCTATTTAAATATATAGTTGCGCCAATTGGCAACAGAAAGAATAAGCTCCTTCTACAGAATAATGTAGGTAACAGAAACGTCGTTTTAAAACCGTTTTCAACCCGTTGACCCACTGTAATTTAAATATTTGAAATTTTTTTTTGCCAAAGGTGTTCATCAATGACGGTTTAAACTATCTGTATTAGTTTTGAAGTTGGATCTCAAATCCTTCAATCAAAAAATATAACAAATTGAATTTGTAGTAAAAAAGCCTTCAACAGGTATGTCGCCCACACCTATGTAAGTAAAAAGTAACATTTTCCGAATTTTCTTTGCATCAACGTTTAGACGGCTATTTAAATATATAGTTGCGCCAATTTGCAACAGAAAGAATAAGCTCCTTATACAGAATAATTTAAGTAACAGAAACGTCGTTTTAAAACCGTTTTCAACCCGTTGACCCACTATAATTAAAATATTTGAAATTTTTTTTTGCCAAAAGTGTTCATCAATGACGGTTTAAACTATCTGTATTAGTTTTGAAGTTGGATCTCAAATCCTTCAATCAAAAAATATAACAAATTGAATTTGTACTAAAAAAGCCTTCAACAGGTATGTCGCCCACACCTATGTAAGTAAAAAGAAACATTTTCCGAATTTTTTTTGCATCAACGTTTAGACGGCTATTTAAATATAAAGTTGTGCCAATTTGCAACAGAAAGAATAAGCTCCTTCTACAGAATAATCTAAGTAACAGAAACGTCGTTTTAAAACCGTTTTCAACCCGTTGACCCACTGTAATTTAAATATTTGAAATTTTTTTTTGCCAAAAGTGTTCATCAATGACAGTTTAAACTATCTGTATTAGTTTTGAAGTTGGATCTCAAATCCTTCAATCAAAAAATATAACAAATTGAATTTATACTAAAAAAGCCTTCAACAGGTATGTCGCCCACACCTATGTAAGTAAAAAGTAACATTTTCCGAATTTTTTTTGCATCAACGTTTAGACGGCTATTTAAATATATAGTTGCGCCAATTAGCAACAGAAAGAATAAGCTCCTTCTACAGAATAATCTAAGTAACAGAAACGTCGTTTTAAAACCGTTTTCAACCCGTTGACCCACTATAATTAAAATATTTGAAATTTTTTTTGCCAAAAGTGTTCATCAATGACGGTTCAAACTATCTGTATTAGATTTGAAGTTTGATCTCGAATCCTTCAATCAAAAAATAAAACAAATTAAATTTGTAGTAAAAAAGAATTCAACAGGTATGTCGCCCACACCTATGTAAGTAAAAAGTAACATTTTCCGAATTTTTTTTGCATCAACGTTTAGACGGCTATTTAAATATATAGTTGCGCCAATTTGCAACAGAAAGAATAAGCTCCTTCTACAAAATAATCTAAGTAACAGAAACGTCGTTTTAAAACCGTTTTCAACCCGTTGACCCACTGTAATTTAAATATTTGAAATTTTTTTTTGCCAAAAGTGTTCATCAATGACGGTTTAAACTATCTGTATTAGTTTTGAAGTTGGATCTCAAATCCTTCAATCAAAAAATATAACAAATTGAATTTGTAGTAAAAAAGCCTTCAACAGGTATGTCGCCCACACCTATGTAAGTAAAAAGTAACATTTTCCGAATTTTTTTTGCATCAACGTTTAGACGGCTATTTAAATATATAGTTGCGCCAATTTGCAACAGAATGAATAAGCTCCTTCTACAGAATAATCTAAGTAACAGAAACGTCGTTTTAAAACCGTTTTCAACCCGTTGACCCACTATAATTAAAATATTTAAAATTTTTTTTTGCCAAAAGTGTTCATCAATGACGGTTTAAACTATCTGTATTAGTTTTGTAGTTGGATCTCAAATCCTTCAATCAAAAAATATAACAAATTGAATTTGTAGTAAAAAAGCCTTCAACAGGTATGTCGCCCACACCTATGTAAGTAAAAAGTAACATTTTCCGAATTTTTTTTGCATCAACGTTTAGACGGCTATTTAAATATATAGTTGCGCCAATTTGCAACAGAAAGAATAAGCTCCTTCTACAAAATAATCTAAGTAACAGAAACGTCGTTTTAAAACCGTTTTCAACCCGTTGACCCACTGTAATTTAAATATTTGAAATTTTTTTTTGCCAAAACTGTTCATCAATGACGGTTTAAACTATCTGTATTAGTTTTGAAGTTGGATCTCAAATCCTTCAATCAAAAAATATAACAAATTGAATTTGTACTAAAAAAGCCTTCAACAGGTATGTCGCCCACACCTATGTAAGTAAAAAGTAACATTTTAAGAATTTTTTTTGCATCAACGTTTAGACGGCTATTTAAATATATAGTTGCGCCAATTTGCAACAGAATGAATAAGCTCCTTCTACAGAATAATCTAAGTAACAGAAACGTCGTTTTAAAACCGTTTTCAACCCGTTGACCCACTATAATTAAAATATTTAAAATTTTTTTTTGCCAAAAGTGTTCATCAATGACGGTTTAAACTATCTGTATTAGTTTTGTAGTTGGATCTCAAATCCTTCAATCAAAAAATATAACAAATTGAATTTGTAGTAAAAAAGCCTTCAACAGGTATGTCGCCCACACCTATGTAAGTAAAAAGTAACATTTTCCGAATTTTTTTTGCATCAACGTTTAGACGGCTATTTAAATATATAGTTGCGCCAATTTGCAACAGAAAGAATAAGCTCCTTCTACAAAATAATCTAAGTAACAGAAACGTCGTTTTAAAACCGTTTTCAACCCGTTGACCCACTGTAATTTAAATATTTGAAATTTTTTTTTGCCAAAACTGTTCATCAATGACGGTTTAAACTATCTGTATTAGTTTTGAAGTTGGATCTCAAATCCTTCAATCAAAAAATATAACAAATGGAATTTGTACTAAAAAAGCCTTCAACAGGTATGTCGCCCACACCTATGTAAGTAAAAAGTAACATTTTCCGAATTTTCTTTGCATCAACGTTTAGACGGCTATTTAAATATATAGTTGCGCCAATTTGCAACAGAAAGAATAAGCTCCTTATACAGAATAATTTAAGTAACAGAAACGTCGTTTTAAAACCGTTTTCAACCCGTTGACCCACTATAATTAAAATATTTGAAATTTTTTTTTGCCAAAAGTGTTCATCAATGACGGTTTAAACTATCTGTATTAGTTTTGAAGTTGGATCTCAAATCCTTCAATCAAAAAATATAACAAATTGAATTTGTACTAAAAAAGCCTTCAACAGGTATGTCGCCCACACCTATGTAAGTAAAAAGAAACATTTTCCGAATTTTTTTTGCATCAACGTTTAGACGGCTATTTAAATATAAAGTTGTGCCAATTTGCAACAGAAAGAATAAGCTCCTTCTACAGAATAATCTAAGTAACAGAAACGTCGTTTTAAAACCGTTTTCAACCCGTTGACCCACTGTAATTTAAATATTTGAAATTTTTTTTTGCCAAAAGTGTTCATCAATGACAGTTTAAACTATCTGTATTAGTTTTGAAGTTGGATCTCAAATCCTTCAATCAAAAAATATAACAAATTCAATTTATACTAAAAAAGCCTTCAACAGGTATGTCGCCCACACCTATGTAAGTAAAAAGTAACATTTTCCGAATTTTTTTTGCATCAACGTTTAGACGGCTATTTAAATATATAGTTGCGCCAATTAGCAACAGAAAGAATAAGCTCCTTCTACAGAATAATCTAAGTAACAGAAACGTCGTTTTAAAACCGTTTTCAACCCGTTGACCCACTATAATTAAAATATTTGAAATTTTTTTTTGCCAAAAGTGTTCATCAATGACGGTTCAAACTATCTGTATTAGATTTGAAGTTTGATCTCAAATCCTTCAATCAAAAAATAAAACAAATTAAATTTGTAGTAAAAAAGAATTCAACAGGTATGTCGCCCACACCTATGTAAGTAAAAAGTAACATTTTCCGAATTTTTTTTGCATCAACGTTTAGACGGCTATTTAAATATATAGTTGCGCCAATTTGCAACAGAAAGAATAAGCTCCTTCTACAAAATAATCTAAGTAACAGAAACGTCGTTTTAAAACCGTTTTCAACCCGTTGACCCACTGTAATTTAAATATTTGAAATTTTTTTTTGCCAAAAGTGTTCATCAATGACGGTTTAAACTATCTGTATTAGTTTTGAAGTTGGATCTCAAATCCTTCAATCAAAAAATATAACAAATTGAATTTGTAGTAAAAAAGCCTTCAACAGGTATGTCGCCCACACCTATGTAAGTAAAAAGTAACATTTTCCGAATTTTTTTGCATCAACGTTTAGACGGCTATTTAAATATATAGTTGCGCCAATTTGCAACAGAATGAATAAGCTCCTTCTACAGAATAATCTAAGTAACAGAAACGTCGTTTTAAAACCGTTTTCAACCCGTTGACCCACTATAATTAAAATATTTGAAATTTTTTTTGCCAAAAGTGTTCATCAATGACGGTTTAAACTATCTGTATTAGTTTTGTAGTTGGATCTCAAATCCTTCAATCAAAAAATATAACAAATTGAATTTGTAGTAAAAAAGCCTTCAACAGGTATGTCGCCCACACCTATGTAAGTAAAAAGAAACATTTTCCGAATTTTTTTTGCATCAACGTTTAGACGGCTATTTAAATATATAGTTGCGCCAATTTGCAACAGAAAGAATAAGCTCCTTCTACAGAATAATCTAAGTAACAGAAACGTCGTTTTAAAACCGTTTTCAACCCGTTGACCCACTATAATTAAAATATTTAAAATTTTTTTTTGCCAAAAGTGTTCATCAATGACGGTTTAAACTATCTGTATTAGTTTTGTAGTTGGATCTCAAATCCTTCAATCAAAAAATATAACAAATTGAATTTGTAGTAAAAAAGCCTTCAACAGGTATGTCGCCCACACCTATGTAAGTAAAAAGTAACATTTTCCGAATTTTTTTTGCATCAACGTTTAGACGGCTATTTAAATATATAGTTGCGCCAATTTGCAACAGAAAGAATAAGCTCCTTCTACAAAATAATCTAAGTAACAGAAACGTCGTTTTAAAACCGTTTTCAACCCGTTGACCCACTGTAATTTAAATATTTGAAATTTTTTTTTGCCAAAACTGTTCATCAATGACGGTTTAAACTATCTGTATTAGTTTTGAAGTTGGATCTCAAATCCTTCAATCAAAAAATATAACAAATGGAATTTGTACTAAAAAAGCCTTCAACAGGTATGTCGCCCACACCTATGTAAGTAAAAAGTAACATTTTCCGAATTTTTTTTGCATCAACGTTTAGATGGCTATTTAAATATATAGTTGCGCCAATTTGCAACAGAAAGAATAAGCTCCTTCTACAGAATAATCTAAGTAACAGAAACGTCGTTTTAAAACCGTTTTCAACCCGTTGACCCACTATATGTAAATATTTGAAATTTTTTTTTGCCAAAAGTGTTCATCAATGACGGTTTAAACTATCTGTATTAGTTTTGAAGTTGGATCTTAAATCCTTCAATCAAAAAATATAACAAATTGAATTTTTAGTAAAAAAGCCTTCAACAGGTATGTCGCCCACACCTATGTAAGTAAAAAGTAACATTTTCCGAATTTTTTTGCATCAACGTTTAGACGGCTATTTAAATATATAGTTGCGCCAATTTGCAACAGAAAGAATAAGCTCCTTCTACAGAATAATCTAAGTAACAGAAACGTCGTTTTAAAACCGTTTTCAACCCGTTGACCCACTGTAATTTAAATATTTGAAATTTTTTTTTGCCAAAAGTGTTCATCAATGACGGTTTAAACTATCTGTATTAGTTTTGAAATTGGATCTCAAATCCTTCAATCAAAAAATATAACAAATTGAATTTGTAGTAAAAAAGCCTTCAACAGGTATGTCGCCCACACCTATGTAAGTAAAAAGTAACATTTTCCGAATTTTTTTTGCATCAACGTTTAGACGGCTATTTAAATATATAGTTGCGCCAATTTGCAACAGAAAGAATAAGCTCCTTCTACAGAATAATCTAAGTAACAGAAACGTCGTTTTAAAACCGTTTTCAACCCGTTGACACACTGTAATTTAAATATTTGAAATTTTTTTTTGCAAAAAGTGTTCATCAATGACGGTTTAAACTATCTGTATTAGTTTTGAAATTGGATCTCAAATCCTTCAATCAAAAAATATAACAAATTGAATTTGTACTAAAAAAACCTTCAACAGGTATGTCGCCCACACCTATGTAAGTAAAAAGAAACATTTTCCGAATTTTTTTTGCATCAACGTTTAGACTGCTATTTAAATATATAGTTGTGATAATTTGCAACAGAAAGAATAAGCTCCTTCTACAGAATAATCTAAGTAACAGAGACGTCGTTTTAAAACCGTTTTCAACCCGTTGACCCACTATAATTAAAATATTTGAAATTTTTTTTTGCCAAAAGTGTTCATCAATGACGGTTCAAACTATCTGTATTAGATTTGAAGTTTGATCTCAAATCCTTCAATCAAAAAATAAAACAAATTAAATTTGTAGTAAAAAAGAATTCAACAGGTATGTCGCCCACACCTATGTAAGTAAAAAGTAACATTTTCCGAATTTTTTTGCATCAACGTTTAGACGGCTATTTAAATATATAGTTGCGCCAATTGGCAACAGAAAGAATAAGCTCCTTCTACAGAATAATGTAGGTAACAGAAACGTCGTTTTAAAACCGTTTTCAACCCGTTGACCCACTGTAATTTAAATATTTGAAATTTTTTTTTGCCAAAGGTGTTCATCAATGACGGTTTAAACTATCTGTATTAGTTTTGAAGTTGGATCTCAAATCCTTCAATCAAAAAATATAACAAATTGAATTTGTAGTAAAAAAGCCTTCAACAGGTATGTCGCCCACACCTATGTAAGTAAAAAGTAACATTTTCCGAATTTTCTTTGCATCAACGTTTAGACGGCTATTTAAATATATAGTTGCGCCAATTTGCAACAGAAAGAATAAGCTCCTTATACAGAATAATTTAAGTAACAGAAACGTCGTTTTAAAACCGTTTTCAACCCGTTGACCCACTATAATTAAAATATTTGAAATTTTTTTTTGCCAAAAGTGTTCATCAATGACGGTTTAAACTATCTGTATTAGTTTTGAAGTTGGATCTCAAATCCTTCAATCAAAAAATATAACAAATTGAATTTGTACTAAAAAAGCCTTCAACAGGTATGTCGCCCACACCTATGTAAGTAAAAAGAAACATTTTCCGAATTTTTTTTGCATCAACGTTTAGACGGCTATTTAAATATAAAGTTGTGCCAATTTGCAACAGAAAGAATAAGCTCCTTCTACAGAATAATCTAAGTAACAGAAACGTCGTTTTAAAACCGTTTTCAACCCGTTGACCCACTGTAATTTAAATATTTGAAATTTTTTTTTGCCAAAAGTGTTCATCAATGACAGTTTAAACTATCTGTATTAGTTTTGAAGTTGGATCTCAAATCCTTCAATCAAAAAATATAACAAATTGAATTTATACTAAAAAAGCCTTCAACAGGTATGTCGCCCACACCTATGTAAGTAAAAAGTAACATTTTCCGAATTTTTTTTGCATCAACGTTTAGACGGCTATTTAAATATATAGTTGCGCCAATTGGCAACAGAAAGAATAAGCTCCTTCTACAGAATAATGTAGGTAACAGAAACGTCGTTTTAAAACCGTTTTCAACCCGTTGACCCACTGTAATTTAAATATTTGAAATTTTTTTTTGCCAAAGGTGTTCATCAATGACGGTTTAAACTATCTGTATTAGTTTTGAAGTTGGATCTCAAATCCTTCAATCAAAAAATATAACAAATTGAATTTGTAGTAAAAAAGCCTTCAACAGGTATGTCGCCCACACCTATGTAAGTAAAAAGTAACATTTTCCGAATTTTCTTTGCATCAACGTTTAGACGGCTATTTAAATATATAGTTGCGCCAATTTGCAACAGAAAGAATAAGCTCCTTATACAGAATAATTTAAGTAACAGAAACGTCGTTTTAAAACCGTTTTCAACCCGTTGACCCACTATAATTAAAATATTTGAAATTTTTTTTTGCCAAAAGTGTTCATCAATGACGGTTTAAACTATCTGTATTAGTTTTGAAGTTGGATCTCAAATCCTTCAATCAAAAAATATAACAAATTGAATTTGTACTAAAAAAGCCTTCAACAGGTATGTCGCCCACACCTATGTAAGTAAAAAGAAACATTTTCCGAATTTTTTTTGCATCAACGTTTAGACGGCTATTTAAATATAAAGTTGTGCCAATTTGCAACAGAAAGAATAAGCTCCTTCTACAGAATAATCTAAGTAACAGAAACGTCGTTTTAAAACCGTTTTCAACCCGTTGACCCACTGTAATTTAAATATTTGAAATTTTTTTTTGCCAAAAGTGTTCATCAATGACAGTTTAAACTATCTGTATTAGTTTTGAAGTTGGATCTCAAATCCTTCAATCAAAAAATATAACAAATTGAATTTATACTAAAAAAGCCTTCAACAGGTATGTCGCCCACACCTATGTAAGTAAAAAGTAACATTTTCCGAATTTTTTTTTGCATCAACGTTTAGACGGCTATTTAAATATATAGTTGCGCCAATTAGCAACAGAAAGAATAAGCTCCTTCTACAGAATAATCTAAGTAACAGAAACGTCGTTTTAAAACCGTTTTCAACCCGTTGACCCACTATAATTAAAATATTTGAAATTTTTTTTTGCCAAAAGTGTTCATCAATGACGGTTCAAACTATCTGTATTAGATTTGAAGTTTGATCTCAAATCCTTCAATCAAAAAATAAAACAAATTAAATTTGTAGTAAAAAAGAATTCAACAGGTATGTCGCCCACACCTATGTAAGTAAAAAGTAACATTTTCCGAATTTTTTTTGCATCAACGTTTAGACGGCTATTTAAATATATAGTTGCGCCAATTTGCAACAGAAAGAATAAGCTCCTTCTACAAAATAATCTAAGTAACAGAAACGTCGTTTTAAAACCGTTTTCAACCCGTTGACCCACTGTAATTTAAATATTTGAAATTTTTTTTTGCCAAAACTGTTCATCAATGACGGTTTAAACTATCTGTATTAGTTTTGAAGTTGGATCTCAAATCCTTCAATCAAAAAATATAACAAATTGAATTTGTACTAAAAAAGCCTTCAACAGGTATGTCGCCCACACCTATGTAAGTAAAAAGTAACATTTTAAGAATTTTTTTTGCATCAACGTTTAGATGGCTATTTAAATATATAGTTGCGCCAATTTGCAACAGAATGAATAAGCTCCTTCTACAGAATAATCTAAGTAACAGAAACGTCGTTTTAAAACCGTTTTCAACCCGTTGACCCACTATAATTAAAATATTTAAAATTTTTTTTTGCCAAAAGTGTTCATCAATGACGGTTTAAACTATCTGTATTAGTTTTGTAGTTGGATCTCAAATCCTTCAATCAAAAAATATAACAAATTGAATTTGTAGTAAAAAAGCCTTTAACAGGTATGTCGCCCACACCTATGTAAGTAAAAAGTAACATTTTCCGAATTTTTTTTGCATCAACGTTTAGACGGCTATTTAAATATATAGTTGCGCCAATTTGCAACAGAAAGAATAAGCTCCTTCTACAAAATAATCTAAGTAACAGAAACGTCGTTTTAAAACCGTTTTCAACCCGTTGACCCACTGTAATTTAAATATTTGAAATTTTTTTTTGCCAAAACTGTTCATCAATGACGGTTTAAACTATCTGTATTAGTTTTGAAGTTGGATCTCAAATCCTTCAATCAAAAAATATAACAAATGGAATTTGTACTAAAAAAGCCTTCAACAGGTATGTCGCCCACACCTATGTAAGTAAAAAGTAACATTTTCCGAATTTTTTTTGCATCAACGTTTAGATGGCTATTTAAATATATAGTTGCGCCAATTTGCAACAGAAAGAATAAGCTCCTTCTACAGAATAATCTAAGTAACAGAAACGTCGTTTTAAAACCGTTTTCAACCCGTTGACCCACTATATGTAAATATTTGAAATTTTTTTTTGCCAAAAGTGTTCATCAATGACGGTTTAAACTATCTGTATTAGTTTTGAAGTTGGATCTTAAATCCTTCAATCAAAAAATATAACAAATTGAATTTGTAGTAAAAAAGCCTTCAACAGGTATGTCGCCCACACCTATGTAAGTAAAAAGTAACATTTTCCGAATTTTTTTTGCATCAACGTTTAGACGGCTATTTAAATATATAGTTGCGCCAATTTGCAACAGAATGAATAAGCTCCTTCTACAGAATAATCTAAGTAACAGAAACGTCGTTTTAAAACCGTTTTCAACCCGTTGACCCACTGTAATTTAAATATTTGAAATTTTTTTTTGCCAAAAGTGTTCATCAATGACGGTTTAAACTATCTGTATTAGTTTTGAAATTGGATCTCAAATCCTTCAATCAAAAAATATAACAAATTGAATTTGTAGTAAAAAAGCCTTCAACAGGTATGTCGCCCACACCTATGTAAGTAAAAAGTAACATTTTCCGAATTTTTTTTGCATCAACGTTTAGACGGCTATTTAAATATATAGTTGCGCCAATTTGCAACAGAAAGAATAAGCTCCTTCTACAGAATAATCTAAGTAACAGAAACGTCGTTTTAAAACCGTTTTCAACCCGTTGACACACTGTAATTTAAATATTTGAAATTTTTTTTTGCAAAAAGTGTTCATCAATGACGGTTTAAACTATCTGTATTAGTTTTGAAATTGGATCTCAAATCCTTCAATCAAAAAATATAACAAATTGAATTTGTACTAAAAAAACCTTCAACAGGTATGTCGCCCACACCTATGTAAGTAAAAAGAAACATTTTCCGAATTTTTTTTGCATCAACGTTTAGACTGCTATTTAAATATATAGTTGTGATAATTTGCAACAGAAAGAATAAGCTCCTTCTACAGAATAATCTAAGTAACAGAAACGTCGTTTTAAAACCGTTTTCAACCCGTTGACCCACTATAATTAAAATATTTGAAATTTTTTTTTGCCAAAAGTGTTCATCAATGACGGTTCAAACTATCTGTATTAGATTTGAAGTTTGATCTCAAATCCTTCAATCAAAAAATAAAACAAATTAAATTTGTAGTAAAAAAGAATTCAACAGGTATGTCGCCCACACCTATGTAAGTAAAAAGTAACATTTTCCGAATTTTTTTTGCATCAACGTTTAGACGGCTATTTAAATATATAGTTGCGCCAATTGGCAACAGAAAGAATAAGCTCCTTCTACAGAATAATGTAGGTAACAGAAACGTCGTTTTAAAACCGTTTTCAACCCGTTGACCCACTGTAATTTAAATATTTGAAATTTTTTTTTGCCAAAGGTGTTCATCAATGACGGTTTAAACTATCTGTATTAGTTTTGAAGTTGGATCTCAAATCCTTCAATCAAAAAATATAACAAATTGAATTTGTAGTAAAAAAGCCTTCAACAGGTATGTCGCCCACACCTATGTAAGTAAAAAGTAACATTTTCCGAATTTTCTTTGCATCAACGTTTAGACGGCTATTTAAATATATAGTTGCGCCAATTTGCAACAGAAAGAATAAGCTCCTTATACAGAATAATTTAAGTAACAGAAACGTCGTTTTAAAACCGTTTTCAACCCGTTGACCCACTATAATTAAAATATTTGAAATTTTTTTTTGCCAAAAGTGTTCATCAATGACGGTTTAAACTATCTGTATTAGTTTTGAAGTTGGATCTCAAATCCTTCAATCAAAAAATATAACAAATTGAATTTGTAGTAAAAAAGCCTTCAACAGGTATGTCGCCCACACCTATGTAAGTAAAAAGAAACATTTTCCGAATTTTTTTTGCATCAACGTTTAGACTGCTATTTAAATATATAGTTGTGATAATTTGCAACAGAAAGAATAAGCTCCTTCTACAGAATAATCTAAGTAACAGAAACGTCGTTTTAAAACCGTTTTCAACCCGTTGACCCACTATAATTAAAATATTTGAAATTTTTTTTGCCAAAAGTGTTCATCAATGACGGTTCAAACTATCTGTATTAGATTTGAAGTTTGATCTCAAATCCTTCAATCAAAAAATAAAACAAATTAAATTTGTAGTAAAAAAGAATTCAACAGGTATGTCGCCCACACCTATGTAAGTAAAAAGTAACATTTTCCGAATTTTTTTTGCATCAACGTTTAGACGGCTATTTAAATATATAGTTGCGCCTATTGGCAACAGAAAGAATAAGCTCCTTCTACAGAATAATGTAGGTAACAGAAACGTCGTTTTAAAACCGTTTTCAACCCGTTGACCCACTATAATTAAAATATTTAAAATTTTTTTTTGCCAAAAGTGTTCATCAATGACGGTTTAAACTATCTGTATTAGTTTTGTAGTTGGATCTCAAATCCTTCAATCAAAAAATATAACAAATTGAATTTGTAGTAAAAAAGCCTTCAACAGGTATGTCGCCCACACCTATGTAAGTAAAAAGTAACATTTTCCGAATTTTTTTTGCATCAACGTTTAGACGGCTATTTAAATATATAGTTGCGCCAATTTGCAACAGAAAGAATAAGCTCCTTCTACAAAATAATCTAAGTAACAGAAACGTCGTTTTAAAACCGTTTTCAACCCGTTGACCCACTGTAATTTAAATATTTGAAATTTTTTTTTGCCAAAACTGTTCATCAATGACGGTTTAAACTATCTGTATTAGTTTTGAAGTTGGATCTGAAATCCTTCAATCAAAAAATATAACAAATTGAATTTGTAGTAAAAAAGCCTTCAACAGGTATGTCAACCACACCTATGTAAGTAAAAAGTAACATTTTCCGAATTTTTTTTGCATCAACGTTTAGACGGCTATTTAAATATATAGTTGCGAGAATTTGCAACAGAAAGAATAAGCTCCTTCTACAGAATAATCTAAGTAACAGAAACGTCGTTTTAAAACCGTTTTCAACCCGTTGACCCACTATAATTAAAATATTTGAAATTTTTTTTTGCCAAAGGTGTTCATCAATGACGGTTTAAACTATCTGTATTAGTTTTGAAGTTGGATCTCAAATCCTTCAATCAAAAAATATAACAAATTGAATTTATACTAAAATAGCCTTCAACAGGTATGTCGCCCACACCTATGTAAGTAAAAAGTAACATTTTCTGAATTTTTTTTGCATCAACGTTTAGACTGCTATTTAAATATATAGTTGTGATAATTTGCAACAGAAAGAATAAGCTCCTTCTACAGAATAATCTAAGTAACAGAAACGTCGTTTTAAAACCGTTTTCAACCCGTTGACCCACTATAATTAAAATATTTGAAATTTTTTTTGCCAAAAGTGTTCATCAATGACGGTTTAAACTATCTGTATTAGTTTTGAAGTTGGATCTGAAATCCTTCAATCAAAAAATATAACAAATTGAATTTGTAGTAAAAAAGCCTTCAACAGGTATGTCAACCACTCCTATGTAAGTAAAAAGTAACATTTTCCGAATTTTTTTTGCATCAACGTTTAGACGGCTATTTAAATATATAGTTGTGATAATTTGCAACAGAAAGAATAAGCTCCTTCTACAAAATAATCTAAGTAACAGAAACGTCGTTTTAAAACCGTTTTCAACCCGTTGACCCACTGTAATTTAAATATTTGAAATTTTTTTTTGCCAAAACTGTTCATCAATGACGGTTTAAACTATCTGTATTAGTTTTGAAGTTGGATCTCAAATCCTTCAATCAAAAAATATAACAAATTGAATTTGTACTAAAAAAGCCTTCAACAGGTATGTCGCCCACACCTATGTAAGTAAAAAGTAACATTTTAAGAATTTTTTTTGCATCAACGTTTAGACGGCTATTTAAATATATAGTTGCGCCAATTTGCAACAGAATGAATAAGCTCCTTCTACAGAATAATCTAAGTAACAGAAACGTCGTTTTAAAACCGTTTTCAACCCGTTGACCCACTATAATTAAAATATTTGAAATTTTTTTTGCCAAAAGTGTTCATCAATGACGGTTTAAACTATCTGTATTAGTTTTGTAGTTGGATCTCAAATCCTTCAATCAAAAAATATAACAAATTGAATTTGTAGTAAAAAAGCCTTCAACAGGTATGTCGCCCACACCTATGTAAGTAAAAAGTAACATTTTCCGAATTTTTTTTGCATCAACGTTTAGACGGCTATTTAAATATATAGTTGCGCCAATTTGCAACAGAAAGAATAAGCTCCTTCTACAAAATAATCTAAGTAACAGAAACGTCGTTTTAAAACCGTTTTCAACCCGTTGACCCACTGTAATTTAAATATTTGAAATTTTTTTTTGCCAAAACTGTTCATCAATGACGGTTTAAACTATCTGTATTAGTTTTGAAGTTGGATCTCAAATCCTTCAATCAAAAAATATAACAAATTGAATTTGTACTAAAAAAGCCTTCAACAGGTATGTCGCCCACACCTATGTAAGTAAAAAGTAACATTTTCCGAATTTTTTTTGCATCAACGTTTAGATGGCTATTTAAATATATAGTTGCGCCAATTTGCAACAGAAAGAATAAGCTCCTTCTACAGAATAATCTAAGTAACAGAAACGTCGTTTTAAAACCGTTTTCAACCCGTTGACCCACTATAATTAAAATATTTGAAATTTTTTTTTGCCAAAAGTGTTCATCAATGACGGTTTAAACTATCTGTATTAGTTTTGTAGTTGGATCTCAAATCCTTCAATCAAAAAATATAACAAATTGAATTTGTAGTAAAAAAGCCTTCAACAGGTATGTCGCCCACACCTATGTAAGTAAAAAGTAACATTTTCCGAATTTTTTTTGCATCAACGTTTAGACAGCTATTTAAATATATAGTTGCGCCAATTTGCAACAGAAAGAATAAGCTCCTTCTACAGAATTATCTAAGTAACAGAAACGTCGTTTTAAAACCGTTTTCAACCCGTTGACCCACTGTAATTTAAATATTTGAAATTTTTTTTTGCCAAAAGTGTTCATCAATGACGGTTTAAACTATCTGTATTAGTTTTGAAGTTGGATCTGAAATCCTTCAATCAAAAAATATAACAAATTGAATTTGTAGTAAAAAAGCCTTCAACAGGTATGTCAACCACACCTATGTAAGTAAAAAGTAACATTTTCCGAATTTTTTTGCATCAACGTTTAGACGGCTATTTAAATATATAGTTGCGAGAATTTGCAACAGAAAGAATAAGCTCCTTCTACAGAATAATCTAAGTAACAGAAACGTCGTTTTAAAACCGTTTTCAACCCGTTGACCCACTATAATTAAAATATTTGAAATTTTTTTTTGCCAAAGGTGTTCATCAATGACGGTTTAAACTATCTGTATTAGTTTTGAAGTTGGATCTCAAATCCTTCAATCAAAAAATATAACAAATTGAATTTATACTAAAATAGCCTTCAACAGGTATGTCGCCCACACCTATGTAAGTAAAAAGTAACATTTTCTGAATTTTTTTTGCATCAACGTTTAGACTGCTATTTAAATATATAGTTGTGATAATTTGCAACAGAAAGAATAAGCTCCTTCTACAGAATAATCTAAGTAACAGAAACGTCGTTTTAAAACCGTTTTCAACCCGTTGACCCACTATAATTAAAATATTTGAAATTTTTTTTGCCAAAAGTGTTCATCAATGACGGTTTAAACTATCTGTATTAGTTTTGAAGTTGGATCTGAAATCCTTCAATCAAAAAATATAACAAATTGAATTTGTAGTAAAAAAGCCTTCAACAGGTATGTCAACCACACCTATGTAAGTAAAAAGTAACATTTTCCGAATTTTTTTTGCATCAACGTTTAGACGGCTATTTAAATATATAGTTGTGATAATTTGCAACAGAAAGAATAAGCTCCTTCTACAGAATAATCTAAGTAACAGAAACGTCGTTTTAAAACCGTTTTCAACCCGTTGACCCACTATAATTAAAATATTTGAAATTTTTTTTTGCCAAAAGTGTTTATCAATGACGGTTTAAACTATGTGTATTAGTTTTGAAGTTGGATCTCAAATCCTTCAATCAAAAAATATAACAAATTGAATTTATACTAAAAAAGCCTTCAACAGGTATGTCGCCCACACCTATGTAAGTAAAAAGTAACATTTTCTGAATTTTTTTTGCATCAACGTTTAGACTGCTATTTAAATATATAGTTGTGATAATTTGCAACAGAAAGAATAAGCTCCTTCTACAGAATAATCTAAGTAACAGAAACGTCGTTTTAAAACCGTTTTCAACCCGTTGACCCACTATAATTAAAAAATTTGAAATTTTTTTTTGCCAAAAGTGTTCATCAATGACGGTTTAAACTATCTGTATTAGTTTTGAAGTTGGATTTCAAATCCTTCAATCAAAAAATATAACAAATTGAATTTGTACTAAAAAAGCCTTCAACAGGTATGTCGCCCACACCTATGTAAGTAAAAAGTAACATTTTAGGAATTTTTTTTGCATCAACGTTTAGACGGCTATTTAAATATATAGTTGCGCCAATTTGCAACAGAAAGAATAAGCTCCTTCTACAGAATAATCTAAGTAACAGAAACGTCGTTTTAAAACCGTTTTCAACCCGTTGACCCACTGTAATTTAAATATTTGAAATTTTTTTTTTGCCAAAAGTGTTTATTAATGATGGTTTAAACTATCTGTATTAGTTTTGAAGTTGGATCTTAAATCCTTCAATCAAAAAATATAACAAATTGAATTTGTAGTAAAAAAGCCTTCAACAGGTATGTCGCCCACACCTATGTAAGTAAAATTAACATATTTTTCCGATTTTGTTTGTATCGACGTTAAGACTTTTATTTAAATATATAGTTGCGCCTGGTTGCAAAAGAAAAAATAAGTTATTTCTACCTAATAATCTAAGTAACAGAAACGAAGTGTTAAAACAGTTTTCAACCCGTTTCCTCACTATAATTAAAATATTTAAAATTTTTTTTTGCCCAAAGTGTCGCGGTAAACTATCTTTTTTTGTTTTAAAATTCAATCTAAAATCCTCCAATCAAAAAATGCAAAATAAGTTAAATTTATAGTAAAAGAGCCTTCAACATTTATGGCACTCACACCTATGTAAGTAAAATGTAGCATTTTTTATACTTTACTGGTGTCTGTTAAGTATACATGGTATTTCTATTTGATTACAAATAACATATTTTACAATAACAGAAAACTAATGTGACAAGTCAATATGAAAAATCAAAAAAATATCATCAATATTGAAAAGAAAAAATTTCCAATTAAAAATATGCCTCTGTAGACACGTGCCTATAGTTCCTGCACATAAATACGCCACTGCAGATTACTCTGTTTAATATAAATTTAATATGATGACAATTCTATATATATGGACACATATCTCATGAATGCTACCTTATCTACTACACAAGTTTGTCATAAATTATTATGTATAATGTCCACTATAAATATATACTAACCCAGTACATGTCTATTTATAACTTAAGTAAAATGTATAGTAAATAACTACCACTGTGCAAGAAATTAAAAATGTTTTACCGATCGTTATCATACAATTATTTTTAAGTACTGCTCCAAACGATTAAATATTTTTATCAAGAACCGGAACCGGAACCATTACTGAAAAATCCAATATCTTCCAGTCCTCAGTTTAGTTAAAGTTATGTTGCAAACTTACAATATATTTGCAGGATCTCGACGTAGTTAATATAATTTATTTTTAATACGGATATATCGATGCGAAAAGATTTCTAATCTAATAAAATCAACAACATTTAGATACAATACAATTGTGTCAAGAAGTCTAAATTGCAAAATATAAAATGTGCTATATTCAGAGTATATTAATGGAAATTCCTTTCAGTCGATGACTGTTGTTGTCAGCAGTTAATAGATAATGCAACAGTAAATTTATATGACTGACAAGCGGCTATAGTTTTAAAGTATAATCGCCAAATGACTCATATAAATTGTTGAATTAATCAAATTAAATAATACAATTTAAAGATATACAATTTTTGAAATTTGTTTGATTGAAATAAAATTATATGCGCTATAATATATTATATAACTAAAAAAAAAATATACCAATAATGATACATTATCATACACTTTTAATTTCGATGGATTTACAAAAATTTCATTCGTCATAATACTATTATTATGTTTTTACGATAGTAAGTAAAAAAAATACCTCAAATGTATCAATGATATCTTAAATTCCATTCGAAAATAATTGAATTAAATTATGGTTACGTACTTAAAAATTTATAATTTTAAACATTTTTGACTAGACGTTCTACTTTTTTGGGTGGACAATACTATGTTACTTATTGGTTATTTTTATTGTTCTTAAGTTTTAAGCACGCGTGCTGCTCAACTTTTTTTTTTTTAATTGAAACCAACCATTTCAACCACAAATTATTTTTCATGAATTTATGTGCATTTTTGAAGTTAGATATTCAAATATTCCGCAATATAATACACGTGAAATATTATTTTTATCGAGAAGACGAATTTTACGGGGCCTAATATAGGAAAATATATTGGTATTTATTAAGTATATTATTAGTTATTACTTATTACACTTGTTGATTGTTATACATAATTTATTATTGAAGTTATAAAAATAAATTATTTTATTTATTTGTTTTCTCAAGGCAAACTGTTATACAGATATATTTCTATAGGCACTTTGAATATATTACATATGTCCTCGATAGCTCCCACATTGACATTTTAATTACCTTTGTTTTTTAGAAAATAATACATATATTACTATATTAGCATCTAAATTTTGAATGCTTTTGATTTAAGCGTGAAACCAATAATTATTTTTAGGGCTAAAGACATGTTTATTCTTCACCGACATGAAATACTGCAAAATTATATAGTATAATATGCATGATACGTCCGAAATTTGCACGTCTTTCCCCCACTGGCCAAAACCATTTTTTATTCGCATATGTCCCCTACCCTGTTTAAAATATTGAACCGTACTCTACGCTGAGATACTGAGCGTGTTTTCCATAGTATTATCGTGAACACGTACTGCTTCTAATTCATGCTTATCAAAGTGGCATACACCGAATACATACTATTATTATATTAACATAGTCATCGTCAACAGAGCTATAGTTAAAATATTATCGAACAAATTAAACAAGAAAATAATATATTATAATCTTTTATTTCTTATTTTTCTTGATCGTCTACTAACAATATCGTAAACTATTACAGGGCGAAGTGAGGTGCGGTCGCTCTGTCGCGAATAACTCTTCCGCTTTAGCCGTTATCGTCTCACAACATAAAAATCGGCGTTCTCGAATTTTTTACTGTCAAACCGTTGTTATAACAATAACATCATAGCTTGTGATAAGCATTAGTTATACTGAGACGCGTTATTACGCCGAAAGTCGAGGGGCAGACCTGGTTGTAATATAAAACACCAACGCTAGTAGGAAATCCGTTCATTCTCCACCATGAAGTCCAACGGGGCAGTTCTGAGTGCTTTTCTCACGTTCACTTTTCTAGTCGTCGCATCAGGGTTGTCCGACAACACGTGGTCCATCGCGTCCAACGCCACCGGCAGAGCGATGCAACAGGACAACCGTTGCATTTTGCACATGGACGATATATACAGAGGTACCTACCTAACGCATAATCGTACATTCTATAATACCATACTTTATATTAGGATATTATAATATAATACTATATTATACTATCATAGTATGCAAGGAAGGGAAATTTAAAATTACTCTTAAATGGAGTGATTTATTATGTAACTTATTTGAAAAGTGACTTAATTCCAACTTTTTTATTTGTTAAAATATACTCAGCCTTGAATCTAGATGATATTATGAAGCCAAACCCGTGTTAGCCTACACATAAGATCTGATCAATATTGTCAATAACATTGTTTTTCCTACCAGGATAATCTGCTTTTAATACATTACGTTATTACTTTTGTCTATTAATAATTATATTAGTCTGCGGCCTAGGGCTCTGTGTGTCACACCTGTTACAACTGCGTTGTACGCATGCCATATAATTACAACGACTTATATTATACCGATAGTAATATTATGTTTTCAGTAAATTACTGCTCGAATAGAGCGTGTCCTAGCTGGAAGTGTCAAGACGATTCAGCGATAATACACGGGACGTGTTGCGGTTGTCCCAACATTTTTGGAGGTAAATAAAAAACTAAATAATAATGTCGTTCTCGGTACAATAGTAAATAGTAAACATTAATAAATAATAGTATGTCATGGTAGGTACTACACTACGAAGTTGAAGGACGTCGACCTATAATTTTGTAATTTGTATCGTAAAGTTGTTAGGCGTTTTAGGTGGACATTTTTAACGACGCGTTGAAATGTCAGAATATATTTTTACATACGTTTACACAATGTTTTTAACTACGCATAAAATATCACTTATCTGTTTACTAGGCAACTATTTTTAAGGGGTTAAATATAGGCATTATAACGGTCGTATCGGAACTTGTTCAAAGACGACGTCTCTATGAACTTAAAATAGTATTGATACTATAATACTACAATAGTACACTAATATAATATTATTATCATGTGTAAATTTTTCTGTTTAAAAATTGAAATGTCATGTTATTTTATTCAATACATTTTTGCCACAGCTTAAAAATTAAAAAGGAGGTATACTTATCTATCTATTTAGACTTTAGAGTCATAATCGCCTTACAAAACTGTAGTAATTCAGTTTAATGGGTTTTATTTTGGAAACAGATTACTATTCATTACACAAGTTTACGATACTTTAACCCAGGAAACTTTTTTTATTTTGTATTTTTATCTAAATTATCAAAGGACGAAACATTATTATTTTTATTTCTACATAAATAATTTTGAGTATATTAAAAACCACTTTGATTAAAACACAATAATCTTGTTAATGAATCAACATTAAAAACCGTTTTACCTAGGTCCCATAGTTATTGATTTGTTAATAATTGTCAGGTGATATCATGTTTTATATTATTGTTTTGAGTGGCTATAAAGTAAATTATATTGACTACATTACTACAATAATCTTTGTGGTGTGTCTGCGATAATTCGTTCGGGGTTGACAGTTTTTTAAATTTTCCTAAAGTTTTAATTTTTGAACCTAAGCCCTTTCATAAATAATCGATTAAATCATTAAATTATTATTTCTATATGCCATGTAACAGTGTTATAATGTTTCAATATGAAAATGTTCAAAATTCGGGGAGAAAATGTACTTAAGTAATTTATAGTTTTATATTATTATTTTTGATATGTGGGTAGGTTATAATATTAGGTAAAAAAATATATTTACGAAATCACCTGAATGGAATACGCCATTTTGTTGTGATCGGTAATAAACTCGTGTTCACGGAACAACAGCAGCCTCGTTGACTATCAGCACAGCTGATCACACGACACAAGATACAAACGTGTTGTTTGAATTGCAGCATACTAGGGCGGTAAACTGTGTTTTCGATTATTAAAATATAATATAATATTGAGCCCGATGACGATAAAGTTATTTTGACAAACGTTTCGGTAAATAATTCAATCATAAAAACACCATTACTATAAAATAATGAAAAACTGCACTTAAGAAAATACTAAGTAGTAGGTATTTTTATTACGCCAGATACAATTAAACGACGGTTGAGAATAAGGTGTTTTCAACGATTTAAAAACCAAATATTTTATAATATTATAATAATGAGTGACCGTCCACCGGGTATATATTATAGATAAACTTATTATAGTATCGGCATTATTAGCAAAAACAATCGATTTTGCGTAATAGTTCAGCTCTTAGATTAGTAAGTTATACCTTATGTTATCGATCATGATGAGTTTAAAGTACGTATCTAAACGTTGTTCGATACAGTTGATTATTTCAATTCTTTAAGGGGGATCCAGTTCGATTTTAATTTTGAAAATGGATTATGATTGATTAACAAGTTTACTAGGTTTGACCAGTGGTGGTTTTTAATATTCCAATTACTGTTAGTGTCATAATGAATAATATTAATAATACGAAAATTTCATATTTTTATCCATGGATATCACAGCTGAAAAAATAGATATTCAAAATCACCGGGGCCAAAACCTAGTTAACTTGGTAATTAATGAATATCGGTTTTAAAAATTGAAATTCATCAAACCAAATTCCTTCAGTTTTATTTGGCTTTTTGGTCCAAAAAACCACTTTTTAAATTGAAAAAAGTTGATCTAGTTTAATATCATTGCCAATCTCTGCGCGTATCTAAGTTAATTATTGAAGGTGGATATAAATAACAACCAACCTATACTGGGTGGTAGTATGCTACTTTTATAATTCAGAACATTTCTAGGAAATATTGACGGAAAACGATTGCAAATTAAACTCACACATACTAATGTTCGTTTCTTTGCACACACTTACAAGTAATTTTACTGTCATAATTTAAATTGCTTATATTAATTTCCTTAAACGACCGACTGGAGCCCCCTTAATCTTATTTTTTCTTCGCCCTTTTTCGTTGACTGATAACGCAAAACTATTGTGAATACTGCATTGTGTTCTAAATTAGTTCTCAATGCAGACACATTTGATTGCTGTGTATGTGTAAAAAAACGTAAATTTTTTACTGTATTAGGCATCTAAGAAAGAAATCACAAGAAAATGTCCAAGATCAACAAAGGAAAGTTTGCATGTTGCAATTGTGAACAAGCTGAAAAGATGTTACTCAAAAAGCAACTATCAACAAACATAGACACAACGAATGAACTAAACCGCTATGTTGATTTTATTGATACGCAATTTGATGACTTTGATAAAGAAGTGAATTCGATGAAAATGGAAATAAAAACTTTGAAGACCGAAAATAAAAACATTTATAACGAAAATAAATATTTATTAAATGAAATTTCGATTATTAAACATAAAAGCAATATTATAGAACAAATAAATTTTAGACATTTTGTTTATATAACCGGAATACCCCCAACTGAGAATGAAAACTTACCAGAAATCGTAAAAAAAATTGGTTTAAAAACCAATACGAAAATCAAGGTTATAGTGGCAACCAGATTATACATAAATAACTCATCTAGGAGCATTATTGTTGCCCAACTTGAAACCATTGATATGAGAAGAAACCTTATCTACAACAGTAAAATATCTAAACTTACAGCCAATAATATTCTTAATAATTGGCCTAAAAAAAACAACGTTTATATTGATGAAAGATTAATAAAATACAGGTGAATCTTATTTAGAAAATTTAGAACATATGAACAGTTTAAAAATTAAAATTCGTTTATGTTTAATTATGATATCTAATGATCAAAAAAAAGAAAAATCCAAAACAATCAATATAAGAAAATATGACATCGATGAACTGTATGACTTTGTAAATAAAAAACAACTTTTAGGCTTAATTATAATAATAATATATGTACCGACCTTATAACTTTATTAATTAATATTTATTACAAATTTCACTGATCTTGACACGAATGCTTTGAGTATCATATAATAATAACACCGGAAGTTGTATGAACCCAGACTGTGTATCATCATAATTAATGATACTCAGATTTTATATTCTGAGCGGAGCGATGAATGTATTGGTTTTACAATGATGTATGTTTTTATATTTTTTTATTTTTATATTTTTTTATTTTTGTGTCTGTCATCACGTTTTAGGACAGTAAAAGTGCTTGGATTTTCTTCATCAGTAGCTTTTCTGATAGGAAAGTGAATCTAGTTGGTACTTTGGGGGGTCAAAAGTATAAATTTCCCAGTAGTTTTCACAAGCGCCGGGAAAAACAACATAAAAATTAAGGAAAAACCGGAATTTTTACGCAAAATTGGTTTTCCAAAAAATCGATTTTGGTTATTGGTGTAACTCTAAAACAAATGAACGTATATACATGAAATTTTCACTGGTTGTTTATATTTGCATTTTCTATACACGATAACATTTTCAAAATATTTTGATTTATTTTGAACTGTTTAGGGACATTTTCATTTTCCATTTTTTTTTAGTTTTTTTTCTAAAAATATCAATAAAATTTTATTTGTTGGTTGCGAAAGCTTGAAAATTTAATAGAAGGCTCCTAATATGTTGTTTCAAAGGCAGATGAAAAATATTAAAAATCCTTAGTCACAATTTTTTTTTATAAGCATTTAAAGTTCAAAAATTTACAAAATATGGAAAAATCACGAAAATTAGCAAATTATTTTGAGTTAAGAATTCGTAAAAATTTTTCTTTTTAAATCTAAGATTTGAAAATGAAACACAAGATTCCTTATAAGATTATCTACCTTTATCAATAAAAAAATCTCTACCGGACAGACAAATTAAATTTTTATGAGCGTTTGAAATTCAAATTTTTACAACATTGGATATTCACTCGATTACTCATGTAGCGATTTCTTTATTTTGTTGCAATTCAAAAACGAACCACTGCAGATACATGAAAACTTTACTGAATGTTTAAATTAGCATTTTCTATACACCATACAATTTTGAAAATATTTTGGCTCTTTTTGAGCTGTTTATGGACATTTACATCTTTCAATTTTTTTTAGTTTTTTTTTTTCTATAAATATCAATAAAGTTTTATCTGTTGGGCCAAAAAGTGTAAAAATTTAATACAAGGCTCCTGATATATTGTTACAATATCAGTTGAAAAATATTAAAAATACATAGGCACGATTTTTTTTTATAAGCATTTAAAGTTGGAATTTTGACAAAATTTATCAAAATCTCGAAAATTATCAATCGTTGGAATTAAAAAATTATAAAATGTTCAGTTTTTATAACTAAGAGTTGAAAATTTAAAACAAAGATTCTCTTAAATAATTCATACTGTAACCAAAAAATCTAAAAAAATATATGAACACAGTTAATTTTTACAGACATTTTAAATCCAAATTTGGACGAAATTACATATTAAAATCAATATTAACGATCTTGGTTTTTCGTTGTAATTTAAAAATAGTATTCGGGGATATATGATACCTAATGGATATTGTGATATGATTAATTTAGAATTTATTATAGGTATCTATTATAGGTCAATTTTTTTTTTAATACCATCGATAAGTATATGTCTTATACCTAGATTGACATACCGTCTCCACTCAGAATCGTTTTTCTTATACAATGATATTATATCATTGAATTCAAATTTAATACCATCCATTATACCATGACCCACTTGTAACCTACAGTACAGCAGAGCGACATCCACTTACCCACCTTTTTTACTATTGTTTCTGGGTTCGGAAATTCCCTAGATATTCTAATTTCTATTACTATAATAAGTGACGGATATAAGTACTCTTACTCTATGATAAGAAAGTTTACCAGAGTTATGCTAGATATTTGTACCTATTTGTATAATATTTTATCTATACCATTTAAGTAATTTTAGCAATAAAAAAATGTATTGTTTTTATTATTTTATAAGAAATAAAAATTAAAGAGTCGAACATTTTTCAAAATATTTGATATGAAATATCCTGAGAATGGTCCAACTATTTTAATTACTATGAAACCTCCTATAAATAACTAAAAACTGACCAAACAAAAAGTTTTAAACTACTTTTAGTTTAATATTGTAAAATAGTTATATTTAGTAGTTTAATGACAATGATGAGTAATAAATAATATTTAATGTTTTTTTTCTATTTCAGATGACGTTCCGGTATTGTGTGTTAAGGATTTGAAATGCCCACATTTAATGAAGGACCTGTGCAGCAACTACAACTTCATGATTTTGTGTTGTTGTTCCCGAATTAATAATAATTATTATAACTACAATAGCTATATTTGATATTTTGTTCCGTCGAATTGAATATCGAAATTAATTCAATTCACCGACAGTAAAAATATAATGTATGTTTAAAATAACCGATGACGAATAATAAAAAAAAGTTATATATATAATAATAATATTGTCAAATGTATTGTACCAAACTTTATTATTATTACGTTTTCGTTTGTAGTAACTAATATTATTTAACGAATGTGTTTACTCCACTAAAAATAAAAAATGTTTAATATTTAATATTTCCTTGATTCCTTCGTTGTGCGTCACACCTAGGTTTAATGACATCTTGAAATCGGAATTTAGTGAGATAAATAAAACTGTGTTACGAACAGTTTTGTAAATATGAAATATTATTACATACCCTATCATATGCATAAGCAACTAAAAGCTAATTTACTACCGATTAGATTAATGATTGAAAAAACTCTGTGGAATGTAATCGTTTGAGAAAATTACTACATTTATTTGTCTTACTATCGTATAATGGTAACTGGTAAGTGATTCATAGACTATTTGTAATTTAAATTTTACTGATTGTTTTTTTGCTACTTTAGTTTTAATTATCGTTTTATGAAATTCACCGGGAAAATATTTTTTTATTTTTTATCAATAGGTGCTTATCGCATACGTTATTTCCCAATTGTGTAATGTTAAAATTAAAATAACTATTACGAGCATTGACACACGCGGATCACAAAACTAGTGTGCGGAATACTTACACCATGAGTGATGACTGACTTGTTACTTGTTAGACACTCCTACACAGCCATAGGTGTTACATATTTTTATATATACAAAACAGCACCTGGCGTACACCGGGGGACCGTATCAAGTGCTTTAAATTACCGATTTACATGGGTCATGAGACATTATACTATGGACATTCAAACTTGACTTTCAAAGTTCAAACACTCCCTCCTTCTAAACGATACTGCCAAATCGCCTAGCCTTGTAACAAACCTCATCACCTACGTTTTACTTATCGCCGCTTCAAAATTTCGAATTTTGATCTACCATAGACGTGCGAAACTTATAGGCGTGACTTATATAATGCAAACGACTAGACCTGCGTAATCGGTAGGTACTCACCGTCAACGAGTTACACAGGTAGCTAGTAATTTAATAAGATATAATATATATTATTATCTATAATACAGTATAGTCACTTGATAATTCGAAATTCAGGGGACCGAGTTAAGCATTCGATTTATAGAGGTTTTCGATTTACCGAGTGTAAACAAATTAATTCGAAGAAATGTTAAATATTTTATGTATATATTACATTTATTGATTATACATAGGTAAATATAGGTAAGGTACGATAACATTTATAAACTACGATAATATTTAATCGACGATTCAAATTAACCATAACTTACGCCCTTCTGTCGATTATAGACGATTGAAGTCCAATAGTCCGAATACAAATTTCACCTGTAAAATAGCATCAAATATTACAATAATATTGATCGTAGGTACCTATAAACCTAATACCTATATCATAAAATAGTAAGTATATGTAAAATATACTATGATATTATAGAGTAAAATATTTCTCTTTTTCATCGACTTTACACATTTTCCGTTTACGAACAGATAGGTTATACACTGAATAATACATACTTTACTCTTTTCAAATATTGTTTCTATTCCCATTTTTGTTTCTCGTATTTATATATGATTTGAGAAAATTTAAGATTATAAAAATGTTTTGACAGTTTATAAGTTTAAAGTTTAAAACTTACTAGGAATAGAAATGCCTTATATAATTTAATAATATACGTGTGTATTAGTATTACAAATTATACGTTCATCGAGTTCAATTTGACATAATAGTTAAAGTATTAAAAGAATCGTAATTTTTAAAAACAAGCTCTTTATCGCGTATTGTTGTCTTTGCAAACCTCTCTATCATAATTCAAGTAATTAAACATAATAAAATATTATCTATCTACATTCAATCGTTGAAAATTGATAATGTTTTGATAATTAAGTTTAAAATGCGAACAAAACGCTATTAAGAGTCTGCTTTTAAAAATGACGACTCTTATTTGAGGTGATAATATGTCAAATTGAATTATTAATGACATCATTATACGTGAATTATATGAAGCACAGACAGAGAAGAATACAATGTAATATATTTAACGTAAATAATTTTTAAGGAATAGAACAATTTTTATATTTTATCTAATGTAATATATTATATATATCTACAATTTAAATTCTAGGTATAATATGAATAATGAGTGCCGAATCGTCGATTTACATCTCATGTTGACGAACCTTATATTCCATATATCCTTGTGATATATTGGTACCATACAATCAGGTATAAGAATAAGACATCGCAATTATTATTGTAAAGCGTCTCCTTTTTATCGACAATAAATATTAACAATATTTAATTATGTCTTGAGATAATACTCAGTAACTTTTTAATATAATAATATTAAGCAGGTAAACAATAAAAGTATGTAATACTATAGTATATCCCATGGTTATACGTTTAAGTTTAATATATTATAAAATTCTTCATTTAATATCTAATTTTTACAAGTTAAAAATTAAAATGTCTATAAAAAAAAAATTGTATTGATACACTTGGCATTTTTGCCTTATTTTTTGGTAATAGTATGAACTACTAATGAAGATCTTGTATTACATTTCCATATTACAAACATAATAATTTCAAATCTCTGAGCAACTTTTTTCGTAAGCTCCCTACATAAAATGAATGTCTTATTCAATAATTATACATATATTTATTTATATTTTCTTCATTTAGATATAAGATGGGTAGGTTAATACGGTTTCCGTTGAACTTCATAAATCTTACAACAATTATATAATTGATTAATGACAAATATTTGGGTCCACACCAATAGCATACCAACCAAAAGTTGGGTAAACGTACTTTTTTAAATGAATTAGGTACGCCCGAGACGCAATTCGTTTTACTTTTTAACTTACAGTTAATATTCATTAGTGTTCTCTAAAGCATGATTGACAAAATAATTATCATTTAATTTTTTTTAGATTCTGAGCGAGTAACACAGTTGTATATTTTTTTTACTTTTTTTGGGGGACTATCATCACCTTTTATGGCAGTGAAAATGCTTTGTTTTCTCCTTTTTTTTCTTTTTTTTGTAGGAAAATAAATCTAGTTGGTACCTTGGGAGTTCAAAAGTAAAAAGTTCCCAGTAGTTATCAATATTGTAGGGAAAAACAAGATTTTTACGCAAAACCTATTTTCAACAAAATCAATTTTTTTTTTGGTGTATATCTAAAATAACCGAAGATACACTAAATATTCACAAAATGTTACCTACTATTGTTTAATTTTTAATTTTCAATTCATTATTTTTTTCAGGATTCTAGAATAGAATATTAAATAACGAATTGAACAAAGTTTAAGTCATATAGAGTTGGTACATTTAACGGGAAACAAAGTGCATGGGATCAGCTAGTATTATACAATATAATATTATATAAGATTGTTCTAAAATTACAGATGGATCGAATAATATAAATATATAATATTATATAAAATTGTTCTAAAATTACAGATGGATTTTCGATATTATCTGTGATATTATTACACTTTACCGCAGTTAATTATAATATTATCATAGCAAGTCTAATTTCACTGGCTTGCGCATATTGAAGGCATATTTTGATTTAAATTGTTAAAGTTCGTATGTTGGCATAGGTGTAAATATGGGGAGATTCGATGCTGCAGCTTAGTAAATACTCAAAATATTTCCCAACACATTTATCGTATTTCAAACCTGCTATGCGTATTATGCAAACTTGGTATAACAAATATATTTTTATTAGTCCGATTTTCAAACATTCATATTTAAGGAGTTCAATGTAGGCAATAAGAAGACGTTTTACGTCTGATTGTGTGCGTGGTAAATAATAATCATTAATGTGAGTACAACCATAGGAGATAGAAGATTACAATTTATAGGAACACAGTACACATTATATAATTATAATTTACAACTATAATTAGTTGTAGGCTATCATGATCATACCATTACGCATACCGATTAATCATAGATCTATTCAGTGGATAAGACTTCAAGTCGTCACATCAGATCCCCCTCATTTCCAAAATATTGGATATTATATTTTTTTATTCCATTCTTTAGTACTTTATGTGTATGAATTGATACAAAGTGGTACAGAATTCCGAAAATTAATATGACCGGAGGAGCTCAGATATATCAAAAACCGTGACGCTAGCCATGAGCCATCCCTTCGAAGTGTTTTTGGCCATCTCTGGGAATCAAGGGAGAGCTTAGAAATGATTATGTTTTGCGTACAAATAGTCAATACATACATCGCAATAAGGATGGAAAACTTTTTTCTCTTCAGATTTTCTATGTCGATTTTTAAAGTTTGAACATACTTTCTATTCACAATTTTGTATTTCCTACAGAGTTTTCAGATATTTTAAATTTAAGTGGTTTACCTCCGTACAGTTTGGCACTAACACAAAGAACTATAGTGATGGTATACTCTTGAGAAATTTAAATGTAATGTCCAATCTAATGAACGGTACAAGATTTATTGTACGAAATATGTACGACTATTCTTTAGACTTGGAATCCATAACTAGTGAAGGAACTGGTCAGCGTTTTGTATATTGCCTATAGAATTCATTTGGAGAGATTGTAATAATACTTAGTGTATTGAAACAATAAACATATTAAATAATAAAAAAAAAGAATTGATTTTACCCAAGCGTACTTCTTTTTTCATTTACAAGACGTCAATTTCCGATAAGAATTTTGGTATGACAATAAACAAAGCACAGGGTCAAGCATTGGATAAAGTAGGGTTGTTATTAAAAATAATACACAAATTCATTGAAATTTTCTTTATTTATCAATTTTTTTTTTGTGTTGGGTGAAATATTTGCAGTTTTCCAGTATGAAAATCTCTTTAGTAGATACCTATATTTATAAAATAATGTTATTAAGACTTAAGAAATTAAATTAGGGCCTTTCCATTTTATGTTTTTTCTAAACATTAATGGCACATTATTGTAACGATATACCTACACATTTTTATACTTATTTATATATATAGATATTATTCAAAAATCTTATTATTTTTTTTTTTTTTTACTGTAATCCGGCAGCGACGGGTAATTCAACTAGTAATAATATAATACTGTTATTTAAACGATCGTTTGCCTTCAAAAGTGTCACCCTGTATAACAATACAGGCGCAGGTATAGGCATATTATACACGATATTTATAATATTATTATCTACCTCTTTACTACACGGCTATAATACTGTACAGTCTTCGGCCGGCGGATAGTGCGGCGACTGTTTATTTCTCGCGGGTCTATTGTAGAGGCGGCGGCAGAGACAATAATAATTATTAGCATAAACACAAACGGGCGAAAAGACCGCGCCGACACGAGACGCGAGCGACCTTCGTTGATTTACACTACAAAGCCTGACGACGAAGCCGCCGCCGTCCTACTTACACAATCTCACGTGTGTGTGTGTGTGTGTGTGTGTGTGCGTATTATTATTGTATTTATTGTGTGTACGTGGTGTTTGAAAGAAAAAAAATAAATAACAAAACAACAGGTCGGAAACTGTTATATTGTACGGCTCGTGCTGGCGTACACCTCTTGTAATATTATACATAATAATGACGATAATAGTGATTATAATGGTAATTTCAAGTTCGGAAAGTTTGACGTCTCGCGGTCTCGTACTACGCAACGCGTGTATTAAAATAACATGTTAATATTATTATAATAATGATTTGCGTAGAATATATAAAATATATATATATTTTTTTTTTTTTTTTGTTACAATATTTATATTTTATTTATACAATCTGTAAATGTGTTTTTTACAATAAGTACAAGCGCTGTTGGAGTTGCGGATGTGCTATATGCTTGAAGGAAGATCCATCCAGAGATGGAACTTCTTGACAGATTTGAGGTATAAAAAATAATATCAAATACCAATGCCATATTAATATAATAAAGTATATACCTCCCTACAATGTGTGGCATCTCCAGCTTCTTTCAAAAAAACTCATTAGTGGCTAATAGCACTTAATTTTTTCTTTTTGTTTTTTTTTTTTGTTTTTACTCGAGATATTCCTCGTCCGTCGCATCTGGTAGATATTATAATAATGAACGACAAACAAGCTACTTATTTTATACAGTGGGAAATTTAATGTACAGATGCCTCGCTTGTTGTCTGTAATACCTAATAAAACAGTTTTATTGTTTTTTAGATTTCAACACAATATAGTTGACACCGACAACAAACTCAAATAAATCGTAATTTGTATACATAGATTTAGAAGAAATTAATATACCTATATAGTATATTATTATGTATATATTATTATATCATAATAAATTAAAAGACAGATTTTTTATTTGGTCCTCATGTACTTCGAAAGATATTTAAACAGTTGAGAGGGTTCAAAAACGTTTTTTCCTTTTCACTTGTCATGGTAAAAAATTGCCCACACTCCTCATGACTAACAAATCGGCTTCCGAATTTTTGAACTTATCTAACCTTGGTATCAGAAATAAAATGCTTGACATAATATTTATTGACAATTTAGTTCATGGTAGATCTATTCTATTCGTCTACGTATTCTTGTACAATAAAAGTAAATAAATAAAATGTAATATAAAATACATATGCGATATAATACGTTAATTACGAGTACTTCACAGATGACACTTCTTTATCTCCCCGTGAACGGGTGTCATACTTGTATTTACTATATTATGTTTTAATAGGACGCTTTAACACGCACATTTTTGTACATAAAAACTTTGTGTCGAAGAATAGTTTTCATTAACAATTAATACGGTAAATAAGTAAAACAACTTGAAAATTAAAGACATGCAAGAATTGTATCTATGTAGGGCTTAACATAATATATAATAATATCCCTTTTGCAACATATGTTTTTTCATGGAAAAAAAAATCAAATACTCTCATTTTAAATATCGTTTACCAGTTCTAGAAGTTCAAACAAAAAATGTATGTATCAAGCTCACAGATAATATTATTACTTACACCTACAGTTATAATTGTTGTCTTAAACCATTCTAGATTGATATTTAAACAATCGCTTAATGTGCAGCACGTTCATACCAATTTTTTTTTTATTATATTTATTATATTTTATTATATTTGTCAACAATCAGTAATATAATAGTATAATAGACATGGGGTATACTGTAAATTACTTTGAAAAAGTGTTAATTTATATATTTAAATGTAAAATTCGTAAAATAGCCTATATCAAACCCCTTAAAACGCGGGAGGAGTTCCTACTCATGTCGAGTCGTGTGTGACATTGTGGTCGATGCACGAGTTATGCAGAATAAGTAAATTTTGAACTTTTTATTATTATTATTATTATTATTCTATGAGTATAGATTTTATGATTACTTATCAAAATGTTGTATTTTTATTGTCATAAATTAACTGTGAAGATTTTAAATTTCACAACAATAATATAATGATTAAAAACAAACAATACAAATATTACACATTATTTCATTTCTTGAATATTTGTGATATTTTGACTATCAGACTATAAAGTATGCATTATTTCTAATTTTTCAAATAATAAGTATTTTAAAATATTGAAAAAGTTCTTTGATTTTGAACTAAAATTGCCTATATCATACCCCTTTAGCTAGTGTGTGACATTATAATAAGTAATAACATAATATATTTTAAGACCTTAAGGGTTTCTGAGCCGACGGGGTTTAGTATAGAGGTTGCCCCACAAGAAAAACTCAATATCAACAACTTTATAACATTTTTATAATTTTTTCTACCCCTTATTATACTAACCCTTTTTTTATAGGTGAACCCACAATCAACTTTAAGCAATTGAAATGGTACAGCTTACGACAATGGTCAATGAACACTTTGTGTTATTAATTTTCACATATAAAATTGGGAAAGTAAATGTGTGTGGTTGTAATCGGATTTTGTTTTAACTAAAATTTAAAAAAAAATCAATCGAAACATAATATCCGTGGCGAGTTTAAGTCAATTTTACAGTTCGTTACTTATCAGTAATTAGTTAGTACGTAGAACGTTAGTGTGAATGGTAAGTGTGCGGTTTTAAACGACGCTTCCTGACGAATTACTATGATATTATGTCAAACGATATAAATTCGAAGTACCGGAAAGTGAAAAATAATAATGGCTATACAATACATAAACTAATTCGGCCGTTTTACAATCGCGCTCGTGGTTATGGACTGCAGTTGAATCACACGTCTTGACCTACGATTCTACTGAAGCGAGCTCAAACGTCCATCTCTCATTATAATATTATTATTATTACTTACAGGTACGTTCAACTGCGCAGGGGGTGAATATTTTGTCGAAAACACACACCTCGACACGTATCTAAGATTCTGTAGTTCAACGCGAGCGTTTATATGTACAACCGTCGCCGCAGCGAGTATAATGAATGCTCGTTTATTACAATATTATAATATTTCGTTTGCGCTCGTCTCGGGACAAAACATATTTTATGAATAAGTAAACGGACCTGGGTATACAAATGTCGTTAATTTGACATTATACCCGACCGCGGCGTGGTCGGACAGACGCGGCGCGCGCGCAATCGAACGTAATTACCCATATACTTATATATTATTATTATTATTATTATACGTATACGACGACGAAGTTTTGAAAAGCGCCAACATTTTTTGAATATTTCCTCGTCACAAAAGACCCGTGCCACTGTGCGGTGTGAGTAATAGCTGGTGGGTAAGGTAGGTACAATACCTACGTGAGTAATATAATATAATATACCAAGGCTGTGGAGCATTATAATATACGATGAGCTGATATTATATAGGTTTACATAGTAGGAATAATATTATAACAATAATAATATTGTGTATTTTGTCGGGTTGGTTTTTTATGTTTTCTCTCGCTGCGTCGATGAGGGGTTTTTCACTCGTGTTCTATAATAATAATTTAATGTATTATTATTGAACAAACACACAGCGCGTAGTCGTGCTTTTTAATTACTGTTGTAAAATACATCATATAGTAGAAGCTTGTGCTCTTGATAGAATATTATTGAATGCCAAAAATGGTAAACATTTTTAAATTTTTTAGGCTTTGGTTTAGTTCAAAGTCTTATAAGTTATTCTGTTATTTGTATTTACTATTTTTGTAAATAACATTTTGAATAAATATGAATTATTATGATAGTTATTTAAAAAATATAATATTATAGCTGAATAATTATACGTTATAACAATACGTTTCCGAGTATGTGTGGTAGCCTGCTGCACGGGGTAGTGCGGTAATATTATAGCTTACAATATATTATGTGTCATGAACGATCAATAATATTGTATTTATTATTTCAACAAGGGGTTTGAAGTTGACCATGGTTTAAGGCGTAAGATGTAGGCAAATTGATGTGCGGTGTTGATGATTTGTTTTGAGGGGGGGGTTTACATGAGGCGTGACTTAGGGGGGAAATTGCAGGAAATTACGGATTTTGATTTAAAAACAATTATCCATTATTAGTTATTACCAAATCAAATTTCTATATTCATTTTCATAAAAAGTTTTATCAGTATTTTAACAATCGTTTCGATAAAAATGTGGTAGTCAAAATACGTTTTTGTAATTAAAACAGACCACCATAATATACATAACATTAAACGGAGTTATTTAAGCTAATAAGAAAAATAATATGGAAGTAAGAGTATATTTTTATTATTTTACAATTATTTATTATTTACACCATTTAACTAGTAACCTAACCAGGTAACCGGCTGCCCGCGCATCTATTTCATACAATCATAAGGCCGGCTACAAAATGATTATGTAATTTAATATTTATAAGTCTTCTTAAATGTACCCATAAAATATTACTTACATTTTTGTTTTTATCCGAAACGGCCCTCAAAACTTTTTGAATTTTAAATATGTCCCAAGAGCCTAAACATTTTGACGACCACTGATTTACACGAATAACTTGTGTACAAGCTATTTAATATATTTATATATTTATATTATGCTTATATTATAACTTATAATTTGAAAATAATAAAATTAACTGAATATAATATTTTCACGTCTATAATAATTATATTATAACCATGTTAAGTACTCAAGTTTGATTTGTTTATCATCAATATATTTTATGACAAATGAATAATTATAAGATATACAGTCTATATAGTATTACCCAACTTCACCCGAATTAAAATTGATCTATACTTTATCGTTTTTAATTTTGTTGAAAGTTGAAATATACACAATACATACGTAATTTCGATGGTAAATTTGATGATTTTTTATTTCTTAATTTTGGAAAAATTTCTTTTGTAGAAACAAAAAAGTCTCCACAACGAATGTTAAAAGCCGATGTAAATCTAAGTTGTAGGAGTCTTTTTTGAGTCTATAGAGGACAAGCAGATGAAGAAACATTCATTTGTACAAAGGTATAAAGCTTACAAATATCCATATTTTTTCAATTATTATTTATTCGTCAATAAGAGTATAATACGTATACAACGTCAGTTTTTGGGGTGTTAATTTCATATAGTTGAAAGAGCCTATAAGCCACCCAAAACCCCACTAATATATAACCATATATACCACATAAAGTGACGGCGACTTCATCATTATACTAATGTAAATAGAGATGCAACATTTATAATATTGTTCCTAGTTTCTTCCCATCACACACGAAGTTTTAGAAGCGTATTTATTATAATACCTGATAATACCTAAATAATATATAATATATTATATTTTATTATTTTGAATAGGCCTTATCCACAACGGTTTTTGGCCTACGCCTTTTATCTTACGAGTGGAATTCGCGGTCGTTGGCTATATATAATATAATATTAATAGTTCGCCTGTCACGTGATCGCGCCAACACGATTTGCCTCGTACTTTTTAAAAACGTCCTCCAAACACGTTTAATATTATTGAATGGGCGTGCCGTCATCGCACGAGCTGTTGTCTCCTAATCTGCTATCGCGTGAATCGTGCCTTGTCCTTTCGTATTTGTTTATTTTACTCGTGCTTTACATAATATTAAATTATTTTCTGACCGTGCAGACGAACGCCATGCTATCGAAGAATCTATTACGATTAAAATTTATCGATGAAAAAAACAAGGAACCAAAATGTGCACCGATATTATTATAATATTATATACCTACTAGTTGAAGTTGGTCGTCCCTAAACGATAAGCCAGCGTGGGTTCTTAGCCGCTTCGCCGGGAACATATTACGTTTAATCACGTGTACTGCAGATTACCTATACTCATTATTTTAAGTGAGCGCCTGGCCATGATCGTAGTTCAGTGCTCAACTCCGTTTTTGTGTCACCAGTGTTAAGGAAACAAAGTATATCTAAGATTAAACTAGTTAAAACTACTGTATTTATAAGATTAAATCAATTGTATCCATATTAATTATTTTATAAGTGTAAAATTCGTTGGATTTATCAATTCTTTTATGGATCAGTATAATATATAATTATAGGTATAGTATACAGTTTAGTATAGTACCTACCTACAAAATTGAAAATATATAATATTTTATAATCGACAAAAATACAGATTTACAAAATGAATCATGAACCTTGGACAGTAATGAATTATGAATGGTTATTATCATAGAGTATGATGATTATTTTCACAAACTAATATTTAATTAATAGGGGATTGCAATCGGTAGTGATTTAAGGAGAAAAATATAGGCAAATTTATATGACAGTATTTTGGTGACTTATCTGGCACAATAATATTATGCCAATGATTCATATGGTCACTTTTTTCAAGGCCCTCAATTCAATGTAAAATATTACCGAAACGAATTTTAGTTTCAACAAGGAATTTTCATTCATTAACAAGTGTACCACCTATACGAGCATAATTTTATCATCGAGATGATTTTAATACGATTTCCAAAAACTGTTAAAGTTATAACACATTATACAACAATTATTGTAGATTTCATCGATATAATCATTGGTTAATCTTAAAGTTTTTTTTTGTCCAACACTGCAGAGTGAACAATATTGTTTAGTGGCCAAATCCGTGTGCTCTATAGGTAGGTGTGGAATTCACGGGTTGATATATTTTCGACCGGATACTGGCATACTGCTATAGTGCTATCGTATAGTACTATAATGTATGGTAAAAGAGTTTAATATCGATAGCTTGTTTTTTTAAAACAAAAAACACCAAAATAATAACTTAAAGCATCCGAGAAAAAAATCCGAAACGATCACGCTTTATATTCTACGAAAAAAATAATAGTAAGGCCATAATTTAATATTATATATTATACCGCGCCAAAACATGTGTATACCTATAAAACGTGTTCACTTATATTACGTACAGTTTGAAGTTTGAATGGTCGAAAAACCGTACACTGCACGTACAAAGTATATATATATAATATTACAAATATACACTTTGAGGCGTATATAAGAAACGATAGTGTTGTCTCCCACGACGGAATTGCGGTCCGTGCACGAATCGGGTCACGTCTCGAAAAAAAACTTACATGTGCGAGCCGTGTCTAATAAACCCATAATATTGTATCCCACACTGTTATGACATTATCCTTCTCGCTTTGCTCAACTGTCGGAGCAGCAAGTGTTTTTTTTTTAAATCTTATTCCGTGTCCGCCCTACCCCAATTGTATACGACAAATCAATATTCGATATTTTGATTTGCAACACTGATTGTTCACAATCATGTTAAATCATCTATATAATATAATATTATGAATTGTTCATATTTGTTTATGAACGTTTAATAAAAAGTTTTCGACTTCTCATTACGACATGATAAGATGATATCTAAAAATATTCTCATCGTATACATATATTATACACATTATAATATAGTGATAGTGTGATACAGATAAGGCATTATATAACTATATATATGTATATCTATATAATATACACGTTCTCGTAAAAGCCTTGGCCGTGGTGTGCACAACAATAACAATAAGTAATTATAAGACGTGTGTAATGACCCTCCTCTAATTGTCAGGAAAATAGTATCGACCAGAGTGACCCTTTTTCGTTGTTCCTCCGTTGGGTCGAATAATTGATCGTTGGCGGCGCGGCGTTCTTTGAAGAAAGAACAAAAATGTAGAGCGCCTATGCAAAAGGGTTGATTCAAATCACCGCACCCTTATTGTTTCAAGGCGTGTTTAAAGTGGAAACAAAACGTGTGTTTAAGACCTACAAATGACACGGTGATTGTCGGTCTCGGCGAGATTACGCCGAAATACGAACAAAATAATATAATATACAATATAGGTTCATATATATATACACACACAAATACGAACCGAGTGGATTTCGAAATTGTGTGGGTAAATATTTAATAATAAAATAATCATTGCGTTCGTCAATACGTACATTATAATAATAATATGTACTTAGATATTAATGCACCGTCTGCGCAAGTTTCGTCTTGTGACTTTTGAATTTTCCTCTTCCGAAATGGTCGAATCTGAATTTTGATTACTATAGTGTATCTACTATGATGTGTTAATTGATGTCGAAGATGTAAATATTATAATTAGATAGATACTACTTAATTGCTAATAAAGTAATAACTTATGAGAAATAACTATAGGGATCGGATTTTTATGTGAATGCAAATTTTTCTACTGTTGACAAAAAATAATTCTGATTTAATGACGTTGTGCGTAAAGATTCAATAGATATGATTAGGTTGTTTTTCTTTGCATATTTTTACATATTTGAGTAAATTTTAATATTGAATAATTAACATATTTTTCTAGATTATTGCATAAAAGTTAATATATAAATATTAAATACAAACATTTAAGCTTTGCTCAAAGTTTTATTAAATTGTTGATCGCAAATCAACAACCGGATAAATTAAATTTTTTGAATATTTTTTACAGTAGATACTAATTTTATAAATTTTTTCATTAATATGCCATATTTTATTTCATATAGTAAATTAATAAAAAAATTAACAATATAATTGTATATTTTTTTAAACTTTATACTATTTTCCAATTTTTTTGTTCATAATTCATAAATACCTATCGTGCAATATCGTTATACAGTGCAGGAATATTATACATTTATGAAAATTCGTGTTCATAAATATATCAGCTATATTCTACGATATTTCTTGCATAAAAATCATGAAACTATATAGAGATAACTAATAAGTACGACTGTCTATAATAGTAGCACATCGCCAGACCAGCCTAACCGATAAACCAATTGTTTGTGACCTATATTCTAATGTAGTATATTATTATAATATATAGTATAGTAGCTGGTAGGTATATACTACATAGTACATACTATTATATATTATTTTAAATAAAACAAATTATTTAAATGCCAGTAATGTCACTCTACAAATATTATTATCAAGTGGACAACTTTTTGTTGTAGGGTTGGGCCAACTTGACCATAAACTGTTGTTTATAGTATATTGTTTCTGCATCATAACGTTTTCTCAAAATAAAAGAATTTATATTTTTGCTGTGGGTTAAGCTGTTTTGCTGGCACCACAGTGCACCTCATCATATTATTGTAGTTATACGCTGTCGGACTGCAGTGACACATATATTTGATGGTGTATATATAGGTACATACACTGCAGTTATAATATATTGTACTAAAATATTATGTATATGCATACATTATAGCTCTTGCGATGACCTTGTAATAATACGTCCGACGGACCGCCGCGTGAATGCAATTATCGGTAATGACGAGTGTTTAAGTTATCACCAAAGTGTGCTTGAATATAATGACATTGGTTCAAAAAGAAGGAAACCCGCGTATTTATAGGCTAGCATAAATCATGTATTTTATCGATTTCAATATATATTATGTGTGTATGTGTTATGTATAATATCGGTGGACGATGTGTGCAAATACGACGTATGAAAACGCAATAAATACAGTGCCTGAGGACTACACACACTCGCACATATATACAGAGTGATTCACCAAGCAAATGCTCACCCACATTAATTCCTTTAATATAATGAAATTTTAATAATAGTTGAGGACCGCAGTTATTTTCAAATACTTAGAATGTAGTCGTAGTGTCACAAATTTATTTTTATTATAAATGAAAACTATACCCATAATCTTTCACGGTCAATTTCTAAGGAGTTGATTGTAAATGCGGATGTATCTACATATAGGTATAAATCGAAATTCGAGCTCATAGTTTCTGAGTTATTTAACCAAAAGTATACTATTGACTGTAAGGATAAAATTCCTCATGACAGTATATATAGACTTAAAAGAGTTAACCATACGAAGACTAGGATTTGATTACAATTTCGTAATTTGTAAAAATTGTTCAAGTACCTTTAATATAATATTATAATTTTATTATAGGTGCGAGACAAAAATATTACATTTATTTTATATTTTATGTAGGTATACCTATAATAGACAATACTATTATAAAGGATTAGTATCTTTAGCACATAAATAGTTAGGCACCTCAAGAACTTTCAAATTTGAAAAAAATAGTTTGTGTCGACAGCCGATATTCTTAACCTATACCTACCTAAACGGAATAAAAAACATAGGTATTTTAAAATACATTAACTTGAAGTATACTTTTGCTTCCTTATTTAAAAATTACAGAAAAATATAGTATTAGTAAATGATAAAAGGATAAAAAATTAAAGGATAAAAGAGAAATGAGCATACTTACAGGTTAATCACTCAGTATAAAGTATAAACTCATATAATGGATTTTTGCAATGATTAGCATTTACCCTATATTTTAGACAAGAATTTGGAGAATGGGGATTTTGATGTGGAGGACGAATGTTGAGGACGGTTTATGGATAAGTATAAATATAGTATTATATATTATATTATTATGTGTGTGTCCAACATTAAACTTTTCTTTAGAATTGAATAAATTCTATTAGATGACACCTAGATATAGGTTAGGTTAGGTTAGGTCCGAAGATATAGGTTAGGTCCGAAATCTCTCGGAGTTAATTTCTTAATTTAAATATATTTATATTTACCTAGTTATCGTTTTAAAAAACACACGTTTTATATTATAAATTTACTCGTGGACCAGAGCCCAGATTGAGAAGGACTGTAGGGGTTTGTGTAGGGAGACTGATATTTTCGTACAAGAAACATCTCAAAAAAGTACTTTTGACGAGATTTGCGAAATTGTTCTGAAAATATATAATGATATTATACTTTATACACGTCATATTATATAGATAGGTAATAGGTAGGTATAGAGGTATACCTATACTGCAGTGAAGGTTTTGATTATTTGCAAAGTAGCTGTTATTGTGAGGACACCTGTCACCAATACGCGATCGGAGGTGCATGATATATGTTATGCGTATATACCTGCATATTTATACGCGTATTCCAACTCCCACACTACATACTCACACATTATGTATTGTACTTATAGGCGTTACTATGTATATACTATATTGTATATTATGCCATGTCCGTGCACTCCAGCCAGCAGCCGCAGAGGGTCTCTGGAGAGTGTCCACATCGAACGTCGTGTTTACATATTATTATATATATTTGAAAACGAAAAAAAAGTGATGAAGTGCTCCCGGGGGTACGATCCAAACACATTCTTTATGGTATATTTTAAAATGTAGTGTTGTTTTGTGAGTGCATATATGTATAATATTATGTGTGTATAATATAATATAATATCGTATATTATTGTACTGCAGCAGTAGACCGACCGACGACCGCGGCGCCGGTCAATGGAGCTCGTGACCACTCGTTTTTTTTTTTTTGCTTATCGACTAGAGTACATCGTAATAATAAAAAAATTCTGTCGTTTTCATTATTGTGAGACCGGAGTGATTGATACAATAATCGTATTCACGCGCCCTAAAGTATAAAATATACATCGCATCCTTGTATTTTACACCGATGAGTATTATATTATGTTTTATTATATTTTATGTATAATGTTGAACGTGATCAATGATCGTATAAAACCGTAAATCATATTACAATATTATCGTTTTACACGAGTATATCTGTCTCGAGCTCAGCACATAAAAAAAACCGTTTAACATGAAATATTTTTCAGGAATATAATATATATGTAAGATACATTCACCGATATGAGTGTTTGAGTGACTGCCGATCTTATACAGAGCTATATTTTCGTGTTTGCTGTTAAAAATTGATTTTGTGTCGTCTAACTAAATTGCCACGTATAATCCATTTAGTTCCTACGTTATAGTGGAGTAATTAATTATGGATGGGGGGGGGGGTAGGGATAGATATTTACAACCCTTTTGAGGTTTTTAAGTACTTAAATACTTTATAACACATGACTACTGCAATGACATTATTCTGCAATACATTGCTGTGCGTATTGTAATGCAAAAATATAAATAATTGGTACCCAGATATTATTAAGAGGACGCCACACCCGCATGTGTTGTCTCCGTCTTACAAATGTACAACATAGCAAAAACTCTTTTGCGAGGGACAACTTTTCTCGCACCATATTTGTTGTAGAACTACCAAATTTTCATAGCACTTAAAGAAGAACTTTATCTGTGCAACAGCGTGCTTTTTTTTCAATAGCACCATCCAATCATTTTTATAAGCAAATTAAAAAACCAAATGTTTAGAAGCAAATAACTTGTATTGTATAATATATGTTATTGAAAAAAAGAGCACGCTGTTGCACAGATAAAGTTCTTCTTTAAGTGCTGTGAAAATTTGGTAGTTCTACAACAAATATGGTGCGAGAAAAGTTGTCCCTCGCAAAAGAGTTTTTGCTATGTTGTACATTTGTAAGACGGAGACAACACATGCGGGTGTGGCGTCCTCTTAAGACATTTATGTAACATTTATTTCATATATAGACCGACTCTTCCGTCTCACGTAAAATTGGTACAATATTATACGTTATAGGTATTAAATCCGAATGAAAGTAAAATATATATTTTAATAATGTATACTATACTCGTGTCTTGCAAGCAAAATGCAATACTACACGGTATAAGAGTAGGCATATAAAAAACGTTAACGTTTAGGCTGCAATATAGATATACCAGTCTGGTACAATATTATAGGTATAGATATATATTATATACCATAATATTTATTATACACATGTAGGTAATCTACCGTCATAATTCATAATAGTATCTTTATGCGTTTACTCTGTTTTTGCGTAACGATTTAAAGTTATATCATAACGTAGGACGTAGGTATACGCATAAGAGGTATATACTATAGGTATACGTATATACCTCCTACATTTTACTGCACATCACATGATATTGTAATTTTTAGCATCTATACCCATCGTGTAATGTTCAGAAAATATTAGTGTACCTGCCTACATATTTTTGAAACATTTATAGGTATTATTATTCAGTGGTCATTAGGTGGTGATATTGAAAAGGTTGAATTAAATATATAAATATGTATAGAAATAAATTAGAAATTTAACGGATGCACATAAGGCTACTTAAGCACCAGATTACGGTGGGGAGAGATATAAATTGGTTGTCTGTTGGAGTAATGCACTATGAAAAATGGGCGGCAATGAGAAATATTCGATTGAGGCGGAGATAGAGTTGGGGTAGCTACTGCGAAGTTGAGTTTATGAATAATGTTGTATTGTTTTGGATGCGAGGACATAATATCATGAATCTATATATATTTTTATCTCTCGTCAGTATACAGATACAAAATTAAACAATATAGACATAATTATAAACAATTTATATATAGTGTGTGGTAATTATTTTCTTAAAATTATGGGTAGGTATAACTAGAATATATAACTTACACATATTACACGCTCGTACTTAGAATATTATCTGTTATAAAATAACAATAATTTCATAATGTTTTCCGTAGGTACATTTTACATAAGTAATAAAATCACGATAAAAATAGATATTAAAAATTAGATGTTATTAAAGTAAAAATTGTACACGATTGCAATAGGACAGACATTATTATGTTAGCGCAGAGTATATAGCTATAGCTAGGTATATAGTATATATACCTATAGTATAATAAATTGATTGCTGCAACCTTTGAACCTCATGAGGTATGCACACTTCCATAATTCTTTAAGTATATAATTTTATATTTGAGGCTAAGACATTTTTTTAATACTGTGGATAATTAACCAGGTATAGAAGAGGCAATTTTGGTACCTTTTTTTTCTATCGATTACAATAATTGAATTGCAGTAGGGGGTTAGGTTAGTTAGGTTAGGTAGGGTACGTATACGTGTATACTATGTATTTTCATTTCATACCCAGCGGCATCGATATATAGTATAAGTACAAATTTCTATTCACAATACTGTTGGTTTAACATTATGTCATTATACAAACTCTTCCTTTATCTGATCATCAAAATAATAATAAGTAACTTTTAAAACTTTTCCAAACCAATAATATATTATTTTTTTCAGACGTGCTTTAAAACATCGTAATTTTGTGAATTTTTCTGTGAGTCAAAAATATAATAGTATTGTACAACTTTTTTAAGATGATTTTTATTTTATGAATATACATTTTTCAAAAATTGCTATTATCATCAACTTGAGGGAAGTTTCTAGTAGCAAATTAGATCAAATTTGAAATTGGTGATGTTAGTAGGTCGTAATATTGAAAATTATCAATTAAAATAATAAGTTAAGAAAGCTGCCTCACTCTGCACTTGAGCTTGCTAAATTTCAGGTTTCTATCCGTATATTTATGTAAAGCAATAAATATTATATTTCCAAACTATACAATTTATGTACAGATAAATATATATCATATATTCTTATATGCTGACTAAAAATAAATACCTATTATAATGGATTTTAATCAACAATCGTAACTATATAGTTACATAATATTACAATAATATATAGTTATAAATTTGTGTACTGCAATCTGCAGGTGACTATAACTAATGGACGGACGGACAGACACAACGGAAATATAAATAAGGTGTTCTAAACTAATGATTACAAATGTAAAACGAACATTTGTTATTTAAATATTATTATTAAATAATAAAAAACTGTTTGGTAATCTTGGTTACCAAAATGTTAGATTATTTTAGCTCCGATTTTTTTCATCGTATTGATAGTGGGTATATGCTTACAACTATGTAGTACTAATGAAATATTCATACTAATGAATTCAAATTTAACCACATCCAGTGCCTATACTTAATGATGAGGTGCACTCGACACCTATAAAGATCATCACACACTTCAATGTTGGCGGTAAATTGTTTCCGGGTTAATTTTACCACCACCACTGCAGTGTATGTAGAGCCTTTATTTAGGAGGGGGGGGGGTAATGGGGCTGCAGCCCGGGCCCCGAAGTAATTATGGGCCCCAATCCATGACTGTAATCATATATGCAGTCATAAACTTTTTATTTATATATCAATTAACATTAAATGATTACTAACTTATAGCATAATTTTATTTATATATTATAATATTAAAAAATAATGAATATAATAATATGATAAGGTCATGATTTAGCAAAAATAACTGAATTTATAATTTAAGTTAAGGGGCCAAACCAAAAAATTGGCCCTGGGTCCTAACATTTCTAAGTAGGGCTCTGCAGACTATGTGAGGGATCTTATAATTATTAATACTGTATACCACACAGATAGGCTTTTTTTACTGCTGTGTAGGTAAGTATCATTTTTTAAATACATTGAAATAGTTTGTGAGCGTTAATAATATTTTTTTAAGCTCAACTAATTATAATTATTAAAATATCAACCATAAAAATAATAGCAAGTAATTTTGTAACGAAAAAATATTTGTAGAGAATGCCACTAGATAATATAGGCGTATGTATTATTATAGGAAATTTATACAATTATTATATTATTTCAACGGTATAATAATATAATAATCTGTAGGTGTTTATATATAGTATAGTATTTTTAAAAAGCATGATCACAATTATTATTTTATCAACAGTTGTAATTAAAACATAATATAAACAATATTACTATAGATCGTTATCTTGTTTATTTCGATATTTTTATGAAAATAATCCTATACATTGATAAACATTATTTTAATTTATATCATACAGTAGGCACCTGGCACAGTATAATATATACACATAATATAAAGGTGGCTTGAAAATAATTATTACAAATTCATGCAAGTCATTTAATTTATATTTTAATTAGATATTTTCATTGTGTCACTTTCAAATACCCATTTGCAAAAGCTAATAATTTAGTAATAATTGAATATTATCTAATTAATGTCAATGCAATGCCATAAATAAATACTCATTAAATAATAATTAAAAATCAAAATAAATTATATAATATTTATCTGTGTCTATATCAATATAATAAATAATATTATTCAATATAGTACTTAACCAAAAAAGACATTTAGAGTACCTATATTCTCTAAACATATAGGTATAACCTGATAATAATATATTTTATAATATATAATAGCTCACTACACTAAAATTAATTAAATAACGATGAAATTATGGTTTTATCTATAAGTATAGGTATACTTTATTGTTATTAAAATTTGTTAGGCCAATAAATATTTAAATTTATTCAAATATGACATAAACAACGATAACAATACATGGAATTATACATTTTATGTATACTTATATATAGGTAAATAGGTATATAGTAGGTACCTATACATAATTATAAAAACATATAATAATTGGTCCCGGAACTTGATGCATTTTTATTTATTTTTTCTAATGTATATATTTGAGACATCGTCGTTACAGAAATTTGATTCATGGAATATAGAATTTAATGATAGGTACAATTTTTATTTTGCATTTTTTGCATATTTAGGGAATTTGTTGATTAATTTAATTAATTTAATAATTTTTTAGTATTTTTGGTGCATTTTATTAATTTTTGTACTTTTTTAAAAATATATATTTGCATTTCGCTTGTTGAAAGTGACACTTTATTGTAACACATCCAGTTTCCATTAGCTTGTCGGTTATCGGCATTCATTATCTTTATCATTGTTGTCACAATTTACGATTATTGAATAAACTGTAGGCATGCAGATATACTATTTTAGGTCCAGTCACACAAAAAAATGTCCCAAAAGTCGATCAACTTATTTCGAACTGCAAAAAAATATTTTTGAACCCTTAAATTTTTAAAAACGTTAAATCATTGTAAAGTAATTTTTGATATTTTTGTGGTCATTTTTTAAGACATTTTTTGATGTTTATATAAGTCATTTAAACATTTTTTTTTGTGTGCATTTATTAAAGACTTTTAGGTCGCAAATTCCGGGCCCTAATAATAATCAATTAATATAATATATTAAAAATAGTCAATATTTAATCGGGGACGATGGAACGACAATGTAATTTATAATCAAATAAATATATATAGGTAATCGATAACGGTCGATTGACATATACAATATACATATCTCAGTCATATTCGTGTACATAATATAATACCACCAATTGCCAAATATTATCAAGATGTACCTAACCATGGCGTGCTCACGGGGGGTGGGGGGGAGTTGTTCCTGTTGTTTAACCCCCCCCCCATCCATTGACCGTTTTTAAGTGCAGTGATAACCCCCCTATATATGTTCCTAAAAATTATCCACAAGCCCCTCCCCCCCATTGAAATTCCTAAAGGCGCCACTGTACCAGATATATAGGTGTGTATACATTTATCATATTTATCATTTTATAACGTAAGTCTTGCTCTACATATTAGGTATTTATATCTATCGGTACATCGTATTATATTATGCATATAATCTAGAAATTCGCTAAACTAAAACGGGGTGAAAAATAATGCACCGGGATGTTTGGACCAATTTACATGATTCATGATCCCGGTGCAGGATAATGTGGGTTAATTTCAAACCGGTCTAGTTTAGCGAATTTCTAATATGTTTATTATAGTATCGACCCCATAATATAATATATTATTTTATTTTATATATTCAGCGGCAAAGACAAAACAATCGCATGTTTGCATTTTAAAATAATGTTAATAATAATAATAATATTATAATGATGCTTATTTTGCACTCTGTCTCAAGCCTAGGGAACGGCGCGCGCGGTACACGCCCATGAGCGACGCAGTCGACCAATGAGAGCGTGCCTTGCCGACCGGTTTCCGCGACGTTAGTACGGCGGGCGGGGTCGGTGCACAGCGCCGCCGACGCACCGGCCGACGGAGCAGTGTTCGTTTCACGGGCGGTAGTGTACGTTTTGCGGTCATCGCGCGAGTTCCATTCGCGACGCGCAGTGGTGTATGTTATCGACTCAGACACAGACACATATGTAAACATATTTTTATTCGATTTAATTTTTCGTTCGGTCATTAATCATCGTTATCGTTTTTCGTTCATTCATAATCGTATTATCGTTTTTCGTTTTCCGTTCATTCATTTATTGATTCATTCATTCGGTTTGCGACTCCAAGACGATATTTGGAAAATTTCACGATGTCCGTGTCCACGTTGAATATGACGCCCTACTTCACCGGATACCCGTTTCAAGGTAAAGGAAAATTACAATATTTTTAGGCCCTAACACTCGTACCACCCTCACTCTCGACGCTGTTACATATTATTATAATATATTATAGACACCTATATTATATTTGCTATAATTTACATTATATACCTTACCCGATTTGCACCCTGCAATATACCTATACATCATGATCATATCTACCTATAATTATACGCTCGTCCGAATTTCTTTACTCTGCATTTATTCATATTATAATATACCTATACTTACCTATTATAAGTCTTCTAAACAATTTCGTTTTTTGGGGCGCAATACAGGCCAGGGCCGCATGAACCAGCTCGGTGGCGTGTTCATCAACGGACGGCCGCTTCCCAACCACATCAGACTGAAGATCGTCGAAATGGCCGCGGCCGGTGTACGCCCGTGTGTCATATCTCGGCAGCTCAGGGTTTCGCACGGATGCGTGTCGAAAATCCTCAACCGGTACCAAGAGACCGGAAGTATACGGCCCGGCGTGATTGGCGGTAGCAAGCCTAGGGTGGCCACGCCGGACGTGGAGAGACGCATCGAGGAGTACAAGAAGGCCAACCCTGCCATGTTCAGCTGGGAGATCCGCGACAAGCTCGTAAAGGTGCGTTTACATTTATATGACTATCTATATACCTAATATGTATAGGTAAAGCCGCAAAGGTGTGGTATCTGGTGTATATGATATATATATATATATTAAAATTCAAACTAAATGTGGAACTAATAATATTGTCAAATGCTCCAAATATACACACCTTAGGTATATAGTTATATCGTCCATATGTTCACGCAAAACATTCAAAAACACGATTTCGAAAATAAGACTATAATTTGATTATTATAAGGCTGTACAAACTTAGAATGTTTCCATTTTTTCACTTTATTTTTTAATTCTATAATTGGGGTATTATATTTGAATTTTTCGCCTGAACGGCTGAACGTGGAGTTATAATAATTATACTTAAGTGGGTACTTACCTATTCATTTATTTTAGTCATATACATATACATATATATATATATATATATATATATATTAAGATAAATCAGAACGTGTATATATACCATAATATACCTACAGGCTAAAAACAAACGTGGTGATACAGAAACAGTAAAGATTGCTTCCCGATATTTCAATATATATATATATATACATATATATGTAGGGTGGGTGGTGGGTCATTAATTACAGATTTCAATAAAATATAATAATATACATCTTAAGTTTGTTTATGATATATAATATAGGTTTGTTTCCCCGTTGTGTATCCCCTATATAGGTATTTGGTACATATATTATACTAGAGTTAATATTTATTTTTATATATTAACTATTTGTTATAATATTAAATTATTAAATAAATATGACATGTTAAATATTATAATATATTCACTGCCGTTAAAGTCTCTAGACATCAAACGCACTCGCAAATATAATATAAAATCATAAAAATATCAACGTTCAGGTATATATCTACCTATACAGTCCGTACATGCGTTTGGGATCAATATGAAGTAATTCAGTTATTTGAAAATAATAGGTATTAAACCAATATAATATTAATTATATACATTGCGACGGTAGATAAAATTATTACAAAATATAACGAATAGTAATGAACAACGCCATTTCAATATTCATACATATATATTGTATGCCTTATTTGTGGACATTTATTAGTCAAGTTTTATCAATAATAATAATATATATACATGATACATGATACGAGTATACGACATATAAGATGAAATTCAGCAATATTATAATATAGCATTTTAGAATAAGATATTTTATAATTTATTATATAGATCTAAAAATGTAAATACTAAAATCAGTGTTTGTGACGTAATACTCTTTATCTATTTGTTTTTAGTTAGCATATATTTGACTATTTAAGTCTATTCATAATTTAAATATAAAAGGATTAACTTTAGCTAACTTTCACTCAGTTTTGTGTATAATTATATATAATATAATGAAAAAATGTATATTATCTATAATAGGTACCTAGGATATATAATATATATAAGATTTTAAAAACGCTTTTAAAAGTAACTATAAATAGTGGAATTCTATATAATGATACGACTAAGTATATAATATATTCACGTTTGATATAACTAAATAATTCGTTTTTAATTTTAAATCTTAAATTCGTACGCTATGACATGTTATTGTGAAGCCGATTTTGAATTTATTATATTATATGAATTACACTAGTTTTTAGGCGTATTAAAAATATAAATATTTTTCTTATTATCCCAGCAGGACGGTATTTGTGACAAAAACTCGGCCCCGTCTATCAGTTCCATCAGCCGACTACTGCGTGGCGGTAGAAGGGACGAGCTGAAAAACCATTCAATCGACGGTATTTTGGGTAAGTCTCAAACGATGATCTATATGCTCGCGTACATTATTATATTCTGTTGCGTATACTTGTATATAATCTGTACCTACGTGTATATATATGTATTGCTTTATTCTATATATAATATATTACACATCACCACAAACCGCACGCACAAAACACGCGCGCAGAGTAGGTATTTACCTACCTGCGAACAAGATGAATGTGTAAATAACGGGTTTTAAAGGGAAGAAGGAAAAAAACTACCTAAACGTCCACCCTCGCCGATTATTGTTACGTCTCAACTCTATCGCCTCCGCCACCGCCGTGCGATGTGCGCGCCTTATATCATAAGTACGCATATATATATATTATATTATATACGCTTTGGCTACTTGATGGCTACCGTAGGGAATACCGTTAGCCGAAAGGATATATAAACCATTATTGTCGAGAACGGACTACGAAAAAAAAAAAAAATAAGAAAAGGGGCGAAGAAAGCGGTGAAAGAATAATGTGCATAATACTATAATATATTATTATTATGAATAGCGAAAGGCGTGTCCGCCGCCTCGCGTGAAGTGCGTGTGAGAATCGCACGGCGGCGACCACCAAGGGTTTGGCTACCACAGGGGTTTTGGTTAACACTTTTCTACAAAAAAAAAAAAATTCACGGCCGTACAATATTTATCACCTATACGCGGGGTGGTCGAACACGGGCGTTTACGACCATAATATATTATAATACACCGGCCGCGGCTACCACTATAATGCTGCTTTAACATTATTAGGTATATATTGGTATACCTACGTAAGATATACATATTGTACTCTGTAGCCTTCGACGTTCAGGTGCACCTTACATAATATGCGAACGTACCTATGTCGTATATATATTATGTTATATTTTGGAAATTGTTTTTTTTTTTTTATATAGTCTTAACATTATATTATTATCATCGCAGTATATTATAATATTATTATTATGTTAACGCGTTATTCGGATTCGTCTAATAATAATCATAATACAGCAACGACTGCAGTTAGATATTATTATAATTATGTAATGAAAATCGAACGAGAACGACTCGAGTTTTTCGGTAAACGTGACGTTTATAATTTTTTTATATCTACGGACATCGGCAGCTTCAGAAGAACCCGTCTCCGCGGGGTGTCCCCTAATGTAAAAGGCTTGCCGACACGTAAAACCCGTTTAATTCGCCGTAATTTAAAAATGGATTTTTCTCCTTCAAAGCTGGCTGGCCCGCACACCTTATATTATTATTATTACTATTTTATTTTTTTTTTTTACATATTGGATTTAATGTCAACTCGCCAACACACTCGCGAGTTATTAGCCCAGTTTAATCGCTACCCACCGCGGCCGCCGAATAGGTTAGGTTTGTGAAGCAGGCGATGCTCTGTTGCTGTTAGGCATATATTATGTAGGTACTCTGTTATTCGTTGGTGATGATACAATTTATATATTATTCAAATACTTTATATAATACGGTATTGTTGTTTATTTTCCTCCGCCACGATATAAGCCCGTGAAAAAAATTTGAAAATTTACCGCCTTGGAGAAAAGGCGTGTCTCGCAAGTGAAGCGTTTTATTGAAAAAAAATAAAACGAAAAACTTCTTCTGTATATTCATTATTAACATAATATTATAATGTCTGAAAAAATAATACCCCACCAGATTAAATCGTTACTCTCCTCGTAAATAAATATGTGCACCTGTGTACTCTTACTATAAACATCCGTTTCTTTTTCAATCGTATCTACCTAGCGCGTAATATTTCTGAGTCGTGATTTCTTATTTAACTATTTATAATATTGCAGGCTATATTATATATTATGAATTATAATGCATTACGCTTATAAATCGTTTTTTAAATTTTTATCTGCTATGTCTACGATTTTTTATCACATTTGTGAATTATCACTATAAATAATTGCAATGACGCTTTCGACTGCGGTCAAAAAAAGTATAATATAGTACTTTTTCCGTCACACAACACGTGTAAAAATGAATTTATATCGCCTGTGTTTCAACAGTAGTTGACATGTCATCATTATTCACGGATATAATTATCGTAATAATAATTAACGGAAGCCAATGTCGATTAAACACTAATATAAAGTAAATACTGTAAATTAATCATGTATATAGCCATATAGGTATTCAATAGTACTCAATCGTCTCAATCATAATATATAATGATAATAATCTGTTGATCTTATATATATTATATGCATATTATACTAGGTGATTTATATAGGTATTGGTATAATGGTATGTCGTATGTAGATTGTAGATATACTCACTATTGTCTATTTCAAAAAGTTTCGACTTTTTTGAAAATTGTTTTCTTATAATATAATTTGATGTCATTGCAAAACGACAATAATAATTATTTATAAATAAAATTATAATTTTGAATTTTTTTTATCGTAATAAATGTTTAATTTCTTACTTTTTTGACGGACAACATTTTCAGTTTCATAATATTCTTAACCCTAAGTAGAATATTTTTTAGAATAGTTAGGTATTCGATGTGCACAAAAATCGATTTTTGAACGATTAATTAATTAAAGATTAGATGAGCAGAGCACTGGACCAAGTACGCGTCTATACTCGTTATGCCTTCCCTTGTGTCACTCTACTGTGTAAATTAATCAAGACTTTTCAGAATAATGAATGTAGACATTAATATCGATCACCTTGTATATTATACCTGACTTTAGTAGTATACAAAATCAGTGCAACTGCGCATAACAGGCTAACTATTTTTAAACTTGTTTAAAAAAAAAAAATAAAAACCCATACCAAACCAGTAATTTTTGTATAATTCCTCCGATAGTCGCGTAGTTTAAAATATGAATGCTCGGTTATATCTATATAGTAAGTACCTACACTTATCTATGTTTAGCCGAAGCAATTTACGACTGCTTTTATATTAATAATACGCTCGCGCTAATATTCTCGTGTGGTACATCAACTGCGTTATTTAACGGTGACCAGCAACGACGAACGTACAATCTCGCTAAATAATAATAATATTGTGCGGGAAAAACACGAACGAATTTAGATTTTTGTGTTTTATCATTAAAGTAGGTACTTCGCAAACGACGACGATTGCTGGAGCAGCGGTGGCCGGTGAGACTTATCTGCGTGTATGTACATTATTATGGTGCTGTACTAACTATATATACATTTACATTTTAAATAGATATCATCGTCGCGGGCCCGATGTGACGCCGATAACAATTTATCAGCAGACATTTTTTATTTCGTTTGTAATCCGCCTCCGATTTTAGGTATAGCCACCTATAATATAATATTAATTATTATTGCCGGTGTACACTGCTCAAATTGTTTATAACAATAATTATTAGTATTTCTCATGCATCGACCTTATCTCTGGAGAGTGGGCGGCGGCGGCGGCGGCGACGTACGAGTTCTGTCTGAATAAAAACAATAAAAATAACTTTTTCTCAGTATGACGTATAAATAATATGTGTTATGTATATAGGTACCTGATAAACATTATATATTATTATTATACAGTCGCCCACACCGCGCCGTTGTTGTGACTAAAAACCGTTTTAAGAGTTATTATCATCCGTGCAAAATATAATATTATATTATACGCGATTATACGAAAAGCAACGACGCATACAACACGAGTCCGAGTGACATATCACATAATATACAGGCGTATATTGGGTGGGAGACTTGGGGAGAGGGCTTAAGTCCTCCCGGGAAGATTTATTCATTTTATATACGACACGTCTTATACGCGATATTAATAAAGATTTATAACGTAATATTAAAACATTTAAATAAACATATTATCGTCATTTAATATTTATTTATTTACTTTACCCATATGGCTGTACAATAATAAGTTTGAAGGGGGTCAAAATGTAAATTCAACTTTCAAGGTTAAAGTTCCGTTCAAGGGGAAAATGTCATTTCAACAATTTGGACAAATATCTGCCAACGAGTCTGTGAATCGAGATAAATCAATCGAAACGCGTGGCCTATATTATATTATAGTAGTTTTAATACGATTTGTACTCGGCAGTCGTTTTGTGGCGGCGTCGCGCGCGTGTGTATATACTTACCTAATAATAATATACGCTGCAGCATAATATGTGAGCCTCGGCGGCTTATTGCCGACCGGACAATATTATATACACATCACACGCACATTTACGATTTCGGGCCGCCCAACACTTGGCGGTATCATCTTTAATAATAGATTCGGTGGTTGAGATTTTTTCGATTTTTATTTTTTTTTTATTACCATTAGTATTTAGTATTACAATATTATTATAACATAATATTATATAGGTGGTATGGGCCGGTATACTCGACATCGGTTATTATGTAAATCGTTCTCGTAGATAAGACGCGCGCTGCGGAACCGGACTCGGCTCGGGGTTGGGTAATTACTCGAAAACGGGTAAAAGAGAGGATACCCAACACACACACACATCCACACTCTCACACACACAACCACACACTCACACACACTCACACACACATGCATACATATTACATACATACATATACACACATGCAGTGAATATCATACCAACGCGACGGACATACAACGACCGTATAGTTTTGCGCCCGGAGCACGTTAGATGAGGTTAAATGATTTCCTGGACGGCGGTGCGCGCGTTCGCGATCGTTCCAAATGCGGGAATATAGGTAGGTATATCGGTAACAATAATAATAATATTATATTAATAATTATTATTATAATACACTGCTGGCGACGCGTGATTGAACGTACGGTATTTGTTAACACTGTCAAACAGTGAGACGTGAAATCAATCAACTCGCGGGCTTATTATCATTTGCATATCGCATATAATATATTATGGGTCCGGAGATTTCTCGTAAATCTACCTACCTACCTACCTACCTAGTACCTGCCTATAATACAAACACACACAATATTATAATAATATCACGTCCGTACGGGCTGCGTATAATATTATGTGTATATAGTATATATTCCGATCGTTCATTCGTTCGTTATATTCGTAATGGGCGCATATGCACGTATACTAATAATACGTAAATACTAAATGTGCATACCTATATAATAGGCGTTGTATGCCTACACACGGTCCAGCTATAAAATAAAAATGCACATTGGACATACAGCGTAATAGCATTTTGGCATTTTGCAGGTAGCGCGCAAATCGTCATAGCCGGTAGGAAATACCCTCAGATTTAGTATAGGTACGTGGAAATTCTATGGCAGTAGGTCCCTATTACCCACAATATATGCATAATATACAAGGTGACCCTACACCAAAACAATGGTACTGTGTATACCCTAAGGTATAATGAGAAGTACATATATTATAATATCACAAAAGTGATCCAAATAAAAAATGCATATTAAACAATGTAGGTACTTACCACATAATTGATACTTATTATCAGGTATATTTATTATTTATATAGTTACTTTAAATCGTCTAGAGTATTGACTCAAGTAGGAAATAATATATCACCTTATAAATTATAATATATTTGTCGGATAAGCTTTTATACGATAGTAATTATTCCCTGACTGTCTCGATTTGGTACTAGTGTAAGCCATCAGATGCGACGAAGTTGGCACGAAAAGAGGGGCGTGAAATTATATTGTACACAAATCTACAATAATACGAACGCTTTATAATAAACTGTTATAACAGCTCGAATGTCATAATGTGTGTACGATTGTTGAAACTCTTCTTTTTCGGTTCTGTTCAAAGGTCCTAGCAGCGCCGACGATTCTGACACTGAATCGGAACCTGGTTTCCACTTGAAACGCAAACAGCGCCGGAGCCGAACCACGTTTACTGGCGAGCAACTCGAAGACTTGGAGCGCGCATTCCACAAGTCCCAGTATCCAGATGTGTACACCAGAGAAGAGCTGGCCCAAAAGTAAGACTTTTTTTATTAACTAATCTAACAATATTCAAACGTTATAGAGGATTCTATGAACACAAAAGTAAGACATTTTTGTTCGGAATGAGGTTATATGGTTCTAACGTTTCATATTTATATTGGCTTTGATGTGTTTACCCTTATGTTTGTCGGAAACAAATCCACGTTAGTATGAAAATTTGGTTAATGAACGCGGTGACCTGCGCTGTGATTTTTTGCTGTATCTATATATTATTAATTTCAAATTTCATTATCTAAAACAGAATATTTGTCTAAAAAATTCGACGTTTATAAATTAGGATTTCGCTTTCTATATAGATAGTAGATACATATTATATGTATAGAGATAACTCATTCGTATTATAATGACCTATGGAATTACATATTAGGGGTTCACCAAAACATCTAACTTAAACCAAACTAGTATATTAAAGCTTTAGCACAAAAATATAGGAGTGCATAAAAATTAATAGTGGTGACGAGAGCCGGCGAAATTCTTGGAGCCAACATCACGTCATATTATCTTATACCTAAATTATAACCCTGTATTATTTTAAACGCACCGAGAAAAGGGGAACGTAATGAAATAAACCGAATAATAAGGGGCGTACTGGTGATTCGTCGAAACGGTCTCGGGAGGGTATCTATTAGGCACATATTATTTTAATACATATACGTCATATGCAGTGTGTGCGCGGTGGTAATTGCGGCTGACGGCGTCTCGTGAAAGTGAATATCATAAGCCGCCGCACACCACGCGACTATCTCACGATCGGCCCTCTGTATATACTCCCCACCTGTAAAATACGACGACGACACAAAGGTCACGGCGTGCGATCGAGGTCTTTCCAGGGTTTTCGGGGTTCGTGAAAACTTTCAAACGGCAATTATTTCGCAGACAGACAGACACTGCACGTCATGTCCAAGTCGTGTTTTTCCGGGTCGAGAGATGTGTCACTGATCGTGTTTTTTTTTTTTTTGCCATTTTCATTACGACTTACCTATAGTGATAATTATTGTTACGCATACGTCGTTCGGACGTATCAGACGAGAGGAGGTCAGTAACGTGCGTGCCTAATCTAGGCTGTGACTATATATGACGTGTGAAATTTCGACCGAATCGTCTTCCTAGACTGCAATTGCTGCGTATTATAATATTATGTTGCGCGCACACACTTTCCAACATTTCGAATTTTTCGAACATCCCTATATCCGTAATGTCTCTTTTAAATATTTCGAAAATATTAATGACTTGGCGCTATCCATTCAACGGTCTATATCGTATAGAATTTAAATTCTGGTCAGCATATATTATATGAATGAAAAATTGTTATTAGGTACGAATCACGCATAGGTACTGTGAGATGCTATGTCTAATCAGACGCATCAGATCGTATACCTAAATACCTAATATATTGTCATATATATATTTTGTGTATCGGTACTTACCTAACCGCGGTTCTGTTTTGTTTTCTGTCTCCAGAACCAAACTCACCGAGGCCAGGGTGCAAGTGTGGTTCAGCAATCGCCGGGCTCGTCTCCGCAAGCAAATGGGCACTCACCAGCACATGAACGCCGCTGCAGCGGCAGCGTTTAACCCGGCCGCGGCGGTCGTGAGCCTCTCGGCCGGCTCGTTCCAGTCCTCGTCCGGCAGCCAACACGGAGCTCACGGCCAGTATGGTGGCCACGACCATCACTCGACCACCGCTGCGTCAAACTTCAATTCGCCCCAAGGTAAGCACACTGAGCGCGATTTTATACATTTCTCGGCGGTATTATATAGGGCCCTACTACAATATAATAATTGTTGCGTTTCCGAGTTTCTATGATTTTTTTCTACTAGATCATAGGCAACCTACATAAATTAATATGATTCCCTTTCGACCGAAACATCGAACGTTTTTAAGACATTGATTTGAGATTTCAATCATTTCTGCAGTAACAGTGTCAAGATAAAATTAATGACCGCGGACGATAATATTATATTAATATCTTATCGCATATTTATCTTGTAAACATGTCGTGTATTGTGCGTGACGATCACGGTTTACGATAGACTATCTTAAACCGTGGTGACGATGCAGGCATAGATGACGCGTTTAAGTTTTGTATGATTTGAAATATACTTACCCACTTCAAAATTTAAAGTAATAAAATCATCATTAATTGTTATCGTCAAAACACTCGTCGTGCAAACCAAAAACAAAATAAAATAAAATATGTGGTGCACAATTTCGCATAAACACCGCTCAGCGATACATAGGTACTATAAGTGCACAACAAGCGCACATTTAGTTAATTTTAATAGAGCAACAATAATATGCTTGAGCCCAATACACACACACTTGGGAATAATATGACGCGAGTGTACAGGCATTATATTATACATACCGGTAATATACTGCGCGGGCGCGAGCGGCCATCACGGAAATTACACGGTGCGCGACGATTAATACACACCGCGGTAATGTTTTAATGGGTATAATATTATATATTTTATACTCTTTGAAGTTTGGCCGTAATTTCGACGTGTACCGCCGCCGCCGCCGTAATAATAACCGTGTTCGGGCCAGCGCGAGAGGTGAACTCGCGATCATACGCATATATAGCTGGTATGTATAGTACGACCGAACACGAACCGGGCCGGAAATTATACGAAACCTACCGAGCACGTATACACATTTATACATAGGTAGGTATTATATTAATATAAGCGCACACGCGGGGACGCTCATCGTGAGTGCGATTTTCATTTCTCATTTAATTCCGTAAACGAAATCGCGTACCTACGTGTTATTTCATTATATAGAATATAATATATTATGTGCATCTACATAATAATATTATATAAATAAGTACCTCCGCGGCGCAAGCACACGACAGCGACAACAAACAATTTTAATATAAAACGATAAAAAATAATATTCTAGTCGAGCGGCCATCATCGCGTCCGTATATCATATAAAATATTATGTAGATATACATGTGTTATAGGGGGGAAGAGGGGGATGAGAAAAATCGTTTTATACAGGATATGCGTATATTATATATTTAGGGCGACGATGCCATTTTTACGCTCCCCTAGTCGTCGTCACCTATATAATGTAACACGTTATGCGTCCGACCCCGCTCAGAGTGCACCCCGGCCATTTCCCGAGCACAAAACTACCCCTTCGCCCCAGTTTCTTCACCCCGCTGATTTTTTCCGTCGTTTTTTGCTTCCGCAGGGACTTCCCACGGCACGTGGCCCACCGCCGCCGCCGCCACTGGATACTATCCGGCGACTTCCTGCAACTACGGGCCAGGCGGCAGTGGCGTGAACGGCGGTACGTCCGCCGACGCCATGTACCACCACCCGCACCACGCGCACCACCAGCACAACAACAATAACAACAACAACGGTGGCGCTTCGTATTCGCCTCAGGGAACTGCGGTCGACCATCATTCGTTGGGATGGACAAAGCCCAACAAGGACGTGACAGCCGCCGCTACTTGGAGCCCGGACAATTACTCGTGAGTACCTATAACATCGTAACCTATATTATATAAGTAGACGAGAACAGAGAAAAAAATTGTCTTATTTTACCTACAGTAGCTATTGTCGAGCAAACCTGCTTTGTAGGTGTTTTGTGTTATGTGAATATAATATAATATTATTATAAACACTTAAAACACTGATCCAGTGGTGGCTCGTGGACTTCTTATAGGTATTACGATGGCTAGAGCCTGGTATATTTGCACAGGTATATTAAAAAAATTCTTGGGGCAAAAAAAATATATAAAACTCACAAAACACAAAGAATACTGTTTCTTCATTACATAATCATGTTATATTTCTTTATTATCGTGACTACAAAACACGTAATTGTATAATGTTATGACTTATGAGGATGCCATAGAAATACCATACAAATCGACTTGATAAATTCTTATAGAATTATAACATGAGGTACACCATTTTTTTTTTCGTACTTCTAACTAATCGACAGATTAACGTAATTTAGTACCTATATGAGGCATCATTTTTTCATGACGTATATTTTTTTACTACCGTCCCCAACTATTTTGAGTAACAGCGCCACAGTTGTTTGTATTATCTGCACATCCATAAATGTCCTGATATATAATGGTTTGTCCAAATTTTTTTTTAGTACAGAATAGTAAATATAAATATGACATGATATAAAGTATAATGGGCTCCACTGGGCCAGCTTGTGTGGGGGCCCATACAGTCATACTTATATAGGCTACATCATTGATCAAATACAAAGAATTGTTAGTCGATAAGGATTTATATTTTTTTCCTTCCCTGCATTCTCTCTAGGTATGGAGTCGAGCCTCCACGGATAAATAGTGATGATGATGGTTGGGGCATCATGTCTCCCGCACTTTATTATATACCGAGTAATACGTGTAATTCACAAAATATCTAATCAGACTTGAACTGTGTTTTGACTCGTACAATGATATAATATGGGGATTACGACGAGGGTCGGAAACAATTATCGTCCGTTGCCGTGGCGGTGGAGGAGTCATTACATTATTAAACTTAAATAAAACAATTTCTAATTAGATTACCCGTGATTTGTTTCGTTTTTTCCCCTTTTTACTTACTGCTCTTCTTAACCACCGCCGCCGCCACTGCCGTCACCGCCACTACTCGTGAGTAATGGTGAGAAATTAATATGGTTCGCCGTAGAAATTACGGACCGCCGCCGCGTATGAAATGGATTAAAGCCGATAAATCAAGATAATGAAATTTTTTTTCTCTCTGGCCCGCGTGTAGATATAGGTAGGTACTGCAGGTACGGCGCACGCGTATATACTGCAGCGTAGGTATGTACAAAATATAATATTTTCCCTCATTTCGATCGGTCAGTTGAAAAGCACTTGTCATTAGATTCCGTGTGTATTACCACCCATGCTGCGGCAGTCGGTCTGTTGCAGCGGCAGTCTCGCGGGTAACCGGTGACTTTTACAAATCGACTATATTATATTATTATATATATACACGCTTGTACCTATCGCCGAGCGCTGGAATAATAATAATAATGACCACGGTGTGCGCATATATACCTATATGTATGTAATTCATTAGAACGAAAAAATAAAAAATTATCTCTTCAGAACTTCAGAAGCCCTCCGGTTCGCATTCATTACGCCACGCGTCAGTGATGTTGTCGAGGCTATAATATTATTATACATCGTATGTTATACCTACCTACGTGTATAATAATATAATATTATTATATTATGCAGTGGCGATCGTCAATTTTCCGATTTCTGTTTTTTATTTTTACGTCCACCGAAAAAATAATGATTTTGCGATGTCTACGGTATTAGCTCAGAGTGTACGCCGCTGATATCATATGATATAATATATAATAATATATAATATAAAATGCATCGTACCATGTAAATAGTGCAATACTGCAATCTGCAGAAACACGGGATGACTACGACTCTTGCTATAATACTGCATCATCTTGATGACATTTAGATACTGCTTTTCTTCCGAAAATAACGGGGTTTGGATGTAGATATTCAGGTGTTCGGAATGAAAGATTTAAATAAACATTTGCGTGTTAATTACCGTTATTTTCCGGGTAAAGTAGACCTGGCTACTAGACTACAATATTATAATATATTATATCAACTCATAAAATATTATTACGATAAACCTAACTGTATGATTATATTATTAGGCGTACTTATAAAATTATCATTGAATAAATAAAGATAATAGATAAAGACACCAACGATGGTTTAATTTCTTAAAAAGTCATAACATAATATTATTATCCTTTGTATCTGCCAATAATTAATAAAATGCTAACCACAAGTTCACATTAAAAGGACGTTACGCACGCATATCGACGTCTTTTGTCTCCGACTAATAAACATAGGTACAGCATACAAAACGTGTGCTCTGCTCTGCGGAAACAAAACTTGTGGGTGTAGCGAAGGAGAGACTTAACACGTAATACTATTATGTCACATAACATTTTTATAATAAAAAAATAATAGCGGGTTGGGGGTTCCGGTAAATTAGGGTGTAAAATCTTGTATTATTATAACTATCAAACTTTCGATCACAACTCGAAGTCGTGCAGTGTGCTCTGGATTTCAAAAATGTAATTTCATGTTTTATTTCGCAGGTTCTTTGCCGGCGGCAACACCATATACGGGTCTGGTTCCAATTTGGCTCCGCACTCGGCAAGCGAAGCCAAGTCTGGCTATCCATACTTCGGTCAACTGTCCCAAATGGACGCCATGTGTGGCAGGGTGCATTAAACTGCATTAACTGCAGTGGTGGAGGCTTTTATTATATCGGCGTAAGAGACGTCGTGCCGTTTTCAAACTCGTCCCCTTTCCTTTTCAGCAATGTATATTATTGCAGTGTTTTCTCTCGGCGAATCCGATCCGCAGCAATATAAACTACGCAAGAACATATTTTTATTCGATCATAATGTTATATGAATATTGTATATTATTAAACTATTATTATTATTATTACTATTATTAGCAAATATTATCATTATTATTTTATTGTAAATATATACAAAACTAACGTCTAACGGTATAGTAAAACTTAACGCGTATACCTATATAATACATTGTAACTATATATAGTATTATAATTTTACACTAAAAATGTTTTTTTTTTTTCTTAAAAAGGTGCACAGCGCAATTCGTATTGTGCATATTATTATGTAGTTTTAAAAAGAGTAAAGATAAGTTTTACAAAAAAAAAAACATTGTACATTATTTTCATATAATATAATATTATAATATTATGTAAAAAAGATCCAGCCAGTGTTATATCATATTATGTCATACACTCTATATATTATATATTATATCATGTACATTATATTATATATACTAATAAAATCGTCGCCGATACGTGTTTATAATACATTTACGTTTTCTTTTCATTATTGCGCAGTGTGTAATGCGTATTGTTGTGGACGTACATAATAAAATAATATTATTACAAAGACGACGACGACCGAAACTGACCGCTCGCCGGCAACGCATTATTGTGTCGTCGACAGGTCCTCCTCGTCCGGCCGATGACGCGTATTTTACCGCGCCGCCGTGTACTTACAGTGTGACAATTTTTGAAAAGGTTGGTGCGACCCAAAAACTGAATACTCACGTACAAACCACTATATATTTATACACATAACATAAAGTGGTGGTTATCGGCGTCCGTTATTTAGGAAGTCCCTCGGCAGCTGATGCGCAAAGAAAAATCACATTTTCGATTGCGTGCTGATGACGGCGTCTGCGTGTGCGTTCGAGTGTGGTGTGCGGTGGTCGAATTTTACTTATTTTAGATGAATAATTGCACCCGAGTCAGAAAATAATAACTCGTTACGATCATTATATAAAACGTATTTATTTAGGTAAAACAAAGTTTTAATATTAAAAAAAGTTTTTCAATGTTTATTGAAGTTATACTTCTTTACGCACGGTAGTGAGGAAAAGAAAAGCGAACGGGCGGCCGTACGAACGCGAAAGCGTACATGTCCGTAAATAAATAAATATTGTCATGGTAATGTTGTTTTATTATATATTATAATATATATATATATCTGTATATATAAAACAGTAAGCTGGATTGACTGCTATCAACGCACAGCTCAAACCATTGGACGGATCTGGCTGAAATTTGGCATACAGATAGCTATTATATGATGTAGACGTGCGCTAAGAAAGGATTTTTCGAAATTCGCATTTTAAATAGGTGCTCAAACAGGGACATTGAGATTCAAGATGGAAATTGGAAATTTTATTTTTATTTATTAATAGTTGCCATTGGTTACAGTCTACATTAGAAATTAGCATCTATTTATTGGTTGCCATTGGTTATTCGGGCAGATCAGGTACAAGCTTGCATCAAATCAAATTATTGAACATTGCCTACCAGGGTGGCTGAGTTGCACTTACCCCAGCAAGTTACACCCAAAAGGAGTTCAACAATCATAATTTTTTTAAGAGTCGTGATTTTTTACGAGCAACCAAATTTGTTATATTAATCCACCGTATTATATCAAAATAAACTTGGTATAACTTTGATAATTTAGAGTTAAATCATACACTTCCGTACAAACAGAACGGGGTCCGCGATCTACCGCAGGTAGATTGCCTACCTGATAATGTACTGCTGCGATTCAGAATTTTTATTCCAGGCAACGGAAAAGATAAGATAAATTTTGAACACCATACACCGAATATTGAATAACGAATTGAACAAAGTTTTAGTCATAACTCATATTGAGTTGATACATTTAAAGGGCGACGAAGTGCACTGGATCAGCTAGTATTATATATTATAATCGGGCCATACTAATTAATATGAATAATTAATGATCGATTATTATTTATTTTTATTATTATTATTAGTATTCACTCACAAATCTATTGTCTGGATAAAAACAATACTACAAACAATTATCCATCGATCTGTCGAATAAAAATATAAAAAAAATAATAAAACTATCAATTATAAATAATTCCGGATACTTCTTCTCATTTTTTAAATTAATTAATATTTTTTTCTTTCTTTTTCACTCACTCACGTGTACCATTCAAAAGAAGTTTAACTTCCAGCGCGCGTACTGGTAACACCACACATGGTTTTTTCTTTATAGTATAGTTTAAAATTTAGTATTTTTTTTAAAAATGTATACATTCAAAATACACCTACTACATACCTAGGTACCATAACCTACGTTTATTTCTAAGTAAATCGGTTACGTCTCGTAATAACTATATTACATTATGACATCGTACGATTAGAGTACATCACCCGTTTCGGTTACCCGAGTGCATTTCGAACATTTTGGTATTGGGTTTGGACCAATGCAGTCCTACAGTGTACACACATGTGAGGGACTGTCCGGCGAGCGACTGCGACGCATAATATTATATATTGTTGTACACACAATAATGACATATAATTGCGTCGGCAATATAAACTCGAGTGTGGTCCTCACTCGACGATACGATGTGATGAAGTTTGGTTTAATCGTCCGTGAAACGTGTGATTCATAATTCGTATTAGGTATAATAATATAAATATAATGGACGTTTGAATCGAATGTCGTTGATCGTCATATTGTTGTTGTGTTCAAACGCTGCATGCGGATTTTCCGGTGTTTTATTTAATATTATAATATTTTTTTCGATATAAAATATATTATATAGATCATCGGATCCAAGTATAGATCGAAGAATATATAGGCCCGTAAAACGCACGCAACGTATAGCGAAAGGCCCACTTGGAGTGAGGTCAGATTATATTATTAGCTATATATGGATAATTATTATGTTTATTATTGGTCGCATACGAAATTTCACAGTTCGCAAATTTGAAAAAATTGCTTCTAGTGATGAGTATATGGGTATTTGATTTCGGGAAATTTAAACTGGAAATTCTCTGGAATCTTCCCAACACCCAAGGTGCCAGAAAGTGGGAGTGGGGGGAGGTCAAGCTCCTCCCACCTCTGTTTTAGTTGATATTAATTGTTTTATCACTTGTAAAAAAAAAATAAGTTTATATCAGTGAAGCACCCTTGGCAACACCGTGGCCATTTTAATTACTACACGTCTACACGTATATATATTTTTCATATAACATTATATTTCAATATTTAACTCAACTTGGCCATAAATTAATTGAACGCAATAAATGGTTTTTGCTCAAAAATAATGTGAGATAATATTTGAGGAAGACTTTTTTGGTGAGTTCGAAAATATATTAAGCACACCCAATATAATATTATAATACAAGTCTAATTCAAGGTTCACTTAAAATATGTCAGTCATTAGATTTTAAATGCATGTCGCATTCGTATAAATTAACTTTTTTTTCAAAGAAGAAGAAATATTGGATGTATGGGAATTTTTTTTTTGAAATATTTATTTTTTACCGGAAACATTCATTGAGGAATATTATCTATACATAGAAAATCACTACACACGCGTTTTAATTCAGATATTATACTATAATTGGTACCTGTACGTAATTAACCCTGTGTATGATGCATAGATATAGAGCCTATATTTTTGTAATTGTTTAAATTAATATTTTTTTTTGTAAAATGTAATACAAAATTGTGGCAACATCTCAAATTTTTTTTTGTTCAACCACGATGAAGGTTTTCTTTTGTATTTCCATATCCTTTGATGTGCCGACAAATTTGTTCAATCGTGTCGTAAAAAATATGTTTTATGCTCAATCGTGTGATAGCCGTTTCTAGTACCCAACTCGGATATGAGCTGTTAAAACAATTCCATTTATGGATAATAGGCACTGGCGCAACTATAGTACTCAGCTGGAGACTTGTTCACCCCCAAGTTTAAAGTGCACCCTTTTTCTATTATATTTTGATTATTTTGATGGAAAAGTTATCAATAAATACAAAAATGTTGTACCATACCCATATTGTATATTGAAGAATATAAGAATATATTTAAGAATATAGGTAGGAACTACTGTTTACCTGATAGGTACTTAGGTATTATTTCCCCAGGTATTATATAATATTATGAAATAATCTTTAGCTTATTTAATGTTGTACAGGAAGGTCACATACTCACAGATATGTAGTTATTACTTATTTGTGTAACAATAATAATATTATATTACCAGTTGACGGAATAACATTAAACACTGCAGGATAACGACATTTTATCCTTATCTTTGGCAGTATGAAAAACTGCCTTTGAATGTGAGTACGTTTACATTGTTTTCTTGTTTATAATTTGATATGGAATTAGTGTATTGATTATTGAATATAATATTTTATGTAATAGGTATCGTTTAACACAAAACATTTATTTATTTTTTCATTTTTTTACATACCTACCTACTGGTTATTACAAATAGCGCAGGGATGTTTGAAAAAAAATTGTTTCAATGTGATTTTGTTTATGAAGGGAAGCGTGCGAACATTTCTTCAGCCCCCGAGGTTTCGTAATTTTGCGCTTAAACCACCTGTGATGTGTATCGCTTCAAAAGTATATTTCTTTCACCTCTTCCCGGTCTTATGTTACACCCGTTTTTTATGGTATTATTTGTGTTATAAATTTATATATGTTTATTATTTATCTATATTATAACTTGAATGTAATAGCGATTATATTGTATAGGATGACTTCAGTGTCGAGTATGTTTCCACGCCACTATGCTTGTTGAACAACATTATATCACATCGACCATGTTGTTTAAAAGCATGAGGTATTACACGTTTTTTATTATGGTGTCCCTTGTAGGCCTAATCCACATCGGAAGCGAGAACACGCGAACGCGGGTATACGTCAATAATATTGTTATTGACATAGATCGGTACAGCGAAGACTACAATTTTCCCGTACAGCATAAATAATATTTGTCCTATATAATATTCAATAAAACATATTTTAATACAAATAAATAAAAATCGAATTTAACGTTTAATAAGTTTTAATTTTATCGCAGCCCGGCATTCGCACATTTTCGGCTTAATCGGATTTTTAGTATGGGGTTAGCCTTTGGAAAGGCGAGCTATAGGCTGCTGGCGTTTGGGATTTGTATTTGTCACATAATATTATAAGTCAAAGAGGAGTAAAAATTGGTTAAAAATTAAAATATTGAGGGTGCCTATTCGGGTTTCGCATCCCAAACCGGGTACAATTGTTGGCGAGTTTCGGGTATAATATACAAATAATTGTAGAATTCTACGCGAGTTTTGGGTTTTGCGTTAAAAACTTGGTGAAATTGTTTGAGGGTTTCGCGTCGGAAACTGAGTACAATATTATTCATTGGGTTACGGGTATAAAAGTGGGGTCAATTTACTATAGCGGGTTATGACTTATGAGTTTTGGGTTTAAAACCGTGTAAAATGTTTTGCGGGATACCCGTTTTTACTTCCTGATTTTATAGCATTCATGTGACGGGGATGGGAATAATTAATTATTCTAACTTATATACCACTACTTAGGTATAAAAATAATTCATGTATAATTATAGTTGGGTAATAATAACAGTAGTTTTAAATTATTTAAGGAATGATTTCTCCCGATACTTATTTAAAATTCAACACTGTCCTAGTCCCTAGAATTTTAACTATAACTTAATTATTATTATTATGTTTATTATTATAAAACTCATTATTCCTATCAGACCTGTCCTAAATTTCGCGAAACTCATTCACAAATATTTTTTTACGGTCCTGGAACAAAGTGTTTATTTTGTGTATGTGATGCTGACCAGCGATAGTGTGTGATGTGTTTAGTGTGGGGACAACAATATTAAATAAATACATAGAACAAAATACATAGAACAATCTTACCTGGTTTAGGCATCTAAAGCTTAGCTTAACCGTGTCGACCAAGACATATATCAAAATAATGCACTACCGTCACTTGCTGCAGAACTCAATGACTTTTAAATATTTAAGGTGTTGAAACTTTGTAGGTGTATAAAACTATTTCAGAGATACATAATCATTCGATAATAATTAGCATTCGTTGTTGATGTGTGCCGTCTATGAATCTAAAAAGTGTTTTATGTTTTATGTTTTATGTTTAAAATAAAAATAATTATAGTTCACAATCAAAAATGCAAACATACTAAAGAAAGTTAAAAAGTATATATGAAAACTTTTAGAAAATAAAAATTAGAACAGTAATCGGAAAAAAAAAAAAAAATTAACGAAAATAAAAACTGATGTATATTATACAAAATATGTATTTTGAACATAATTATAACGATATTAATAAGAAAATGAATAACTAGGGAATATACTATTTAGCCAGCATAATATTATCTATTGTTATAATATTAAATATCAATAAATTGTTTGTGTAGGTACGTTTATTTATATTGTGCTTGTGGCCAACACACGATACTATAAATGAATACCAAGTAGTTATTATCTCCTCTAAGCTTGTCCTTAGGACCACCGGGTCTCAAGGCAAATAAAAATCCACGGGGCCTAAAATTTTAGATTAATTTAGTTTGAACTCAGGGGCCCCTACTCCCCCTCTTATATTCACGCCCATAGTACATATAGTATTTAAAAACAAGCAAAACTACTTAACAAGACATTCACACGATTTAATAGTCTTCCAGTTTAAAGATATTATATTTCTAGTTAAAATCAGCTAGATTTAAAAAGTACCTACTCAACTGAATAAAAATAATTGTAATTGCATTATTGATTTGGATTTAATTGGGAGAGGAGAGTTTGACCACGTCGTCCAGAATTCCGAAACAGCAATAATGTAAATAAGTATAATATACTTGATAAAATAATCATGTTAAAATAGTAGGGACAATTTTGTTGTCTTAATATGTTACTGTTCGACTCATGTTAAAAATATAGTAGGTACATTTGAAATTATTATTAAAGATAATATACAGTGTTAAGGGTCTGGGTCTAGGAATTCTTTAAAATTTGTGCATCCCTATAAATATTGGCCTTGTTGACCCTATGATAGTTGGCTCTTGACGCCTTGCTTTTGGGTGACAATGTAAATTATTACATTAAGTAAAAGGTAAATAGGCCTTTTGCTATTACATTGGACGAATGTAAATTTCGTGTGGGAACTATTACTAAACCCCTAATATTGTACGTTTATGAGAAGGTCAACCCTGGAATTGGGCCACTGCAAACATATTATTTACTTAATAATATAATATTATATTGGTTTATATTTTTTACGCTTAATATAAGTTATATATTTTGTAACGTTAGAATATTTTCTCCACACTATAATAATTATTAGTATATCGACAATAAATTCTGTTATACTGAAACTATAACTCAAACTAAACATTTTGTAAAATCTATTCATTCAAAAATAGTTATTATGTATACCTATCAGATCTCAATATTCGTGATTTTTTTTTTTTGTGTACTTTTTTATGTATAGAAAAATGCTCTAAAATTAGAAGCGCGAGTACACTATATGTATGCCTGCCATAACGGACTTATTTTTAATTTTTAAGAGAGTATGTAAAACATTAATTTTTAAAAATGGTCATAATTATTCACTTAAAAATTAAAATATTGTAAAAAACCAACCAGAGAACACGAATAATTTTGTTACTCAACAGTTTGATAATTGGTCAATGCACTCTAATATCAAAACTGACAGCACCATTTTGAAACTAGCAAACGAAAATTTGCTGTCATGCGTGTGTAAGACGGAGACAACAAATACGGGTGCGACGTCCTCTGTAACTCAGTTTGTAGCAATATGGCCATGGGGGTAGGGGTTGAGTCCACCCTTGCGCCCATGCCTCCCTTCCGCACACACTTTGACCCCGGAGAAATACAATCGCGGAGGAATGAAAAATGTTTGGTAAAAACTAACACACGATTCGGAGCTAGTTGCTGCAGTCTTACCCCCCATCACGTTGCCCGCTGTTCATTATACCTGCAGTGAGCGCGTGAAATCGAGTCCGAGGCGACTTCAAAATTATGGGGAGGGGGAGGGGTGGAAACTTTTTTTTTTTCAGTTATTCCCCAAAACGTTTTCCCAACTACGATGCACAGTTGTACGGCGAGCACGTACGCAGCGAAATATCTGTTATTTCATCTCTGCGTCGTTTTCGGAAACGGGTTGACACGCGTATCTCCCCTCACGTTGCGTTATACATAATTTAATAGAATATATTATTTTGCTGTTCGTATATTGTCTTAAAAAAAACACTATATCGCGCCCCCCCGACATATGACGTGTTTGACTGCGCACACAGTATTGTTCCGCCGTCTGTTTAGTATGTACAGTTCCCGTCGACGATTTTTATTGTTTCCAAACGTAATCGATTCCGGCCGTAACGACTTTTACTTTTTTTCGTTGTTCAAGTCAGCCCACCCCGTGCACAAGCCGAGCGGCGGCGACGGTCAACTCGATCACGGGAGCGCGGGCAATAGCGTCCGTATTATTATTATTATTATTGTTATTAGTTATTAGTCATTATGTACAACGAAACATATGTAGGCATAGGTATTATAACAACACGCAGTGTATACATTACGAGCATACACTGTTGCAGTGTTGTTGCCGAACGTTCAGACGTCAACGTTGATGAATTTATGGGTTTATGGAAATAAAAAAAAAAAGGGAGAAAATAATATTATATAATAAGCCTTCGAAGTGATGTAAGTAGCCTTTGTTGTGCGTGCGCGCGCGATGTTAATGCGGTCGGCGAGTTAAACAAAAAAAAAAAACCACATGCCGCTTTGTAAAATTATTTGTATTAAAAAACGTATTTCTTCTTTCTTGTTTTTTTTTTTTTTGTTCGCACACAATGGTCGTCCGCCATATGTGTCACCCGGACACCCACAACGGCCGCGGTTTGCTGCGGGATTTACACACGAAAAAAAGAATAATATAATATATACGCTCATGAGAAAAAAAACTTAAAAATATTCCTGTGCAACAGGTCACGGGGTGCCTGCCGCGCCAATATGATATTTTGAGAAACTAGTAAAAAAAAAAGATAGTCGGATGGTGCGTTTTATTCCACCCTCAGCTTACCTGACTCAAACGGAAGATATATTTCGATTCCGACATGAAATATTATGTTATTATTATTATTATTATTATTATTAGTTTCACTCGTGGTCTACTACTAGATAAGAAGTGCATTAGGCTATTATCGGTGGTATGGGGATTTTTGGAATTTAGCCCCACTTCAGTAATTTCAATAGCCCCCCTCAAATGCAATAATTACGTGAACCATGTTAATAGTTTATCGGGATGTGGGACATCCTGCTCCAATCACCCCACCACGAAAAAAAACCAACCAAATTTTCACCTATAGTAAGTTGTAGTGCAAGTTCTATTTTAGAATGTCTACTATGCATACCAATATAATTGTAGGTAGGTACTGTATAATGTATAATATGTGTTGGGCAATATAGAAACTCAATGATTAACAGATGATTTAAGTTTATAAAAAATTTAACACTTAAATATAAATTAAAATTGATACATTTCATCGAATTTGTCAATATATTAATAAGGATTGGGATGATGGTTATATTCAATATTGATGTTGAAACAATTATAATTTGACCTTGAAAAAACTATAGATGGTGAAATCAATCATACCTACTCTATTTGTTTAGCTTTATGTTTATTAGTTATTAGTTATTACTTATACAATACACTTAAACCATTATCCATTATTATTATATAAGCCTATTATATTATAGACCTGTATAGGCACTGACAAATTCAATGAATATAGGTACATAATATTTAATGAATAAATTCATAAATTTTAAATTATAGATAATAATACAATCTTTAATAAATCATAAACTTTAATCATCGGTTAATCATAGAGGTTTTTCCCTGCAACGTTGTGGTACTTATATATATTATAGCTGTGTCAGCACTCAACCGATGAGTGTTATTATAATTTAATGTACCGTCGTTTTCGAACGTAATAATAAGCGAAAATAATTGTTTGGCTGCGCAGTCTAATAAGTATTATTGGTTGGATATTATTTTAATGTTTTAAAATTCTCTGTAAATCCGTTATAACATTGTATACTTTTTAATATAATATATAATCGATTACTTTCATGGACTATATTAATGGTTAAATAAAATTGTTCGAATGAAAAATTTAGTTTTATTCCAACTATAAATGAGAGGTTTAATACATAAAAATGCTGCTTCTTAATGCGTGCTCCAACGAATTCCGTTCGGAATCTGATAATCATTAAAAGTATGTATAATATATTATAGTTATTTGTTTAGCTAACTTTTTGGTGTGCACACATCGGTCTACTGGTCGGTCTGCTCGTCGGTCTATAGGCACTCTAGGCCCATGTTTCGTATCCAAATGTTACTACTCCGCTGCAACACACGTCATATTTATAACGATATTATATGTATGGGGTTTCGGTTGTCCCGAATTAGTGTTTGGTTATTGAAAATTATAATATGGGTACAAATGGCCGCGAGGCGAACGGACCGTATTTACGCAGTGTTACAGACTTACAGCAGTGTACATTACATCATGTGTAACAGTTACACGTCAAACATAAAACTGGTAGGCGTACGCTCATAGGCGTAAATGGCGTTTCGAATTCGATGGGGAGGGGAATCTCGAGTTCAGTACTATATATTATTATTACATATTATCATAATAATATATAGAAGTACCTATAACGATCAGGAGTTATTTATTCGCTTGAAAACTATTTTGTTTTATGTCACAAAAACTATTTTAAAATATTTAGATTGGGTACCTACCGCATTTCGAACTCACATTTGGATCAATACCTATAATATTATTATAAATCTTTGAAGTATACCTACAAATTTTTTTTGCAAAATTTCAATAAGATTATATTAGGTATATTTTTTTTCCTTTTGGCACCGCCGCATGGTGACTGAGCTGTTTGCACATTGCTTGGCCCCCATGCAGCATCGTTTATTGTACAAAAAACACATAGTGAAAATATACAACCAATACACCAGTGTATTACCTCCACTGGGTACAATTTAGGGCGATTTTTCTAAGCGTGGCTTGTCTGTCGCACTCAGTACTCAGCGGAGGTTTACATTCCAAAGATATAAAATGTTTAAGGAGGATTCAAGCATTTTATAGTCTTCCTTGTTCTTCCCAACCCGACTTACCGCCCGCCAGTCTCGAAATCTCGTTCTCCGTGTTCTCGGCCTCAGATCTTAGGTCTATCGGTCAGCGGCGTCTAGAGGCGGCCCAGTCCAAGCACCCTTTATCACCTCAATCGTGGAATTACCTGGACGGTGCCTAACCGTGCTGTGGGTGTCTTACCAAAGCCCCTGGACGCTCCGTCGCTATGTGACCGTTTCAGATGAAGAATACTGAGGTGCAAGATGGATAGGGGTCCAATCTCCGCGTTCCGGTCACCTACTCACCTAGGTGCCAGACGTTCGATTCGTGCCGGTCGATGTAGGCCATCTTTGCTCGATGTTGGTGTCCCTAACGTAATAAGATGATGGCTATCGAGAAAGGACATTACAATATTATATAGTTCACATTTTCATGGTATGACATATTAATATTATTATATTATAAATTAGACACAGTAATCATCAAGATGTTAAAATTTTATCGTGATGGTCTGTATTCTATATAATTTATCAGATATTCTTATAAACAATTGTTATTCATCTTCAAAAGCAGTGAGAACTATTTAACAATATAATAGTATAACATTTAACTTTAACTACATAACCAAAAAAAAAAATATATACTTAAATGTTCGTTTTAACTTGAAACATCGGTAAATATAAATATAATGTACGATGTTCTCAAAACAGCACTCTTATATGCAATTGGAAATAACTGCAGCTATCTGTCAATCTGGTATGATTATTTTTCGTTTCGTATAATATACGATACATTAGTATATTGTACTATAAAAAACTTGTCGAATAGATATTATTTTTTTTGTGTTCTAAGCTTTACACCTACAATTATTACATTATTTCTGTACTCTTGATCATTATTAATTATTATAGTGACTAATTGGCCAGTATTTAAAAAAGAAAAACATGAATATAATCATTGGTAGACAATATGCATGGTATAAAATGTAATTAGTTCTTTCCCTCCATGTTTAGTTAATAATTGTTATTCGCCTGCCTCAATTTGTACATATCTATGGGAGGTTGCTTAAGCCCTCAATGCCCCTCTCTATATTACAACGGCTATGGTGATAAATTATAACCGTAAACGAAAGCGCGTATAATCAGGTATTTTTATAATAAGCGAATATTTGCAATTATGGGGTTGCGTCTCTGATTACGATATACTCTGATTTTCAGTGTCCAAGAGGAAGTTGCAGAAATTCAATAATTTAAAAATTATAAGTTTAAACATGTAAATTGTTAATACTTACTATGTAGAACTTAAAATATGTTAATCTAACATAGATTGTATTTAAATATTTTAGGAAATACTTTTTCTGAAAAATATATTTTTGCGAGTTTCTAACAATGATAGATAAATTTCCCTTACATACCTACCAAGGTGCACATAGAAGCACAGAAAACAGACTCTCACAAAAATGTTCAAAAAGGTGTGTATATTTTCATTTTTTTTATATTCCTATTTATTGTAATATGTGTGGAATGTGAGCGGTAGTCGTTCGCCCACACACAGACAGTACGGAACAACAAACAAAAAGATAGTCTCCGATGTGATTTTTTTACGATATTTAGTTTGCGGCCTACCGTTGACGCTATACCAATAAAAACGCTTCGCGTTGAAACCGTCGTATATCATTAAATGATATCGAAATAAAAAACGTCATCGAAAATCCCAAAACGGATTAAGTAGGTACCTACTATTTACAAATCTCGAGGTGGTGGCATGGGAAACGCTGTTAGCCCGGAGCGGGCGGGCGGACGACGACTACTACGACGATGACGACGACAGCGGCGGCGGCGATGACGTGGAAACGTTACACGACGAAAAGGCGGCGATTTTCGATGATTACAGGGGAAAACAATATCGCAGACAACGTACACGCCGTCGTGTAGTATTATAGGTAGTGTTCACGACGACGTCGTGTTATTATCGTTATTAAAATACAGAGGAGCGCACACGACGACCTATAATATAATATACGCACGCGTACACATTAGATGTATATTATACAGGGTGTCATCGCGTAATCCTCACCGTCCGTTCTACTATATTTTCCGGTGGCGACCCGTTGGCATAACGCGTACGTATCCCCCCAACCCCCATCACCAATCTTTCATAAACATATTGTTTTAATATTACCTATGGAATTTGTTTAAATTTGCACGGATTCGTTTTCATTGGTATTCACGTCATAATAGTGTGGCATAGGGGTTTCCCCAGCCCGGGATACCTCCGGAAAACTCCCGAAAATATTATTATACAAATATTCAATGCGTACAGTTATTATGATTTACTATTTAATATACTATGCGGCCACTCGCGACATTTTTCAAAATCCATTCCAACCGAAAAACTTTTATTTTTCGGGAGGGTATAAGGGTAACATTTCAAAACCATTTGGCGAATTCCATTAAAAATAAATGCTCATAATATACATTCTAATATTCATCGTACAGATTTCGTACTAAACATTTGGAGGGAAATTCACTAAAAAATTCAAGTTGTGGGGTAGTGGAGAACGTTCGTCTCGAGTCTATAATTAGCGGCGAGGCAGAGATTTTCGAGATTCCTGGGAACGAAAATCTTTTCAAACTATGCAACAACTATGCAACTACAAATGATCAAATTATTGGGATAATGTATAGGTAATTGCGGCGATAAGAATTGTTTGTGTCAGACTTGTACCCATACACCGATTTCTCTTTGGCTCAGAGACATCCGTGCGGTGTAGAGCTTGGTGTTGAGAAGTTTGTCGCTAAGTAATATAAGTACTTATTTTGGTCACCTCGTCATACCATGTTTTTCGGTTCAATCAATTATTCGTTTATATTTTCATTAATATTGTTCCGATGAATTGAGACAAAATATTTTTTTCGCACAACCCGTGATTGTGGTAGGTACTAAGTAGTGACCATTTTACTTCATTGTGCCTGCACATTTGAAACTTGGTTTTCGTTATACGTACAGTTCTGACCGTTCTTACCGACTTCTACAGACTACAATTGACCGATATTTGTTGCTTGTTGGTAAGATATTTTCAAAAACAGTAAAGTGTAACCACCAATAATCATATGGGCACCTAACATATATATTATGTAGTTCAAAACACGAATTCATGAATTAAAAAAATTATAATTTTGAGTTGCCAGCCATGTAGTTTGAATAGAAGTAATAATATACAAAAAATATTTTGTCCCTATAATCAGAATATTGTCATCAGAGTATTTCACGGATATAATATGAATACTTATGCATTTTGGACGATTAGATCTAATATGTATTGAATATAAGTTGTGATGAGCGGAATTTTAGTAGACCGATATTTTTTACGAGGTGCCTAGGTCTGTGCCACCATGCGCGCAGCTACTACTCTGCATATCATAAATTCTTTAAAATAATACGTGAAAGCACTAAGTTATAAACTCACAAACTACTCGTCCAAAATTCGATTTACCCAAGTACTCCGTAACTATTGTGTTTCGCAAATAAATAATGTGTATGCCGTCATCAAAACAATGTAAAAATAAAAACGACAAAAAAATCAAATTTTTTTCAAAATTTCTTCGACAAAAGAATCACCCGGTACACGCACGCAAACACATCTATAATCTGGATGTACATATATTATTATAATATTTTTCGTACACATGGAACATGCACGTATAACCTACCTATATTAAGTCCGTACACGGTTATATATACATACGATATGTATTATAGTATTATAATATTATGTTATTGTGACGCGCGGCTTGTGTTGATTACAGCCCGCCTTAACCGGTCGCCGCCGCCGCGCAGTAACTTGTAATAATAATAACTGTGCCGCGCCGCGATGAAAGCGATCCACGCCCACGCGGTAACTGGCCGCGCCGAATCGCGCCTGGTAAATTCATTAATTCCACGCGCGCCGCACACAATCGGTCGGTTTGCGAGTCGACGTTTTTAGCTGTTGTCACTACTTTGAGCCCCTGCGAGCGGGAGACGACGGGTGACCGTTCACCAAATTGTCTACTCTACTACCCTATCGTTCAACAATATTATGATTGATGAAAGAATTTGACGATCGATCTGATTCTAAACACTCGAATGGTGGTAAAAAAAATAGCACCAAAACTATGAAAGTGGTACGAAAAGTCCAACACGACCAAGACATGCAAGTCCAGGGCGGCGGATCGGCCCGGGAGATGCAAATCTACATAATAAGAATCTTTTTGTTGTTTCGTAATTTAGTAAAAATATACTCTTCGACAAGTAGGTAAATACGGTCTTGTGAACTACAGGGGCGGATTGGGCCACCGGGAATTCGGGAGTTTTCCCGGTGGGCCGCTTATTTTCAAATAACTATGTATTCTTAAATTCCTATTAGGTACCAGCCCAGTAAATTTGCATTTTTTTTCCGATTTTTCAAAATAAGATAATACGAATTAGATTGCGGACAGTATGCAATAGTAGGTATATCAGGTAGGCAATCTACCTACGGTGGATTGCTGACACAACGATGAGAGACAGAAAGCAAAAATATAGTATTTTTCGAAAAGCAAAAACAGCAAATATAATATAGCGGGGTCACTAGTTAGGACAGTTAAAATCGAAAACAACCCTTGATATTATGTTATGTAAAACCACATTGGGTGATCTCTAGGTAACGACAAACTTCGGGAAAAGTCTACTTTACTTGACGGAAGTAGAAAATAGAAAAAGTCAACCTGATTTGCAGAGCAGTAAGCACTGTAATATCGAAAACTAGTCAGGGTTTAAATTTCCGAAAATTGTTTCATACACTTTTTAATTCAGTATACTAATACAGTAATACAGTAGTACACGTATTTCGGGTGTAAACAATTTGAGCGTCATTCGTTTGGGTGAATCGGTAAAGCACGATTGAGCATAGACCTTTTTAGCAACACGATTGAGCATAGAATATTTTATGCGATGTTAAAAAAATTGAATTTAATATTCAAGCCTACAACCAGTATTTAAATCGTAAGAATACGGAATCTTTATTAATATATTTAAGCCAACTTGGAAACAGATACCAAGGTATATCAATTTAATTTATTATTATTTAATTATTAGCAAAAAGATTTTTATAGGTACTGTACTATAATGTGACTACTATTGAGACTGTTATTGATTTATAAATATTTTCATTTTATTATTTTCATTAATTAAATAAATATTTTTGTATAATTCAGTTCAATATTGAAAATGTCAACGTTGCAGAGTTTTTTATGCTCAATCGTGTTGGTTTTCTTTTGTATTTCAATTTCCTTTGATACGCCGACAATGTATGCTCAATCGTGTTGCAAAAAATGTGTTTTATGCTCAATCGTGTCTCAGCCGGGTGAATAACCCAAAATTAACTTGAGTAAAGCATATATCATTTGGGCGAGAAATTAACCGATCGTTTAGGCGAATTTATAAATTATTGAATAATAGGGAAGTAACATTACGTAGGTATACAATAATTTTTATAATATTTACTATTTAGCAGCTAAATATTATTATTATATCGTTTCGGCTGATTGGTGAATACAGATAGTGAACTATAATTTGTTAGATTGTACTAAGACGGAGACAAAACATTTTACTCAATATTATATTACATAAAAATACTAAAGAAAAAGTCTATACAATTTTTCTGGTTGTTTAGAATTTAAGGACCTACATAATGTTATTATGAATAAACCACAGTAAAACATTTTTTTAGAAAATAAAAAGATACACATACATTTTGCATGTTGATTCTGTATTTCTGTTAATTTATACCTATCAGGTATATTAAGTGGAAGTAAATTATAAGCTTTTATTTAAGTCTAAAAACGCATAATTAAATATTATTGAATAGGTAATAACCTTTCTTATTAAATACAAAAATCGTAACATTAGTAATTCAAATTATTCACTTTTACTGTGTTATATATAAGTACTTGGAGTTTGGACTATTATAAATGTGTAAACATAAACTGTTCAAAAATAAAAATAAATTTGATATCGATGTATATACACTACAAATAAAGTTATATAAATTTCATATCTCGCCAAACGTGTAGTTATGTTAAAATAGTAATACATAATAATATTATGTTGGCTAAAATTGAATATTTGGTAAATTGGTAAGTGGGCCGGTATACTTTGTATTTTCCCGGGCCAAAATCTCTCCCCAATCCGCCCCTGTGTGAACAATATTATTATATTTCACATTTGGCGTTAAATAATATTAATACTACTCATTTAATAGTGACCATAGCAGGTTACATATTATAATTTTATTAGTCATAAATTAATTAATAATTTATAATTACATGGCTCAACGCTATAATGCATATAACGTCAAAAAAATAAGAATGATTTAAAGAGTTTACTTTTACAACATATTCTGACATTTAATGGCTTATAACTGCTCCGTGTGAAGCAATTTACTTTTACATTTCAATTGTTCAACGATTTAATCAAAACCTAGTTTATTATTGGATAATAATTGTTATTTTGTTTGAAACCACATAAAAGCATAGGCATACGCATACAACTTTATTATGACTTAGCTTCATTCAGGGGCTGTTAATAACTTTGAATGGAAAGACAGCGTTTGCAAGCCACCTGTATGCAGTTTTAAATTAAATAAGTATTTTGGCAAGTGTAAAAAACTCAAGAAATAGAAATAATAAATTAAAGCATTACTCACGATTTGAAGAAAGCGTAAGAAAATAGAAAAATGTATCAATATTTTTTATAATATGTATCACTATAATATGTATCACTATAATATCAAGCTTATAATATATATAAATTGTTGATTGTGTACATAATATTTAATGTATCATTTTTGGATTATTTGGTCGATTTGAAAGTAGGTACAAAAACGTTTTAGTTTATTGTAGTTTATGATTTTACAATCAAGATATGTTCACCTTAAAATATAAATTAAGTGACTCGAGTGATTAGTGATGAACAGTCCTGATTTGTTGATATGCCCTATATAATATTTATATTATGCAACATTTTTAAATCTTTGACGCGTTAAACAAAATATTATGTATATCGCACTACTCTGCTATTTTTATTTTTTTTATCTTTATCCTATAGTAGTTATATAAAATGCTAATTGCTATGAAATACGAGCCCTAATTATAAATAATATGATGTCCAATAAAATACAGCTCTTTATTTTTTTAACTCTTAAAAATATACAGAAACCTGTGTTTGACTTACAAGGGATGTGTTACGCTAAGGTTGGTATACCAATCGGCACTCGAGGGGCGGGGTCGATGGGAGAAATCGAAAGAGACAATCGAAAGTCGTATCATATATAATTAACAATGATAATTTATATTATATACATCTTTACCGACCGGCCAATAGGTAATCCACGACGTGTGCTGCAGATACAACACGAAATGTATTGGTCGTAGTCTGCAGTATATTGTCAATTATATTATGATATACATACTACCTACATCTAATATACAGTTTTTATTTTTATAAAACCATTTTGAAGGATTATTATCCTTAGTATAAAGACATAAACATTCTAATAACTCAGAAACTAAATCATTAGAATTTGCAAGAAAACCATCCACTAAATAATATTCAGTAGAAAAGAGGAGGCTCTTATTTGAAAAATAGAAGTTTGTATCGTCACGGGACACTCCTCAATAGTAGTACGAAAAATATCAGAAATTAAAAAAAGGTCTTTTAGTACTCTTAAAATTTCTAAAAATCAAAATTTGAACAAATTTACGGTTGATGGGAACAATGGAGGTGAACATGCTTCAAAAATAACCCTGTATATGTAAACGTATTTACATTTTCTTTTTATGAAAATAGAAAATATTTACAATGTTTATGAATTTGTCGTAAAAGAAATACTAAGACGTTTGGACATTTTCACGTGATACCAGGGAGCGGTCAAGGGTAATATAGCAACTCTGACTTTAATTTGTATAATAATTCGCATATCTAGAACAAGACCGCCTCAACTATTTATTCTACGCAAGAATGTCTATTATCTGCAGACTTCTACTACTATTAGTTGGATAAATAAAAATGTAGTATTACCTTAAAGTATAAAATATATGGTTTTTGCTTTGAAAATAACAATATAAACGATATATTATCTATATTTACCGTCAATAAACGAAAATACCGTATTTGAGCAAAATTATCGTTTACTGTGGTCAGTTACTGCCTTTTTTCTGAGCATGTATTTGATACTGCTTTTCTGCATAGTATCATTCATATATTTGTAAATACGTATATGTTTAATCATATTTATTATAAAATCTATTGCATTTATGGTATTTTTGGTAAGGAATCAAAAAATTCGCCTTAAAATAAAGAATACTTGGATATTATAAACTCATTTTTAAAATTTTGTCGCTTACTGCCTTTTAGCTAAGAAGGGGCAGAGATCTTGTGCTACTATAAATTATAATTATCCTATATGCGCCACGCTGTTCAAGGAAAGTGTCTCAAATTGGAGCTCAGTCGTGCCGCTTGGTTAATAATAATTACTGTTTGTTAAATTTATTACCAGCACATCCGTGAAAAATTATTGTTGGCAGGTACATAACATTGTTATTAATATAATATTTACGATGTCATAAAGGTGTGTATGTAACTACATCAAGGATTTGAAAAACCACGTATTTAAAGTCATATATATATTATTATAACAAATATATAGGTGCGAAAGTCAAGACTATATTAAAGAAATGTACACATACAACAAATTAAAACAAAAACGTCGGGAATTCGTGATACATTATTAAAATATAGCAATTAGAACGCATATACCTAATATATAATTATATAAACAATGAAATGATATTATTATTATTATCTTTATCATACAACAACTGTAACAACTTTACTATAATACAGGTATATCATGTCTGGAAACCCAAAATTACGTTCAGTGAGGTTTTCGCAAAGAGGCTCGAACAGAATTATTATTCGGAGTAGAATGTTCGGCAGTGGGTGGTATCTACCAAGGGCTTGTGTACGGACACCGCATCCGCACTGACGTAATATTATATATTTATGTAGGTATGTCAAAAATATAATATAGCCACTGGCCTAATTACAGAGGTCAGATGAACGAGATTTCTATAGCCTTCGCGATATCGACGTTATAATATTATACATTTATAATATTATAGCATCATGTTTAACGCCGCAGTCTAATAAAGTGTTTAAATATATTAAAAAAAATAAAAATAAAAAATGTGAACAACGTGTACTTCCTTCGTCGCATTAAACAGTGTTTTAAAAAAAAAAAAATGTTTATTACGCGTGGGCGATTGAATATTATCATGAAATGTAATACCATGATAGACGCATAATATTATACACCGTGATCGAAGAGATTAACAGATTAAACCGGGAAAAAATGTTTGTTATTAAAAAAGTTATAAACTAAAAAGTACTAACTTAAAAACCAAATGTCCAAATTTGATTCTAAAAAAAATTTGTCTGCACTCTTCGTTAAATACCTAATTAATTTCAATGACTGATAGTAATCTGAAAGAAAATGCCCAAATATAGTTTGTGGGTTAAGTTATTTCGGGAAAGGTTGTTTTTCTTTTGATGAGAATAGAAATTCTCTACAACTATTTCATATTATTATCATTTTTATAACTATTAAGATTTGCTTTCAATATTATTGATTGAACATAACCGAAGCGAAAACGATGGACAGTTTTTATCTTTCTCGATGCTTAAGATATCATAATTGATTTTAAATTTTTTGTTTTCAAAATGTCTTCTTTTATAATTTTTATGATAATATTAAAAATAAACATTCTTAGTATGATTAACTCCTTGTATTCAATCAGCTTGTACTTATCTCTTTAACAGGTATATGAGTGACAGCTAATTTGGTATTCTTGCGAAAGTTGATAGATGGACATATTGTTCCTTGCATGATAATAATATGCTCTTTCTCTCCACTCCCAAATTAACTTGTGAGTTAAGTGTTCTGCTCGTTTCTGTAGATCATATTTTCGCTTTTTCATTTATTTTTATGACGCTAATAATTATAGTAAAAATATGATGGTGTGTCTGGCTAATTAGCAGTTTATAGCACCCTATTTTATCTATTCATTTAGTAACAAATAATTATTAAGAATTGTATTTAATATTCAACACGTATCACGTTTGTATATTTTGTTAGTTATATTATATTATTATAATTATTTTATTTTTTAATTGAGGAGTCTAATAGTTTAATTTTGTTATTTATTACTTGTGTACCTATACGTAAAATATTATTTAAGTAGAATGTCTCAGAAACTAAGTACTAACACTTATATTATACCTAACTACATCAACGGCTATCTACGTTAAAATTCACTCATACTATTATTTTCAGTCAAATAATATTATTATTAAAAGTTCAAATTTGCATAAATACTAACGAAATTAAATTAGTTAGATACCTACCTAGATTTTTTTTGACTAATTGAATAACTGAATCAAATAAAATATTCAGTATTAATTAGTACATTATTAAGTAATACAAATATAATTTTAACCCAAACATGCATTAAGATTTAAGACAGAAGTTTGTCCAATATATTATACATGTTTTGTATTTTTTAAAAACGGTAAATATGTATTTATGACATGTAAAATCGGGAAATAATATATTTTATGAATCGTTTGTCATACTACATGCCATTACTGTATACGATTTAAAATAGGATACTTGAACGCTATACTTAAACGCATACTTGCTTTAATAAAAACCTATGTAATATTAATTATATTGGCGATCAAAAGCTTATCAAACTGATAAGCTGAAACGAGCACGCTGTGTATCATTTATAATTTATATGTTATTTTCCATGTGACCCGTTTCAGACCACCCCCTGAAAATTGATAAGCTTTTGATCGCCAAAGTATGGATCGTGTAATTTTATTATTATATCGTTGTTAAGGGAACAAAAATAATACAAAAGCAACAAACTTGTATAATTTTGACTCCAAATAATAGTAGAAAAATAATATTTTATTGCAATGACTTCTAACTGATATGGGATGTAGGTATAGGTAGATTCCTATTGCATTGTTTTATATTTCATTATCTTTTACTTAACATTTTTTGAAATAGTCATTCAGTTATGGTGTTGTTAAAATTTAATCATTCTATAGGTACCAAGTATCCAGTATCCACACAATATATAAGATATACCATTATATTAGATAACGTCAATGATAATTATTGATTATAATTTTATTGAGCATATACTAACTAGTCATTCTGACATGACAATGTTATTTAATAACATATAACAAAAGTTATTATAAAATTATTAACGTCGTAAATATTTCTCAGGTACTCACTCAACGGCACTTCCACTCCTCTTCGCGGATATTACGTTTCGGATTGCATATTATATAGGTACCTATATTATATCAATCGTGATTTGCATTCTCATTGCATAATTCTATTGTCAAACTGTTTATTATTAATTATACAACAATATATTAATTATACGGATTTATTATCGTTTGCATATTTACTTGTTTTGCAATATTTTATTCGAATCTTGCTAGTCAGCGCGCAGTGTACTATCTATATACAAGTACAACTATTGAACTGTGTGCATATCATTAGGTAGGTTTTTTTTTTTCACTCCTCTTCGATTTTGTATTGACCCATTATTTGTTTAACATTATTCGTTTGCAATCAATCGAGAGCCAATCGGAATGAAAGTGCATTACGCACTATGTGCTTAGGTCCACCCATCGCGGACGACAAGGACCTCGAATACTTATTGGATTTTTCACCTTTCACTATACGCAGTATACCTACTCATATACTATGGGGTGAATATTCCATATTTGGAAACCACCGGACGTGATGTTAATATTATACTGATTTGTACGTAACAATATGTTGTTCGAACTTTCGAAGCCGTTTCAAAAATGATCATTTGAGTATTTGACGCCTAATTTTAATGCGTACAACACATACATAATAGGTATAATAATTGTTATTAATTGCAATTATATTTTGATAATAGTTTTTAGTTTTTTACCTACTTTTAACTTTTATACGAAGAACTGCAGGTTACGGCTTTTTACCATTTTTATCAGTATACTAGTAAATATTAACCTAGTTTTTTTTAAAGTAAATTCTCATTCTCTACTCTATAGAGCTCAACTCAGCTATATCCATAGTTTCTAATATTTATCTGTATATTCTGTAACGAATGTGTACAATACACAAGTATTCGCTCCCTCGTCTATCACATAATATAATACCTTCTGTCCTTCTATATTCGTTGAGATATACCTAACTGTAACTATATGGGTTGTATTATATGTATTATTGATCGTAGACTTTGGCACATATCAATATCATGTACCTGCAGATAAATTAATATATGTATAATATATATGATATTATATTATATACCTACAACATAATAATATTATACACAAATCGAGACTCCACGTCCCACAGGTGTCATGCGATCTCTCACCTAACCCTAAAACACACGCGCCAAGCATCCCACTGGGATTTCCCCGTACAGTGTACAACTCATACAGGTTGTATTCCATTCGGTCGCATTTCTCGATCAGTGTCCACTGTCTAAGGCATACTATAATACTGCAAAGTACCTATGTGTGCACACACCTATATAACATATTATGTGTCCATTTGGGATTTAGCTAATGTCCTGCACGCAGGACGTCCATTCACAACTGCAGTAGTGTATTATATTGTATATTATACGGTATAATGATACAATACCTAAACCGTCAGAGTATTTTATATTAATATATAATATTATAATAATACGTGTGTATAACAGTCGACCCGTCTAGTTTTTATTCTTGGCGAGCACACTATTATATTATATTATAATAATACATAGGTATATACGGTTTATAATATTATGTGCAGTCGTCATTTCCTTTCCACATTATATCGTTATAATACGTCTTATAATAATATGCTGACCTTTCCAATTTTCTACGCGTGCTCTGCAGCATTCACGTCCATTCCGATCGATTATAATAATAATATCGTTTCGATTTTCTCCGCGAAACGTTTATATCCTCATATAATATATAAGCGCACAATAACACGACTTGAGCACAACAGCGGCGTAAGTATCTTTTATAGTGATGACATTAGGTCGATCACTTAATTTGCCACTGCCGAATCTATACAGGGACATCAGAGCCAATCTCGAAATGGCTGACAACCTCCAAGATGCATTAGGCCCCGATCCTGTAGACAACAATGATCTTAAATTTATAAAAACTGTACAACTTAATAGTTGAATATCGATCTAATGACATATGGATTAATTGTTTTATTTACCATAAATTATCCTCCCAATCTGCTTTATTATTTTGCTCGCAATGTTTAAACTTAATATTATAGTATACTTTCTCCGTGTACAATACACTCTATACATTTCAAAAGCCATACGCCTTTATCTCCAAAGAAAAATTATGCATTGTACATATTTTGTACATCGTATCGTGTTTACTTACACGATCAACTGATACAAACTCTCATTACACATATTGTTTTACTACGTACACTTAAAAGCAGGCAACATCAGTGAATTATTATAATAATTATATTATTTTACGTTTATTGTAATCCCCGCAGTGTGGTCCAACATTTTTTAGTTCACGCCTCACGGTCAAATATTATATTTTGTTCAATGATTAATACGACGGCCCTATAATTGTATTAATTTTAATTTATGCAGTTTGTAGACAATGTTGTGGTTGGAAACCTTAAGCTCAATAGGTATGAAAAATAAATTATTGATTAAATTGATCAAATTTGCATTTAATTCCATGCTGAATTATCGATACGGCTTCGTAATCTATATTCTTATTGATGAATGCTGATTCACAATAATAAGTGTTTCCAAATAACTGATACTCAAGAGAAATATTCAAGAGATCCGTAGCTTTAGGAATATTGTTCTGACAATACTTGCCTAGAGAAACTACTTGTAATACACCGCCACAGTGGTGGGTACGTCAATAATTGGTACGATAATAAAATATAACTAAAGAAAATGTATAATATTATTAACATCAACTGTTGTTTTCGATTTTGTTAAATATTTATTTGTCATCTCATCACAGAAGACAGAACCCTCTACAGGCTACACGATTTTAAAGTATAGGTGAATTCGTCGAATTTATATGGTATACCTGCAGATAAAATGTTATTTTATTTTTTGTTAAATGTATATGAAAACATCTCTTACATGCCCGGCTTAGTGGTTTATAAAGATTTAAGAAAATTCTAAAAAATCGACTACGATAAACAACAGTTATAAACTTATAATACCTAGTTGATTTATTATTATATGTCAACCATATTATCTCGAACAATATACCGTGGGTACCGTAAAAGCACATACTTGGATGTCGCAAATCCGTATTGTTATTACTTTTTTTTCAAATCGATTCAAACCATATTATTATGTTATACAATAGTATTACGTAAAATACGACCTTTTTTTTTTGTTGTTACAATTTTGAAGAACTCGACTGACCGTTTCCTACCGATATTATAAAGCCATAATGTATGGCGTCAGACAACTACGTAGGCTTCAATAACTGCTGTTGTGTCAATGCAGGTCATACTGTGAACAGTCTTTTCTGTATTTCCTTTCTTGTGCGACGTATGTGGTAGTGGTGGTCACTTACACACAGTAAGCAAACGTTTATCGTTTTCACTTCTTTCAACAATAATAATATTATATAGTGAAAATAACTAAATTATTTTTGTCAAAATATCGGTTATTTTGCAACACATAATACTATCATATAATTCAAAAATATTAAATTTTAAGCGTATCTACATAATGTATGTACCTATAATCTATATAGTATAATATAATATAACCTGTTAATTTAATACAATATTTTCTTGAACATAATAATATGTAAAATATTCATAATATATTATATTTCTGTAATGTTGAAAAAAAAATATATATTAATGTTTCTTGTGGATTTGACAATTATATTATGGTCCACGTTTAGTAAAATGTATTAGGTACTTGTAGTAGGTACGGTGTACAAATAAATCTTTTCATTCATACAATTTAGTCGCCAATTAACATTGCTAAAAATTTGAACAATATGCAGCATTAAATATTTTACTATATTAATATTCAACAAGTAGGTACGTCGATATAATATTATATCAAAGATTATATAAATTGTATAAGTTTAAAATTATAATATTATTATTTATATTAAATATAAAATAACAATATTGCTTTTAATATATTATTATACCGGCAACGGGATATTTTTAAAAACTAATTAAATAAAACGCCATGGCAAATTGCAATTTGAACATAATATAATATCATTGATTATATAAATAATTACAAGTAAAAAATGTCAAATTTCTGACTCTTAAAAATTATATATCATTATATCCTTGAATCACTGTAGGTATCAGCTCAATCTTTATGTACAGTCGAGTCTCGATAACTCTAATCTCAATAAGGGGAATACTACGAAGTTCTAGTTATGTATTTTTCCAGTTGTATATCTATATAGGTATATAAAACACAACTTAAAACACTTTAAGGGCCAAGAAAAAAATTCGAGTTATCAAGATGACTGTAATCATATATTTTGGTGTAGTAATTCGGCTACACGAGGTTATTGTATTATTGTTATCATTTTCATATTAATTCTACAATATTATACAATAATTTTACATGTCGATGCAGACGACCGAGTCTGAAATAGTCTTGGTCGACGATAATACATTTTACAAGCATATTATAGGTAGGTACCCATAGGTACGCGACATATATATATATATATTTTATTTCATTCTCTATACCGACAAGACTCGAAACAAAAGTCGCCGGAGCGATAAAAATCGCCGAGTTAATATTGTCGTATATTATACACACTGTACGTATAGGTATATACCGGCGGCGTGGTATACCTACCTATATAGGTAGGCGACGTGCTCGCATCACACGTCCGTCCCTCTCGGCTCGAGTGAAATAATATTGTGCGTGCGTCGTGTGTTATAGGTCGGAGAAAATAATAATAATATTAAATACGAAAATAAATAACCGACGGAATGAATCGGCGGCGGTGGCGGTGTCGGCCTATAGGTAATACGACTTATACGCCGTCGTTCGGTCGTCGTGTCTTTCGCGGGAGGACTCGTGCTCAGACGTCGGACACGGCTATAATATATAATACGACCGGCGTTCTCCGGTCGGCTGTCAAAAGACCTAAAAAACCGTATATAATAAACCATTGTGTTAATATTATGCTGAGCGAGTGCGCGTGCGTGCTGCACGTGGCCAGCGTCAGATTTTTTTTTTCGTTAAGGTACCCATCGTCATCGCAAGTGCGCACTAAACTTTTTAGACTTGTGAGTGAAAAATAAATATAATATTTACACTCGCGCGATTTCTCTCCGTCACCCCCCGCTCCGCTTTCTCCACCGCTGCGGTATCTCACTATTTCGTCGTAGCTAGTCTGATGAAGTGGTTGGGCAAAAAATAAAACTCTACAATTACAAGCAATGCGATGTACGAAAGATGACGATATGTAAGGGTCACTTTGGTCACTTTGAAAAAAATATAAAACTTAATTTAAATCACTTCCCAGTTCCCATTCCAAAATCTTCCTGATGCCCTGCACCGTCTGGTCATAATATTAAACTACATATTATCACAATGGGTTTCTACTATATCATGGGATGCGCCAAAAATGCCAATACATTCCAGTCTGTTCGGTTCGACTTATTATCGCATGGTATGGCAAGGCATATATATGGTGTGTACACTCGGCTTACCTTTATTATAATATGCACATTCTGGTATTGAGGATATAAACGCATGCCCCTGAGCGGGCGTTTGCTGTTGTATGTATACGACAAACAACCTTGGTAAAATGGTAAGTAAATGTAAGACCATACCGAGACATTAATAATCAAGTTTTTTTTTTATTTATATAAATATTAACAATCAGTTAACTAAAACAATAGGCTAATATTTGGTATACAGTACCTAAATAATAAAGTTTCACATGGAAAATTTGTGGAGGATGCTGTTCACTAATATCACCTAGGAATTTAAATATTTTTAAATTTTTTGTTTTTGGTTTTTTTTTTTTTGGACGATAATGAACATTTCCAGGAAGGGAAATGGAGGACAAGTTTTTGAAGAGGGGATTTGAGTGGTTTGACAATTTAAAGTGGAATCGTTTATACAGTGAGTCTTAGTGTGTTTGTATACTGTGATGCCTTTGTTGAGTGATTCGTTTTTGATAAACCAACTAAGGAGCTCCTGTTTTTAGCCTGATGGACTGCAAGTCTGAAACACCTCTAATAATAAAGTTATAAAATAAAATAAACTGTATACACATATTATGCATTTTATTGCTTCACCGCAGTCAGCTATTGTTCTTCGCGTACCTCGTCATATTATATGAAAACGCTCCATAACTCGTTTCAAACCATGTCATTATTTTAAATCTAAAAAACAGAATGTTATACGGATGAGATTATATGCAAAATAGCAAACATAAAAAAAATTCAAAGTGAGGGAAGGCATTTACGAACCAAAATGCTGTACAAACGTTGTTGCTCACGGCTATCAAGCAATTTAAGTTCCCTAATATACGGTCTTGGATCCAATATTTTTTTTTGTGAAATCCAAGGAATTTATTGGAGAGTAAGACTTATAAAAATTATTTAACTTAGGTATAGGTACATAATGTAATAATTTATTCGATTTTTTTAAAAACTATAAATTGCTTCTCATTATTTCATGCCATGATTGTTCAGAAGTTATTGGTAAATGATTTACCGTAAATTTGTTTTATATTTTAATTGCACGTACAATTCTGAAAATACGAAATGCACATTTTACTATTTTATATTAATTCATGTAACGTATTTCTAGGACTAGCACCCTATAGTGATCCACACATTATAATTGTTATCAACACGACAATATCGTTGGCGATTGATTTTGTTCAGATGTATCTTTTGACATTCCTCATGCAGGCACTGTAGTTACCATCAGAGTTTTTCTTTGCCCTTCAAAACCACTATGTATATGGTCGTCTTCAAAATACACTGCAGCGTGACAAGTGAGTCCTATACATATTATATACATCGTATATATTGTGTTGTTGTATAAAAACGTATATAATAATAATAATAATAATAATAAATAATATGAGACGGTTGATTGGATGTCGCGATTTTGATGTGCGCTCGCGCGTTTACTTATTACTATACACGTCATGTTATATTGTGCTTGTCTCGTCCGGGAGTCGGACTCGGAGAATGATATCGCTGCAATACGTACCTTTATTATTTTACAATACGATTATTGTCGCAATAATGGAATCGCGTCGATGTTGCGTGTGTGGGTCGTGTGCGCGCGGGTGGGCCGGGGTGAATGTGCAGAGGCCTACCGTTGCGACGTGTCAAATAATATTATAATAATAATAATAATAATAACATATACCTATACCTAACACATTGTCTCGCCGTGACGCGGGTGTACTACAACGGTATGCGCAAAAGGTTTTCGTTTTCTTTTCCTCTTCGCGTACATTATATATAATTAACTCTATTATACAATATCGTCATATACACGGCATAATAATATAATGCATCAATGCGGTAAACTGTTTACGGGCGGACGACGACGGTAGGTTGTTGTCGACGTGTCCGCGGCGCTGTCGAACCGAATGTGACGTGTCTCGCGTCGCCGAGGGCATCGTGACGACTCGTCCGTTTTCAATAATATCGTACACGTTATTATTACTATTATTATTATAATCATTATTATATTATAATATTATACACCTACGTTCGACACGATTATACAACGTATACACGTCAGCCTGTACAATACATGATATAATATACAATACCAGCTGTATTATAATAATATATAAAATCGCAAAATCACAAAATGTAAAAATATATAATACTATATAATCTGACGCGTTATTTTATATTATGTTAGTATGTACGAGATATAGATACAGATAATAATAATAATATGTGGATGGCCCGATGGCGTGCCGCTGTCATGTAATCCAGTATAAATGTTCAATAATATATGGTAGGTAGGTACGTATTATTACATAGGTATGGATAGGTCGGTCACATATTATACATAAAGATTTGTTTGCACAAAATAATTCGCTTATTGTCAATATCTATCATACCCATATGTATATTATAGCCTATAGGTAAATTATAAGGCTATATTAATGTTGCAGACCGACTAAACCTGCTGGGGAATACTTGAAAACAGTCCGAGGGACTTAAGCCTTTCAACTCCCGCCCTCCTAATATCTGCTCATGAGAGTGTCCCCTTGATGTGCTAAGTTTAAATTGTTTATAAGAAAATATCAATTTTAAAATACTCATAATACGATCAAAAGTTTAAATATCTTAAGAAACCGTGACCTATACTATACTGACACAAATATGTATAATATAGAGTATTCTTCCTTCTTAGTGTTCTCATATTTAAGTTTGATAATAAGTTAATTCCCTCATGATGTTAAAGTTATCGACTGAAAATTATCCTGGTGAACTCAAATTATTTTTATATAAACTATAAAGTTAATTTGTTGTTTGTAAGATGGAGTGACAAGTAGACCCCATATGCTGGGGTGTTCTTAATATTTATATGACTATACCAATTACCATTAGATTCTGGTTATATGCAAAACTGTACTCCGTATGTTCCTTAAATGTTGGTAAAAAAATAATTATCAGCAATATTGGTCTATAATATCAACAAATAGAAAACTGTTGAAGACTTCTCATATTATATAAAAGTATTAGAATATCGTCCTATATAAGGACGTATTGATGCTTCCGTACTATGGCATCATTATATAGAGCTCAGGTAAAAAATCCAAAATCCATTACAGGTCTGCATATCCTCGCTTAAAGTGATTATTGGTTTGTGTAACCATTGCACCGATTACACAAATTCCCATGTACTTCTATGACAAATTATATATTATGTACAATCGAATACAAATCATAGTAGTTTCTAGAACACTCCCATGGACAATGCGGCAATATTATTAATAGACGTCCCGAATACAGCTGCTCTACCTCAAAAAAGGTAAATAACTTAACCATATATTATATATGTATAAAGTTGACTCCACTGAGAATCTCATTCCACAGCGATTACAAGCCATTTCACAGACACATATAGGTACATAATTTTTCAAATGTACCTATATTATACTGAATAAAATAGTAGGTACCTACCTATATGTAATATGTTTATTACGGATTCTATGCGATTTATATTGGTATGATTTTTCTATAAAGTAAAAACGAATATATTGACGAGATATTCACCACATATATAAATAAGGTGTAGTGGTCAAGTATTATATTATATTACATTACGTGCTGCTCTGTGTGTGTAGGTGCTCATTACGTGATAGAAATAAAAGGACGGATGAGAATAATATGTATAATATAAAATATAATATGGAGTATGGACGATATACGGCCATATGGGCACTCATCGTTGCAGGACACTCGGACACGTATAATACTGCCATTGCATCAGAAATATATTATTATATTGTTATGTTATAAATACGCACACGACTATTTGTATGGCGTGTGGAGTATTATTACGCAGAAGACTTTAACACAATACGTGCAAGATTTAGTGTAGCTGATTTATGTTTTATTTCCTAGCGATATTCGGGTACCGCACTTGTACACCTATATATATTATGTCTATATGTGTATAATATAAATGCACAGCGTCGTTTTGTACAAATCTTGGTTCAATACATTGTCTTCGACTCAGCAGTAGCCTAAACGATAAAATATATGGTGGTGTACGGTTTATATTATATACACATAGAGGTACATATATTATAGGTCACAGGATGCCGATTGTGTAACGTGCTCTGTTCGCCCTTTTAACAGTTTTTTTTTATTTATATCCAGTATCCACCCAATAATATATTATTATAATAGTACCTAGCTATAGGTATATATAAACCATATTGTGCCCTAACCAAACCATTTGTAGACTTTTTTTGAGCTGGCGGGCACTTGTATAGTTATATTGATACTACGAGCCTACTGCCTACATTTTCAATAAATTGGTATTAGCAAAAATACAAAAATTTCAAAAGTAAAATATGAATAAGATATTATAGAATTATTAAACATAATACTTATAATGTCTATATTTTTACTGTGCACTGTTTTCGTCTAATAATAAATATATTTGAATTCGAAACACTTATCCAGATATTCCTTATAAGGTAACTTGGCTATTGGCATGGCTACGGTTTTTGGCACCAAATATAATATTGAATTTCGTATAAATAATGTTTGATTATGAATTTTAGGGATATTTATTATTTTATATTAATTTTTCGGTTACATTGATACTGTTATATTATCAATCTATGTGTTATCATATTATTTATTTGATTATTCGCAATTTGATTTCGTAATGAAACATATTAGGTGCCAATAATAGTATCTAATAACTATATCAAACTACAAAAACTATGTATCTACTATCTACTGATTCTACTGCATATATCAAAAACGAATTCTAAAGGCGCCAATAACTATACAATTTATCCTATGTATTATATAATTCAATAATTACATATTGTTTATTGTGTATTTATATTTTGTATGTATTCTATTATTAAAGTACCTATACACTATACACTATGACGTTATTTGATGACTAACGATTTCGATACCATAGTAATATTATCGTCACCGACATCGTTAGAATAAATTATTCGATTATTTATGGAGTTCAGTTTTATCAAAAGGTTCTGCTCTACACCGGTTTTATTAGTTTCGTCAATTAAAGTTACTCATACCCGATGAATGCAAAACTTTAATAAGATAGAAAATGTAATTTCAGCAATTTGAGATGAACCAACGCATAGATAGTCTGCAGAGTGCGGGGACCTGAAGTCTGTAATACATGATATACTGACCTGCAAGATATAATTATGATTAAAGAAATCAACAATTGACTTAGCTTTCACTAGGTACGTACACGATTACGAAACGAGGACCTTTTTTTATTAAAAAAAAATAAAAATAATAATTGATACTGTACGATGTCGTTATTCGAAATGTGAAGTTACTCTTTATGTATATACTATACTAAACAACTAACATACTACATAGCCACATAGGTATAATACCGTGAATCTCTACACGAGTTTCGTCGGTAAGACCTGCGCAGTGAGTATTAAAATATGTCTTGGTAGGCGACTAAAATCAAATAAATAAACAAATGCAGGTTACCAATGATATTATAATATATTATTATTGGTGTGTGGCCGAAAACAAAACAAAACCAGTCGTAAATCTGCACACGCGCGCCAAAACTCGTTTTACGAAATAATATTTAAATATTATATATGTTTTGTCTCGACAAAAAGTCGGCCGGTTTCACCGAAATCGCTGGCACGTCATAATATGATTATTATTATTGCAACGACGATAAACCGTTTTTTGAGGCTCCTCGGCACAATATGGGTAATAATAATAATTTATGCTGCACATAGTATTATAACATCAAGTACAATATATTATATGTTAGGTAGGTACCTTAGGTTTAGGACCCTTCGACGGCGCGAGCGATATAGGCGACCGCGCGGAGACACCCGACCGCAATAAACACGTAATTTTACGATATCCGTAATATTATATTTTGTCGTCTTGTTAATAAACCGTTCCGAAACGCAATTGCGATCGTAAAATTCGTAGTCGTCGTCGTTTTTTTTCGCTTTTCGACATAAACAAAGTCAAAGAGACGGCGGCGGCGGCGACTTATATTATATTATATTATTATTATTATTATATTCGTATTCTGCAGCAGCACTCCAACTACACACCCCTGCAACGAAAAAAGAGGAAGTGAGAGAAAGAGAGGGGGGGGGGATAGAATTTTTTTTACTTTTCGGTTTTTACGACCAGCGTTTGCGCGATAGGTCCGGTCGTCGTGTACAAATCAATCCGACAAACGCGGCGCGCGAGTCGCTCGCGTACATATACATAATAATAATAAATGGGTAGTGTACGTACCCACGTTATGTTATTACATATAGGTACACATATTACATATATGTTCGCCGAAGAGATATTTATATATTATTTTTATTTTCCATACCACAAGTCAAACACGGTCGAACCGCTCGTAACGTTCGCGATTTGTGGCCGTCATAAATCGCGACGGACAACGACGACAATATCATATTATTATAAGACGTGACGCGCGCCGCACCTGTTGCCACAGCGAACATAACAATAATCAGAATATGTATAAATAATACAGGTATATGCGATCCTGTATACAGTGTGATTCCCCGAGACGTACACGGTACACGGTCAACCTCCTCTTAAACAATTTAATTATGTGTCGATGTTTTACACACAATTACGGTTTGAGGAACGTTCAGCTGTGTACAGTTAATTTAAAAAATTAAAACTTACTCCGTCCAAACTCAAATTGATAAGTAGATTCGTTTTTTTTAAAAATGTAATTATGTACCATATAAATCGAGGATATGGGTTATTATAATAACACATTTTTATAAACAAAAATCAATTAAGAAGTATTACTTACAATATAATGTAGTCCTTATAATATATACCGACTCCCTTATTGTACGTAATTATTTACTCACCTAATTTTCTTGGTCTAGTATATATTTTATAATACTCAGTAATTTTCTACAAATTATAAAATATTAATATGGATTAGCTGGTGATGCTAATACCAAATCCTCATTATGCCAAGCTCAACCCATATATTATCATATTATATAGGAATTTTTTTAAATTTAATTATGACTATAAGACACTATAGTCCTTCGAATTTGGATTTACATATTATGTACATTACAATTTTCAAAAAAAATGATCTACCTAATAATTAAAAATGAACACACTTTTGTTGACATAGGTACAAATCTATATAAGTAAATATTCGAAAATATGGTTTTTAAATATAGGTAATAATAATGCTTAAATAAATGAAAAATAGGGGTTGAGCACTCTTAGACGCTTAGTGTATCACTCTGTATATCATACACAGTTTATATATATCTCGTATATATTTTTTTTATCGCCGTTTAGTGATAAGTCATCGTTCGGCCGTTCGAAATAACATCGAGAGGTTTGTGGAAGCAGTGATGATTATTGCATTCTCCGTTGCCAGTCTACTAACGCAGAGAAATTATGCATAATTACAAATCAGTCCCGCGTATGTCGGTTTTCCAATTGATAATAATTATTTTTTAAATATTGTGCATCATACAATTTAGTTTTTTTTCATAACAATGTTGCAGTGGTTTTTTGGATGCGGTATACAAGGTGTAAGATATTTTACATAATATTATGTCGCGAGTACTTCCGTAATCCGCTGTATACTTCCGACATTCTGTCAGTATACCTGTATACCTATTATGGGTTTGACCATTGTCATTACTTATTCGTAGATGATTTCGCATATTGGTTAACCATCTTCTACCATTAGAAAACGTGTGCATTATTCATGTGTGCGTTGTCCGGATCTGTATAATATAGTTTATTCTCTACTCAGTATTGAATTTTTTTTTTATTCGTGTTTCTGCCATTTTTGTACTTGTGTTTTAGATTTTACTTGGTTTAGATTTGTCGCCAGTATGTTTGCCATTTAATTTTAAATCTTATTTTGAATATTATTTGTGTTAATCTTGAATATGATTTTTATGTCTGTTTAACTGCTAGTTGTTATGCGCTGCGGGATATGGTGTATTTGCTAGTTCTGTTTCCCTATTTTCCAATTATTATACTGTAAAATAAAGTGAATAAAATAAAATAGTTTCATATAGGTACATTGATTATTCACATGTATATATTGTATGGTCCCATATAAGTAATTTATAGCTACTAGCACCTATATATTACAATATGTATATGCATGTATATACTGTTTGTGCAGACCCACAATGTCATTTAATTTTTACATTTTTAAATACTACTAAATATAATATGAATTTGATTGCTTGTATTAATATTCATTTTATATCGTCGTAAAAGAGCAGTGACAAAGTTGCATTACTATGATTTTTATTATATAATATTTGTATCCATATAAAAGTTGTTTAACGTGAAACTACATAATATACATATAATATACCTATACTGTTATCTATGACCGTATCAACGTTGTGAGTTGAATATACAAATTAAAAACATTCATATTTTTCAAATCACCCCATAATGTTTAGTTGTTATAAAAATTCTTTAAAAAGGTTATACAAATAAATAATAATAAACGTGTATATATACTGTATAATTTTTATTTTTATTTGGGAAATAATCCTAAGAAATATGAAATTAACGGTGTCAATGGTTTTAAGTTAACGATTCAAGATTTTGCAATTGATTACAATTTTTTCTAACATGAGATACAAAAAAAAAAAAAAAACAACAATTTATTTACAATATATTAATAAAAACGCATAAAAATAACTAGGTAACAAATTAAAATATAATATTTATTAAACTGGATATTTGCCACAACATTTAAATGAAATCTGAAAATCAATTTATCTCATCGCTTTTATTATAACTTGAAAAAAGTAAATGATAATATTATGTACCTACCCATAATAATTAGGCATATATTTTGATTCTAAGAAATCTACAATATAAATTTTAAGAAAAGGATTAGATTTTCACAGAATTCAGATTCTGAGCGAATCGATGCAACTATGATAGCGTATTGGTTTTACAAATGTGTTAAAAAACCAATATTCACCAAATATTAATATTATATTAGTATTTCCTAGCAATGATGTAATTTTTATAACATTTTGCGATTGTTTTAGTTATTTATTGACATTTGACTCTATTACGTTTTTTGATTTATGTTGATAACAATATTAATATTCGATCATGACGAAGCTTTAAAATTTTGTCCAAGATTCCTTATGAGTTGTTCATTCGGAAGTTAATAAAGAAAATGTATTATACTTTATAGTCATGATTATTTTTTTATAAGTGTTAAGGTTTGAAGTTCTTACGAAATTGGATATTTACACGAAAAATATTGCTTTAACCTTATTTAGCGAGGTTTTTTGTCTTTATTTTATGATAGTCGATAGGTAATTAAAAACAATTTGTGTAGAAACTTAATAGTTCTGGGCACTTCTTGCCATTATTATTGGTTTATTAACAAAATTTTAACATATACATTATTGGTTTATAATAATTTATAATAGAATATATTATACAAGATGACATTTTCAAAATATTTACACTCAATTCAATATGTACCATTCCAACCTATAACATATTATATCAGTCGTCTACGTTTCCAGTAAGTCGAATAGACATTAGGTTAGTCGGTATATTGACTTATAAGTTAATAAAAATAAATGGGCATAAACTGGCGAGTTAAGAAGTTATAGTTAAGTTAATTTTAATTTTTTTAAATTAAATTTTTATCTCTTAATGCATATTGCATAAACATTTACTTTTTATTATTTTAATCCATATTACTGGTTATTTGTATATTTATAAAATAGATTAGAAAAGCTATTAATTTTAAAATGTTTAAAATATTTTCTGTATCAACTTAACTTAACTCAGTTAAAAATTATCATTAACTTTCCCAGGCTTTATTTCTTCATCTACAGAGTAAAATAAATAACTTATACACTATACGTATATCTACTATGAAATATATCATGTCAAATTATCACATAAGGCGCTTAATGTCCATTACTAATCTAAAGCCTTCCTCATTCGTATTTTTTGATTAAATTTGACTACACTGTATATCTATCGTAGAAGTTTTAGTATACTTTCTTATAGTTAAATGGCATAATTGTTATATTTGTAAATGTGTATGAACTAAATTTTATCAAAAGGGCTCAGTACGTTTAAATGTTTAATCATAACAAATTTATAAATAAATATCTTTAGAAACAGGCTGACGCTTGTAGAGTAACTTTCCGTTTACAATGACTATATTAAAGGCATCATTGAATTCAAATTAATAGGACATTACACCGACGTTTGTTGTTTCTGTCTTACAAGTGCGTAACATAGCAATCCCCTTGTCATACTAGATACACTCCTTCCTTAAGTATGCCATTTTCCTAGTCTTATTATTAAATTATCGATAAATTCTCCTCTAAAAGACCCCAAATGTAATAATTATCTGTAAACTTTTTATCAACTGAAACTACCTACTGATATTCTACTGGGTCTATTTCATTATAAGTTGGACTTAGGTATTATAGTCGGACTATTGGTCAACGAGAAGTTGAAGGGACCAGCCAAAACGTTCGAGTTATCCAAGGATAATACAATTATAGGAAAATTATAGGGACCGGGAAAAAGTTCGAGGTATTGTCAATTTCGAGTTAATCAAGTTCAACTGTATTTCTATTATTTATTCTACTTATGATATAATTGTAAATTTAAAAATAGAACAATATGAATCTTTGTTTTGGGATCTCTGACTTTATTTTAATAAAATAAAATAGCTATACCAGCTACCTATATATTGTGCACGCATTAACGATCGAAGCTGCTTAAGTGCTTACATGCGGTCGACTGTAAGCACGGCTCTTAAATTATTACTTGATAAACCCACCGTCGGGGGATAAAGAATGGATGAAGTAAAAAAAAAAAAAAACAATAACGAATGAAAGAGAAGCGCGCGATCCAGACCGTGGAAACGGTATAATAATATTATGAGATTATTACTACACACAGGCATTATTATTATTATTATTGTTATTATTATAATATAGCATGGCTCTCGGACTTCATAAATCACCGTTGAAAATTCCACCACGCCATACGTTTAATTGATATTGACCGTACATATTGTTATCGTAATACCCGAACGGTGGTGTAGTAGTGTTTATAAGCGCGTACGGATTTTTTTTTTTTTTAATAATATAAATTAAGCGTCATTTGTTGCGTGTCAAAACGGTCGTAAATCCTTCACTCGGAGGAAAAAGAACAGCCGAGACGCCCACGCGCACCGGCTAATTGGACAACCGTAGTCGATCAACCCCACGCCACTACTAGTACAACGGTCCGTACAAAATACAACTAGACAAGCCCTTCGCGCCATAAATCATTCCCCCGAGATGTCACTGGTGTTAAACGCCCGCGAATTTGATTCGAATTACCAAAAAGAAAACGTGTTGAACCACGGGAACAAAATATTAATATTATATTATTATTGTTGAAGTGGCGGCTGCAGGTAGTTTCCAAAAAAAAAAAAAAATATCCAAACGCATCTCATAATATTGTAACACGTTATGTTTTATGTTATATGATCTGCCCGTGCAGGCGGTGCAGGTACTAACGAATAACATTTTTGGTTTCATTCATGACTATTACTGTTCCAGAAGGTTGCAGGTACCTATACCAGCTATTATTATTTATTGGTAGCGGCGTACTTATTTTATGATCCTGCAGAGATCATTGTAAAATCACGCCCATTTGACCGTTTAAAACAATCGGATTTCCAATTCTGCAGCCAAATGATTTCAGTTCATCGCCCAACTCTCTTCTGGATTAGTTGGAATCGACTTTTTTTATAGGTATTTTGTATAAAATAATTACGTTAAATCCTATTTTAATTTCTCAGATTTATAAAAATATCCTTAATACTAATTGGTCGTTTTTTTTTATACCTATTGGTTAATAAAGCGGTTATTCAAAATACTACTGCCATCTACAAACAAAAAAAAAAGCAATTTTTTTATCAAGTGTGTTGGAAGAACTGTATATCATTATCTGTAATCGGGTATAGAATTAAAAAAACTTGTAGTAAGTATGTATTATTTTCACTATCGTTTCATACAACAAAATAAAATAGTATTTTATGATTTCATAAAATATATATATATATATATATAGATTACTAGATCTCCCTCAATTAATCTGAACAGACTGTACGAATGTCCACCAGTGTAAGGACATATTGGACACTGCACAAGGCTATTACCACTCATCGTATCCCAACCCGATCTTATAATATAATATATTATAAGATCGGGTTGATCACATATTGTGTGAAACATGTATTTGCAGCATACACTCCGTAAAACACATTTCCCACGAATTTCCCGCACGCTCGGACGGTATCAATACTTCCGTCCGGGCAGACCCAGAGTAGCATTCGATCTAGGAATAAAAAAATGTTATAACTAAAAAAATATTATAACTTTATGACAAACCGAAGTAGGTTGGTATATAAATAAGAATTTATATTTTTGTAACCTTAAAAGCCCCTAACACCAAAAAAAAAAGAAAAAAAAAAGTTGAAATATGTGTGGAATTTTTTCGTATCCGGTCAAATGTAATTTATCTTTAAAACCCGGCTATAATATTACTATATACTGTCTCGTCTTTTAACCGTATACAATTCAATATATTATAGTGTTCATCTATACTTATTATATAATATTATATTATTGCAAATGTATTATGCAACGAGCGTGTTATACTTACAATTGGGTAACATTGGGGTTCCGGAATGACTATTATCATACAATCGAGACTGAGCTGCAGTGCTGCAGGTAGCAGTTTTTTAAGGCCTTAAAAGTACATGCGTATAGTTTGTATTTTTTTTCACCAGCACAGCGGGATGGTCCACAGTTTTTAACCGCATTATGGTCGTTTTAAGGGTTCTGGTTGTCTATTTACGGACTCGAGGAGAACAAAGGGGAACTGTAGGAATTTATTTACGCAATTCATCGGACTATATTATATCGCACATTATGTGTGTGTCGCATGCGGTGACTCTGAGAGGACTCAATAAAAAAAATAAATAACACGCTACCGGTGTATGCGTGCGTAGGTAGCTATAATACCTACTCGGGAAATGATTTTGTTTTTTTTTATCCGTTGCGTGTTCTTATATTATTATATTAATAAGATACTAATATTTGGGTGTTACGTCTCTGTCGGGGGTTTCTTACATTATTGTATTATATATTATTGCGGATTATCGTAAAAAATAATTTGCGGGGCGTCGCGACACACAATGATAGGAAGTGGACAAAAGCGGCGCGTGTGGGCGAATATAAAAATATGTATAATATACTTACGACCGTACCGGAAGCATAAGCATATATATACATTATTATTACTTACTATTATATATTATACTGTCGAAAAGTGAATATAAGGTTACGTTTTTTCACGACTCGAAAAAATGCCTTTTTCGTCTGCGAATTTATGTAGGTATGGCGCGCTGCTCAATCTGCAGTACCTATTCGGTTTTCGAAACTTCTTTCGGCATGACGTTTATAATAGGTAGTTGCAACCTCAGTATTGCTACGTAGTTCACGATGTAAAATGCGATACATAAACCTATATAACACAGCATAATATAATACGTTTATATATTATTATTATGTGTTTATACGGTGGCACTACATAAATCACCTCCTGAACTCCTATACCGCACCCACCCCAATTGATGTAGACGCACCGATGGCCGATAAGACGCGTTCGGTTTTACACGAAATCGTTGTGGCTGCAGAGCGAGCCGGAACACTTTCCCCGGCCCGAACACAAACATACCCGCAATAATATATGTTGGAGCGGTCGTCGAAAATGTGGGTGAAATCAACAACCCCTGCAGCACACGTGTAGTAGGGTACGCATATTATACCCTCACATAATATTTTATTATGTCTCTATACATGTGGACGGAGAAAGTGCTCTGCGAATTTTCGCACACGGTAGCGGCCAATATGCGTATATTATGTTATTATTATTATATATAACATAATGTGAAAATATTTTACACAAGCGGTGCTACAGTGGTCGTGTACACAGCGTGCTGTCTTCTTCAAATTAAACTGTTGATATTGGACCTTTCAAAATTTCTCTGAAAATGTCTCTCGCGCGCAATCATTATATTGTTATTATTATATTATTATTATTATAATCCCCGTCGCATATGGGCATTATATAACATTATTCGCCTCATATATATGTATAGGTACACGCGCGTTAGAAAGTGCCCAGCTCGTCCCTATTGTACGATAACGGTACGCACATTATAATATTATTATATTATACCTCATATATAATATTATCATTATGTTATTATAAAAACGAGTGCGGTTATAAAGTGAAGTCGTGTAGCTATCCCGTAAGCGCAATACCCACCAGCTACAATATTCGCATATAATATTATGTATATGCAGTGTTATAATAACCATCCCGTCGCCACCACCGCAGCGTGGTATTCCGATTTCCGACGTACCCATTATATTATAATACGCATATTATAGCGAATGTGCTGCGAAAAATTATAAATTTGTTTTGACACCCTATTGGTGGTCAGACGCCCGCTGAGTCGACCGCCGCCTCAATTGAGACAATTATTATTACATTGTATACAGTAGGTATAACCTATATACTATTATACGAGTGTGTGCTCGTGTTTTGTGTATAACCTGAGAGCAGCGGAATTGGATTTAATCGTCAGTGTCAAAAATCTGTCCAAGTCTTCGCGCCGGACAACGACGATGACGGGCGCATCGCACCATCTTGGGTGTCACTCGTGCCTTTTTGTTGTCCTGCCCCTCGACGAAATGGAAACGTTTCGACCGGGTCATGTTTCACGTGTTTCTTACACACACGTCACGTCCACTGTCAAAACCCCTTGTCCGATGTTCGGACACCGCCGATATGATATGATAATTGCTTTCCGTCGTATATGGGTTGATATAGATACACGATGTACACAACAATTGTCACAACAGCAGTATTAACCATATTATGATGACGTGAATGTGCAGTGCTTGACTTGTAGGAGGAGATGAGACGCAGGTGGACTGAGTTCCTCAACTTAATAATCCAGCATTATATATAGCATAAACCACTTCTTTTTCAAATCAAGACATTTAGATATATATAGTTAGGAGACGGTGCATTATTTGGAATTTTTCACAAGATTAACAGGTAATTAAAAAACTATGCACAAAATGTGAGTGATTTCCTGCAAAAGAAAGTTTTAAGTATACTTACTATACTTATAAGTACCTACAATTCACAGGTGTAACCAGGGGCTAGGGATGTTTCATACATAAAACATGGGTGTTAAATTATCAATTAACATATAATTCATATTTGTGACAGTAGATATTTTTTGAACATTCCATTGCCCCGTTGGCATATTCAGACTACTCTGTTTCTCTAATATTATAAAGTTGGCTATTAAGTTGTTTTTATATAATAAATATTATATATGTAATCGTTGATATTATAATGTATTTTCATACATATTCAGTGTAAGCAATTATATATACCCATATACCACGCGATACGCATGTGCATCTGCCAGAAATTTTAAAAACTATTAACTGCTGTTTGATGTATGTATTGTAAAATAAATACATAATTTTATTATAACACAGCTGTCGATTACATAGAAGTAAGGGATAACGATTGAATTTGCAGAGTCGTTGAAACAAAAAATATTTTCCAAATGCAAATTACGATGTGCCCATTTTCGGACGATTTTGTCGTTGTGCCTTTTAAATGTCCTCAATTATTGAATTCATTCATTGAGATGAATCCAATACATATAAAACGTACCTACTTATATTTTAAATTATATGATTAGAATTTCTTCTAAGAAAATAATAATAAGCGGAATAACTAAATTCGTAAAATAAATATTCTATTTTGGATTATTTTAAATGTGAAGCTTTAGTACCTATATAATAAAAATTAATGTAATAGTGGGTTCTTGTCTGGCAAATTAATAATTATACGCAACTCTGCGCTAATAAATTTACCGCATTTATCCGATCACGAAAACACGTGTTTTAGTAATTTTATTACACATTAATATAGTACTCTACAATCAATGCAAAACGGCAAAACATATAATATTATAAAAATATGTACCTATATACTACGCGCTTAACCCAAGGGTAAAATTATAATCTTTAGTATGCGATATGTGTAGGATGCTAATGCGATTTGATCATCCTCCGCCGAGTGCTGACCCACCTTTCGTTACGATTGTATATTTTATAATGTCGTGTTTTTTATCGGTTGAGAAAGAGGATACGTGAACATTCACGTGTCATAATAATTATTATAATTAAATATTAAAACCATCTTCTAAAGAGATTGTAGTAATATATAATAACATGAATATTATAAAGCTATAGTGTAATCACTCAGAAATATCGGTTTAGAAATATACATAACTAGGGTTTTGTCCGTTACCGGCTTATAATAAATCCGATAAACAATATAATTATATAGTTTAGAGAATGTCGAATAATTATAAAATATAATAATAGTTTTTATACGACATGAAACAAAATTGTAATGATTTAATTTGTTAGAGTACCTATTAATACGTATGTATAGTCGTACCTATAGGTAGTGTATAGATATATATTATATATATTACTATGTAAGTATATAATACATTTTACAAATTATTATTCTTTTACTATTACAATAATTTCAAATAAAAAAATAATTATAATCAATAAAATATATAATACACAAACCTGAAGAAGCACAACGGTCAAATATTATCAAATTGATGTTTTTTGAAGTGTGCCTCTTCGCGTGCATCATAATATCTTTTGAAACGGGAAGTACCTAAATAAAAAGAGTATTTTAATATTTACCCCCAACAAAAAGTTCACGGACACAAACGATCATTAGGTCGATGTGATAGCTCATGGTGGAAAAATCTACTGTTATCTATATGATGGACAAAATATGTGGAGGTGCCCACACATCTTGATGGAAGATGAAATCATCTCCATCAGCTTGCAGTTGTGCAAAACACTCGAGAATCCCCACTTTTAGATTGTTTCGGTAATTCGTGGTTCACCACAAACATTTTCAAGATTTATTTACTTATTTATTTATTGAAATCGGAATTGAAGCATTGTAGAACGTCCTATATATCACTGTAATTATATATATGTAGTATATAATATTAACAGTACTATTAATAGTAGTAGGAACGCCATCAAATTTGGTTGTATAGAATTAAACAATTAACATAAATAATTAAAGCCTCCCAAAATCTAAACTGCGTTATTGAGGATGATGTTTCTCATTTCCAGCATTTCATTATATATGCGATGGATGAGAATAATTTTTAAAATTGTAATATTTTACATACCCATAATTATAATTCACTTTAAAATTAAAACATCAAGTAAAATGTATCTATATGCATCGTTCTAGATAATATTTTCTTACAAGTTACATTTAAGTTTGATCATAATATAATATGTCAGTTCACTGCAATGTTAAAGTCAGCGATACAAAATTGATTCTACCGTACCCAGATTTGCCTTATATAGGTATATACCTTTTTAAGGTGGAGACAATATATCCACATGCTTGTTTCTGCATTCCCTAAAAAAAGTTCTTGTTGATGATTTAGTTTTCGAGCTATTTTCGTAAAAAAAAAACGTTACAAGGCATAATAATATATAGGTACCATGTCGAAATGAAAAAAAAAATTGTACGTGTATTGTGTATAATACAAAATCTAGGTACAGTAGGTACATAATACATATTATAATAAATTGATTTTGTATTATTAATTATTATTATTGTGTAAGTTATAGGGAGATAAATACATTGTCGAATGACTATGATATTATATAATCCACGTACCTACGCGTAACTATAAAGGACGTATACATGTATGTAGGACCGCGATATCGATAATGTGACGTGTACGTCTATAGTGTCTACCTATTTAAATAGAATATAAATTATTTACTCGTATTAGAGTCTTTTACAATAATATATCATCATCGTCATCATCACCGGTCCGCCAATGAAATGTCGTTGAATTCGAGGCCTCCACCCTACATAATATTATTATATATTCTCGTTAGCAGCGTGGAGCGGTATTATAACTAGATGTGTGAATTTTCTTAATAAAATCAATAAAATCGTTACAAATCAAACAACGGACTCGTAAATGAGGAGGGGTGATCCCATCATCGTCGTAATATATAATATGTATAATACGCTCTGGCACGGTTCATTATACCATATATAGAACCACGGCGCATATAATAATAGTGTATATTATTTACGTCATCAATCATTTACTAAAAAGGCGTTTCGAAAACGCGAATCCCCTCCTTAATTATTATTTTTCCACAACACCGAATTCGTGGATACTTGACTCCGCATCGACGAACGATGCGTGTATACATTATATAGTCCATAGATAATATTATATATTTCTATATTGTATATCAGCACCGCGGACCAATTTATATATATATATATAATATAATTTATAACATTTAATACGTTTATGCGTGTGCGTGCGCGCGCACGTATGCATGTGTGCGTGTATGTGCGTACGCGTCTTTGTTTAGTCGAACAAATATTAATCATAGGATTGGCTACGGATTGTATATGTGCATAGGCCCCACAATAAATGGTCTCCGCGCCCGACAAAATGGCTCCCCATAGTTGACCCCGTTTTCTCGCGAAACAACACTAGCTATATGTATAGAGCACATGTATTATATTACGATATTATATAGAATATGATGTGTGTAAGGATAGTCATCGTATGTGTGCAGAGTGTGTGTGTGTGTGTATCGTTTATAGGGGTAAATGGGGTGTACGACGTTTCCCCTCCCCCCGTGCATATCGCGGACAATGCGAACGCCTAGCAGGCCATTCGCACAATATAATATGATATATTATTATATAGGTATACATTATAAATTGTGTATAAGGAAAAGGGTAAAATAAAATCGAATATACGTTCGACGCGTCGTCCCGTGGCGTAAATAAATCACGGAGAAAATATCTCAATAATAATAATGATAATAATAATAATAATCATAATTCAAACTAGCATGATAGCGGCTTTGAAAATCAGCTGGTTCAATATGTGCATGTACTATGTGTACCTATACCTATACCTATACCCGAGACTTGCGGTGTCAATAATATTACAGTTATTAAAATATTATTATGTAGGAATGTGCGTACTCTGCAAACTTATGTCGTAGACTCTTAGAAGGCAGGCATATTACATTATTACATATTATTATATTATTATATGGATCAACTGCAAGTGTATGGTTAAAGTTGTTTAGCTTCATGATTGGCTTACTCAATCATATTTTACAATAGTTATTAGTAATCAGTAATTTCACATTTGTAACACATCTGTTGAAGTTAGTTTTTTAAAAATAAATATATACTTAGGTAATTAAGTAAAAAAGCAATTTACTTATATAAGCACATACATGATACTATTTATTAGGTATGAATATATGATAAATATATCTACCTACCTAATATTTTAACAATTAACTATGTAATTAAAAATATTATTTGTTCTAATCGATATGAAAAAAAAAACAATTGTTGAATAATAAAAAACTGTTAAGTATAGACGCACACGTAGACGTATTGCGTCCCGAAATCCCTTTTCCACATGAATATTGCGTCCCGACGATATATATTATAACCATTAACGAATTTAACACGAATTGCGTCCAAACGTAAAAACGTTATTTTCCTTCCCGGGGCAAACATTTTTTCTCTACATTAAATAAAAAAAAAAATAATAATCGAAAATGTCATGTGCCTATAAATAGCTCAACAAGAGTCAAAAATCAAAATATTTTGAAAATCTTATGGTGTATAGAAAATACTATTATAATTAATATTTAGTTTATTATTATTATGACACATAAAATGCGTATATATAAAATTGATATTATACTAGTAGTATATATGTACCAGTCCTGGCGCACCTCATAATATATCAGTAAAAGATCACAAAGAAAACAATGTGCAAAAAGATCAGAAAATTGAAATGCAATAATAATAAAAATATTTTCCACAAAACTTAATTATTAAAAATAAAAATCGAAATGCAATAATAATAAAAACATTTTTCGCAAAAACTTATTAAATACATTTTCACCCCAAATGAATGTGGAATATTAAATTTAAATAATTCTACTCAAGACGGGTCACATTGGGTTGCATGGAAAAAAATAAAAAATAAAAAAATTTATTTCGATTCATTTGGAATGCCTCCTCCTCCAGAACTTGTAAAATATTTAGGTGAAAATAACCTTCAATATACTGATGATAAATTCCAAGATTATGATGATCCACCTATATGTGGACATTTATGTTTAGAATTTATTAAAAACTATAAACAATTTATTTAAAATTTAATATAATATAAAATGAATGGTGACGATTTAATATATTGTCTTAAATGTAAAATTCAAACAAAAAATATTAATGCAACTAAAATTCAAACAGTTAATGGTAGATGGAGAATTTCATCAAAATGTTTCAAGTGTAACACAAATAAAAGTAAATTTATAAAAAATTCTACAATTGGACATAATATTTCCAATAAAAAATTAAATGATACAGATAAAATGAAATTAGCTAAAGAACTTCATAAACCAGTTAGAAAAAAATTTCCTAAACGAAGAATTTTTACTAAAGGTATTGATGATTTATGGGCTGCTGATTTAGTTATAATGAGAAATTATTCTGATGAAAATGAGGGTTATTCTTATATATTAACTGTTATAGATACATTTTCAAAATTTTCTTGGGCTTTAGAACTCAAAAAGAAAGATGGAATTAATGTTTCAGAAGCATTTAAAAAAATAATAAAACAAGCTATATCACAAAATCATCAAGCACCAAAATTACTTCACGCAGATAAAGGTTTAGAATTTGAAAATAAACATTTTAAAAAAGTTTTGCAAGAATATGGAATTAAAATGTATCACACTCAAAATGAAGAAAAATCGTCAATTATTGAAAGATTTAATAGGACATTAAACAGTAAAATGAGATTACAATTTGAAGTTACAAATTCAAAAAAATGGATTAAAATTTTACAAAGTTTAATATATGAATATAATTTCAAAGACATACATCGATCTATTGGTATGAGACCTTGTGAAGTAAATAAATCTAACGAAGATGTTGTTTTTCACAAATTATTTTCTTCAAAAAACAAACCTAAACCAAAAATTAAATTTAGTGTAGGTGATAGAGTAAGAATAACAGCTTCTAAAAAAACATTTGGTAATAAATTTATTAATAATTGGACAAAAGAAATATTTATAGTTAATGAAATTTTAAACACAAATCCTATTACCTATAAAATTATAGATTTAAACAATGAAGAGATTATAGGGAGTTTTTATAACCAAGAGTTACAAAAAACAAAATTTTAATAATATGACCTAAGTTAAAGGAAGTGATATCTATATAAACCATCTTCTAAAATAAATATTTCTTTGTCTTTATTGTTATTAACACTAGGATATAAGGGGTGGTCTATTCGAAGTAGACCACCTCTTTCTTTTTTAGTAGGAGATGAGGGGTGGAGTATTCCGACTATGTGACCCCTATTTTTCTTATATTTATTTGAAATATTATTTTTTATAAAATCTTTAATATTATTTAAATAGAATTTTAAATAAAAATTATTTTTATTAAAAATTGAATGTAAAAAAATAATAAAGAATATAATAAAGAATGGATGGATTAAATAAAATTGAAACTTTAGTTAAAGAAATTGATATTAATAATAAAATGGATGTATTAAATAAAAAAATATACCCTGCTAAAACTTGTGATAAATGTAATTTAACAATTTGTTCCAAAAATTGGGCTTCTCATTTAAAATCTATTCGTCATCAAAAAAATGATAAAGATCAAACAATTTTACCTTGTAGAGTTAATACAAAATATAATGGTGTACCAATTAATCAATATAGACTAAAAAATTTTAATTTTTTGAAATTAATGCGAAATGAAATAAAAAAAAGTATACAAAAAAATAAATGTTATGTGAAATTTTGTGCTTTTGAATACTATGAAAATTCTGAGAGTATTAAATATAATCTAAATAAAATTCCAATTGAAGGAAATATTTTTATTATTAGTCAAGGAGATGTTGATTTTGGAAATGGAAAGCCTTATATTTCTAAACTATTACATTCACCAACTTGGTTAGAACTTTGTAAAATAGCTAATGACCAAATTATTGCAACAAGTGATTATCATCACTATTATCTAGACAATATTAATATTATTCAAGATTTAGGAAATATTAAAATGTGTGAATTTAGTATGGGATCTTAATATTATTTAAATATTATTTTTAATAAAAATTATTTTTATTAAAATATTGAATGTAAAAAAAAAATAATATTCTCTATAATAAATGGAAGGCTTAAATAAAATTGAACCTTTAGTTAAAGGAAATGTTAACAATAATAAAATGGATAACAAAACTTGTGATAAATGTAACTTAACAGTTAGTTACAAAAATTGGTCTAGACATTTGAAATCTATTCGTCATCAAAACAATGATCCAGATCAAACAATTATACCTCGATTTAGACGAACATACAGAGGTACAACAACAACAAATGTAAGAACAATACAAGAGAGAATACCAAAAATAGATAAAACTTGTGATATTTGTAAGCTAACAGTTAAATACAACAGTTGGTCTAAACATGTGCAATCTATTCGACATCAAAACAATGGTATAAGACCAAGAATATCAAGAGAGACAATACCCAAACCACATAGAGTTTTCAATTTCAGTGAAGAAATGTTCGAAGAAAACAACACTATTCGACCTATTTTAAAAAATGAAGAAACAGCATTTCGAGATAGACTAAAAACTTATATTATTAAAAATAATATAGGTATTAAAGATATACAAACATTTTTAAATCGTTTAGATAATCCAGTAATAGGACGACTTAAACACGAATTAAAAAAAACAAATTTAAAAGTTAATATTATGTTTCTTGCTATATATAAGAGAGGTAATAATGAAGAAAATATGGAATATGAGGAAAAAAATTTTAAAACACAAAATAAAATTTTAACAAAAAATTCTAACTTAAATGAATTTTATACAAATGCAAAAATAAAAATTGTAAAAGAAGAAGATGATTTTATAATGAAAGAATCACAATGGAAACTTCATCAAATTTTAAGTTTGGGAATAAATATAAATAAATATGTTCCTTTTAAGGGTTCTTCATATATTCCATTACCTAAACATATTAGTAATAAAAAGGCTATTATAAATGTTAAAATGAAGATGATAAATGTTTTCTTTGGGCAATACTCTCTGCTTTACACCCTGTTGAAAAAGATGGACAAAGAGTAACTAAATATATTCCTTTTAAAAATGAATTTGATAAAGAATTTAAAGATATTGAATTTCCGGTAAAAACCACAGACGTTCAGAAATTTGTTAAAAGAACAAAAGATATTTCTATTAATATTTATTGTTTAGATAAAAATGTAATTGTACCTTTAGAAATAACTAAAATCGAAAAAACTAATCATATAGATTTATTATATTTAACAGTGGATGATAAGGATACTGATGATGAGTATAATAATATGAATAAAGGACATTATTGTTGGATTAAAGATTTAGGGAAAGTAGTAGGAAGACAAAATACAAAAGATGGTCATAAAAGATTTTTTTGTAAAATGTGTTTAAATAGTTTTGGTACAGAAAATAAGTTAAATGATCATAAACATTATTGTGCTAATAATAAAGCTGCTAAAATAGTTCTACCAGAACCTTATGACAAAACTTTAGAATTTAAAAATTATAATCATTCCTTAAGAGTCCCTTTTGTGATTTATGCTGACTTTGAATGTACACTTAAACCAATATACACTTGTCAACCAAATGATACAGAGTCTTTTACAAAATGTTATCAGAAACATATACCTAATAATTTTTGTTATTATATTAAATATAGTAATGGTGATTATAAACCTCCTGTAGAATATTCTGGTCCAAAAGTAGCTCAAGTATTTTATGATTGTATGAAAGATGAAGAAATACTTATTTCTGAATTATATGATAAAATAGTTCCTATGGAAACATTGAATGCAGAACAATTAAATAATTATTATAATAAATCTGATAAATGTCATATTTGTGAAAGATATTTATCAGATTTACCTCCAATGTTAGAGAAAAAATTTAAAATAATTAAAAACGTTATTGAGTATTATGAAAATATTGATGATGTTAAAAATTTTAAATTGTATGAAGATAAACTTAAAATAATTAAAAACGCTATTGAACATTATGAAAATATTGATGATGTTAAAAAATTTAAATTGAATGAAGATAAACTTAAAATAATTAATATCGTTATTGAATATTATGAAAATATTGATGATGTTAAAAAATTAAAATTGTATGACGCTATTGAATATTATGTTAAAAAATTAAAATTGTATGAAGAAAAAAATAAAATTAAAGATGCTATTGAATATTATGAAAATATTGATGTTGTTAAAAATTTTAAATTGTATGAAGATAACCTTAAAATAATTAAAGACAATATTAAACATTATGAAAATATTGATGATGTTAAAAAATTTAAATCATTTGAAGATAAACTTAATGAAGAAACAAAAAAAAAAAAAATAAATATGAAAAAAGTTCGGGATCATGACCACTTAACTGGAGAATATAGAGGAGCAGCACATTCTATATGTAATCTTAATTATCAAAATCCATGTTTTATTCCAATTGTTTTTCATAATCTTTCAGGTTATGATGCCCATCTATTTATAAAAGAATTTGGGAATGATAATGAAAAAATAAAATTAATCCCAAATAATGAGGAAAAATATATTTCTTTTTCAAAAATGATGTCACGTGAAGTAAATAGGAAAGGTAAAGATATAAAAATATGTACAGAATTAAGATTTATTGATTCATTCAAATTTTTACCTAGTTCTTTAGAAAAGTTAACAAATAATTTAAGAAATGATTCAAAATTAAATTTAAAAAATAAATTTAAAGAACTTAGTAAATATTTTCCTGAAGAACATTTAGATTTAGTTACTAGAAAGTTAGCTTGTCCCTATGAGTATATGGATTGTGAAGAAAAATTTAATGAAACATGTTTACCTCCTCTTGAAAAATTTTATAGTTCTCTCACTGATAAAAATATAACTAAAGAGGAATATGAAAACTCACAGAAAATTTGGAAAGCTTTTAATATACAAAATATGCGTGAATTCACTAGTTTATATAATAAGATCGATGTTTTATTATCAACAGATATAATAGAAAATTTTAGAGATATTTCTTTAAAAAATTATAAATTAGATCCTATGTGGTATTACACAACACCAGGATTTGCGTGGGATAGTATGTTAAGAATGACAAATGTAAAATTAGATTTATTAACAGATGTCGATCAATTATTGATGTTTGAATCTGGAATCAGAGGTGGATTATCTCAATGTAGTCAAAGATATTCAAAAGCAAATAATAAATACATGGGAGATAAATTTAAAAAAAAGGAGGAATCGATATTTTTAGAATACTTGGATGCAAATAATCTTTATGGGTGGGCAATGAGTAAATATTTACCTACTGGAGATTTCAAATGGGTTGATAATCTGAATGATTTTGATGTAATGAATATTTCTGATAAATCACGTAAAGGTTATATTTTAGAAGATTTATCTTACCCTAAAGAACTTCATGATCTACATTCAGATTTCCCTTTAGCACCAGAAAGACATTTTGATAACAAACAACTCCCAAAATTATTAACAACTTTGTATGATAAGAAAAAATATATAATACATTATGAAACACTAAAATTATATATTAATTTAGGTTTAAAGATAGAGAAAATTCATAGAGTATTAGAATTTAGTCAATCTCCTTGGTTAAAAGTGTATATTGATTTTAATACTAATCTTAGATCAGAAGCTAAGAATGAGTTTGAAAAAGAATATTTCAAATTAATGAACAATAGTGTTTATGGACGTACTATGATGAATGTTCGAAATCATGTTGATATAAGATTATGTTCTAATGCATTCCAACTAGAAAAATTAATTACAAAACCAAATTTTGATCGAAGAACAATTTTTACAGAAAATTTAGCTGCCGTACATATGAAAAGAACACAAATATCTTTCAAACAACCAATATATGTAGGAATGTGTATTTTAGATTTATCTAAAATGTTAATGTATGATTTTTATTATAATATTATAAAGAAAAAATATGGAAATAGAGTTAGATTGTTATATACAGATACAGATTCACTAATATTAGAAATAAAAACTAATGATTTTTATCAAGATATGAAAATTATGTTAGATCATTTTGACACTTCAGATTATCCAAAAGATAATATTTATGGTTTACCTTTAGTTAAAAAAAAGTTTTAGGCAAGTTTAAAGATGAGTTAAATGGAAAAATTATGACTGAATTTATAGGTTTAAGATCTAAATTATATTCACATCGTATCTTAGATACTGAAAAAGAAATTAAAAAAGCTAAAGGTGTTAAAAAAAATGTTGTAGAAAATAAAATATGTTTTAATGATTTTGAAAAATGTTTACTAACAAAAGAATCAAAATATGTTAAACAAAATTTATTTAGAACTAAAAAACATGATATTTTTACTGTAGAACAAAACAAAAAAGCTTTAAGTGTTTATGATGATAAAAGATTTATTTTGGAAAATGGTATTGATACATTAGCTTGGGGACATTATAAAACAAACATAGATAGAAACGATTTTGTAAACCATCTCAATACATTGATTAGAAATCAAAATCAAAAAGATTAGAAAAATATTTTTAATAGAACAATGTTAAAAAAATTTTTTTACTAATATAAATAATAGAAATGGAAAATTGTAAAGAATTTTTAGATATGATCCAAAGGTATAAAAATATACTAAAAGAGTTATCAGAAATTGAATCATCTATGTATAATTTAGAAACTCATGTATCATCTTTATATCAATCTTATGATAATAAGTATAGTTACAATCGTTACAAAAACAATTTTAAGAAATTATTTGATTATTTTAAGAAAATTCATAATGAATTATCGAATCATATAATGAATAATTGGTTTGAAAACTATATTTAATGTTCACTAGTTTGTTGTTGGACTTTTTTTAATAGAACAATTCTATTAAAAAATATTTTAATTATTAATATCATAAGTATTATGAAAAATATTTTGGGTGTATTTAATAAGTTTTGTGAAAAATATTTTGGGGGTGAAAATGTATTTAATAAGTTTTGCGAAAAATGTTTTTATTATTATTGCATTTCGATTTTTATTTTTAATAATTAAGTTTTGCGGAAAATGTTTTTATTATTATTGCATTTCATAAGTTTTTGCGAAAAATTTTTTTATTATTATTGCATTTCATAAGTTTTGCGAAAAATTTTTTTAATTATTATTGCATTTCAATTTTCTGATCTTTTTGCACATTGTTTTCTTTGTGATCTTTTACTGATATATTATGAGGTGCGCCAGGACTGGTACATATATACTACTTATACTGTATTGGCTAGTACATAAAAATAAATCGTATGTGTAATATATTAATATCACCAAATATTATTATTATTATAATAGGAAGCTGGTGAATATATTGTTTGTACCTATATACACTGTGTATATGTTTATTGTTTAATATAATAGAATTAGTTTTTTTATATTGTACTATTTCGATAGTGAATTGTTTTAATAATTTATTACATTTTTGTATCCAATAAGTTTTTAACTTTTTTTAAGTTTGGTATTTATACAGTGTTTAAACTTTAAAGTAAAGTAAAGTAATGTTTTCAATTAATTTAATTATTTTTCCTCGATTTAAAATAGCTGCTAACACGGCAACACATTACTTAGCGCTCTAAGTTTCAAGTGTGAAGTTATATTCCGTCAACCAATTAAGATGTGGCTGTAGGTCGTAGTTTTGCTAATTTTATATAATATGTAGGTCGTCTCGAAGAGTCGGACCGGATCTATAAGTCTTAGTGGACCGCCGTCCGGTCGGTGTACCGCAGTACAACACAATCGCCTGCCGATCTTCAGCAATCGCCTCCCCAAGCCCGGAAGAATCAGCTTACGCCTAACTCGTTTAGGGGCTGCAGCACCTTGCACCAGGTCACCGCTGTTATCGGCTGATAACACGCAGACGTCCTCAGGTTCGTCAATCTGCTGTATATTATATATCTAAACATATTTTCATCAACGAAGTTGACTTCGACCGGCCGTGGACTTAATAGCATCATCAAAGGCTGCGGGACAGAACTCATCATTGTCGAAGCAGTAATCTTGGTCTGCTCAGCCTTTATAACGAATCTCTTCGCACAGACAGCAAGACGTTAAACGAACGTTGTATGGGCGCCGCTCTCGAGGATTTTGCTAATGCGTCCAAGAGGACGATTTTACCTGCAGACTTGACCATATTGTTCTTACGTCGTCTATAAGACGTGTCTAGCTGCCGGACAGGGTTAAACATTTGCACCTGCGTAGGCATCATTGACGTTTTTAACGTTATGGGTATTGGCACGTTTTTACTACAGAGACAGTCTGTTACATTTTCTTCAGTTATAAATTTATAATATCTGGTTTTCTTGGAACGAAGTACTCATGCATTTCCACGCATATTCGAGGATTCTACCGAGTGGTCCACGGTCTCTAAGAATTCGAGTTCATCTGGATTTAACTGCAAAAAGTCGTGTCGAAATATTTTAACAATTTTTTATAATGATGTCTTGTGGAGAATACAAAAATAATATTCTGTAACTATTTATTACTATAATACGAGTAATAAATGGGCAAACAATATAGTGTTTTATTATATTCCATGGTTACATAATATAAGTAGGTATATTTAAATTCAAAAACATTTTATTTTGTAAAAGTTAAAAATAAAATGTCAATTAAAAAAATTGTGTTGATACACTTGACTTTTACGAATTTTAGACGCTCGTAAAAAATTATTGTGGATTTACGCTCAACTTTTTTTTTAATTTCCAATAACACCCATCCTACGAGGAACCTAATATTACATTTTCAAGGTTTTTGACACACACACACATTCAGAATTTAAAATGGTCTTATTCAGAGTATTGTTGTATTATATTCGATAGGGCTTTCGAGTTCAAAGAAATCTAAATTATTCGATATTTTGCAATAGTTAATAATAATAATGCGGTACCTATATAATAATATTATGCAACATTATCATAAAAAAAATTGTTTATTTTATAGTACGCATCATTATTTTTTTGCCAATAAGAAAAAGGCGTGGAATAATATTATATTATATTCGCCGAGGTTTTCGATATGCCCGAAGATGGTGCAGCATATAGTTAGTACACAATAATTGAGATTTCAAGCGAGCGCGTGTTACGTGTGCGTTTAAATCGTATTTCGATCCGCCACGTTCATTTACCGCGTGTCTAAAAAGCGGTTAGATAAAATGACACGCCGGACTGATACCCGCGACCTGATACGGTTGGGTGGCGCAAATCGACCGTATATGTACCGAAACGCGGTACTTGCCTATACCGAATCCGTGTGAAATCCGACTTACACGGCCCCGCACCCGTCCCATCAACATAATAATAATATATACTACCTAAATATAATATATATTAGCACTCGTTTTATTATATCACTGCCAACACTTGATAATCGACGACGACGTGTATCGAACTGTGGCGGAGACTATTTTATAATAATGTAAAGTAAATAATATTATACAAACAATATATTATAATATTTTACAATATATATTTCAAGCACGCACACTATATTATATATTAATACGCGTCTCGAGTGAGTTTTTTTTAAATGTTCAACAATCCAAGCTATTCAGACCAACGGTTCTTAAACCATGGTCCTCTGCACCCTGCGACACTCATTTCAAGGGTTCGAGGCGGCTCTATCTAAAAATCAAATATTACATTTTTATGATGAATTATGTGTTTCAATAACAATCTTTAATGGAAGTAAATACCTGCTTAATATGAGATTTGTAATACAAAATAAATATTGAAAAGTTGACTTCGATAACATGAGATATTCTGTAAAAAAAAACGAATTCGAAAGAAAATTGTTCCGTGATTTCTAAAAGTCCGTGTTCACCAAAAGTTTAAGAACCTCTGAATTGTATACTATTGCTCAAAGTGAAGTAAATGTACATCTTATAATATATGACGTTCCTATATTATATAATATCAAATCTAATTTTTACAGTTTTTACAAATGTCTAGCTTCAGTTTATTGTATTAGATAGGTACTTATAATAGAAAACATAGATTGTCTTGTAATTTTTTTATCAAATGCTAGTCATAGCGAAGAAAATATGAGTATTGTTGAAGATTTTACGTACTTGAGTTTTATATAATATTTAGCTTATCGGTTGATCACTAATCACTATATTATTTTCAAGCTTGATTCATTCTAATATCAGTAATATCTCTTCAAAATATGTTGAGTGAGAAGATTGATTTTGTCCAAAATATTATCACTCAAGTGGTAATAGTACTATTTTCTATTTTATTGTAATGTCTGCCGAGGGATATTTCCATTTTTAAATGTTGAGCTTAATAGAGAGAGGTAGCCAGGTAGGTGTACCTAAGTTATTCCAATTTCATTGGTCTTACAACCATAACTTCCGCTATTTTGATTTTAAGTTTTAATAATGTCAAGTGTCTCTGGTCTTGTATTTTTTAAATTAATTTTTTTAGGGATACTGAGATATGTGGTGACTTTGTTGGTTTTATTAACCCTGCTCTTTCATTTCCGGGTAGCCTCACACATTTGGGAACTCACGTGAATGTTATTTATTCATTATTTACCCAATATTATTGTCATAACATAATATATAACATACTGTGTGTATAATAGAATATAACATATAATACGGCGCCGGATGTTAAGTACTCATATAATATAATATGTATACATACTACATATAACAGCTATAATAAATATTATAAACATACCATACCATCACTACATTTGTCCCTTCGTTTGTTTTACAACCATCTCTGTCTATATATGTATAGGTACATAATTGTGTTATATAAATATTATAATGTCGCCACACTATACACTTTATTGTAATATGATCATCGACAGATATTATATAAAATAGTCAGGAACATATTGATTTATTTATAACCTAACCTACCTATGTGTTTTTATTCACTCCACAATATTTTTTTGTTTTGTTTACGACGAAATGTAGTTATCCCGGTTTTTTTTAATAATCATTGGTTTAGAGGACAGTATGATGCTAAATATAATATAGGTAAGAAGAATCCATGTAGATATATTTTTATAACTATTGGTGGATATTAATTATCGCATAAAATATGTCAAAACCCATAGTATTTTAATGCAATATAATTTACAGACTGCGACTTAGTTATATACATAGCTAATCCATTGAAAATGTATATAGGTTTGTTTATTTTAAAATATGATACTTCAAAGACTACAAGTCGTCTTTGTTCTCAAATGTTGCAACAATTTGTATTTGTATATGTACATAATATATTATATTATATGCAATATTATACTCTTCTCTTTTTAATAGCACGACTATATTTTTTATACCTACTCAAACGCCATAAAAATAATTTAATTCTACGAAACACCTCCAGGCGCGTGAACCAGAAAATAAAAATCAAATTTTTGTAATTTTTCCCCGGAATTATACTATATTATTATAATGTTACCGCGCCCGTTATAACCTTTATATTTTATTTTCATATAGTCATATAGGGCGACATAAAGCAGATGATTATAATTTATAATAATATACATATTACTTACACTGTACACTGCGAAAGAGGAGTTAGAAAATCATAAAAATATATATTCCAGACATCACTGCTTGCAATTATTATATTTTCTCATCGATATATTTAATACAAATCGTAATATTTTACCATAAATATGTTTTTGGGCTAGATACACGTTTTTTTTTGGTGCAAACCGATTTTTTGTATGGTTTTCGTTGTCATGGATATTTATTAACAAAAATATACTTACGATTCATAGATTTTCCTTGTAGAGGACCTGCTATGGTTTTTATGAAATGCGACATGGTTCATATTGCAGTATAATTCACATTGCAATCGAGTGATTTACGTGGATTATCCAAACAATAAATTGAAATACCGAGGATTGTTGAATGTCGTTAACGAAATTATTTTTACAGTGTTAGCATTCACATAGAGTCTAATAAAAAACAATACTATAATAGTGGTACACCTAGGTAAAACGTGGTAAATTATATAATACGTCTTACTCTATCGGTAAGTCGAATGTATAGAAGACGAAGAAACTATAGGAAAGCCAACAATGTAGGTATTCACCATGAGGTCCTGTAAGATTCTATATTTATGATAAGAATTTAAGAATTTGTATCATAAATGACTGATTTCAAATTGTTGCTATGTTATTGCTATAATTCATGTCGTACGGATACCGCGATTTTTAATTGCATATTTTATTATTTTAAATGATTTATAAGCTAAATAAAATTTAAATAAATAAAATTATCAAATAAACATTTTTATATCTTGACATGTTTTCGGAAGTATTCAACATTTTACTATATTTGTTTTTTTAAGACTATACATTGAATAATATAGTTTATGCAAAAATGTATGAAGTGCCTGGTACTTATTAAAAACAATACTAATTTCTTAAATGTATAATTTTTTTATCATTTTAACTAAAAATAATTTGAATCACTCATGACTTCTGCGATATATTTTATAATAATAAATATTTGTATTTGTATTATTTTTACTTTTATTATTTGTATATTATATAGATTTTCATCTCATTTTATATAATATTATATAATACGTAATCGATGGCACATTTCAATTTCTTCAAAATATACAAGCTTTTTCCCAGTGCACGCTTTTATGGACGGACAAGTAGAATATTACACATTATACCTACATCGCGAAATACATTAATATACAATAAGTACCTAATACATAATATAATATACATAGATATAATACACGCACACACACACACACAATACACAATATTATATACAATGCATTTATATATATATATATATATATTATAATGTAAGTATAATAATACGAACCACTAATAAAATAGTATATATGTACACTGTATGCAGAGATTACCAATAATAGTCGTAATAATGGCTGCCGGGTGTTATCCAGCGAGCTGCAGCAGGTCTCCCCTCGTCAACGACGACGCCGCCGCTCGACGACGGCCGTTCCCCGGCGGACGCGCGTACATCTGTCCTGGCGAACGCTGCGGCGGCAGTGGCGTCGATACGACTGGCACCGAGACGAATTTGGGCTTTTGGGGCCATTGTGCTGGTGTGCTTTGTGCTGCAGAAATACGATTTTCCCGTAACGGCCGCGGCGGCGACCGTGGGGGCAGGATCGTGTAGGGCTGCTGCGGCGATGACGGAGCTAGGACGAGGAGGAGGAGAAGGACACAGACATATATATGCCTAATAACACAAAGTGGCGGAAAAAGCGTTTTTGTTAGACTCGCCATTTATCGTCTATATACTCGGAGCAACAACCCGCGACGTACTGACGTACATACAATATTATATATATGACACATACATATATATTATATGGATATATCGCCGCCACCGAGTGACTTTTTTACGATTCTAGTCAGCTGCTGATCGATGTTTGTTGCGGTTGTGTGTGTTATTAATATTATATATCGTATATTATTAAATAGCTCTGCTATATACAGCATAATATTCAGTGGCGCGAACAAACAAAATTATTAGCGGTGGTCGCGCAGTCCCCTGCTTATATTCTTTTTGAAGTAATTATGTAATATATATTTTAGCAGGCACCTACCTATTTAACCCTGCATACTGCATAGGAGAAATATACAGGAGAAAATAATTAATCTTTCTGTCTGTGTCGCTCGTGTAACGTTTGAGTGGCTTCGATAAGATGTCATATCCACCCCGACACACCTCACCACTAGCATAGGCGTGCGCAGACCTTACTGGCAGGGGGGGCAGAATGTAATAATGTACCTATAGGTATATTATATAATATATAGGTAAGTAAATATTATTTTGGTTATTAGTTCAATTAATGTAAGTGATGGAAGTATTTTCATTTTATGTATCATTAAAACTACAAATAACTACAAATTTAATATAGTAATTGAAACTCCAAAGTTTTTTTATATTATATTAATATACATGAACAAAGAAAATTATTACATTCATACAGTGGTGGATCCAGGGGGATGGAAAAGGGGGCATTTGCCCCCCCCCCAATAACCGTAGTTTTCCTTTGTTTTACACTGTGTTTAGCCAATTTTGGAACTTTCATATACTTTTGAGCCCCCATGCCCCTCCCAAAATTAAGCCCTGGATCCGCCACTGCATTCATATATATTTTTATGCCCGATGTGTTGGTGAAATCTGAATTTACTAATTCTACTTACTATTTATTTACAATTACAAAAAAAGTAAGTAAGATAGGTAAATTATTATTTGCACCAACACGTTGAACATATAAATATCAACATTTAAAAAAAAATGTAAATCCTTAGTATTGCATTTACATGATTTTTCCAAAAATAGTACCACTATTATATCATGCATTAATGTATCAATAATATTCTATTCTTTGGTAATATTGAAATTTATACATTATTGTAGGCATGTAACCTATTATTTAAACTGTTTTATAAATTATACTTTATAGGTATTTAATAGTATTAGGTATATAATAAACAATTTGATTTGTAGGTTACAGTATAAATAGAAAATTAATTTCAATATAAAACACCACATTAAAAAAAAAGATAGGTATATTCTGATTTAATCAACACGTTGAGCATAAAACTACTAAAATACTAAAAATTCCGAAAATTGCTTCGGAAGTAAAGAGCTATAATATTTGTTCGTATACTGCATACTAATTATTATAATTATTAATTACTAATTATTTAAAGAACCGACCTTCTTAGCGCTTCCGGTGAACGTTTTTCGCATTAAATGCCGTCAAATTACTACTCACTTTCATGTCTCATCACATCTCAATCTACATCATGCTATAATAAGATTATAAGCACTCGTTATCACCGCGGTATCGCTTGTGGTTCGCTTAAAGTTGGACAACATAAAATCATCGTGCACTGTACATCGAGCACTCAATGTTTACATAATATTCATTATATAAAACTGTATTATAATATTTTTTTAAAAACTTTGTTATTTTGTAAGAAAACTTGAGCCCGCAGGAGGGGCAGCTGCCCACCCTGCCCCTCCCGTGCGCACGCCTATGACCACTAGTCGTGTGTTTATACGTGTGATCTGAACGATATTAAAAGTCGTCGAAACCGAATAACCATTCTGGCGCGTAAGTGCCAATAGTTTATAATACCTATCTTGTATCCAGTGTCATGTGTGACAAGTAAGTTTGGAGGTATTTAAATCGGATAACCGGTATATCGAACAATTGTCAATCATTATAGTATTATAATATTATATGCAATCATATATACCTACCCTACATCTTCGACGATTCCGATATTACCGTACTTTATAATATTTTGGATTACTCTAAAAATTCTTTGTATACTTGCGTATACGTGTGTATAATAATATATATAAGTAGATGTCTTTTATAGTCTTATCTGTTTTTGAACAACATTCTGCTGGAGGTGTGCAGTTTATTTATTTAAACAGTCGTAAATATTGTTTTCTACAATGAAACTTCACTTGATGTTCATAGATCTTTTATGATCCCATATTTTGATTCAGATTTCAATCGGTTGTATAAATATTCAAAAGTTCATTTTTAGTTCTGAATATTTTTATCATTTAAATATCACCCCCCCCCCCCCATCACTGTAAATTTTCAGTTAGTTTACTCCTCGGTGCTCCACAGTAGGCTTCAATTGAAGTGATCAAATCCTAAGTCTATAATATATTTTATGCTTCTGACATGTACAACTTTACGAAAATGTATTTTTTCATAACACGATGATAATATGATATGATGTAGGACGTGTACCCATATATCAATATTGCAAAATCGTTTGAAAATTTCATTATTTCGTTCTTATATAGGTACTCGGTATTAATAATAATGTAGTCCATAAATAATAATATTGTATAATATTATATTATACACGATTGGTGAGTGGTTTTAAATTATTCGTAGCGTACATACACACATATCTACCCTGGAGCATTATGTATAATATTATAATATAAGTACACCAGCAGCTACAGCCATGTAGTTATAGAGACTCACGTTAGCGATAATATGTATTTCGTACAACGACGTAGTATACGGCGATGACGTTTCCAAAATAAATCTATAGTTATTTATATTTTTATTATTATTCATTTATGAACACAAATGTACACTCGTTTAATGGTCACTGGGGAAATATTACCGTGACGACTAATTGGCCGATATCATTTTTTTAGTTATAAATCGTTCTGTCCATAATATTATATTCTACATGCGCGGAGTGTATAACATATTATACCTAGGTATAGTAGTTGGTATACCTACCAATATAAAACGCAGTGTATACATAAATAATAATATATTACGTGCATTATATATACTAGCGCACACATTATTCACCATAATATAATATATAGGTATACCTGATATTGTAATGTATATATTATTATTATAATATAGGTCCACCAACCTACGCGTATTTACGCCGTTACAGATAATATTATTGGAAAAATATTATGTTTGTTTAACCGAACGGGCCCCGTATGACCGGAAGCCAGTTTTTAACCTCACTCAACCACTAATATGGACCGAATGGATAATGTACCGTAAAATTGAACGCGCGCGCGCGATAACTCCTCTCCTCTCGGTTTTTCGACTACGATTGCGCAACCGGTCGGAGCCATTAAATCGCGGTTGATGAATTATTACGCTTTTGGAAGAAATATATATAAAAAAAATCCCACTAGGTACACATATAGAGGTACACGCACGGTAATACGCGTATAACATATTTTTTTTTTAATACATCGAACACGCGCCCGTTGTTTTTTTTTCTTTCCACGTCATTTATAACGACAGGTATCAATCATCAGCTGCCGCTGCGTGTTTGCTCTCCACGTATATTATATTAATATTTTAATATATTATTTATTATTATTTCTATCGTCATCAAGATGCGCACACTCCGCGAGAAACGCAAAACTCGGCGGTCGTCGTCGTCGTCGCTAAATTGATATTCTTGGTGTTGAGAGAGGCCCGGGAGGCTCGAGTTTTACGACCGGCCGGTAAATCCTCGACGCGATCATATAATAACATTTATTTTTTAAGAAACGCTGCTCTTTTAGTAGTCGTTGTTCTATTGTATATATTAAAATTTTCTTAGCGCAAGTCCATAAAAATTTAATATATATTTATATTATTATAATGTAATATATAGATACGAACGAGATCTATCGTCCCCGCGGGGTGGTAAGATTTTCACGAGACTGTCAGAGCCGTCTCCTGGTCTTCGTCTGCACATTTTCGTACCGGTATATATTATACGATAATACTATAATTTGGGAGTGGATTTAAATGACAAATTGCATTTATTTTTAACGTTGCTTTTCAAACAACAAAATTCCTTTGGTCAGATCTCGAAGAATTTAAAAACGAAACTTTTATTTTGTATTTTTTAATTCCATTCTTAGAACTTTTTATTTTTAACGCATTTTTATTTTTTATTTTAAGGGTGTTCAAATATAATGACATTGTATTTACAATTGTATTTGTATATTATGTCAAATTATCTGGTGATCTTCAGTTCACAGAATTAAAAAAAAATAACCAACTTTTTGACCGCTAAAAAGATTAATTTTAGCTTTAGATTTTTCTTTAGCATTTATTTTTTTTGTTGAAATAACATTAGATATGGGAGAAGTTCAGTGAAGAATTTAAGACCTTCATCTTTAATAGTTCATGCATTACAATGTACAGGCCTCTAATGCTGTATATCATCAAATCATAGTAAACACACACACAAACAATTATTTTAAAAGGGCTAAAAAGTAGGATATTAGTTTCTTAAGAATAGTAGGGTGAGGAACCTGTTACATTTAGATGATTCAGTGAGGGTTTTCAGAGCCCTATGAATTATATTTTAACCGTAACTCGGGAGCTTCAGAAAAGATAGATCAAATATTAAGTTCTAGTTCATATGTTTTTATTTTAACGCAATATCACTCATTAAATACACAATACTTACTAAATACAAAATAATATTGAACGGCTGTACTTGTCCCGGAACTATCTAACTTAACATCGCTTGTCTTTTTGACATGTGAACAATAATAAATTGTGTGTGTATTTATGTGTACCCGGATAACTTTACTATACTGCAGTGTATACAAGCCTTTTTCCTCATTATTATTTATATCGATATATTTGATTATTATTTATACTTAACAGTTTATCATGTATAATGGTGTCACACATATGTGATCCGCTACAGTACAACTAGGTACAGTTTTAAAAAAGGGATACAATTTTAGAAATGGACCATCAAAAATATACTTTGTAGTTTGTACACATGAAAAAAAAATGGGTTCCGGTCCAGAATTTTTTTCATTTTGAGGACTTTGCCAAAAATACAATCTAGTTTAATCCTAATAAAACGTATGCATATAGGTATATTTATATAGTATATAGTTAACAAAACGTATGCATATAGGTATATTTATATAGTATATAGTTAACAATTCTCCAAAGAAATTTAAATCAAACGATTCTTTGAATCTCGGAGGGTGTTAATAGCTTATTTTTTCAACCCCAATAGGTTTCTATAGGGTGGCTCACCCATTAATTTAGTTTTGGCTCACGAAAATCAAATATTTTATTGTTTGTTTAAATGGTTGCTATAGGTCTAACATATAACTCTATAATAATCATCAGAAATTTGGCTTATAACATTTTTCAAATAATAAAAAAAAAAAATTTTAAAATGTATTTAATTATTTATTTCTACTGAATAGTTATTCGATTACTTGATTATGTAGTCATGATTTGATTTCTTAATTCGTGTCAGACTTTTAATGTCATAAGAGTATAAGACATAAATACTAATATCAATTCTAATATAAGATTTATGTCGATTTTTAAAAGCATTCGTTGAATATGTCTGTTGAACACAAAGTCAAAATAATTATTATAATTACAAATTACGACAAGCAGGGTATAATGATGGAGGCAATCTTCGCTTCGGAGATTCGGCATCATCGTCCGCCTGCTGCTGCAGTGGTGCACGTGTCCCGGAGCAGTATTTTGGCATTCCGGCTCGCGTATATAAATAATAAACACGTCAGCGCCCGGGCGTAATGCGTTCCGGGCGGACAAAAAATAAAAAATCTCCATCCCTTATACCTATATAAATTTATTAAAATATATACATATCCATATAATTGTATACGTGCATTGCCTGCCGTATTATAATATACATACACCTACTACCCACATCGCACGCTGCACCAAGACGCTGTGCACAAAAAGCGTTTTCGGCTGCGATGCACATATAAATGAATAAATATATATATAAATAATAAATATGTATAGGTGCGCATCGCGTGCAATGTGTCCATATCGAATTCGGACCTCCTACAACGGTGTGCGAGTGTGCGCCAAGTTAAACCCTTAACGTCCGTGACCGAGGGTACAGCTGCGGCGGCGGGCCCGAGACACGCGACCCCCCCGACACCGCTCGCGCGAAATCCACCGCCGCGGATACCGTGACGACGATATATTATATATTATTCATACACGCCTCGAGTCTTATTTTTCCATTCTTTTTTTTATAGAAAATATAACATTATATGTATATGGTTGGTATAATATTATTTCTTACATTTCGTTTCTATAATTCGTCCTGCGCGCCGCCGAGCAGCAGCGGCTCTCGTCAGCCGCCGTTTTCTTTTGCCCGCGATTTCCTCTCGCCGTTCCGCGTTTAGCATAATATATATTGTACATAATAATAAAATATAATATACGACGTTGTGATTTTACATTCAAACGCAATTCGTACGTTTAAATACATTATATTTTTATTGTGATAAATGTACCTATGTGTGTATGTATTATATGTACGTCAATACGTGCATTATGCTGTTGCGCTTCCATATGCTGTAACCTCTGTCGTCGTATATTATATTATGAGATGTGAGGCCTGTCACCACGTCCAGATATTCCCGATTCCGTATTTTATATTTTATCGAAAGTTTACCAATTGCAGCGCTTGAACTTATCGTATACCAATATAAATTTCGCTCAAAACATGAAATGTCGGTTATAGACCAGTAAGTGGCCCTCGATTATTTTTAGCATTTACAGGCCGAAATTATTACACTAAATATTAGCCACTGCAGGTAATTTTAATTTAAAATACGGAAATAATATTTATAAGGTACTTACTACTTACAACTTAATTAAGTTATTTTATTTAAAAAAAAATCAAAACTTATTAAAAACAAAGATTACATAATTATATTAACATTTATAATAAATATAATAGACTCATGCACACAGCAATATACCCAAACTTGTACGAATAGCCATATAGTACCAGGCATATCGAATGACCGTATTTCCTTCTTCAATGAGGCCGGACTGGACAAGCAAAATATTTAGAAACAATATTAATCCAATGTGAATGTGTACCTTTATAAATATAATAATTAAAAAAAAATGTTATCTAGTGTACCTATTATGAATAAACTTTGTATACAAATATGGAAAAACGAATAGCCTTAGTTGCTGAAGTTTTAAATCAATAAAAAAATAAATACCAATAATAATAATAAATTACAATTATACGCATAGTATAAATATATTTAGTATAGTATATCATCATGGTGTTACCCCGCATAGTATATACCGAACTGCATTATAATAATTATTGTGTAGTGCAACGAACCAATCAGGCCCATGATATATAACTATAGTGACATTGATTTCGTCTTCAATAAATTCATATTCATTAAATTAGGTAATTAATACAGTACCTTAATCATAATGATGTTTCATAAAAGTCCCGATACCATATTATCATAGAATAAATTGGATTCTGATCAGCTATTAACACTTAAAATACTAGAGTAATATAATTGTTTTTTAAAAATAAAAAATATTTAAACAGTTATTCAGTAACTTTCGGTACCTAGACAATTGATCAATATAATATAAGTTTTTAGTTTTAAATTATTATATTATTATTAAGTATACTTACACAGTGTATGCATAATTAAATGCATGATAATTCAATGTTGGCGGAATTATAGATTGGTCATGACCAATTTTTTTTGCAAAATCATGTTTTTCATACCTGTATAAATTATAGGTAAAACTAAAAAGTAACTCAAATTGGTAGGTATACTCTGATTTAGTGATCAGTTAAGATACAAGACATGTTGTATTAGGTGCAACTGGTCCATGGCCATGTTACCGTCGTTGAGTGAAATTATATTGCACTGGAGCAACCGTGACGACGTGACGCTTTTACGACATCTATATACGATATACCTATTTTTCTACTGTATATTTTATATTTTATCGTGTGACGATTGCTCCTTTTGTCGCCTCTGCGCATGCATATCGCAATGATTCTTGTACGATTTCGAGTGTCTCTGATGTAATATATATTTTTAGGGAGGCTTAGCACCCCGAGTTTCACCCCTTTATAATATCTAGTCCCCACGCCTATACAGGTATATGTGAGTCCCACACTCCGACGTTGTCGCACGTATGTTGTACATTTCTACATCTGATGACGACGTTCCTCCTTCGAATTCCGGTTATGTATATATTATTTATTTAAAAATATTGTTCTTTAAAGTATAATATCATACTATTATAGTTATTACGATCGGTGGCCTTTCTTTGATGGATGAACGAACTCGATTTTATACTCTGCAATATCGAATATACAATAGTGTGTGTACGCGTTGGCATATTATAACCTATACATGCATAATATATTATATATAGTTTAAGAACAATCCCTATTTAATGTGGGACTTAACAAATTTAAAAATATACATATTATAGTGAATGAAATTCACTTAAAATTGTGTTTATTTAACTCTATGAATTGTATAAACGAACGAATTATAACAGCTACAACTGTGTATCTCGCCTATAGGATAGATGATCATAGATACCACTATTATGTATATTACAAGCTGCCTCGCCCAAGGTTGTTCAGGCCAAAGATTTGTATTTGTATTTTTTAATAAATATATATTTTGTACAATATAATTTTACCTCATCTACCTGAGTAACTATAATGGCAACCATTATTTTATAAACAAATATTTCCATCGTAAATCTCAAAAACCTTGTTTTAGCACCTCTCCGGGTTAGACCCTACAGGGTCCAATTATGAATCTAAACCATCCAGGAAACCACTCAAACACACACAAACAAAATTACCAAAATCGGTCATGAATAAATATAAAATTATAATATACATAAAGATATAGTATATATACCTATATATTCGAGATGGGTCATATAATATGTTATATAATTATAAATATACAGTATTGTTTTGCAAGATTGGGCATTAACTACCTAGTTGAAAAGTTAAAATTAATATTTTTAAATTTTTTAACTTAACTCTAGTAAGCTATAATTTTCTAATCAACTTATGAACTTAACTAGTTTATTTGATAATAGAAATAACTTAGCTTTTATCAGTTAATTTTATAATATTATCCATCGTGTTAAAAATGTTTTACTTCTTACTTATCGATCTTGTGTTGTCTTAACTTAACTTGAGATAATTATTTTCAATAACTTGTCCAATTTTGACGTTATGAATGTTTATAGTCTTGTAGAATATTACATTATATCTATATATTATGATCAGAGCCAATATTAATGTGGAGCTACGCCTGGGGAAATTTGTTTTGGGCAAGGCCCAACAATTTCATACAAATGCCCGATAGCCCTCTGCCTATAAGGCTGAATCTGTATAATATGATTGTGGCGAATGAGTATGACTATATTGTAGTAGTACTACGGTTGACTTTATGATTAATCATTTGAAGCTTTATCTTATTTTCACCACACACGAATCGCGCATTGGTCATATTTATTTTCCTCCATCATTATTGATCAATATATATATTATATATTTATAGCTGTCAACAACAACCGCATGTCCACATTGTCAGTTCGTCTCTTCGGCCCAGCACATTATGTATTATGTTGTTGTTCACTCACCTATCGATGAAAGCGAATAAGAACGGCCCACCGGAGATTACGCCCAAGTCCTCGTACGAGGTGCAGTTGTACACTGAAGAAGCAGATGGTTTTTCTTCACAATTCATATAAAGCGATGTGAATTAAACCGTAATATGTTTATGAAATTGACCATGTTTAATGTTTATGCGCGTACGTATAAGTACATGTATAGGTATAATATGGTTCTTTAAACGATTGGTCGGATTTTATTATTCGAGATGACTATCTATCTATACATGGTCTTTTATGAATATTATACTATAGTTGGTCGAAATAGTTACATATTATAATTTATTACTGTTTTAAAATACAAATACCTACCACGCGATAAATTATCATAAGTTTCGAATTTTTATAAAATATCTGTACCCAAAGTAAACGTATTATAACAATAATAATATACGTCGATTCTTTTCGAGTAAGTACAACGATACAAATTTCGCGTGCAAACTACATAATACAAATGTAGAAGGTCACTTATCGGCTAACGCCGATCCTTTTTTCGCTACTTATATAATCAGCTTTCTAAAGTATATTCTCCAACATGAACGCCGTCGTTTATTGTTTCAGGTGAGCTGTCCTAGCATCTGTAACATATATTACCCCCTCTAACCAATTTAATTTGTTTGTACCTGATTTGTATCCGTAGCCCATCTGTACCCTCATGAAAAAAATGTGTACCCCTTTCCCTTAGACTTAAAATAAAATTTCTTGATGACACACCTCTTTGTTTTGCAGTAGAAGCTTTTTGAAGATTGACTCTCTCGTTGATTGTATATAATAGCTCTTCGGAATTATGTCGATAAGTTTGTCAAATCGAACCAATCCTTTGGATCGTCGCTTATCATCGACAAATGTAAATTCGCATGTCCTAAATACTATATAGAATAAAGGTAATATAATCCTATTATTTTTACCTACGCTCTATCCACTATTCGGAAATTCCCTCATAATTTATATCGATATAAATAAAATGTGTTGTATATATTATTTTGGCTTCGTGATCGCACAACAGTTTTCACGATATTCTCTGCAGCAGCCGCGGTCGATAAAATCTGGACTACGCATGAGATTATTATCATTTCAAACAGCAGAGCACTGGCGTTTTTATAATACTACTACATGGTAAGTAATACAAAGAGATGGATTAATTTTTTTTTTTAACGTATACGTATCGCACAGGTGGCGGTTTTATTTTTTAGACTTTTCGGCGATTATTACGTTGGGGCGTACCATGACATATATATCAGGATCCGATATGTCACCACCGATGTATATGTGACCACATACCCAATAATAATAATATATACAAACCGCACATGCAATATAATAATACCCGGCGTAATATATTATTATTATATCGATATAATAATAATAATAACCATCGGTTAGGATGTATACGCATCATATATTATTATACACACTCGGGTTTTAGCGCTGCTATATCGGACGTCTTATTTACGACGCGTTTTTGCGATCCGAACGGCCTTCGGATCGAAACGATTGGCGGCCGACTATATTATATATCGCAACGTTATATATATGTAAACGCATCGTATATTATACATTATAATAATATATTATTATATAATATTATTATATTGATCGCCTATTGTGGCCGGCCATATAGTACGTGCCCGTTTATTAAATCTCTTTTCCTCCGTCTCTAACTCTCTCTCTCTCTCTCTTCCCGTCTCTCTCTCAACGTGTCCGTGTCTCCCCATCCATCTCCGGTCCGTATCTTTTCTCTCTGCATGTACACGCATAATACCTACACGCATGTATCACGCGCGCGCGCGCGGCCCGTCTCGCGGTGTCGCATTCGATTTCGTTTGATTTCTTCCGTTGTTTTTACGACGTGCGGCGGTGACGTGACGTCACACTCGCGCATAAGCCGCGTGTATATATATATAATATAATAATATTTTAATATTATGGGCCGTGTTGCCAATGCGTCGAGACGAATTTCCATAACGAACACGGGCGAGTGCGCGCGCGCGCGCGCGTGTGTGTGCGTAGACAATGTGCGCGCGGGCTCTCTTTGAACTCAAACCCATTAGAAATGCTAAACCCGGCACTGCATGTATGCGTATACCGTACAGGTCGTGCGCTGTTGTATATCTATGCCGATGTGTAGTATGTATATATTATAATATGTACGCGGCGGACGAGCCGAGTTGGCGCGGAGGTAATTATTGAATATTTTATATTTTATTTGAAAAAAAAAAAACGATAACACTGTGGTGCGCCGACTAAGCCGACAGAAGAACGACGACTATTATATTATTATTATATATATATATATATATATATATATCTTTAGGCACGGCGGAAGAAAAACTAAGAGATGGAAACGAAATTGTTTTGAAGAAAAAAAAATAGTCACAAAAGGCACGTAATTGAATATCGGTGACACCACACGAACGCGCGTGCGTTAATATTACATATTATTATTATTATTATTATTATATATGCGCGTATACAATATTATAATATTATGTTTTTAGAACGGGACGGTCTTGCGCGTGCGCGCGTACCTTCGCATGTACGCGGCGTGCACACGAGCGCGCGACGAGGGGACCCCACGCGGGTTGACACCCATTTCGCGGCCGACAGCCAATGGCTCGACGCGGCCTTTTGCGCGAGGGGTTCTGCGAGAGGTGCCCCTGCGAAAAAACAAAAACACAAACGAAAAGGACGAAAAAGAATATGGCCGTTTGCCGCAAATAATAATTATCGCGTATACAGAATAATATATAATATTATATAGGTACCGACCGCCGGCCGTACGCGTACAGTGTTATTACCATTATTATTATACCATCGTTGTGCGTGTGTGTGTGTGTGTACTATATACCTCGACGGTGACAATAATATATAATATCACGTTATTATCATAACGCGATGTAAGTAGTACGCTGCAGCAGCAACAGCGGTAGTCGCGGTTTTCTACACTCCGAAGTCGTCTACTGAATTATTGTTTGTTCTTTTAAAAATATTATCATATTATTACATTAAATAATAATAATTATCATATCTGTACCTCATATTATTATAGTGTCGCCGTCGAGTCCGTCGAGTGCACACGCACTACATAATATCGTATGCGCGTTAGCGTTCGCGTCGTCGCGTGAACGCCGACCGACGTTTGAAGATTTTCGTCCGTTTGTCGGAAAACGGTAGCCGCGGACCGCCGACCTCCGCCGCCACCGCCGCCGCCGCCGAGTGCGTTCATCGTGACGACTTCAACGTTACATTATTATTATATACCTACCGCCGCCGCCGCCGCCGACGTACTTGAGTACAACTCTCGTCATGCTCTCACCGGACGCGCTTTTCGCCGACAGGTATCGACGTGTATCGTGCGTGTGATAACAAAATATTGTTTTATAATCATTTTATTCGGCTCCGAATTTGGGCGGAATATCGTCCCCGCAGACGAACATCATGTACTCTGCACACTACAACGGATTCACGTTTCAAGGTAAGACTGCGCACGTTATCATAATATTATTATAAAACATACTAGTGTGATATCATCGATATGGATGATGATGACCAGGGCTCGTAACTTCATGCACTAAAAAATGCATAAATTAGCATGCATTCATGCACTAAAAATTGTCAAAATATGCATTAAAATATGCACTTAAAAGTTCAAAAATATGCATTTATATGCATTAACATTTTTAAATTATACACTCAAAATATGCATTATGTAAAAAAAACATGACCAAATTTTAAAATAATAAGAATAAATCCATACATTTTAAAAGTATTTTATTCCTTTTAATTTTTATACAGTCAACTCGCGATATAACGAATATCGATATAACGAAAATCTTGATATAACGAATAAAACTACCGGTCCCTTGAAAATTTCGCGGTATAATATAATTTCGATGTAACGAATTTTTTTCTCGGTCCCTTGAAGTTCGTTATATCGCGAGTTGACTGTATATTTAACAGTCAAAATTAATAAAATAAAAAATTAAATTAATACTTGTGAAGTTCAAAATTCAAATAGCTTTGTCATCTTTATAAATTTTAATTAGGTAGTCAAATTTGTCTAATTTGTTTACACTCTTATTCAGTACCAACAATGAAAAAATTTGGAATGAAATATTAGGTTTTTCATTTAGAGATAATTTAGTAATATATATTTTATAAGTGTTTTTTTTTATGTTTTCCAACAAGAGGGCGCAAATAGACAATTAGTAGACAAAATATGGCATAAAACCATGGTTTCGTAATTCAAGTAATACGGCTTATTGAAGTGGTTTACAGTAAAAATACCTATTATAAAAATTGTAAAGTAGAACTTTTTTTACAATCGTAAGAAGCCTGATTTTCTATATTTTTATTAATTACCTAAATAATTACTCAATAAAAATTTTTAAAAACCGTTATAATTTACCATGCGATATTGGACGATTGGAACAAAATATCAAAAATCGGAAGAAACTTTTGAAATATTTGTCTAAAAAATATTTTTATGAAATAATATGCACTAACGACTGTAAAAAATCAACTATATGCCAAATATGACTTTACACCCAAAACATGCAAAAACATGCACTATCAAACTTCATATTATTATTACTATTGTTATGAAACGGATTTGTATCTCAGTTAGCATGTTTTCCTGCGTGGCAAAAAAAACATGCAGATGCATGAACATACGAGCCCTGATGATGACTATCATCGTTCGGTCTTACAAAATATATATTATGTAGTTATAATATATTATTTGGGTCCTTGACTATATTTATATTATGATAATGTCCCCGACAGCTGGCTAAAATGTGCAATATAATATTATAATAATATTGTATCCCGCGGTTTTGTACGATTACTGGATTACAGCAGCGTTTTTCAACCTTTTTGTATCCCGCGGTGGGTTGTAGGCATATAAATAATTATTATACTGTGTACCTACCACCTGCTATAAGTTTTGGATATTTGCACGTGCCACTTTAAAAAGAAATAAATCACTTTAAAACTCATTAATGAAAAAAACATATAAATGTTTTTATATATTAGAAACTAATGATTATTCTAAAACGCGATAACTATATATTATTATTTATTATAAATTTACCTATTATGATAATTGATAAGCATTCATTGCCTCATTGCACAAAAAGCAAAGTAGAACATTAAATGATTTAAATTTTTTAAATGGCGAATAGTGAATAGTGATTATCGTATAGGCATGATTATTAATTTAATATTTTAATATTAATAATAATATATTTTTTTTAAGGTACATAATATTTTTTTTGTGTACTACTTATGAGGTTTTCGCGTACCATTAATGACACACATAGCTACTATGCTTATTGTAAGAATCACTTGGACTAAATGATTAGATTCGAGTTTAAATTTGTCTTATATTTATTTATTTATTAACTATTTGTATTATCATACATATAATCATAATTATTATTTTCAATTATGACCATTGACCATTCACGTCATTTGCAGCTTTGTAATATTATTATAAATATGTATGAAAATAATGACTTTTAAAATATTATGAAAACAGTATTTCATTACAATTTTTCGATAAATTATTTAAGAATAAACATAAATTAATAATAATACTGTACCAATTAGTTGTATAATTAGTAATATATAATATATGTGGCAATATCATGGTTACTGTAAAATTCATATAATCCTAAATATGTATAATAATCTGGAAGTTTTATATTTCCTATTTACATTTAAATTATATAGATTACCTAAGGATTATTGCTTGTATAGCGTGTTTCGCATACTTTTTTTTTTATTAAAGACTGAAAAGACAATTTATTTTGATACAGAAAATACATTTTTTTTTTCAATAAAATATACCCAAATATTCTGAATTTCGTGAAATGAAGAGGTCCGTTCACAAACGAGACAAATCTCATTTTACTAATTGTTCAGGATAAGCAAAACAAAATTCGTTATCTCATTTACCGTTATTGGCGGGAAATAATTATTTTGTGATGTCTTTGGAAACAATAAAGCGATTTTTCTGATTATTTTACGAATATTCAATTTGGTTTTGTAGGTGAACTCAAATGTTAAAAACAGTTTCGTTATTTCTGGACAATGACTGTATATCTATTTATCATTTTGTACATAATATAAATGTTGACATTCTAGAGAACAACAAGGGTGGTCTACGTGAAGTTGCCCCACCCATATGTAATTTTTTTTCCCATTAATAATTGCCATTTGTCCAATTCTTAAGTTTTGAAAACGATTTAAGTTTTAATACTGATCCCCACAATATTATATCGGTTTACCACAAGAGTATTTTTTGGATATTATACAATTTAAATATCATTAATATAATAAGAGCCTAGTGTTCGTGAACTAGGTTAACGGTTATCGGATAATATTATAGATTTAGATTATAGGTAGGTACTAGGTAGTATACTTCTATTATTATTACTTATTTTTTCTTTTATTGATCGTGAAGCCTGTCAACTATGGCCATTAGCTGTTTGTTTTTGTTTGTAGGGGAGGAAATTGTAGGTTAGAAAATGAGTGTGTTTGTTTTGGTAGAATTTTTGATTTGAGCACCCGTAGATATCTGTCATGCCCAGGTGGGGGATGGCGGCACTTGTTCTCCAGACACCGTGACTTGCCCGAAGAAAAATGCCGCCCATGGCCGAGGTATCGTACCGGCGTCGGTGTGCGTTGCAACCGATTCCTTAGAACACTCGGCCACTCCGTCCCACTCTAATATTATTTATAACGATTCAAACTCCAACAATATAATATATTAAATCCTATTACAACTTTAATCTAGGCCAAGGGCGTGTGAACCAGCTCGGTGGTACATTCATCAACGGCCGACCGTTGCCTAATGTGGTCCGGTTGAAAATCGTCGAAATGGCCGCGGCTGGCGTGCGGCCCAGCAACATATCGAGACAGCTCAAAGTGTCACACGGATGCGTGTCCAAGATACTCAACAGATACCAAGAGACGGGCAGCATTCGGCCGGGCATAGTGAACAGCGATCACGTCCAGGTAATCATAATATAGTGGAAACTACGTCACATATCTTACGTCCACATCCATAGAACTAGGAGAGTTTTTTAAGCTCTATAAAACTAATTATTACTCCATTACACTAATATAATAAATATTTGTTTATTCTTTAGAATATAAATAGGATGTCAAATCTATATAATATAGCATTAATTCATGTGGCTTAGCCTTCCCCCAAATGTCTGCCAAGTCCCCCAATTCAAAAGTTAGTACTTAGTAAGTACTAGGAATGTCTATAATATTTTGAAAATATTATAGGGGGGCTTTAGTAGCCCCCAAAATTGTGATCTTTGCTCCTATGAGTACTATAATAATTGCGGATGTCTCCAAGTGTTTTCAGGCATCCCGCATTAGCGTCATAATTATTATTATTATTATTATTATTATTATTATTATTTCTTTATCGACGAAAAAACTCCATTTACAAGACATTATACACATATAAATAGTGTAGTAATTAACAGATACAATAAAAATTATAACATGTACGAATAATAATAAAATTTACATTCAATTAAAATAACGAAATACATAATATTATGTAGTACATAATTTTACAGCCATAATTAACTATTAACTAAAATAAAATCTATAGTATTTAATATGGCCATCATTATATATTTGTAGGTGATAATTTTAAGTACCTATGTTCTAAAAACATTAATTAAGACATTTTCTTGATTGCTGGTAGATTTGGTACTAGTTCGAAAATGTTATCTTTCCAATAAATAAAGGGCTATCAATATCTAGAGTTATTTAAAATTTTCAAACAAAATGAATAATGAAAGCTCTTTCACCTTATATTTAACAATTTTATATTGAAAAAATAAAATTAATCTGGATTTCGTGGACGTTTGCCAATAAATTTAAATGCTACAAACCGAAGAAAATGATTCTATTGTATTATTGATAATACCTTTTAATACTAACCAACAATGAATAACATGACGATAGAACCTTTTCATACTTACATAAACTTATCAGAATAAAAAAGTTCTATCGAACTACAACTATAATCACGATTCAGTAATTTTTCATGACATAGAACATTTTCATTTTCTGTATCTCACTAAGTATTGTATGTGGAAACACCGTTTTTTAATAAAAAGATGCACAATTGAAAATTAAACAAATATAATATGCAAAAAACCGATTTTTGAAAAAAGTGGACATAGAACCTTTTCATTCTCACCCCGCGAGACTGAACGGCTTCAAGATTCGGAGTTACAAATAAGTTCTTTGAATACCATAAAGGGATCCAAATTCTAATTGGAATCTGACAAATGCAAAACATATATTTTTTAAGGCATTTAAATTATTAAAATGTGTATGTGTAATGACACCAAGATTAAGAGAAGTTTTATTAGCTATTTTATCAATATGTCTATTATCTAAATATAGTTTAGAATCAAACGTAGTTGAGTATACTACTATACTACTATAATTCCTAAGTTGGTAAATATAAAATGGTTATTATAGACATCTGAAGTTCAAATTTGGAAGAAATTTGGTAATTAAACGAAGAATAACAATTTTAGTTATTTTGTTATAATTTAAAAATATTATTCCTGGGTACCTACTTTAAATTCTTAAAATATATTATTATATTTTATAGTTTTATACACAAAATTATATTTTTTCGGCAAAAATTAATTTAACCTATTGTAGTACTAATGCCTAATAGTGAAATAAATTACTTATGATAACTGATAAGTAACATTTGGTTTTTACCAAATGTCAAAACCTGAATTCAGTATTGACTAAAATTACGCAATATACCTACATGTGTGGAGCCTCCTCCCTACTCAAAGCTCCGTGTTTGAAAATGTTGGGCCTCGGAACAACATATTTTGCACTCTCACCACAAAAAAAAGTTATTTCTTAAAATGTAAAGACTTATAATAAACCTATAGGTACTATTTTGTGGAATAAATGCGTTTTAGTTCCCAAACGATTTTTGAATATTTTTTTCGGATACCTATTATAACCTTTTCAAGTTTTAAAGTCCGCAAGTTTGGGTATTCCTACCAGTCGTGGGGGGAGGGGTGTTTGTTTTAATAAATTACTTTATTGACAATAAAATAAAAACTAGTACAATAGGTAGGTAACTTCTGATTGAAGATGTCACTGGTATAGTTAGAAATATTATAATACCGATAAATACATAGGGTAATTTTGAAGTCAAGTCTTCCTTGACAATATTATCAGCTATCATGAATACGCCAATATTTTTTAAATGGTTGGTTTGAAATTTGGAAGATAAATAGCTCATGATTATAATAAGTTGACGAGTGAAGTTAGAACTGATATCTTCTTTATATTTGGTAATAAAGTATTTAAGTCATATGCATAGAACAATGGTCATTATGATGACTGCTAGCTAGGTACTTACCTACTTACCAAGTAATACAAGCTAAATATTGAAAAAAATAAGAAATCATTAGACAACAACTACAGACGTAAGACATTTGAATCGCTACGACATTGGCACATTGCTAAAGTAGATAATAAGTTAATGGATATATTTTTCCATTAGATACATAATAGAAAAGAAAATAATGAATTTAAAATATATTATGCACAGGAGAAATTTCAACTTGGGCTGAATATATTAAAGGCAAGCAGACCATTGCAATATAGCATTTTAAAATTGTATGTCCTAGATTTTTTTGGGGGGGTTAGCCCCCCCTCCCCAATTTGCGCCTATGGCTGAAGTATACCAAATACAAACTGAAAGACGATTACTCGTTAAAATATTATAATATAATATATTATTTTACTTATACGCGTATATATGGGTGGGTACCTATAATATATATAGGTATCAATAATAATGGATTTGAAAACGAAATCTTAACGCCAACCGATCAGAACATATCGTGTACGTACTCGCTGGCCAGAATAATAACAACTATCGGCATCGCCGTCGTCTGGGAAATATTTGTATTTTTCGACAACAGCCTATGATGATTTTCTAGTTTTGCGGTCATAACATTTTGCATTCCCGAGTAGCAAGTACAGTTTTCCACACCATTATGCAGCGAGAGTACGATGAAGAGATCCTCCGGGACTATTTTAACGTTTCCGTAATGGACGTTGTGGCAGCTCTAATGACAAAAATTGAACAACTATACTCTACAGAAACCGAAACCGAAGTCATTTACGACGGAGAGAAGGAGTTGTTCGATGGAGCTGATTTGAGCGACTACGTCGTGTCGATGGTCAGCGCGGCTGTCATCGGCCAATACCAGGAGATTTCGGAAGTGCAGTCTTGCGGACAGTCCGAACCGCAGCGTGGACAGGCTGCACTTCTGGACCTCAGCGACCATACGAAGACCGGAAACGAAGCGGTGGACTGCACCGGGATGCAGCCGGCCGAGGCCGACTGCAGAAGGTCGGCGAAGAACGGGAAGACCGGATGTCTGGACTGTACAGTGTCTATTGTTCCGGTGGTCGAGCGGCAGGCAGGCGCACATCCGCGTCGTGGACGCGCGTGGCGCAGCTACGTGTCCACGGCGTGGGTAGGCATAAAACAGGCCGGACGCCTGTTTTGCTGCTGCGGCCACCGATGGGAATAACGGCCAGCAGAATCCCGTCCCCGTACCTCGGCCGAGGAATGCCAGACGAGACGGCGGCAAAACGGGGGAGCGGTACGTGAAAGAGCACATTGTGTCCGGGCGGTAAGTCGCCCTCTATACGTTCTTTGCAGGTCGACTCCGCGGAAAGACGAGTGGTGGTCGACGGCGTCGCGAACTCGCGCGCGGTTTTCGACACTCGAGACCATCGACTGGCGGATCCGGCGAGCGCCCGGCAGCGGCGGAAGGCGGTTTTGGAGGCTAGCTGTGATTCGAAGACGATTGTGGCGCGTGCACGAAGACGCGACTCGTAACGGCGACGGTGATGGCGGCAGCGGTGGCGGAGACTGCCGAACACGACGGGCGAGCTATGGAACTATATATTTGAGCTATAGGACGTCAGCATCGCCGGTGGACCCGCGGAAACCCTTCCAGGGTTTCAGGGTCCAGCGGTGCGCGACTCCTCGGCATGCCAGGACGAAAGCCCCGGAGGGTCTTCCGATTCTTTCAGGTTTTCGACTCCTCGGCGACGGAGGACGCAGACGCGGCAATGTCGGGATTTCCAGGAGGAAAACCGTGAGAGTATATATGGATCTCCAAGGTGCGGTCCGCCGATACTCTCAGGTTTTCGTCCAACGGTAATCCCGCCGGCCGAGTCTTCAGCGCCTCTGGCCGATTCCTCAAGCGCAAATATATGGCTGTCTTAGCTCGCTCAGTGTTTATTTGGTCTGCGCCGCCGCTGACGTCGTTGTCGTAATGTCGTACGGTCTCGTTTTCAGTACTTCGTCGTTGTCGTCGTCGTTTCGCACTAGCCGCTCGTCGCCAACCGTCCCGTCGAGGCCGGGCCTTGCCCTTCGTCACGATGGTCGTCACCCGCGAGCAAGCGGGCCGTCGACTCCACTCGTCCGCCCGTGGGACCGACCGGGAGAACTTACAGAGGTGGACCAGTAGCCCCTTACACTTCGCCATCACGTACCACTCCCCCGTGCTTATTGTGTCTCGTCTGGTGTTTTTTTTCCCTTTTTTTTCTATATTTATTATTATTGTGTTGACACTTTGTCTTTTTCGATAAAATTTTTTTTCATTTTTGGTTGTGTACAACTTATAAACACACCACATTTTCAAAAACTGTTAAATTAAAAAAAACTGTTTATATATTATTATAAAATTTGTAATAAAGTTACATTTTTATGTTGATATCAGATATAGTGTTTTTTTTTCGTGTTAAGAAATATACTTTGTTTTATTTATTTCAATAGAAAAGTGTTCCTCACTGACCATGCTCGTGTGAGTTGAGTGTTAACCAACAGTGTTTTCGTTAAATTCGTAAAATTGAATGCATTCCTAGGTTGGTATTTTTAAAAATCTTAAATGCATTAAGTAAAAAGGTAAATATTACAATGCCTCGTGAGCATTATTATAATATTAAATTACTTTAAAAAAAATCAACATTTTGTTGAAAAAATAAATTTCATTGTAAACAGATACCTAAGTTTATCATTAAATAATAAAATGTAGTACATAATATATTGTTTATAAATACAACGTCAGTTATACTGACTTACCTACTTTAAGTGAAAATGAATCAATTTACATTATTTTATTAATACATTTTAAAAATAACAATATTTTATCATTTTTACTGCATTTGTAAATATAAATAAAGCTATTGTTTGATCTTACAGATATAAAATATAAATCATGTAATATTGACATAGTTAAGTTTAAGACCTTTAAGTAAAGGCCATATTATGGTGGGAGGTGATGAATAATATTATTGTACAGTCTTGTGAAATACCCTGTATTTTTACCCTGTATGTAATTTTTATAATATTTTGAGTATTTTGACTTAAATTAAGGTACTTTCCTATTTATAGAAATTTGAAATGTTTTCAATTTATGTAAATACCTAAATATAAAAATGTTTTCTTGGTCAAAATGCTTGGACATGTAATACAAGATTCCTCAAAAGTTGTCAATAAATTGCTTTTAAAATATCAAAAATACAAAAGGTTAATTTTTTTATGTTCATTTGATAAGCAAATTTTAAATCGTAAACTATTTATTCGTTTGTATTAATTTCTAGAAGATGGATATGTATGTTAAATTACCGCTATGCAACGAAAATTGTTTTTGACAATTATTCATTCACGCTGTAATAGTTTTTCTTGCACGAACCACGAGTAGGTATAAGAAAAACAGACACGATATTTTAAACATTTGATGGGTATTAATGTACCTATTATTTTTAGTTATTGACTGTCTGAAAAAAAAACAGTATTGCTACACCCCGCCACGTGTATTGCATATTTTTAAAACGTTTATAATCGTGTTTTAAATCATACTCTAGTGGATCAGTTTTCGTAGATGTTTGAGTCAGATTATATTATATTAGAATAATTATAATTTAGTTTTAAAAGAATATTTAATTTCTTAACAATAAATTGTAATATTGAACAATTATAATAGATACCTATAGTTTAATTCTATTCATTGATACCTAAACCGTGTTTAGCCGGATAAAATGTAATAATAATGTTTGTCTGTCGTTCACTAAAGTTATTCATTAATTTTGTCGGATTTTTTTACGTATTATTTACTGAAATTTATTTCCATAACTTTAACGAACTATATACCCTTATGTTAAGAACATGCACAAGTATGACTATTGACTTATATAATAGTATAAATAGAATAACGTCTTGACGAATTACAAAATAAGTTTTATAAACATTTATTATTATTATGTCATTGTCATATATATTTATGATTTATGAATTAATTTGCTTAAGGTCCCGCTGATTGAGAGGTTATCGATATTATGTTGGCTGGAGACTTTAACGGACGCATTATAAAACATAAATGAGGTTTTGTTTTCGATCGTGAATATTATAATAATATAGGTATACACTATAATATTATATAGTTTCATCGACGCGTGATCTTGCGCGGAGACGCTATAATAAAAACAATAAAAACATACTGCTTGAAGATAAATTAAAAATAAATTATTCTGTTAGCACGCGCCCATTTACATAATTATACAGTGTTTGGATTTAAATTATTGGCGAAACAAAACAATAAAGGCCAATAAATCGGGCCGACCGGCGTTGATATTACATTATATGATGAAGACGTCGTCATCGTGTCTTCCGATTATTGCTCTAAGGGATTTTCGGGACACATATTATGAAACTCGTACCTATACATAATATCGTCCATGTATAAAATGTATATATGGCTCATGAATATTTAGTAACTACACCTTTTTTCGTATTTTTTTATTTTTTATAATATACACGAAATTCCTGATCAATCATTTTAGCTGTTGGCATTTCTGTTTTTTTTCTTATTCTTTAATAGACCCCCCACAACATGCGATGAGCCGCCTGCGCGCTATTAATTAATGGACCCCAAGTGTTTTGGTTCATGTGTGTGTGCGTGTACGACACATTCCTCTCTCGCTCTATCTCTCTCACTCTCTCTCCATCTCTCTCTCTCTCTCTCTCTGTTTTCTCCATCCTCGGCGGCATCTGCACCGGTGTTCGACGCGTCTTACCTGTTCGACACCAGACAACCCGGCTCCATCACACCGTATATACTGCACGCGTGTGTATTATGGCCCATTGTTTTTTATAGTCGGTCGTAAAACATATCCAAAGATAATTTCGGCAACACGTCGTCGTCGTTGTTTCCCGCTCAGCATTTTGAGCCTGGAGTTATGTCTGCAGTTATCAAAAAAAAAAAAAAAACAAAACATTTTTCTAAATATATTTTCTGGAGACTCATTATTATATTGTATACGACTCGAGCGGTATAATAATATGACGTATCGTATCGAGATCTCGACGGATATCCACATATTGATCCTTCATACAGTTCAAACTCTTTCAGCAGCACCATAGCAATAGCTGTTATATAAAACGTTAAATTTTTTTCGTCGGCTGTAGGTATATAGTATAATTTTATGTTTTAAACGTTATATTAATCTTTGAGTATAGGTATAGGTTCTGCACAAATCCACAAACCCTATAAATCATAAGTAACGACATAATCTTATTAATTTTCAGAATTAAAATAATATTGTACATCTTTAATACTTATAAATATATATATTATAACGCATTACCTTCTAATAAATAATAATTGTATGGTTTCCAGAAAATCTATCCGAAACGAATTTCGTATTGTCCGGAGGAAGTCAGAGATACGACAATCAGATCAGATCGTCATAGTAATTACTCAATCGACGGAATACTGTCAGGTAATATAGTTTTTTTTTAATGGATTAATACTTAAAAATTAATGATACTATATAATATTATAAACAGTATCATAGTTTATAATATAATATTATATACTGGAATATTATAATCGACGAAGTATTAACAGATCTAAAATAAATATACAAATAATACTTTAACAACTCAATGTGTAATATTTTAATATATTATGCCAACAAATATAAATAATATGTTATTATAATTAGCACAAGTACCATATTATAATTATATACTTACCTACATATTCCTTAAAAGATATCTAGGTTATAACTTTATATGCAGCAGTAGGCGTGAATGGTTAATAGGTATAGGTATATTATTCTGAATTTGATCAATTGGCCATACATATATTATAATATATCTCTATGTATGTTTATCATAGTTGTTGCCCTTATAATTGGTCTAAGAATCATGCGTCTTAAAAAAAATGTAACCACGCAATTATTATGAACGAAAATCAAGAAAACTATAAAATGACAAGGCGAGTGATGATAAATTTATTTCGTATATGTATTATCACGGGTGTCATTATTAATAAACCTATAACAAAATACAAATGTAATCATAAATTTGTATTAAAATGTATTATAAATAGGCGGTGAAAAAAAGATTTAATATTTTTCACATATTCACTTATAGATACGCGGTTTGAAACTGACAATTATTATTATGAATACAGTTTACACATTTATATATCGGTATTTCAAAATGTTTTTAGAATATTAAAAGAGTAATTTATTATATTTACCTATTCAAATTGTATAAAATAACTTACACATGTAATACGTATGTATAGCTGGATTATAAATTTGCGTAACCACATTAATAATAATCATACACAAGCACACACACACACACACACACACACACTACTGCAGCGCACCCATTAGTAAACACACAAAATGTTAAATATACCTATATAATATCATCAAAAATAAATTACACTAAGCATAAAATTGCTCGTTTTATTCAAATTCAAGATATGTTCTCCACTTCGTAGTATGTATAAGTTTATTATATGTTATATTATATTTGTAACATGATTTAGGTAAATTGTAACGAATTGATTTATACCTAATATGTTAAAATAGAGGAACTAGACTCAATACATTATATACATGCTTGTATAGCTGTACACATGTATAACTGGCACTGCAGTAGTATATAAGCAATATTAATATGTAGGTGCCTATATAATACGTTTGGACATAAATCATAAGACTCACACACAACTCGTTAGAAATTATACGCTCATACGGCTCGGGGGAAGGAAAACATTTTCTCAGAGAAAAATGCAGAGCGTCCGTTGTGTGGTATATAGTTGGGCTATAATACTCGTATATTATAATACGTGACAATATACTATATATTATTGTAAAATAAATAACGCGTCCATTTAACACACATTTGCGCGATATTAAACTCACCGCGTGACTATATATATTATACCTAATATATCAACATCGTAAGGTATCGATTTAACATTTTAAACGTTCGCGTCACACCGCGGGTACCTATAATATATTATAACACATATACGCGGGTTACCAACGTAATGGTATTTACCAGTAGGTATGTATAAGTGATGTATATAATAGAGGCTATATATACACGTAGGTACCTACACTCCGGTGACAATGCCAATATAATATATTATAATGATGGCTATTTTTTCGGTCGCGCTACCGATGTACGATCAACACAGTTTAACTTGTTTTGGCCTTCGGCCTGGAAATCCGAGTAAATACGACATTGGTACCTACATACGATGATCAGCTACCTATAATATAATAATATATTATATCACATCGATGGTCCTGCGACTGCAGGGTGCAGTAGCGTAATTGACCGCTTTGGACTACCTATATATTATATAATATTATATATAGGCACGGCGATGATGATGGTGATAATAATAATAATAAAAATATACAATAATACATATTATTAATATCAAGAACGATTCGAAAAACTTCCATTAATCACGAGCTGCGCACAACCATTATTACATAATAATATATAATGTTGTGGGGGGCACAAAGCGTTGCGTACCACGCTATTGTCATCGGGTATCTCAGCAGCAGCTACTGCAGATCGCCGAAAAAATCTTAATGATGGATTTCACGGCATTATATTATAGTTATTGGCTTCCGGAATACATCATTAAGCCCCCGTGCACATTATTATAAAAATAACATCGGTGGCATTTCTCGAGACTTCGGGCGGCGGCTCGCCGGGGACATGTATATCGTGTTTTCTCAACTACGTCCCGCTGTTTCAAAATTGTACCATAAACATATATCATTCGGCAATGGACTGCTACTGCATTGTTGCCCCTCCGCCATAAACCGCGTTCGAATATTTTATACTCGACATTTTTTTTTTTCATTTTTCTAGGGCTGCAGGGGTCGTTGTTCTTGCGCAATATAAATTGTTTCTTTTGACGTCGCTGGTGCGGCCAGATTTTAACCATTATACGACTTTTATGTGGAATCCATTTCACACCAAATCAGATATAAGTTATTGGCCAAATGGAGAGCCAAATAAATACATAATATATAGGTGTATAATATATTTTATATAAGTACCTAATACATTTTAATGGCTGCAGGGCGATACTATTAAAAGTAAATACTATAATATAACTTGATCGAAAAGTACTATTAAAGTTTTTGAAAATATTTGTTCTTAAATAAATTTGTAATGATCTCAAAACGATGGTTTAGAAAAAAAATATTATATTTGTAGCTACTGTATTTTGTAGTTTATATTTTAACGATTTTTACAATTTTTACAACAGCTACATTTTTAGTTTTATATTCTGATAAAAAATATTTGTCTAATAATATTTCAATGAATAAAAATAAAATTTCAAACGAGTTGTTAATTAATTCTAAGTATTTAAAGATGAGCCATGATACCTTGTACTTTCAGTCCAATATATATGCTACACTTTAAGTAATTATAAGAGACATTACAACGTGATAAATTTTAACGATATTATTATCTGTATATATAAAACAGTAAGCTGATTGACAGCTATCAACGCACAGCTCAAACCATTGGACGGATCTGCAGGCTGAAATTTGGCATACAGATAGCTATTATGATGTAGACGTGCGCTAAGAAAGTATTTTTCGAAATTCGCATTTTAAATAGGTGCTCAAACAGGGACATTGAGATTCAAGATGGAAATTGGAAATTTTATTTTTATTTATTAATAGTTGCCATTGGTTACAGTCTACATTAGAAATTAGCATTTATTTATTGGTTGCCATTGGTTTTTCGGGCAGATCAGGTACAAGCTTGCATCAAATCAAATTATTGATCATTGCCTACCAGGGTGGCTGAGTTGCACTTACCGCAGCAAGTTACACCCAAAAGGAGTTCAACAATCATAATTTTTTTAAGAGTTATGATTTTTTACGAGCAACCAAATTTGTTATATTAATCCACCGTATTATATCAAAGTAAACTTGGTATAACTTTGATACTTTAGAGTGAAATCATACACTTCCGTACAAACAGCACGGGGCCGCGATCTACCGCAGGTAGATTACCTACCTGATAATGTACTGCTGCGGATCAGAATTTTTATTCCGGGCAACGGAAAAGATAAGATAACTTTTGAACACCATACACCGAATATTGAATAACGAATTGAACAAAGTTTGAGTCATATTGAGTTGATACATTTAAAGGGCGACGAAGTGCACGGGATCAGCTATTTGAATATAAAATTGTTATAACAATCATATTCACAATATAACCATTATTCCTGAACATAACCTGAACGCATATAGATCTGTAGATAGTTTTGTAAATTACTTTTTCTAGTCTTGTACGATATTATTAAAAGCGACTATAAGTAAGTCCACAAGAAATCGTGAATATATCAAAACAATTTTGCATTCCACGACTACCTACATACAAATAAGGCAATATAATAATACCTAATGGTGACTTTGATAATTTTGATTAAGATTCACTATACTTCCTCAAAATTAATATTTTTCGAATGTACACGATAAACATCATTAATATTTAGAATTTACAAAAGATACGCCGGTCACTAAGCCCCGGCTTGTCAAATCTCATGGGGGGAACTGCAGCCCCGTGGAGCCTTCATCTACCGTGGTGTCTATATTTGTCCATCATTTATAACAATATTATAGACGTTTTTATGAATACGATTGTTATAATATTATTACGTTTATACGTATTATAGAAATGAATCACAAAAATCATTATTATTGTGTGAAACAATAATAATATTTGCGGTATCTGTCTATATATATATTATTATATTAATATGGTATGATAATAATATTATGCCGCGTGTTCACGTCGGCTATTGTCGGAACAAATATCATATTATAACATGATGTATTATTATACCTATACGATATTCACGAAAGGTGGTCGGAAAATCATGAAGTGACCTGAAAAATGAAATTACAATGAAGTGTCGACGGACTGTCGTGAACCGCACATTAGGCCCCAGCTGCAGTACAGGCACATTATAATAGCTTGGCACGGAGAAGGGCGTTCGGTAAGTTAATGCGCCGCACCAATAGTGGTCGGGGCGAGATCGTCGCTGGATGCGTGTGTACTGCAGACACATAACGTGAAATATGGGACGCGATAATAACACACCTGTGTGCGAGAGAACATATCTGACGACAGCGACAATAATTAAACTAAAATATACGAATTAACCTTGAAGTTCCCTTAAAATTGAAAAAAAAAATTAAAAAAATACAACACGATCGTGTTTACAAAATACAGTGAAAATCGTTACACCGGTCTATAATTTTCAAACGCCTCAGTATAACGCGCTGTTTTTGTACCAACTCGACGCCGAAATAATGATATTATTAGATATTAGAAACAATATTATTATAATAATATAATAACACATGGGTGTATATTTTTACACAGCGTTCTATACATATACGACGCGTGTGGGTCAGTGGCGGATCGCCGGGCGAGGCAGTAAAACCTAGGCACACAGCCTCACCTCTATATTATATTATAATAAAAGATAAATATTTTTCGTTTAAATATTTCTTCGCGTTCAAATAATATTATAATTATTCATGTCGCTTTAAATGTTCTATCATTTTTTTATTATTATTTGGCAATTTTAACTAATTTTGCAATCTATGCAATACATTATAATATAACATATATAATATACATTTTATAATATGGCACGGCCGTCGTGATGCCACCCTGCAACGTTTACATCCCATCGTGAGTGAGACGAAATATAATATGATATTATTATGATCGAATGAAGCAGAACAAATATGGCCTTAGAGTCGTTAAACAGATTTTATAAAAAGGAAATCGCGGCGTGATGTCCGAATTCAAACAATTTTCTTCGCATCGATCTTTATAATAATATTATGGTACATTTAACATTTCATTCAATATTATGCCAGATAAATAGCGAAAGTTTTACCAGTGCCATGAAGGTCCTACAATATTATGTATTCGATACCTATATATTATCGACATCAGTTGTTTTATCAATAGACACCCATCTTATTTCCCCCCTCTGTTCAATTACGTTGTCTTTTTTGAAACATAATATACAAAATATAGATATATTAATATAGAAATCATCAGTGTAGGTTTTCATCAAAGTTCACTTATCCGTATAGTGTGAAGTGTTCAAGTATGTGTACTTTTCAAGAAACTTTCGCAATTCGGTGTTTGGAATTTCGCATAAATCTTTGAAAAAGAAAATGCTTACGTTAAATAATTTACTATGCAATGTAGGTAGGTATAATGAGAGTTAAACGTATATCTTTATTTTAGAAAGTATTAAAAATGCATAAAACTATATAATTTAAAAATTAAGAATTATGCAAAAATATGCATTTCAAATATTTTCCTTTTAAAACTCGTCATTGTACATAATGGATTTATATTGCTTTGGGTCTACTAAAAATCGATATCATAAAATAACATGCAAGGTGCAAAACCTATACAACGTCTGAGCCCTAGTTGTGTGTGATAAAGTCACGATTATAAAGAGGTATATTAAATTCTTTAATGTTGTGCCATAATAGCTTTGAGTATATTATTATTCTCCCAGAATTTTCGAAAATATCTGCCTCACCACGTCTTGGTGTGGGTGTATTATAATTATTGTATTAATTAAATATAATATGTGTCGGTTGCAGATGTGACGATATAATTACATAAGTTTATGCAACGATATAATGATGTTTCGTTATTTCACGCTGACGATATATTATTATAAGTTATAATGTATATAATAGTAATTCGGTGACATTATAATACAACTTCGGTAAAAACGGGCGAGCCCATCGCTTGGTTAAAAATTCAAACTTGCTAATTTATTTCGCAATTCTCTCAGCGCTAACAATGCGTTTAATTAGACACGTGATAAGAAATCTGTCAATAAGAGAAAGTTTAGGAACGTACAGTCGGAATATTGCAGCAAATCGTAGGAAAATAATGCACGCAATTATTGGCGAGGGCGAATGACGATAAATCTTAATATTAATAGTAGTGTTGGAATTATCCAATATGTATAACATAAGCAAACCGTTAGTTATAATAATTAAATGAATGTCAAGAAATAAATTAACGTTCCAAGTGGAAAATTTAATGAATTGACATCGAGTACCGCCGAGACCTACCTACCGAATAACGATGATATTATGTTCAATGTTGTAATAACAAGACGCACGAGAATAACATATTTTATTTAAGAGTGGTATGAGGAAACATCTTTACTCAAATAAATCAATTTAGTATGATATTTTCAATTTCGCATTGAAATTGTTCTAGACAACGGAATTGCAATAATTTATAACTGCAAACAAAATTGTATTATAATAATAAATTATCAGATTATTCAAAAATGTTTAAAAAGTGTGTTTTAAGAAGCAGGTATAATAGTATATATTAGGTATACTAAATTTGTAAAGATTTATTAATACATTTTAGGGGGGAACAAAATATGATTAAAATAATCATTATGCTGGAATAATATTGCAATTTATCATTTGTTTGTCTACAGTCTACAGTTCAACGGCAAAGGCATACGTAGATATAATAATAATAATAATTATTATTATTATTAATATTTATATGCAATATAATAAGCATGTACCTCGGGATTCAATAATTTTGATTAGACTTGCAATTTAAAAGGATAAATATATTATTAAAATGAAATCATCTATGTAAAATAGTTGTAATACATTTAAATATAATTTTAAAAATGGGTTGAATACTATGTTATATGATCGGCCCAAGACAATGGTTGGCGTCAGTTTTAAAATAAATAAATTGACAAAAATAAAAACCTATACAATATAAAAAACATAGTTTTTGGTTCTAAACATTTGTTATGTACCTATATTCATCATAGATATTTATTGGCCTACATTAGGGTAAAAATAATTAAATGCTGCATCTTAAAAATGGTGAACATTTTTACAGTTTCTCGCAATTTTTGGATTAAGTTTATAAGGCAAAAATATATAGATTTCAGCTTCAAGATTTAATTTATTAAGTGCCCGTTTTAGTTAAGATGGATTTTTAAGACTTTATATTTGCTTCAGTAGGCAGTTGACCACTAATCGCTACGATAATATTTATGTTGCCGTATTGATTTCTTAGATTTTTAGGTTATTTATTACATTTTTAATCTTTTTGACAGGATAAATAATTTTTTATTGACATTTATAGGAAAAAAAATTTTTAATAACTCAAATACAATCCAAGTGAGGACGGTATAACTAAGCTTGGAACAGTACAACAATTTTAATAAATTTCATTTTTTTTCTCCAATTATTATAAAAAGCATTGAGCATTATTTTCAACTTCGATCTTCTAAAAGCACCAAATAGATCCAATTTGCTTCCAAAAACATACATCGGGCATCGAAGCTTATGATCAGAGCATTTTTCTACCAGAAAAGTTGAGGAAATACAAACATTTTAAAATACCTCAAATAAAAGTCTGAAATTATAAGATTAGACAAAATAAAAATAAAATTGTGACTACTTTTCAAGTCCCTTCAACCCCCATTGAAAAATTCTGCGTACGCCACTGTGAGCGAGGGATATCCTGTAGAAAATGTGGCCACACAGGTCCCCGTGTCTTTATTTTAGTGATATTATATTATAAGAATAATATTTGTATCTATTATCATAATGATTAATGTCTATGAATATTGTGTAGTCTTGAAATTATAAGATTAGTATAGAATTAAGGATGAAAACATTACCTATAGTTACGATTTGTTGGTTGTTCGGAGTATTTTTAATTGGGGCTTAGAATTTATCAATAATTACACAGGATCTCGCCAACTATATAGTGGTAATAATATAATATTCTTAATTATTTTTAAAACAAAAACTTAAATATAATACATGACGACTTGGGTGATTTTTTACACCGTGCGTGGGACCACTAGAATCCACTGTTACCTAGCTAGGTAGGTACTTTGATGACGTAACGGTACATTTCTTTGTAAGCCAGCCGTCACGATAAGAACAACGTATCGCTGAAAACAATAAAGATATTAATATCGCATTACTTTTTTTTAACGAGCACGGTCAACATGAATGGTATATATGCGATGGGCAATAATTTAATATATAATATATTACCTACGCTATTGTTGTATTGTTCTGGGGAGGGGTGGGCAATGGGTTGCAATATTTCTATTCACAGCGGTTTCTCGAATCCATTTTATACAATTATAATGTTACTCCGATCAGTATAGTACCGTGATAGTGACGTCGGAAGTCGTACCGAGAAAATCACCACAGTCATTACCGCGGTCAAATATACCACATTGGAAATCCGACGGATAACTTACTCTCCGGCACCATTCATTCGATTTCTCTAAACATTATACTGGGAAAGAAATAAATAAGCAAATTTGCCACGATATAAATATTTTATATTATAAATTAATATAGTATGTACCCTCATCGACGCACTTAATATAATATGTGTATTACATTCATGTAAATAATATTATATAGAATTTAAAAATCATTATACAATGTACCATAATGTAGGTACTAGTTTTGATTAGAACTATATTACTAAATAATAAACATGTATCGCTGTTATAAATCGTGAATAATACATATTGAATAAAATTAGAAACCTCAACCTACGTAACCGATATAACGTTAAGCTTTTGTTGTCTCCGTCTTTAAAATGTGAAGTAAATGATGAACATTTTTAAATTGTATACAGATTCAACTTACTTTAAAATTAAAATACCAATAAATGCTTACGAGATACCTTAGATAATATTCTTATTTCTTACCTTTAAGTTTGATCATAGGTATCAAAGGAACAACAAAAAAATCGATTCTGATGTACAAACATTAAAATAGATTTTTTTTATTCGACGGAGAGATACCGCGTGTGGATCAACAATCAACCTCCTCATTATAAATTTATAATAAATATTTTGTTGATGAATTTTGTCTACGTTTGGCGATTTTACAAGATACGGTTCTAAATTTAACACGCTTGAGATAAAAAATTCAACAGGTACCTGAGATTTTAACACTTCTATATATGATGCGATACTACATAATATTTTGTATCATTTTATCTATAGTTTTGGCGATTAATGTTCATATAATTATATTATATTTCAACCATCGACTATAATATTCATACACTGCAATAACAATAAGCATATATTTTAGCTACTTACCTATACGGCTATACAATACGCAATAATTTAGGCCGACAAATCGTCCAACGATACGACAGAGGTTAATTTTTTATTCGTTTGGTTGTGCAGTTCGTCGCTAAAGATCCACCTGTATATAATATAATATACATTATACATAATATAATGTCGTATATTATACCTGCGGCGGCTTCGCCGTTTCACGACGTTGCGTTCGGGGGCGCTATATAATAATACATGGGCACGCAATGTTTTTGTAAAACACATCGGCGGCGACCCATTGACAAATTTTTAATAACACGACGACGCGAGAAAGAGGAACGCGTCGTCGGCGTTGTGTAATAATATGTATAATACAATATATTATTATTATTAATATTATATATATTGGGTGTATATTATAATATGTTTTCCGCAGCGCGGTGGCCGACAATCGAATTTGCGGACGTCGTCGGTTCGTCTATCGCGTATATATACATCCACGTGTATAATAAAGCGGCGGCGGCTTGTGTGGTCGGCTTCGTATCAAAGAACGAAAGAATGGATATGGAAAAGAAAAAATGTTGTTTAGCAAAAGGTGTCGATGTAATAAAAACTGCTGCAACAAATTGCTCATTTGTACTGTATATATCACGCGTATAGTACTGCAGTATAGTGCGGGGGGAGTCAATTTCGGGCATGTTTTTTCGGTCTCATTGACGCTCACACACACCCACACCTATGTATGAAACCGCGCACAATGGATCGCGAGGTATACACTACACCGGGGTGACCCGAGGAAAAAAGGAAGCCGCGAGGGCCACCGGGCTAGTGTGTGTGTGCGGCACTGAAGCAGATTGAACGGGCGACGATAATATATATAAATATATATATTGTAATATAGTGACGCGATCCAAGACGACCAGAACACACGTATAATAATATGTATAATGCGTGCGTGCGTGCGTGTTTTTATTATTATTATTATTATTATATGTAGTGTTGCAACAAAAACGTGAAGACCCTCGGCGGCGGTGAAGGCGATATTTTGTGTTTGTGTGCGCCCCTGTGCAGCGGGTCAAAGGTACCGCCGCCGCCGCCGAACGGGGTTAAAAGTCGAATTTACGAGTCGATTTCCATTATTCTGCACTATACATCGCGATTGTCGCCGACCGCCGTATTATATATAGCTGGTATTATACGACGAGGGTGCATATCATAATAATATAGTATACAATATATACGTAAAATAACGACATCGCAATATTAGATATATATATATATATATACAGTACGTATATGTAGGTATATATTTTGAGAAACGTTTATCGCGGCGTAAAGATCCGATCTCCAAAGTCACAATCTCTTCTAGTATTTCTTTCGGAGGCAATCGAGTGATATGATTTTAATTTTCCTGTCTTGTCAGTAAAATATCTGATTTTATAACATAAAGATTCACGCCTATAAGAAGTATCTATTATGATTGGATAGGTAGGTACGCCTAAAATTACTGGAGATTCTTCTATTGAGGCCCTAATTCAAGTCTCCCAATAATATCGCTTCCTCGGTGCGCAGTTATGATTCTGTTCTGCAGGGGGAGGGATGGATAATTTTTTTAATAATCCTTTAGGTAGAGAGCTGAGACCGGGGACTCTACAATACCATAAAGCTCTATAGTTTTTTTTTAATACACTCTCATACACTGAAAAACAATTTGTAAAAAAGTAATTATTTAACAATACATTTTTTAAATCTATAAGAATATAATGTACATAAGCCACTCATTCATCGCTATTTTTCAAAAACGACAAAACGAATAAACTTAAAATTTAAAATTAAAACTGTGTTTCTATATTTCTTGGTTATAATATGAACTACTCATAAGTTTCTTGTGTTAAACTTTCAAGCTTTTGGACCCAACAAATAAATTGTTATCGATATTTATAGGAAAAAACTAAAAATATTGAACATTTAAAATGTCTATTTATAGGCTCAGTTATAACTCCAAAACTAATTAAAATATTTTGAAAATTATACCATGTTTAGGAAATTATAAACTAAACAAGTGGTGAAAATTTAAAGTATTTAATGTTATTAGTTTTTGAATTACACCAAAAAAATAAATCAGTTTTGTCAAAAACTAGTTTTACGTCAGAATTCTCTTTTTCCCTTAATATTTTTATCTCTCCCGATTATTGTATAAGATAGTAAAATTTGAATACAGACACAAACAAATTTAAACACATCAATATAACAAAGCATTCAATGCTCTGCTCAAAATCAAAAATCCAATTTTTAAAAGTTATATAATAATACTTTAAATATCTTTTGTGAACATAATAATCTTGCCAAACTAAAATTGTTGTTTATAACTTAATCATATTACAATTTAAAAAGAGGGTTCTTGTAAATTACTTGAGTATTTAAATGAACATTGCTTAAAATTTTCAAATTTTAACTATTCATTATAAGTCGTTTAGATTGCCCATATAAAACCCCTTAAAAATACTTGCTATTATACCGAGTGGTACAAAATATCATGCATTTAATTTTATCTTGCTAAAAGACGTCCAAAAATTACACCATTTTCCGTATCAAAAAGCTAAGCATTTTGCATGCTCAATAACTCTAGTCTGAATTTGAGCACAATATTATTTTTAAATGCATAGATAATTTATCAAATTTTCAAGCAGATTAATATGATAGTCTCTGCTCTGTCATTGTAGACCTTAACCATGTTTTTACACTGCGAATGTCAATTTTTAATTGACCATAAAAAGTCACAGTCTTTAAGAAAGTATGAAATATTATATTCTTCATTAATTTTATGATAATCAATTTTCTTTTTTCAATGTATCAATTATAATATAATTATGTTTAAATAACTAAATATAAAATTTATATTAGACATGGAAAATCCTGGGGGACATTCCCCCCTTGCCCACCCCAAAGGACACCCTTGTTTGCAACCCAATTTGTGACGAAAGTCTATATTGCACAAAATGTGACACTATCGCAACAATGACGACAGTAATAATATAGGTTTTACACCGGTGTAGGTACCTATAGTCGATGCAAGTACGTATTCGCAGTGGTCTCTGCAGTTATACGATGACACATTCGTAGTCTCTTGGGACCGACTTGCATATAAAATAAATGGTTGTGAAAATATTAAATTGCTGGTTCGTATATTTACTATATTTATATATTATATACGTATGTACATCTCGACCTCTCCATCGATCGTCCCCTCGCAATAAATTATACAGTTATTTTTCTATTCCTCGGTCGGACGGTCGGCCGCGTGCGTCGGGCCGACCGCTACTTAATTGAAAGAACGTTATTTCGCACCGCATAATAATAATATAATACGAATGAATAATAATTGTTGGAAAAAATAACTCGTTTGTCCACAACAATTAACGTTGCCTTAATGTAACGATGAAATATTACTCGTTAATTTGTATAGGTATACCTTATACATGTTGTTATAACGAATGTACGCGGGCGCGAAGCACTATAATATTATTATGTGGAGGTTTTGAATTCCAATGTAAAATGATAATGTGATAGTGATTATAATAATAATGATAATATTGTACAATATTTTATCAGCTGCAAATATGCGCACGCTGGTAGGGCGATCGAACCGATAATACGTATTATCATCAATAATATTATTACGTGACGATGATTATTTTCCCCGAAGATTCAAAAAAAAAATTGTGTATAATTCGATAATACCCGTTCTTCTAGTACTATTAAACATAATAAATTGCTATTGGGCGCGCTGAATCGGACAAGTGGTTCTGGCAGTTAACACGTATAATTTTTCTTGAAATCTTCAAGTTATTTCAATTAAACGCTCGCGCGTACCTATAATATATACCAGATATTGCGGTAATATACACCGGAATTAACAGCAGCTGTGATACTAATCTGACCAACAGCGAGACTATAATATATTATATTTTATAATTATGCTCGTGAGGTTCTTTCTTATTTTTTTCTTTAATTTCGTATTTTTTTTTTTCCAACGGTCGTCGCAAGTTGTTCACCGCATCGTAAACGTCAAAAATATCTCGTCATAATCGAATCGGTAAAAAAATCACGTTTCGTCACGAAACGTAAAAAATTATAATATACCTATAGATACCTATACTACAGTCACCAGATATATAAACCAGCTATAATAATTAGTAATATTAGTATATATACCGTATAGTAATGAGTGATGGCAGATAGATGATCGCAAAACGATATGGATGCAAATATTCGATACCGATATCGTTAGAGAATCGATGTACAGAATATTCGATGTACATAAAATATATAATGTATACTGCACAGTAATATTATGCTACGTTGAACTCGATTCATTCGACGACCGCACAGAACTTTAGAAGTATTGGTAACGAATTCAATTTGAATTATACATATTATTTAGTATAATAACAGACTTTAAAGACATGGATTCCGAGAACCATCAGAGGTTAAAAAAAAATAATATGATCTAACGAAATACACCTATACCTGCGTAATAAGTCGAAGATTCACCGTTCGTTTTTACACGTATAAAAATGATCAAATGAACAATTTAATTTTTAGTTGCATTATAATTTATAATCAAATGTATATTTGTTGATAGGATTTGATATTTAAAATTATGCTGTTAGGCCATCACTATAACATATTGTGCGATTACTTATTAATATTCTCAGTGGGGGAAAAAAAAAATGTGCGTGGCTACGTGAGTGATATAAAACATAATTAATAATTTATTGTCATTAATAAATCAATTTTGTGACTGGCTTTTTATTAAAAAATATTTCTGGACTAATGTTTAAGCTGAATTTTAATCAGCATATAATAAGGGTATAAACTCGTCGCTATGACTTGTTTTGTTTCGATATCTAATTCCATAGCCCTTTTTTGGAAACAAATTTAAAATTAAAAGAAAAAATGATTTTAAATGGGATACACTTTGATTTTTTTTATGGAGTCTCTAAATATGCAGTGAAATATCGTTCATCACAATCCCACACGTTCGCTTTTGATAATGATAAGTTACTTGTTTATCTCAAATCGGTCTGAACGATATAATATATTTATGAACGAATGTCGCTGTGAGAGGAGTATCATAGTATTATTTTATTCGTATCATACATGTTCGCAAACGTCTTGTTTTCGTGATTTGGTTTGTTATTACTTATTATTGTTTGGTGACTTGGTGTACAAGCCTGTCTTCTGCAGCATTCGTTTTATTTTCCATATTACTTGAACAGTACAAAGAAAAATTAAATTAAAATTATCTATATTCAACGCCAAGGGTGGACGATTGCAAATATAATTTGTTGTTGTAAATAAAAACTTGTTCCTATTTTTTTTTCTTGGATCCAACAAATTATTCAAAAATAAGATAAATTTAAAACCTAGGTCGGGCTAGGTCATACTTTTATTTAGGTATTCATTGTACACCACCTCTAAGCGACAATTCAACAATAAGCGCAAGTGATGGATTCGAAAAACGTACAAGATAAAAATATTTGAGCGGCATACATTCAAATGAATGCCAACACCCTACCCTTTCCACCTCTAATATCATCGCTCTGGATCCGTTCCCAGTCCCTTTTGTATTCTTACGTCGTCACCTCGTATTATGCTATTACATATACAGATCCGTACGTTGTAAGTACTTGTTTCATAATGTCACCGTCGCGCCGTCCGTGTGCAGGAATATTATTCTTCAAAACAATAATAATAATAATAATAATATGTTCTGTGACGATGACGAGAAGACTGACGTGCAGGAATGATACAAAAAATATAAAAAAAAGCCCGTGATGTACTGCGTTTACGCGCGGGCTGAAAACAAACAGAGAGAACGGCCCCAAAGGACGATAAGAAAAAAAAAGAACGTAGGTTATACCTAATATATCATAATAATATAAAAAGACGACAAAAATTACCGCTTCCTGACGCGTATCAGTGTGTCCCGTCGGCGGCGGCGCAACGTTATTAATGGGCAAAGTGCGGGTGGCCCGAGCTCGCACAATGCACCGAACGCTCTCCGACCCATTGATCGCGGACAATGGCGTGCCATGCAAAACACGCCGCCCTGTCTCACTCGGCCCGAGACCCATCCGCCGTCGCTCTTTTTCGGCGAGCTATTTGCCGACCGACATTACAGCCTATATTATTATATTACACATATAAATATACACGACGTGTACAATAATAATACTACACGTGTACAACACGCACACACACACACACACACACACACATGGTAAGATGAGGTACTCGTCGTATATAATATATGATAATATTATCGCGGGCGCGCGTACATAATATTATGTGCCCGCCACCAGTCATCCGCGCGGTACGCCTTTTCATGTGTTGCCGCGGTAATATTGTATAATATAATATAAACGCGTAATATTATTATTATTACAGGTATAATAATAATAACGCGCTCGACCGACGGACGATAAAAAGAAACGCATATTTTGTGTCGTCTGTACTATAATTTAATAATATATTGTACTGGACGATTCACCGGGCGTGCTAACCCCCATCTTTTTTAAATGTAATAATTAATTTATTCAAATTTTGATTTTTGGAATTTTCAAGTACAAACCAGCCAAAGAGTATCTGCTGTGGCTTTTTTTTATTGAACGAGAATCCCCCACTTTTTTCTCCTGAAAATTGCTAAACAAATTACCTTTTTTTTTTAATTCTGATGTACCAATGTATAAATCGAAAAATAGATTAATTTTTATATTATTGTTTTTAAATTGTAGCTAGGTATTGTTGATATTATACTAAGTGCCTAATTATTATTATAATATAAGCAATACACTTTAGCTATTAAAAATACAAATTATTCTTCCGACAGAAAACCGTCAAAAACTGATATTCGTTAATTAAAAAGTTTCAGGTATAATGATTTGAACTAGTGTAATTCGAACATTACATTTTTCTGTTCCGAGTACTTCATTTTTCGAATTGATTAAGTACTGACATCTTCCATTTGGCCTTACCCAAATCTACGTACGACATTCTTACTACAATTTATTATTTATAGTTAATATTACGGGAAATGTACCTAGGTACTTATATTAGTTATATTATCGAATTTATATACCTATAGATATAAGTATAATAACTGTACCCCTGTGGAAATTCTTTTTATATATTTATTTTAAAACGAGTATTATAATAGCAATTTGATAAATAAATTATTTAAATAGATACTTATATATTATTATAAATCATTTTAAAAACAAATTATGAAAAAAAAATTCTTCGCTTGACCACACATAGTTTATATTCTCATCAAAAAATGCGATAGTAAGTAAATTTTTTCTAATATTAACTATAAATAAACTGTAGTAAGAATCCAGTACACAAATGCAAATGTTATAAGCGTTCGTAAGACAGAGACAACACATGCGGGTGCGACGTCCTCTTAAAACTGCAGTTATTTTAGCTGTCAAAGTCTCCTGGCACGCGCAGCGGGGAACTTAAGTCTCCTAGAGACCGACCACGTAATAATTATGCTTAAATAGCGGCTCATAAAAAGAAAAAATAGCGGCATGCTCAATATTGTGGACTACGAAATACATCTGGCGACCTTTTTGTTAAGGTCGCATTTGGTGCTAAAATTTCATTAACTTATTCCACGAATTGCTCCAAAAGCTGTACGAATGTTAAATTTCGGCAAATTTTCCAGTCGTCCGATTATCATCATCAGTCCAACCCCGCAGAACACATCCTGGCATCCTGCCATTCTGGATATGCATATTATAGTATTATACCAAATATTATGACATTATAGCTCGTATACATAAATGTAATGTCGACTTTCACAGCTTTCTCTAACCTTTTCTCTTAATTTTTGAAAAACTTCACGTGATATATGGAATATCAATATGGTATAATCATGAGCAAAATCTCGTAAAACAATATTAAAAGTTACATATGAACAGATTGCAATTTTGAATTGGATTCCATACGTCCCAGTTGTGAATTCTTTATTTCCGTAAAACAAATATAGCCATATAGATTTGAGTTCAAAAAAAAATTCAAAGCAATTTGATCCACTGCTCAAAGTTTAGTCAGTCCCATAGTCAAATATCATCGGATCTCTCGTTTGAATTCGCTGCAATTTAGACATGATATATAGGTACCTATTATATTAACATGATATTATATCAAACATAATATTTTCGTGTCCATCGTAACATGTTAGGTACACCTCGAAGACGGAAGATTGTCTTTAAAATAACTGCACCGAACCTTCCGCGTCCATTCTGCACACTGCGGGTGTCTGACCGGATGAGACATACCTATATAATATTATAATATTAACACTAATATCATAGGTATGACAACCCGTATTATATATATATATACCAACACTGCCGGGCCAAACGTACAGCTACGATTATTATATTATGTATAAGTACGGACCGCGGCCATTTAAGCTGTTGCGACTGTTACGATAATATAATAATATACAAAATGATTATACACACATATATAGGTATTTAGAAGGCGTATAATAATAATATAATATAATAACTGTCGTCACTGCCGTAGCGTGTATAATATTATTATAATAAACGCAGAGCGCGAGTTACATGTTGATTAACCTGTTGATTCGTAACGGTTTTCGCGTACATTCGGTCGTCGTCGTCGTAGTATCACGCGCGTTAACTATAAACGAAAAGCCATTAGTGTGCATTATTATTATTATTATCATACATTTGTATGCATTTCTTTCGGCGAATTATTGAACGGTGCGTCGGCCCCAAAGACGTTTTCGAGTGCCACGCGTAGTAAATGCATAATATTATACTTAAAAATATTATATGAAAAACGAACGAATAATAATATGACGTATCACGTTTATATTATTATTATTACTATTTTTACTTATTGCTTTATTAGTATGTTATGCGCAAAAACCGCCGAAACGGAAAGAGAGTCGGCCGGACCCGCCCCCAAACACCTCCCCTCGATCGATACGATGAGTTCTCCCCGCGACGATACCACCCAAAACGTCCGGCTATTATAATAATACATATTATACGCGTGTATCATCATCGTTTAGCGCTGACCAGCTATATGGGTACGTATTATAGTGCTCGTACCCAAATCATATTATGCGTGTGATGTGTATTATAACATGTTTATAATGATTACGTCGTCGTCGTTTTGTGTTGCGAAATGGATTCAATTTACCGGGGACGGCGCATCTGCAGCACAATAATATAAATTACAATGTATCCATCGTATCGTTTCTTATATTCCGCCTGGTTATTATCGAGATCTAATATCCCGTGCACACCGCCGATGAGCAATCGAGCGTGGTACTGCCCGAAACGGGTTTGTGAAGCAGTTTAATATTAATATTATTATTGTTATATATTTATTATAATGTGTATCGTATCAACTATTAGCAGCCGACTGAGGAAGAGCGGTGCCCGTCGTCAAGTGTTAAATAGTGAAAAATTAAAATATAACTTTTTAAACGTCAAGTTTCAAAATTATATAACGGCTATACCTAAGTTAATAAAATTATCTCGTAAACTACCTACTTATATTGTTGGAATTAATAATAACAATAATGTCTTTATTTCTTGCAATAAAACATACATCGTTTTTTTATTTAACTCATACATTAAGGTATATTTTTAACGCTTCGAGATAATTGTATTCAAACGTATTAAGCAACTTAGTTAAATAATTTTGATAACATTAAATCGTTGATTTATATACTTTTATTTATATGAGAAATATTAGACATCAATCAAACGTATAATAATTTATTCAAAAAAATGCATGTACAATCATTATGACAATATTCTTTATCAGTAGCTGTTTGTCATGAACTATCGGGCACAATATTATATGGGTAGTATTAATATAATAGTTAAAAAAATATAAAATATAGTTCATAAAGAAAAATTGCTCAATGTTTATGAACTATAAAGGTATAAAATATCCCAAGCATTGAAGTGATACAAATAGCCACTAATTTCTGGTCGGATTAACACAAGGTCCCATCTCCTTGATTTGTCGGGGGAGGGGGGAGTTTTCGAAGCACCAAATGCTCTTCACACACCCTCACGAAACCATTTTAAGGCCACATGGACATGGCTTATCTAAGTTTGAAAAAATATTCAAATCCATCATCAATTGGGTAGGTCGACTATAGGTCGTATACTCTTATGTATACTATTTTTGTGATCAGTTAGAATATGTCAAATTTTATCTTTCAGCTATAATTCAACTTAACTAGATTGAAGTTAAAAATAGGTACTTCAATTACTTTATTCCGTATTTAACTATATCAGTATTATAGCTTTACCTAGTAACAAACCGAGATAAAAAAAAAAGTTAACATGCAAATATCCCAGCTTTGAATAATATATAGGTATTATACCTATCGTTGTCACCTCGTTTTCTATATTATCATTATCGGAGACGTCTCTTCAAAAATCCTGTAGCAATTATCACTGCAATCTACATTATAATATTGTACCACGTATACCGCAGTGCTACACAAAGATTTGACCATTATATTATTATGTAACATATGCGAGCGCCGTCCTCTTATGATCTATTATTATGATGCTGCTGTTGCGACTAATGGACGATCATTATTTATAGGTACGATATAATAATATGATAATATAAAAAATAATGATAATATAATAATATTGTATGGGAATTAATAAGCGCCGCCTCGTCGAGAACGAATGAAACGATGTATCATTAAAACTAATAACATTGATTATTATTAAAGTGAATTTATATAATGTTATAACGTGCAGTCGTGTAATATGTAATGTAATATAACGTTTGAATCTCACTATAGCACGCGCGTATTATTATTAATACAATTATGCGGTATATTACCTTCATAAAAATAACAGATTTATACGCGTCATGAAACTCGTTGATATCATGACGATAAACAAAGTAATTCTATAAACCGATTATTGTTTTAATTTTTGTTTAACCAGCTTTCGCTTTACTGCAGCCGCGCAGCACAATATAAATTACTGGTAAAAGTTTATGCTAGAAATTTGGCCAAAATTTGGCACAGTCGTGCAAGTTCAAAACAAGTTGACCGTCGCCCCGCGTGTATACACCGACAATGGCTAACTCTTTTAATCACAAAACGTATGCCACTATAATTTTGCAGTTTTTATATTGTACAAAAGGTGCCCTTGCCGGTATATTTTTGTCGTAATTTAATTGTTTTCCATAATAATATGACCTGCGATATTTTATCATTGGGGGATATCATATATAGGTATAGTGTATACCTATTACCTACAACTCCAGGTCGTAATATTGCTTCACATAATAAATATCCTATGGATACTTTATATCATGCTATAGAGATTAAAAATATATTTGAGTTTTCATTTTCGCTTGAATAAAATAATTGGACGGATGCTGCAATATGTGAATGCAACGAGAATAATCATTGGCTTAGTATATATTTTAGTCCTGTACTTGCTGGTTTCAATATTATCACATCATTGAACCATTGTTTTTAATGTTTATCCACTTTTTGTTTAAAATGATTTACTGACGTTGGTACTACCCACCTGAATTTGAATTGTGCATTTGAACGAGCTTATAAAGTGTGCTTTGCTTCGGTGTATCATTTTTCAAACAATATCCAACATGAATTACTAGTATTATATATAATCCTGAATGCCTCCAAGTATTGAAGCCAAAACTAAGAAATAATTAAGTATTATAGAATGAAAATGTGTTTTTGAGCTACCGTGTCATTGCTTGGATAATTTCTGGTTTTTAATTTTTAATTTAAAATCTAAACATTATAATTTGTTATAAATCTATAGAATCCAAGTACAATATATTTTTATAATGATATTAAAATAATTTACTTTCCAATTTACAACACTGCACAAACACAAATTATCAAACTAATATAATAATTGATGGTAGGGTACTCATAATATAGGTAGTATATATATATATATAAGTAGGTGGTTATATTTTTTTGAGAACGGTGACAATTAATTATAATGGCTATATTTTTGAAAAACCAAGAAGACGGTTGCAAGTATAATAAATAAATATAATTTTTACAAAAACCAAGACTGCTTTTTCATAGCATCTATACTAAAATTAGTATAATATTGTTTATTATTATTTTATGCATACAAAAATAAAATTTTAGCCATTAATTTGATATAGGTGTATATTATATATATATATAGAATATAAAGGTTTGATGGTCTTATACTAATTGGGTTCAAGTTGTTTATATATAATAGCCATAGTATGTACCCATCAGCTATATGTATCGTCTCGATTACCAGCCGTAGATAACCTGATCGTTGCAGGCTTTATATTTTATACAGAAATACGTATTAATTCGGGTTCTAACTTTAATGAGTATCCTACACGTGCCAATTATATTCTGGTGCTCGGAACTCGTCTCCCCGGTCTATACAGCTAATCGAAAACGTTAACTCTTTCGGTTTGTTATATGAAATATAACATATAAATAAGTTATTATAGTTCTATACTGTTATAAAAAAATAATATTTAACTAAATTTTTTTTCAAACAATTTTATAATTCCGAATCTTACTATTTGTAATTTTTTTTGGATTTTTCTATATTTTTCTATATACTTTCTAAATTTGTCTACCTATACTATGATAATAATCATGATTTTGGGGCTTAACTATGCCATACCAACAAGTGAGCCTATAAATATGAGCGGAATAATTGTAAGTGTGTGAAATATGTAAACTTTGATGGTTAACTTCCTATGTAGGCTATAGGTGTTTATTAGTTATTTGGTCTAAACGTATTCCATCAGTTTGGATCAAACAGGTTATGTTTTGATCGGTCTATATTTAACTTCAAACGTTCTTCTCCTTTAGTCTTTCAGTTTTTAATTGGGCAGACGTAGTGCTGATACCTACGTAATAATCTTCTAAAATGCAACCATTATTGATATTTACGCACTAATCATGAAAGTGGCTTCTGAACTTATTTTCAAAAATTATAAGTTATTGAGCAATGAAATACATCAGAGTAGGTACTATTGTCGACTTTTTTGATACCCTTGATAAAAATGAATTCAATAGTTCAGTAAGATATCTGCAGGTACTCGCCCATAAAATGTTATCTATACAGAAATTAGTTGTTGATTAATATGATATCAGTAGGTACAATATTATTATTCTAAATAATGTCAAAATTGTCTAAATATGTGAAAAAATGGAATTATTGTAAAAACATTTACTTATGCAAAAATAATATGTAAAATAAATTAAAATTTATCAAGTTGGAGTGAAAGTTTACACCTATTTATACATGTTAGATGTAATTTGTGTTATTAGTAAATAATAAACAAATTAAGAAGTCTGTTGCGTTTACCTGCTAATAATTATTTAGTCTAGATTATACCTATCTATATTATATCAGTGTTGGGCAAAACAACTGCCTTCGATTAACCGATGGTTAAATTTATTATAGATTATGCGTTATATAATTTAAAAAGGTTTTTATTTCAATAAAAAGTATACATTAATTTAATTTGGTAATGTAGGTCAATGTCATATATTTATTGATAAAAAATAATGCTAAACTAAAATTTGGTATAAAAACTATAGAATTCAATTAATATTGATTAATATTTAATATTAGTATTGGACAATGATTGAATTCAGTCTAAATCTGTAGTTTTTATTCAGCAAATAAAATATAATACTTCAAGAATCTTAAACCTTTAGTATATTAACAAATTCAATTAAAGTTGCAGAAATTGGTGAAATTCATACATTTCAAATCATAAAATAAAGTAGGTATAATCTTTCTATAAGCGGATTATTGATTAATCATTTGTGAGTCATATTGTCATATAGTCTTTTTGCCCAACACTGGACAATATTAAATTGTTATTCGAATGCATACCTAATACCTATATACACATAATATTATAATACCATGTACAAACAAACCGGGCTTGGTAAACATCAAGTTAAATACAACGCGCGTATATTGCCAACAATACCTGCAGCACTGCAATTTATTAGTCTCGAAAGGAAATCCGTATTGACGCGTGAAGGTTTTCGGAAAATAAAATTGCAGTAATGTAAAATATGATAAAACTATAATAATATGTGTACACAATTTATCACGAATATAATATTATTATACGACCAACCACGCCGAATAAGGATTATATCTATTATTTTTGAACAACTGTCAGGGCGGTGTGTAAACATAAAATATATACACGCGTAACCGTCAACTTTATTTATTTTTTTTTATCGTTTCCAGCGCACATACAAAGCGAGAATAAACATCGTTTGCTCAAGACTTGCACAACAATCATATATTATAGCTGGTATTATCATACTGCTTGCACCTATATTATACTAACACTACCGGCGAAAGTCGGACGTTTCCTGATTTTTTTGATTTTTTCCTTTCTAAAAAAGGGATAAGTTATGTTTTTATTTTTTTATATCTTTTCGATAAATCGTGCTTTGTGTAAAATACCTATATTATGTCTATTCTCGGCGCATTCGCTCGGTCTGCGGTACAATGGAAATTACATTATATTATTATCTACCGGTGGGTGAAATCACCCATATACCTTTGTATTATGTACCTCCGACCGCGGTAGTACACGCGTTAACGTTGGTATATATATATATATACCTTGGCATATATAGTAATACCCGGAGTGCACATAGTGCACACAGCCACAGACGTCGAATATAATAATATTCATTCATTGAGGGTATAATATGACACATATTATTATGGACGTTATCTTCAATGAGCTGTGATCTGAGTGCACTGCGTATTGTACAAATAATAATAATAATAATAATAATAATATAATATTCGCGTTGAATATATAATATCATTCACGTACATTATATATACGAAACATCAACGGAGTCGAAAAGGACCACCGGCTGGCACGACGGACGTCTATAATAATAATAATAATAATAATAATGTGTTACACCATTACACGTATTATACATATACGAGTACTGTGCACCTATATACATATGTAGGTGCAACCTGTTGGCGAGCGGTCGAATTCACACGGTCCGATCCACCGCCGCCGCAGCACCGACCTCCCCTTCGAAATAATATGCACATCGTCGGTAGTCGAGAATAATGAAACATCGCGTACAGCATAATGTTAGACACATACACCCGCGTTGTTTGTTCCGATTTATCCGTCGTCTTCCTGGTAACGATAATGCAAAAAACCACAATTTAAAAAAAAAAAAAACAATAATACCGATTGTACACCTAACCTATAGGCTCATGATAAATAGGTTTTCTCGCGGATATGTTTACTTAAGGGTTTATAATGTACCTATACGTATAATAACAATATTACATATAATAAGTCGTGTAACGGAGATAAATATTTGCACAAGCCGTGTCCGGACCATAATATTTAGACGTACCTATTCAATGCCCGTTCTATGTCCGCATTCTGTGTGCGGCATAATCATATTATTATTATATTGTTGTATTGATGTGTATAATACTGTAAGGTATGCGTATAGCTGGTAAACGGGAAAAAAGTCACCAATATTTTATTAAAAATATGTTATACGTTTCGACGTGGAAAGAAAATAACTATTAATTTGTGTGAATTTATATACCTAGGATAATAATTTAGCGCATTTAAAAACTTCTTTGTTTTTCAAAAATTTATTTGCTCAATTTTATACCTCAGTGATTTGTTATATTGAAATATAAATATTTAAAAAAATATATTATAATGCTTGAATCCAGCTCATTATGAAATTGTCCACATACATTTCTTAACCGAATTATCATGCATGATCTTCTCTCTATGAAGAGTTTTATAAGTAAATTGTGCAATTTTATAACTAAAATCTTTATCATTAGTACCTTAATAAATGGGCAGATACCTACGGTTATTTCAGTTTGCGAAGTAACCAATAAAAATAATTTTATCTTAATATTATAGTTATACTCGTTCTTTCGATTTATACTTTATAGCTTATACCTATCGTCTTAATAATCATATAATTATTATACTAAACAGTTGCAATGACACACATTAAAAATACAATTGTGTATTTCATTTTTGACTTGTGTATGAGTTATGAATTGGAATATAGTAATAATATTATATTATACAAGCTGAACCCGTGCACTACATTGCCCCTTAAATGTACCAACTCTATATAACTCAAACTTTGTTCAATATTTAATATTCGGTGTATGGTGTTTAAAATTAATCTAAACGTTTCCGTTGGAATAAAAATTCTGATTCTCAGCAGTAAATTATCAGGTAGACAATCTACCTGCGGTAGATCGCGGACCCCTAGTTTGTAAGTGTATGATTTAACTCTAAAGAATCAAAGTTATATCAAGTTTGTCGTATTCTACCTATGGTGGATTAATATAATCAATTAATACAAAATCCTAACCTATAACCTGTTGCGTCACTGTTATATTTTTGACATCCACATTTCCTACTTTTCAGGTGGATTTTCCTAAAATGTTGTTCATATTAACCTTCTCCTTGATAATATACTCTTTAGTTAAAGAGATTTAAAAAAAAATCAAGAAGATCTGATAAGTAGTTCCAGAGTTGACCCTGTACAAAGATTTTCATTTCACATTTACATTACTCTGTAATCTGTAATCTTACAGTTAGAGTATACGTATAATATATTGACAAAAAATAATAATACAAATCAACAAAGGTGCCCTTAAATAATAGCAAGCAATATACAATACACTATTATTAGTTTAATCCGAAACGTAATTTTTTATTATTATTATTTATTATTTAGTGTGCTCTTAACAGACCATAACTCTGGAACAGAGTACAAATTTCACAGAAACCATCTACATATCAATCTTAATATGCCCTGAAATTTTTATCGAAATCGGTTTGGTGGATCTTGAGTTATAAAATGTATTCAAAATGTACACTTATTTTTATATATAATATAGATAATGTACATATGCGTATTATTCATGATTTTTTCATTGGCCACATAACAATACTTAAAAAAAAAAAGAAAAGATATGGAGTACTTTTTATTGAATTATTATATAATGGGATGTTGGTATAGGTACTGTTATAATAACATTAAATAATATGCACTGGTTGATATTCTTACAGGAAGAACCGGTGACGTGGATGTGCCGTCGGAACCGGGCATAGTCATATCCAGAAAACAGAGAAGAGGAAGGACAGCGTTCACGGCCCAACAACTGGAAGGTTTGGAAAGGTCATTTTTGGCTTGTCAGTATCCGGATATAGCGGCCCGGGAGACTCTCGCCGCAAAATTCGGACTTCCGGAACCTCGAGTTCAAGTAATAAAGCTACCCATATACACTTATATGTACTCCATAATATTATATGGAACAACAGTGATAGATGAAGTAGTGTTGATCACTATTATGAGTGCCGCTGGTCATCAACTGGTGGGAGTGATAAGCTTTTCATAATTTAATATATATATTATATAAATCCAAACCCCCAGTTGCTCCCATATAATATAAGTCGGACTTTAACGAGGTCATTGGTCAACTTGGTGTATAGTTCAAATCAAAAGTATTTCATTCAATGTACGAAGCAAAATATATTACACCATAAACATAATAATAATAATAATAATCATAAATCAATTTAAAAAAAATTGGTAAGTTTTTATTTATCAACTTTCTTTTGGTTCTCAAATAATAAATATAATAACTAAAATGGGTCGTCCCATAACTAATAATGACTAATGAGGCTGAAGACCACTTCAAATGTAGAACATTAATGTCATGTTGGCTTCGTCATAAAAATATAATATTTGAGAGAGTTTTTTTTAAAATTTAATCTCAAATCGTCACCCGACTGCTATATTTAAATCACTGAACATATTATTTTGAATACGTCAAGACGTTTACAATCGAATAAGTGAAGCTTCTAACTATATAGCTTATATAAAATATTATTTTCCGTATCTTTTTAAAATAGGTATTGAAATAATATATGGCTGTATAGTGTATATTATTATAATATTTACTTGCATGTGTGATGCTTCATAATATATAACGTAATATGACGTAATCATTTTATATGTTTGAATGATTGACGTTAATATCGAAAATATATTTAACAAGCGCTGCGCGTATTTATATTGTTATTGCTTCGGTTGGATAATCAAATTTTTACTATTTTATTTTAAATTTACTAGAAAATTATATACGACTTCTGTTCTCGGAATATTAAAAAGGCCTTTTAAATTTGTTTAAGGTGTGGTTCAGCAATCGGAGAGCGAGATGGAGGAAACAGAATAGTTCCAACGTACAGCACAACATAATCAGCAGCAATTTTTCTGAGAACCTAAACACACCTTCCTACACTGGTAATTTCTATAATACATTATAGTCATTATACAATTTTACAATTTACATATATGTTTTGTAACACCGACGACGTCTAATAAATTTAAAAAATAGATATCGTATTGGCGAATGTATTAACTCTTGGATCATTACGGTAGGTACTATGATGGCAGATTACCCACTGAAATTTCATATAGGTACCTACTGTTCATATTTCAAACAATGATTGATAATATATAATAATCAATAGGTACCCATACTGTTTTAGTGTGGGAATACATTTTAACGCTTAATGTAGAAATTTAAAAACCATTATTTTATATGTTATGAAGACGTGTTTGTTTGTAAACATTTTTATTTAAAGAAATTTCTTAGATTTTAAAGGGCCTTACATATCTAATATTATTGGTAAAACTAGGGACTTCTAATAAATATCATATTTTCATTTGATATGGATGAATGCATACCTAAGAGCTACACAAAATTGCTTTCATCTCATAGAGTTAATAATTTAAATTGTGTTTTGCATGTTTGATCCTTTTTCACTGAAAAGTGTATTTATTATAAGAATAACGCTGAACGACTTTTAAAAAATAGTATATACAAGATAGGTAAAACATTCTGGAATAATCATTCTATTGTTTTAGATAAAAATATAAAATAGTATGAAAAAAATAATTATTAATTCATAGCATTATACGGCTACTATTCTGGTGGAATAAAATCTTGAAAATAAATTTCAACAACTTATCATAAGGTCTATATAATATTATTATTAATTCAAATACATTTTGGTATGTACCTATTATAATATGGTACCTACATTTAAAAATACATATTTTTTAATAATTAAATTAGATAGATTAACGCGTTAGGGACTTATAATTTTTCTTGCCAATTATTCGACTTAAATATTATTATAGTGGATAATATATTATAAATTATAATAGTAAGTTGGTTGTTGTAAATCGCGATGAATAACAACAGTATGATTATATTAATATATTAATCATAATATATACACATCGTATCTAAGGCTATTTAAATACGATTGAAATTATTTATTACATAATTATATATTTATGACATATAATATTCCCAAATTTTTTTTCTTTTTGTTAAATATTGAAAAAAACGAATGTATGGTATCGTATATTTTTATATATTTAACCTATGAATAATAAACATACGTAATTGAAAAAAAATATGATTTCATGTCGATTCAATTTTGAATACATTAACATCTGTTCGTGTATATTGCCTCAAACAAAATCACGAAATACATCATTCACTAAACCAAATTTTTAACATTTTGTTATTTCTAGTTTATGGGGGCTTAGTTTGTTTTCTGTCTATGTTTAAAAATATTGATTATTTTACTGATTTCCAATATAATATTAGGTCACTTATTACCACCTACTCTTACTTTAGTACTTCGGTACTTTTGTTACCTAAAAGTACCTTCTCATTATACAAAGTTACATACTATTTATTATAAACGATACACTTCCGTGAAATTATAATATTCAATTTGACTATAATCGTAATTATCCTTATATACCTATTAGGTCCAAAGTATATACACAATATGTCAATATAATATACGTAGAACAGCATTATAGATTTGGTTTTTCGTAAAATTGACATTGTGTTTTACCTGTATAGCCTGTTTTTCCTTAATGGGGAAACACTCTATGATAGTTGAAAGTTTTTAAACATTACACTTACAAATTAAAACTTTAAAGTTATAAATGTCATTAAATTATCAACACGTAAGGGATTATGATGTTAATATGATAACTAATATTGATGAATAAATACAATTTGATTGTAGGTATGCCCGAAAGTAGTTAAATATTAGCAGCAGTACTGTAGTTGACAGTGGTAGTATTTTAAACTATTACCAAATTATTATAATATTAACTCTTATTAGTCGTAGGTATAATGACAAATCCAATTAAGCGAATAAACGTAATACGTAACTATATTAAATGAAATGCATACGTGTTAAATAAATTATAGATAATATAATATTATAATATTATTATAGGTAATCTTCATAAACTTTAATCACCGGTTGATCCACTGCAAATTTCGTAATTTAAAATGTAGAGTCTTCTACCCTCTGGTGGGCAAAATAACAATATTACCATAGGGTTGAAGGTTTTAGTTACCGACACCACCGTGTACTTACAACGTGACCTGGTGATGTTCGATGTCAGTTGGTGTCTGCGATTATAGGCGTATAGATAGCGCCACGTGATGCGATTTTGGTCGATTTAGTGACTCGATTTGACGGGACGTTCCAAAAACATTTGAAGAATAATATTATTATTTTATACGGTTGTGATTTACGTAATGTATTGTTTTATTCTGACGATTATTATACATTTTTTCTAGGCACAGCTGATTGGAGACTTCAACCTGGCGTTCAGTACAACGGTTACTACGACGGGTCTGCGTGGGACGAATACCAGCAAACGGCACGGACCAACGCGGCCCACCAATACGGAGACATGTTAGAAAATTTTTATAACTACTATCAAAACCCTTACTAGCGAATTTTTACAAAAATATGCTGTGTACATACATTTTTCATCAAATTTGAATAAATTATGTGATATCATAATAATAATAAATTATTATAATACCATAATATTATTCTCTAAGACCATTGATGGAGCAAAAATTTCGACTATTATTCATAGATACGTCATGATACATCTAATTTAGATGATATTAAAATAAATGCCCTGATAATATTATGTTTAAAACGAAATTCAAAGGGTGGACAACATTGTCTTACCATGTTATAACTTATAAATTAATAATTTATGTACAACTCAATACATAGGTATTTTGTGAATTAAAAGCTTAACTATAATATTATGATCTCAATGTGTTTTGGTTTTAAATTTATTTCACTTTACATAATATAAATATCTAATTTAATGTTTGTAATTTTCGAAATAAATTAATATTGTCACGGTTTGATCTAAGTAAAAGTGTCTATTATAAACGTAAACATTATTTTGTAGTAGGTCGATGAATTTTTTTAGTTAAAACTCAAATAATTTCAAGATAGGTGGTTGGGTGATTTAAGAAACAATAAAAATAATATTTTATATTATAACGGTTAGGGGTTTTTTGGCGTGTAACTATATGTACTATATAGAGTATGACATAATATTTAATGTTGAAGTTTTGTATATAGTTGTACTTAAAGTTTGTTTTTGACAGTGCTTGAGGACAATAATATGTAAGTATACCTATACTATGGCTATACTTTCACCGGATCTTGCCCTAAAAACAATTATTATACGTCTAGGTCACACATTTAATATTATTATCGTACCAAGAGTTCGGAGGACGACAGTGACGCCACAGGGGGGGTGGGTGTTAGAGGCCACGACTCCCCTCCCTCTCGGAAATGTCTTGAATGAAAACGTATTTATTCAAAATGCCACTATTATCTAGTTGTATCAAAGTATTATACAATTTCGGTTAAATTATTAGGTAAATTAAATTATTATTAATCATTTTTTATTTGCAAAACCTTCTCCAAAAAAAATCCGATGTGTGGTAAGGTGTGTAACTGACAAATGGTGTTCTAATGATGCTTCTCACGAATACTTTTATGATTGTTATGAGTTATGACGATCAAGTGACGTTCAACGAATTATGCTTACTAAAAATCGTGAAATTATATAGCAGGAGACGTATTTACTGGTTGGAAAAAAAACTAACAAAGTATTAAAATAATAGAAAAATGTTTTGTCAAAACGTCGAATATAATTTTTTTTAATATATTGTAAGTACCTAACGTAAGCAAATAATATTTATCAATAATAGTTCCTTCTGTACGAAGTATCGACTATTAATATGTACAATTCTTTACCCCCGATCGTGCATAGGTTATGGCAACTTCATCTACACCCACAGCACGGGTGGTTAGGTTAAGGGGTTTATTGCATTTTACCGTGTTTTATGCAGGACTTGAAACTGATATTGTATAACGATTTTAAATACCGGTTAAGACCTTTGAAAATCGAAATCGATATCGAAACTGAAAACCAAATCGAAAAACATCAATACCGGTAAACAAAACCGAATTTAAAACGAAAAAAATTAATAGCGATATTTAAAACGAAATAGGAAAAAATAAATACAGATATCTGAAACCGAAATAAAATGTTTTCGGTTTCAAGTCCGGTTTCATAGGATAACAATAATTTAGGAAAACTGATAGGACAGGTAAACGAAAACGAGTGTGAATGTTTATTGTATATAATCTGGAAATGATATCGACCATGGATGAATGGTATATTTTCAAACATATTATCCACTCAAACAATAATATTATAATATAAAAAGATTTTATATTGCCCGTCTAAACTGCGTATGACTTATAACTTTGGCATCTCACCTTCACCACCGCTAGAACTTTAAGTTACAAAAAGCCTATTGTATATAGGTATGAAAAATAGCTTTGATTAAGACATACAGAAAACTCATTAACATGAACCCAAAATCCGTTTTCAAAATTAAAATCTGTCAAACTTTAGGCCTATAACTGACGGCGGTCACTCGCGGGTGTGTTAATAATAGTATTATATGGTATAAACAACACCTTTTTGTTTCAATGATTGCAATATGAGTTTTCTTAATTTTTATATTTATTTCAATTTATGAACCACAAGCGTCGCATAAACCTGAATTGGTTTGCAAAAAACTTTTCAGGCGGGTGGGAAGAAGTGGGTGATGAGAATGTGTGGTTATGTGAAAATGATATTATACAGAGTGATTTACCAAATGTGTTCCCAATTTTTTTCGTTAATAATAAAATTATTCAAATTATGATTTTTACAACTTATTGATATACCTTCTTACTTGTGAGCCATGTGAAAACACTATTTGGATTTTTTACATCATTTATTAAGTGTCAAATGGCAATGCTGATTTCTTTTTTTCACTAAAGAATTACCCTCTTTTACTGTAAATTGTTCAAACCCGATAACTTTTTTAAAAATATCTAAATATAAATTCTAACTTATAGTTTTTGAGTTATTTAACTTTGTTTATTACTATGGATAATTTATAGGTCCATGATTATGGGCTTAAAAAATATGGGTGCTGTATATACAGTGATTTGAAAACTGGAGTAATTAATAATACTCCACATAAACATTTTATAATCTGTAAAAAATGTCTGAGTTTAATAAATACGCCATATCTAATATGAAATTTTGTTTTATATTTTTGAAAAACTATAAGAACTATTATCCTTAATATGTAGTATGCGTACATATTAATAACTAAGAAGCTCCTCCGTTCAAATGTTGATCGACATTTTCAAAAAACCTAAACTAATCCTAAAACTAATTTATAGCAAAACCGTTCTCGTTTGAAAAAAACAAATTGTATATCCTCAGAACACTCCTTGTTTAATGGTGTAAAAACTACCATAAAGGTTTGATTAAAAATTTGACAAATTTATAATAATTTGAATAAATTCGTTATAAAAAAAGAAAAACGTGGGTGAGCGTGCTTTAGGCGAATCGCCCTGTATAATATATTATTATAATATAATGGAGCGTGAAGTCGGTGTAAATGAAATTAATATGTCGCGGCTAAATCGATATCGCGAAATAATTATTTATTACGATGTTTGTGGAATAAGTTCGGCGTGTAATAATATTTTCTGATGTTTTTGCTCCGAACGTGTACTATAATGTTGTTATTATAGATTCAACCCGTCCGCCGCCGCTGTGGCTTACGGCGCGCACAACGAATTTGCGGCTAACCCGACCAAACTGCGTGTGCCGCCGACCCTGCCGCCACCTCCGCCGACGACACAGCCGCCAACCGCCACCTCCGCCGCAACTTCCGCCGCCGCCTCCATGGGATACCATCAGCCGCCGACCGCGGCGGTCAGTCGCTGGACGGAATTCGGCAAACCCACCGCCGCCTCCACGGCCGCAGTCGACTACCCGGTGGCTTCTTATTTCAACAACAATTTATTATGATATTGTTATCAAGAACTTAACCGTAATAATAATAATAATAATAATAATAATTGTATGTACAATATCGACTATGATAAAATTGTGACCAACGACGTTACCACAAGTCTTATACCACACCGACGACTTATAATAAACGTTCATTAGATGCCCGCTAAAATGCATCCTGCACGTCCCGAGTGTAATATTATATTGTCTATTATAATAATATTATGTATGGCGATAATTCAACGAGAGAGCTCATCCGGATTTTTCTTAAACCATAGTTCATGCAAATTTTGATTTTTTGAATTCTTGAGTACCAGCCTATAATATCAATATAATATAATATCAAATAAGTTTTCAATAAAGACCCTATTTTTAATTACCTAGAATTTAGATACAATATTTAAGTATATATAATATATATAGTGTCATATTACCATACAAAGAAAAACCAACCTTTTTCACTATAAATAATTATTGTGAAGCAGATAATTAATTTGAAAAATGCTGATATATCTAAATCGAAATTCGAATGAGTAATTTTGAGTAATTGAAATTTGGGTACCAACATAATATTGTGGTATGATAATAGATTTGGGAAATAAAGGAAAGCTATGATGATTTGAAAACTATACAATTGTAAAATTATAAAAATACGAGTATATGTATTTTCATTTGTTTAATAAGTATAATAATATAAATATATTTAATATTTGATGTAAATTTAAACTATTAAATACTATTATCCTTTGTATTATACATACATTTCAATAACTCAGGAAGTATTCGTTTGAATTTTGATTTATATATTTTTTAATGCCCTTGACTCCGACAACATGCCAGGCAATTCCCTAAGGAGGTTTCAGAGGAAATGGTATAGAGACTTACTAACATAATTATAAAAAATAAATAATAAAAAATAATAATCAAATGAACAAATATAATAAATACATATTCTTATATAGCACGTCCAAAGTATTACTACTGGGTAATTCCTTTAATCATACACATCATTCATGTTTCCTACTTCAAATATGCTTATTGTAAATAAATCTTTATAGATTGTATAATTCAAATATATATTATAAACCTTAACGCATCTAAATTTTCAAAAAAAAAGAAATAATCTTCTTAACAATTTAATGTAGAGCTCTCAATAAAAAAAAAAAATAAATTTGTATTTCTGCAGGACACTTCTTAAATTCAATAAAAAAATCCAAGCATTGGAAAATATGATCCTACTCAGTTAACTAGGTGTTCGTAATAGATCCGAAAATCATAAATTGAATAAAAACATTATTAACAGATAAAAGAGGGGTGAGCCGTGTGCTCGATGAATCATCCTGTATGCATTTAACTGCCACCGATAACTTTTTTTTATTGATAACAAAATATCATAGCGACATTTTTCTATCCGATAATATTGATCTATCTTGTTTTTTACTTTGTTATATTAACAACGACAGACCGTTTATCAGACAATATATTAATAATAGCGTCGTATAATAATATATAAATCTCGTCTTGCCTTTTATATGCCTAGGTATTTTAATAATAATATTAGATACCACGCGATCAAAACAATATTTGTACAGTTTTAACAGACACCTTGTTACCTTCAAAATATATCTTTAAATATCAAAATTATTACGCAACTTTTGCAGTTTATTCTTCAGAGCTAATCCGAAATTGTTTGTACTGGTTTTATATATATATATATATATATATATATATATAAACATGGTCACCCTAACATTAAACCATACATCCTATTGCTGTACGGCATTATATCATAACGACACCGACTTAACACGAAATGCACTCATAAACATGTGCGTTGAGTGATGTTTTTCTAGCGAAAACGCTAGATCGAAACACCCCCCCCCCCTACTTACTCAAAATTTCCCACTTAAGTTTTCCACCCCCTGAACGGCGTCGAATCGTAAAAAAAAGTTTCGTACTACGTGTTTTCAAAGGCGTCGACCGATATATTGAAAAAATAAAATCATCGTTGGCATGTTACGACGATACTGCGCCATAGACTTTTGTTTCTTCTCCGCTTGTGATATATAACTACGGAGTACCACATGATAAAATATTGTATTAATATTGTTGTTCGCAAGTTATGATGTTATTGTCCGTGATTTATCCGTGCGAAATCGAGGCTTGGCCTATTTCGAATAAAATTTTACGTAATGCAGCAGGTACATTGCAACTGATTATACAATAATAATAATTGTCATTGTAGAGGCACACGCGGTATAGATTATTATAAATTATTATTATAGAAAATAATAATAATTATTTATCATATTAGTTTATCGTCTGTTCGTACGTATTGTAATAAACACAAATTAATACGAGTTTTTATTTTCTGTCCGACACGATATTGTTAGACGGTGATGTGACCAACCAAACTTGGAGTATTTGGGATTCGGTCCAAAAAAAGAACTGAAAATTGAAAATATATTTTGAACTAAACCAAATGCGCAAAAATAATATTAAATAATAGTTTGATTATAGAATTTACAGTTAAGTTTAAAAAATTATATTTAAATATTCATCAATTATTTGGATAGGTAACCCATAATATTATTATTTATTAATACTTGACCCAATTAAATGTACGTCACATAGTTACGAGAAAGAAATGCTAATAAATATCCATGTAATATTATATATCACTCAAATCAACCAGCATTTAAAATTGTTTTAAACTTTCTGTTCGATTTAAAATTTGAATGATTCAGTCGTACTCAAAAATCAATGTTTGTCAAACCACTATAATTATAATCGTCAGACTATAATGTCCAGAAGGCAATAATAATAGTACATAGTATGACATTTAGTACTTAAATTGTAGACTAGTTATTATTATTTAGATTAATTAATTTCATAAAATAGATATTATCAAAAATATACTGTACATAATATATAGGTACCTATTATATTTGATTTATATTTTAAATGTTTGTATTGATCTAAAATAAATATATGATAATGTTCAAGCCGTTGTACAGTAGAAACGATGTGGGAATTCGTGTACATCTTTGTGAGTAGATATTCGTCGCATCATCTACCTATTATATACCTACCTACTACAATTATATACCTGAACCGTGTTTGTGGCACGTTATCAAAAATGTTCACATTATAATACAGATATATTAGTTGGCATATTTCATACAATCATAGGTACAGGAGGAAATCCGTTACAATATTATATTGAGATTTGAGGTAGTATTTTATAAAATGTTTAAACCGTCGGCCCTTCTCTTGTTTTATTATAACATTAATAATTGAACACGTATGAGATTTATATTAACATATTCTTTTCAAAAAGCGATGTGCGCCAATAGTGTTATATTTTAAGACGGTTTTATTAAAAACGTTGTTAATGCTACAAAATCGATACATGCGTTGTACTTCGGTATTGTAGTTGGCAAGTGTTCATTAAACAATCCGATCTTGGCTGTTTTTCACTAGCCGCGAGAATTTAGTCTTTAAATAAACACAACAATGAATATTTTATTGCACGCGTATAAATATACAGATTTTAAAACCAATTTAACATTATATTTGGTTAGGTAACTATAATTTATAAAATGTCGATTTTGTGTCAACATTAATGGTCAAAATAATGCTTTGAGCTTACTTTTAAAACCTTTTTAGTGTCCAACTACTCGTCTCTACAGACGTCACAAATTCGTATTTGAATTTAATGACCAAACAAAATATTAACAATGTACTTCTTCTGCTATATTAATTATCAATGAAATCTATTGATTTGCTCCGTATTTGATATTCAATACTCGTGTCAAAATAATCAGTTATTTTCTCATTTAAAATTAATAAATAGGTAAGTATGCATTTTCCATTCTAGGATTTAGCCTCTCTGTTATTGTCTATAATTTATAGACATACCTGTTCGTGTTACACTTTATTCTTTTCCTCACAATTTTAAATAATAATGTCGAAACAACGTCAATATAATATAGAAGCTGTTCGACAAAAAGGATATTTTTCTTCACTATTCATCATTTGCCGAGTTCGTTACAAATAATATTTTAAATTTAAACCAATAGCGTGTGTTAAAATAATTATCCTTTTAATATAGATAATGTTTACTGGTAGCCAAAACAAAGGTTGGAAAACCGAACATTTCGTACATCAAACCATGGATGTTACCAATATAAAATCGTTCTTACATCATTATATTTTACTCCGTTTTTATGCGTTTTAGTTAAGACAATAATTGTTAAAAGTCGTAACCTTTCCTCTACACAATAATAATGAAATACTGTTGTAAATATTATTCGAACTTATATATAATATTTGATAGTTATTTTATATTTCCCAACAAACATTTTACATCAAATTTATTTTTTATAAATATTTTAACCACATAAAATATTAGGTACATGATATCGATTACAATATTACTTCGTGTACCTACGGTTGAAACAGTTATTAAACTCGTAAAATTAATTGCGATCTTAGTGAACTTTAAATTATACAATGCGAATATGAACGAACTGTTCAAACCCTTCAGCGTTGCTTGCGTGGTTTATTATGGCGATAATAGCAAAAACAATAAAAGAACTATCGATTATAACAAAAACGGAAAACTGCTTTTGTACTACGGTATAATAAACATTTGGCGGTGACCGAAGTATAGACATTTCAAGGATGGCGTCGTCATTGTAACTGTTCGACCAAATGCACCAGATCGGGTTCGGTTTTCAAAATGACGACCGCTTCTCCGGTGTAATTCTTGATAATCTCGTCGTAGTTCTGCAGTATAATAATAATAATATTAATAATAATTTGTATAGTTGTGATCACATACTTAGGTATAATATTATGCAACGTATTTATTTTTAAAGATAACATGGAAGACTTCTGTCCAGTGACATAAGATTGAAAATTGTGGGATTCGGGAGGAGCCATATTGAATAAATACATTTTTTCAAATGTTTTTTCCTTCATTGTGCACATGCGCAATACAACTAGCTTTTCTTAAACGGAAATTAAATCCAAAACTGACCGAATTACAATGGGTTAAAGTTAGTTTAAAAATATCTACTCAAAATCGCATGGACATTTGTAAATCATAAGTTAAACAATTTAATAATTTATTAATTTAAACTAAAACTGTAACTCGGTGTTATTTAGCCAATTTTTGTTTTATGAGATCAAACTGACTTACAAATAATTAGGTGTATCCAAACATGGTATTGATAATACGCTTTGACATTAATGGAAAAATGCAAGTTGTATATAGCACTATGACAATTAATAAAGTAGCTACAAGTTTAAAAATCGTCAAAAAAATTGTGGTGTGTGCAGTACTTCCTAGCTTCTCCAGAGCTTCAATCTGGAGGTCACTGGAAAGAAGTATTTCATGATCACATTAAAAGAAAACAATAACTTTTAGTTGTAAAAAATGATATTATCATCGAAACAGTTTCGTAAAAAATGGTGTGCTCGGTTCATTATACTAAAGTCCCAATCCCCTGGGACTCTCGGACTCTATCTATAACTTGTATTAAGCGTGTTTAAAATATTAATTTTTTTTTTTTGTTTATGATTATGTAATGGGGTTCATTAATGTATCATAATTTTTTCAACACAACCCAAATTGGTTATTACTTATAACTTTAAATATGTTGAAAAAGGTGTGTTTTCTTAACAAACCAATGTTATTCAATAAGTATAGAAAAAAATTAAGAAAAAACATAAACATCGATTAAGACATTTATGACATGTGGCTACTGTTGTTATAGATAAAATCAACTGTAGATAATACAATCTCTTAAACTATATAACCACCTTACACATCGTACGAAATATAGTTTATGTTTTAAAAATATAAAGTTTTAAGCAGTATGTCCATGTTACCTTTTATTGCTGCAATGCTGGGCAAAATAATATAAGATTAATATATAATATTATAGTCACTTAATATCTTCGGGACGTAATACATAATGTTAGGTATTAGTGATCACTGATTAGAAATTCATATGAAAAAAATGGGAAGGGGGCTATAAATTGCGAAATGTAAGTAGTATATATAACTATGACCTTTTTGGGGGACACAATTTACCGATTCCGGGAACCATATAAACATGATGTTCATCAATGTCGTACATTTATAAATTTAGACATGTTTGATAAAATATGATGAAACTCATACCCGTCTGTGTTTCTTCCGCTTCAGCTGTCTAAGACCGCGCACCAAGTAGTAGAGCAGTAGGCCCCTGAATCGCGTGATTCCAGGTTCCAGGACGTCGGCCAGCCGCAACAGCTGTTCGCATATGTCTGTATTGTTTTCCAGTTGTTTAGTGGACAGATCTGCACAAAACGTCAACGATACAAAAGAAGACTTTTACATAATGGCTAATAAATTGTCCCTTATCTCAGCATATAAGATACGCATAACAATAAGCCATAATGATATACAGAGCGAGTGATACGACATCGTCCTCACTATACGCTTTATAATTATTATATATTAAAAATAATTTTGTCAATTATATGTCGGGACTTCAGAATAATGAGTTGGGTCCTTTTTGCCTGTTGATTAATTTTAATACGGATCTCTGTAATTGGCAAACAATTCGATTTATAATATATCTACGTAATAGCTGATGATCTTGAATTTTCGTCCTTTCTTTTTCATCGGTTTACAAAACTAAATGTTCACATGTCAATCAGATGAAACTTATTACGGAAAACATACAGGTATAGTGTGCACCAGCCAGCCACTGTAACTATATATACAATTTTTTATAAAATCTTAGAAGTTTTCTGAACAATAAGTAAGTTATTTATACCTATGTATTTGTTAGCATGCTTTTGAAATGTTGATATGTGGAAGTGACCTTTTATTAACCCGGAATATATTTTTTAAGCAAACATTTATATTGTTTACCGTTTTATCTTAAACATTTTTTCTTTAAAATAGGAAACTATTAATTATTCTAGCGCTTTCTCAAGGATTTTTAGTGCTTTTTTAGTACACCTTATCAACCGAACACAGTAGGTACACTAAAATAAGTTACATGATCTACTGAACTACAAAAAAGTGTCGGACCAGCCATACAGCTTACCCGAAATCCGATCAGCGTACAGTTGGGCCAGTGCGTACTTGACGCTTACTGTGACGTGGTGGTTGGAGTGCAGCGGTGGCATAGTTCCGTCACGTACCCGTTCCAGGAACCGTTCGAAACCTGAACAGTCACGGGTCTTGGAAAGCGCTCCGACGGCTTGCAGCGCATGGGCCGCTTCAACGTCGGTAGCGAGTCGTCCGCAAGTAGTGCACAACCAACGGCCTGCGGCTGTTGCCCGACCATCCGGACACTGGCCACCGCAGGCCACCGACCCCAGGTGAGTACCCAGTTCCACGGGATCGGCACACCTTGCGCAAGCGCACTCGAAACATTTTGCGGCCGACAGGTGCCGGCGCCGGTCTCGAGTGCACCACAGGGTTTGGGTATACGTGGCCGTGATGGGGCATCCACGAGCTATGGGCACCGCGGCCACCACGCGGATGGCCGGCTGACCGTCAGTCTCATCACCAACGAACACGTGTTTGGTGTTCGGAGTACAACAGTGGGCCATCATGGACGCGCGCGAGTACACGGCCCGGAACTTGCGGCCACCCGGCCGTCGCACTTCGAACGCGTTGGTGTCCAGCACGGCGGCCGCCTCAAGAGCGGACCGGTGATCGTGACCGTGGCCCGCCGACCGAAGGCCCAGCCGGTCCAGCACGAATGCGGCCACGTTGATGGCGTATGCACGGTACAGCGGCGTGTCCAGCCTGTCGTCTAGATGTGACTGTAGAGATCGGAACTCCACGGCCCGGCGGCCGTCCCGCTGGTGCAGCAGCAGCATGCACCGGAGCGGCATCACGAAGCAGTACGCGGCCGACCGGCGGCTATCGTAGTGGCCGTCAATCAGCGAACATTCGGCGTCCCGGTGCACGGGTGCCGTTTCGCAACGCGGCCCGCACACTGGCCAACCACATTTTGAACACCTGTAATCCGCAGTAGGTGCGTAACACGTCAGGCAGACGGGCGGCGATCCGGCCTTGGGGCCGACGACGAGCGGCCGTTCCTCGAGCAGCACCTCGCCGGCCGCGATGTCCCGAGCGGCCACCCAGTGGCGGCCCAGTTCTGGCGACTCGACCACCGAGTACGGTGGTGCAGCGCCGTCGTCCGTTGTCTCCGTGCCGGCGGACGACGACATGTAAGCAATATTATAAATTATAATATTATATTCTTTATAGTTGCTGGGACATCGGTGAGACGTCCGCGCACTGTGTTATGCAGTCCGCCGCGGCCGACTGCATTCGGCGGCTATTTCAACCGCGCCCGCCGCCCGTTCCGGTACCAAAATAATCTCAACTGCAAAGGAGAGGGGGCAATGGTCCGCGGGGAAGTACCAAAGGCGTTGGTCGTTGTCGCGAAATCCGCGCCGCACCGTATAAATTTGCCGGCGGACGAGCGTCCGGGGAGCGGTTATAATATTGTTATGACGTATAGTGGCTGCAAAGTGGTAGGTACGGCGAGCGAAGAGGGAATCGGTGGGAAAAAAAAATGAAAACAAAAAGAGGCGGCGATGACGCGTCTCGTACACGGTCTCCGCCGACGGTGTAAATAATATAATAATATATTTACGCGTATGGGCTCGTAAAACGTCCCCGCGAGGGCCTCACGAGTGCGATATTCGCGCCGTGTCCATACCGCACCGACGGAATGAAAAAGAAAAAACCCGGGGAAAAAAGCGCTTATAATATTATATTATTATATAAAGCGTCATATTTTTACGGCGTCTGTCGTTTTTTATGGAATTCAATCTTGGACCGGCACATAAACACTGTCGTGTACGTCAAGGTGGGGTGGGCACGTCGGTGGGTGTGTATGATATGGTACACGGTCGAACTTTGCTGTAAGCGACGGTCGGGACATTTGTAAAGTGTGTTTTAAGCCCGCGTGGGTGTTCAATATTTAGATGGTCCTGTATAGTTTGTCGAAAATATGGTTTTTTTGGCTTTACGCAGCGTGACAAAACTATCGATACTTTGGACGGTCCGGTTTTAATCCGGTAATAAGCTTTGCAGAATGCCCCTGACATGTATATTTGTATTCTTTTCCACCGGTTTGTTTGAAATAAGCGTAAAACTCAGCTGTTACTTTAAGTAATTAAGTATTTATAATGTAATCTGGCTACCTCTTTGCAAAATTACAATTAATTCTTAAATGGTCTATGACACAGACGTATATTTTTACTATCAAGCCCTACAGTTAGTCGAAAACCCTATCGAAACAACAACAAAACGAAACGTTTATACACAAGCGCTAATATAGGATTTCACAAGCTCTTGGGGTCGTGTGGCTTTGTTCCTTATTGTTTCTGGAAGTTTATAATATTATAAACATTTATTATAAAAAATATGTGTATCGAAATACCATTCATTAATCATTAATAGTAAAAAAATCTACAAATAAGTCGTACTCCGCTTTCGATAGTCCAAGGGCAGTGGGGGGAGGAAATGTCTTGTACGCCTAGAATCCTCTATGTTTGGACGGGCATATGTAAACTCATCTAAAATTTTGTAAATTCCCCTAAAACCATTTTGCTACCATATTACACTTACGTAAATTCCCCTAAAAACATTTTGCTGTATAAAAACAGTAACTACGTGTACCTATTTATTTATTAAAATTTCAACGCCGCAAGGGCATAATTATGATTAAATATTATGATATTATGATTAAATATTTGCTGAGATATTTTTCAGTTTCAGCCGTTCCGTTCGGATTTTTATCTATAAATACTTACAGTTCAAATTTAATCTTAATCGTTTAGGTATTCTCTTGTATAAAGCGAGATTATAGTATTGCTATATCATATATATTATTAAATTACGACAGTCAATTTTGACGGTCGATTATTTTTATTTATCTGTCGTCTGTCGGTATCAACGATATTAATTGGGTAGGTGCGTTGTAAAAATATACGATTTCTAAACTTTTGAAGACATAACAATTTAGTTTCTTCCAAAAGATAACAGGGTCTAACTATTTTTCCTTCTATTTTTCGTCGTTACTTGATACATATTATTCTGTAATACATTTATAATATTGTTTGTGTTTCGTGTGATATTTTAACATACCTAACTTGTTTATTTATTAATTAATAAATATAGGTAGGTATGTCAGAAATTCAATTTATTACCAGTGAACGCGTTCATTAATTTTATATAAAATGTATAAATATTATTTTGAATGTACATTGATTCAAACTGGCGAAAAGAAGTGGCGTTGTTGCGTTAAGAAATGTCCAGGTTTTATAATAATTTTAGAAACTCCAATTATAATATCATCAAGTAATAAGATCATAATCAAACATTTAATAGTTTTAATAAAACTAGAATGACGATGAATATGAATTTTTCTAGATAGAAAGAAAAATATATTTTTGGAGGATAACTAGAACCACCTCCACGTGGTGTCCTCTGGGTTACGCTAAGTGGTTCTAATTTTGTTTAGGGGAGTTTACGTAAGCGTAATTCGGAATGTTTTTAGGGGAGTGTACTATTAGGGGAATTTACTATTTAATTTTTTAGGGGAGTTTACATTTTCCCGTTTGGATCTATCGCACCAAGTCGCTAAAACGTGGGCTTATACACGTAGGTCGGTAAGTATGTAGGCAGGTATACCTAGGTAGATATTATGTTTGTATATATGTAGGTAGGTAGGTAAGTAGATGGACTGGCAGGCAGGGGAGGGGGTAGATAGGGGTATGTACTTATATTATATAATATTCATTAGGGTACCGCCGCCGCGTGAGCATATAAAGTCACGCGCAGTCCGTTACTTTTGCCCTCTTTGCTTGATTTGAATAAGACCCTCATATATTTAAGTAACTTTCGGGGAGACAGATGTTTTCAGCGCGTGAAACCGTCACGCGTGGTGCGAATAGCGTGTTGTACATATTATATGTATACATCGTATATAATACTCTCGCATAATACTTGCACACCCATAGACACAACAAACATTATATATATATATATAATATTATATTATGTATATCGTGTGTGTGTGTGTGTGTTTGTCTGAACGGAAACTGGCACTTGACGTCTTTTGAATGTTTAATGGACAACGTCGCCTCGTGTGTGCGTTCGAACTACAACGGACTTTTATAGAGTGTCCCGTCCGCGTGCTCGCGCTCGAATTAACGAGGGTCGACGACGTAATATTTTCCTGAATCCTAACCCGAAAACCCATCGGGTGACGGGACACTAGCTCGAATAGTGTATAGTGCAGAGGGATCGTGTCACTTGTATGTATATATTATTGTGATACACGCATAAGGATGAGGAGTGGATGTGTATATTATATTACGCGCGCAGTCACTGCTAGAATATTTATGTCGTCCGGAAAACTCTTTGTTTTTCTTTACCCACTCGCGCGAGGGGATCATTTTTGAGTATCTATATAGGTATACTGCGACAAACGTCGCCACCGATATATTATCATGTTTCATAAGTACATATATAATATATATATATATATATATATATATATTAAACCATGCATTAGAATGGCACTTGACTCTTTTGGAGGTGTTTCTCGAGATGTTCCGGTTTCTTGCAGTGCAACGCCATAATAGTATGGTCGTAGCTCAAAACGTAGAGCGGTTCGGGAACATCCAATCCCCTGACTTTTGTTTCAATTATATTAATTATAATATATTATTTTATATTAACTTTACATCAGACAAAGTGAATAATCTATGCATACACGCCGTATATAAAATATGGCATATGCCCTGCAAAGTGATCATGTAGGTACAATCACTTAAATCGTTATGCATCGTACAACCGTGTACATGTACACCACATACTTGATTTCCATAGTCCTAATACCAATGGATAATTATTCCAAAAGTATAGCAGGAAATAATATACCAATGTCGACACAGGTTGCATAAGCATAAGCCATATATAGGTACAAAAATGCAGAGGACTATTGATAGATTTATATTGATTGATAATATGCATAAATTAGATAAATTACATACTATGTTACGTATATTTACGTAACTCCGTTTTTGTGTCCGGAGAAAATATTTGTTCTTAATTTGGACATTGGAAGTATAACAACGATTGTTTTGGTATAAAAAAATAAAAATCTTATTAGTCGGCCGTTTGCTGTCTGAGACGCGCCATCAACACTTTCAAAGAGAAAAAAATAATTAACTGCAAAAACCTTATTTAGAAACTTAAGAATCGATGGTAATTAATGTTAAAATATTTGCGCCGTATTTAAATTATTTTCTCTTTTGCTCCTTGTTTAATCTTATCGTCAGCCAAGTTTCAGAATAATCTAAATAAGAACAACTACAATATTGTTAATGGTTATTTTTGTAACAAGTCACAAACTCGTTTATCGCAAATTAAACGGAGGGGAAAAAATATCAACACTAGAACTGATGACGAAAACGGACTAAATATAATAATCGATTTGAGAAAAAAAAAATTAAAACTCAATCGTCGGAAAATTATTGTAAATGTGTGTGGACGGAGATTATTTTTCGCCTATACAAGTTAATATTAATATAACATTTCCAGCATTGGTCTACCATATTGACGTGCCTACCATATGTAATATTTTTAGTATTTATCGGGTGTATTATACTTAAATGGTTTTTGAACAACACAAAATATAATATGTTATATATATTATGTTAATATTTTTGACTAGACGGCGACACATTTTTATTCTATTCCTTACAATATAATATGTTATGGACAGTATACCCAGCCTCCGTGGTTTGAAAGAAACGTCATACCGCCGAATTAGTGGAACCAATCACTGGTGATAACTGACTTTCTAGACACTGAAGTTTTCGACTTTACATTTTTTTGTACACAAAAAATACTATTTTCACTTTGAGGCCACGGGTGGATTGCTCACTTGATATTCTGTTTCATATTTTTAGCTATCTGACGAAGTCGGGTTGCTTACCTAGGTGACTAAGTTGAACATTAATCGATTTTCACTTGAGGTAACTGACTTGCTAGACACTCAAACACGTCTTTCAGATTTAAGCTTTTCGACTTTTATACAAATTTGACTTTCATGGAACCACAAGACTGCGTATACATCCTTAACAATACACACTGATTGAAATGTTCTGTATACGGATACAATTTATAATAGATATTATAACATTTGCATCGGTGAAGAGTGTAGAGTGTTGTTCGAGGTATCAAATTATATATGTACTAAACGAAAAATACATATGTTTTCAAATTCTTAAAGGCGATTTTAAACTAATATCTTGTACTAATATATTTATTATAATGGTTACATATTACGATATAGTTTAAAACATTTAAACGTTCCAAGAGGCTTCGAAAGCTCAAGACTTCAAATTGAATTCAACGAGCAAACATCTCTGCGTTTTTTTTTATATTTTATTGATCGTTTTAATATTTTCATAAAATATGCTATTTTTATACACGCTCATAAGTCATTTTACAATTACTTCGTGAGTATAAACTTCTTTATAAATAAAAATGGGCCATAATCCTTTGTCATGGCATCACTTGACAAAGCATTTTCCGATTTCTCTGATTTTTTTTTCTGTTTTTTTCGTAATTATCAGGAGAAGGTTTATATGAAAGAACATTTTAGAAAAATCCACCGCAAAAGTAGGAAATCTAGATGTCAAAAATACTATAGTGGCGTTATCTATACAACAAGAAAATAAACTAAATAATAATATATTATTATTGTTTATTATAAGGTTGCTAATGTTTTTGATTGAAAATAATTATAGACCTGTATATTATATTTGGTTAAAACCATAAGACTTAGTAAAAATGGTATGCCTAACTGTAATTTTTTGACCGTTCGCGGGTATGGAATCAAAAAGTTCTATGTGACAATATCAAAATTATTCAGTAGAGCGTTTTTAAGATTCAAAAATTAAAATAACGTATTTTTGCCCAAACGATTTTGAAATATTTGGCATCAAAAAATCCACAAACTTCCGTTCTATCGATTTATTAATAGGTATTACAAAAATAAATCCTTTTAAGTACTCAAAATATTAAATAATTTTAAAATTTCTAGTATGGAAACATAAGATGCTACTGATAGAACTTTTTGTTAACAATTCTATTTTTTAAAAACAAAACGTTCTATCAATAGAACATATTGATTCAAAATTAATTTATTTGTTCTAACTTAATTTTAACAATTTGTTTTTTTTTTATGCATTATTGATTATAGGTACTAACCTGATCATCTAGGGTAGGTACCTTTATTTGTAATTAGTGCTATCGACGTACCGCGTGTGAAATGTCACAATTTTTATAAATAACAACAAAAAAGTTGCACGATAACTATTGCATACTTACATATTCTTATTCCTGATAACACTTTTTGTCTTAAATTTAAATGGAAAACAAATGTTCTATCGATGTATCCAACACATCGTTAGGATAAGGGTCACATAGAACCTTTTGTTTCTGGTAACTTTTTAAATATGGGATCGATTAAATTTTTTCTAAAACTAAAAGATAGAGAAAAATAAATCTTGAGTGAACAGTTAACAAAACCATTTTTGAATTTATTTGATATAGAACTTTTTGATTCCAAGCCCATGCCTTGTCCCTTTAACACGTTATGCACGTAGAACAAACGACGGGTTCATACAATATTTGTAATTACGTATGCCCTTCGAAAGGTCTGGTATCCATGGCAAGCCTTCCTGAAAATATATTACTCACATAATCACAGGGTGTCTCATGGGCAACGCTGGTCTGCATGGCTATAATATAATAAAATCGACGTCCTGACTGATCAACGAAAAGCCTAAATAATGATAGCTTGAGGCTTGCCATTTTTATGGTACCTTCCAAAATTCTCATTGTATAATGTGGTGCTTGCACAAGTTTTTTTGAGATTCAATATAATCGATGAACATTTTTAAGTTTTAATAAACACCATACACCGAATATTAAATAACAAATTGAACCATATAGAGTTGGTACATTTAATTGGCAACGAAGTGCACGGAATCAGCTAGTATATTATAGTACCTATATATCGATCGAATTCTGTTGAATAATGTTGTAACTATATTGTAACCAATAACCATAGGTTATACAATTTAAAATTTTTTTTTGGTCATTTTAGTTTAATATTATTGTGAGTTCAGAGAATAATTTATTTGTTTAGGAGGGAAAGTCCTTGTTCATAATCTATATAGAAATATAAAGGATAAATACCTTATAATAATATACCTATAGGCTATATAACTAACATAAGTAATATGACTACACACCGACAAATCTTTGATAATTATAATTTGAACCAAATACAAACGCAATAAACATGAAGCATCGATAGGTATTTTCATACACGCTCATACACTTTGCAACATGGGTACACAATAATAACTAATAAGAGTGTAAGACAAAATCAGAGATTGGCAAAATAATTTCAAATTATATAAAAAATACAAAATAAATTTTATTTTAAAGAGTAATTACCAAATACATAATAATTAATAGGTACTATAGATACATTTGAAAAAAAACTACATAATTAAATACAATTAATGAATTAATTTGAGTATTTTCAATAAATTGTTGGTTGTTTTTCAAAAGCCTAATGGTTTCCATTTCTCTAAAAACGTTGACCTAGTTAGTATTACAAAATATTGTTTTTCTTATTTAGATTAAAGGCTTCAACAACTAGATCAGTAACCTTCGGTTGTGTACATGTTGCTCAGATTAACATGATTAATGGATAATTTAGTTATAATTATTGCGATTTACATGGCTATGGTATTGGTTATAAGTAGTTTTGACAGTTTTATATAATTAAATTAAGAACATTTATTCAACCGGTCCTAAGTCTTTGAAATTTGAAAGCACACAGTATAAATTCTAAATACGATATACAATTATTATTGCTGTATTGTTTGAACAAGTTTTCAGTATTAGACTTTAGCTAGTAACTAATAAAAACCATCGATATTTGATAAGCTGATATTAAAATAAACCGTAAAAACGATTTTTATCTTATTTACTTATCCTTTTACGTGAGAGTACGAACAAAATAAATAAAATAAATCTTCGTGTACATAGCTTATTATATTATATACGCACACACAGAAGGTAAAAAAAATAATAACAATAATAACAATAATAATAATGTGTACCTACCTTATAATTATGTTGTTTGCGTTCATAGACGGGACAAGAAAAAAGATCGGAGAAGGAAAAAAGAAAAACCTTACATATAGCCAGTCGGATCGGCTTTTGCACGGTCCACGTGACGACGAAGAAGTCGAACACAGTCCGAGACGCTGCTGCAGTGGCGGCGGGGCGGAAGGTAATTGAAACGTTACGAGCTCACTCCGCGGCGGCGGGTGCACACCGTCATCAACAGGCTACGGCCGCCGCCGCTAAGCATGCGTCGGCGGGACGCCACACGCCGCCGCGACGACGGCGTAACCACCCCGCACCACCGCTGCCACCACCGCCACCGCCCCCGACTACCGTTTTCTTTTTCTTCCGACATTCTTTGCGCCCCCGTTTTCTTTTCTCCCGCCTCTTCTTCTTCTCGTCGTTCTTCTCGTCCCGCCGCGCACTCTTTCTTATATATATTATATTATATGTACACACCACCGCCGCCGTCGCCACCGCCACCACCATCCTCCGTCACCGCTGTCGCGTATCGTTTTCCTTCTTCCGTTTCTTATTGCCTCGCCACCGCCGTCGCCGCTACCGCCACCACCGCTGCCGAACCCGGGCCAGCGCGGTCTTCCGCAGAGTACAGACCCGCACGCACGCAACAAACTCCGCCCACGGCGGGGCGCGAACACCTTCCGCCGCCGGCCCCGTCCTCCTTCGCGGCCAACGGCGGTAAACCAAAGCTCCGCGGCGGCCGCAACCTCCGACCGACGAACCGGCCGCGAAAAAAAAACGCTTTTTTAACAGTCAGTCGCGCCGGTCCGCCCGTCCCCGACGACACGCACGCCGCAGCGACCGCACCACCGTCGTCACCACCGTCGACGTCGACGTCTTCGTATAGTATTCGCGGTTTTTTTTCCCCCTGCTCGTCGCGTGATTATTTCGTTCCCGTCTCGTCACCGCCGAACATGCACCTGTCGGAACCGATGAGGAACCGCGACGGTTTCTCAAGGCCGACGTGCTGGCCGAACGGACGCTGGACAGCCTCTTGGCCGAACATCCCGGCGAGCTGGTTCGCACCGGTTGCCCGCACGTCGTGTGCACCGTGCTGCCCACTCACTGGCGGTCCAACAAGACGCTGCCGGTTGCCTTCAAGGTGGTGGCGCTCGGCGAAGTGCCGGACGGCACGCCGGTCACCATTCGAGCAGGCAACGACGAGAACTTTTGCGCGGAGCTGCGCAACTGCACCGCACTGATGAAGAACCAGGTGGCAAAGTTCAACGACTTGCGGTTCGTCGGCCGGTCCGGTCGAGGTGAGTGTGATAATTATTATAACTATTATGCTAGGGGATAGTTTTATTATTATTTATGTTTGTATCAACCTCGGTGTTCGTGACTTTGATAAGGCGACCTCGCAAATCGCAGAGATAACGTGAAGCTAAATAACGAGGTTTTTGGAAAAATAAAATAAAATACAAAAGTGGCGCTGTGATTGGCTGAATCTTGACGGTTACTGGTTATTGTAACTACAAGTGGTATACCACAATGTGTACGAGTAAAAACTTTACGTAGTAGTTATATTACAGGTATACCAGAAAGTAGATTTCAATCCTACTCAAGGTCAAATTGAATTTTAGTTGATATGTACAACAACTTGAATTACTCGTCCACATAAAAAAAAATTTCCCTAATTAATGTAAAAATTATGTTTCATCATAAATCAAGATTCACCGTGCATCGCGGTAGAGAGTAAGTCACTTTTATGTTGTGTCCTTTGTATTGTAAATTTTAGCTTATGACTTCGTTATAGTATGTTGATCTCTACAATAATATTATAATTTCCACCTGAAACCGTTGCCCTGCAGTAAATCGTAATTGCTGTTGTTTTTGAATATGATTTTTGGTTTTGTATGTTGTATGCGTCTATTACTATAGTAGTTTTTCGGATAACGACCTCTGTATGACGGAAAATCAAGGTGAGGAAAAAACCACGTTACAATAATAACCATCCGGTAAGCCGGCGTCTCGTATAGGCAATTCGGGTACACGAGCGTGTGTAGGTGACACCCGTTCAATCGAGCCGCTTTATTACAGTCCGTTTGGCCGATGGTGCGGGTATTATTAAGTAGATCAAATGACATCTCATCGAGAGAATTGAACGCGACATGAAACACCGTAAAGCACAATATGCACATTGCGCACGTATATATTATGTCATATATACACATACGACGGGCGTCGCGAATCAAACGGTAATAAATACGCGATGCCGACTTAAACGTTTCGGCGTTTTAATATAACGTCGTGGGACAGCGAGGGTGCGGCGCTATATTATGTGTGCGTATCGGGGGGAGGGAGAAAAATACGTATAAAAAAGGCCAACGGGGATCGGCGTTTCGTCATGCTTCATTCCCCGAGGATTTTTTTTTTTTTTTAACCCCGCGAGCAATGATGACAAATTGGCCTACGCGACGCCGTGTAAATCGTAACGGCGGAGGTGCATTTCCGCTGCGACGCTCCCTCCAGTTTTCGGCGTTCGACGTTATCCCTCATTTCCTTTCACCCCCCCCCCCTGTCGGCATCTCATATTATACACGTTTTAAAGCGAACCGGAGGGCTGTGAAAACACGTTTTTTTCTCTCTTAAATCTGGCGTGCGCCGAAATTTATCGCATCCCCGAAAACTGGGGCTTACGCGGTGGCGATAATGTCGTTATTACGTTATAATATTACTATCAAACAATAATGAGGGTGAAAATATTACAATTTCGCGATATTATCGGCGGACGATTAACGGTGCCCGCCGTATTCTTGTGTATACGCAGTCCGACGAAACGATCGTCGTCTTAATATCGACTGTACGATATATTGTATAATAATAATAATAATATAAAATATCGTGCCGGTGAACCGGGGCCATTAATCCGACTTTTGTTAAAAACTTTAACCTTGTTGCCGTTTTAATCATCTCGGCGCGGAGTAATCGTAGACGGCTGCAATAATGAGACCGGCGGCGGTGGCGGTGGCGGTGGTGGCTGTTTCCGCGGCGGCGTGCCGCGTTACCCCCAATAATTGATCCTTGTCGGTTAATTTCCCGGGAAAAGTTAAAGTCGGTTTATGGTTGTTTACACGCAATTATCACGCGTTTTCCGCCGAAAACCCGTGAAGCTGCACACGTTCTATTATGTTTAATGGTTATCTCCCGGACGTGTTGCCGTTTGTCTTTATACTATATGAGTAGTGGGTACCTACGTATATTTGTAGGTACATACGAAATGGTAATAATACGTTTGTGTCTCTCCCCTACGACAGCAATAGTAATTATTTAACACTGCGACGTTTATAACAGTTAAATATTAATTGCTATTATCGCGTTGTCCAGTGACGTGCATGATATTATGGTTTCGAAACATTTACAAAGACTTGTATATTTATAGTAATAGTATACAATAATATCATTATTAATATTTATTTAACAGTCGACCATTTTATATAGTTCAATTTAATTATAATATTAATAAACAGGTAGGTATTTAATAAAATAATATCACAACTCATAAATTAATGTCTTCATTAGAAACAATAACTACAAAGTTTAAATAAATTAATGAAAGTATAAATATACTATGAATAATAAAAAAAAAAAAACAAAATTAGTGGGGTGGCTTATTATTAATAAGTCTAACAATCACTGTTTGGATGGGGTGGTCCCAACCGTAATAAGTTATATGAACGGGCTGGTACCTACATTAAACAGAACTGGGGAACGTGTGAAACAGGGAGAAACTTTAAAATGTAATTAGTTGAGAACGAGAGGAGCATAAATAGTCCATCCATCAACCTCCTTAAGAAGCACAAATTTTCCTTCACTTTTTTATCAATCATAATGGAATGTGACTGAATATATGCATATAACTGTTTAGTGGTCTTCCGTATGTTGATCAAGTATTTGGAAACGGAGAGTATGGAATACAAAATCGTCTTTGGACACGCTATATTATAAAGTCAAATATAAATTATAATATCGTAAATCAAAAATTATATTGACATTTTAGGATATTTAAATATAATGTTATAGTTTTTAATATTTACTTTTATTTGGCAGTTGTCACTGAAAAGTTTTAAGTGAGGAAAAGTTGACCAAGATGTTCAATACAAGTATGTGAATGGTATAGCTTCCAACACTTGATAATTCAATAGTTGATATCTGAAACACATAATTTTTTATATTGTTGTCAATTTTTTTTTTGACATAGGTAATCGGATAATCCTATATTATTGACACACTTTCCAAATCTACAAAAAATACTTCTACATTTTATCAAACTGCAAAATGTTGTGTTAACCCGTTTTAATCATAAAAACATATTATTACTAGGTCTATTAATAAATTATATACCTGTAAAATTGTGCGAAAAAATTTAAAGTTTCAAAAATGGTAGGTTGCAACATGGTATTGAATTATTTTTTCAGTCGGCGATCAACATTATTACTGTACTGCCACTGCACTTATGTTTATGCAATATGCTTATTATTGCCCTTTTGTATATATTCATGATTTCTCTTGAGTGTTTAATTGTTGGTAAATCCTACTATTTTCTAATGCTCCATGATTTTTGATTATACAAATAGAATGTACAATTTTATTAGAATATTACACGAATGTATAGTAATAAACGTTATAAAATTCGTTCTGATTTTAAATTAATATTTTGCAACTCGTAAATATATTTTATTGTTACTATGTCGTACATTGTACTAGCTGATGTTTTACTGTGAAACAAAAAAATTTAATTTTTAATATTTCCTTTTATTTTTATTTTAATCTCCGTAGCGATTTTTTCATTTACACCAGGATCTCGACTTAGTTTACATAGGACTAATAGCAAGCAAGACCATATTTAGGAGGGACAATAGGATGTATCTCGGATGGCCGAGTGGGCAGCTAATTTTTTTTTAAATTTACATTGTTTCAATTCTCTCATAACTCCATTCACTAATTTCCTACAATTAATATTTTATTTTTATATTTTGTTATTCATTACTTTATAGTATATTACCATTATAACATAAATACCTTAGTCATATTAAACATCGAAAGTGATACAACAACCGTCATCAATTATTAAAATAGTAATTTTACCTAATTATTTAAAAAGTATTATTAATTAATTTCCAATCCAGGAAACATTTTTTTTTTAATTTTATTTGAACCTTTGTAGTAAATTTCTATATACAGGCATACAGCCTTGCCGATAGCAAACTACCATAGTGGGTTGACCAATTTATAATATATAGAATTACAGGAATACGCAAAATTACTGCCAATATTTGATTTAACTTAAATGTATTTTAAAATAAAAAATTTTCTAATTGAAATGAAAGTATAACTACATAATATTTTGCATGAATGATAAATTATGTACTAAAAATATTTTGAATCATATGAAAAATAAATGAATAATTATCTTAACATGACTTATGTCATAAGTTATTATTTTAATCAAGTACATAGAAAACTGCACATTAAACAAAAACAAAAATACTTATAATAAGAAACAACAAATTATTTTATCAAATGTCTATAGTCCATTCAGTGGTTGATGAGCAATTATTTTAAGATTCCATTAAAACGTAAATTCAAAATATGAAGCATTCGCATTAACACATTGTCATTAACAAATAGATTTAACACTAGCAGGTGATAACAGTGACAATACTTTTAAATTATAATATATCAAATCTTGATATTTCCACTTGTTTATAATAATGTAAGTAAACGGACTTTTAGGGTTTATCGTTCAGTCCAATAAGGCTTAACCGTGTTCTATTTATTTATTAAGTATTTTCCGATACAAGAATTAAATTTATATTGTTATTACAGCATGCAGTTAATTCACAGCTGACCTCCAACGAGCTCAACTTACAATATATTAAATAACTTCGTTACTGAAGTCTCGGTTAGCTCGCCGTATGTGTATATTGAATACATTTTGAATTACCTGTCCGATAAACGATTCTAAATCGAGCTTGGTGTTTAACTCTTTTAAGATTTGTGAAACGTTTATCTGATTTTAAGTGCTTCAGGACTTTCACAAACTGTAAAGATAAATTTGGGTATGTTTTATTCTTGTATATTATATAGATACCTACATCAAAACCAAATTTGTTTACGATAGTGAAATTAATTTTGTTTGAGTTTTATCTCAAAATATTACGTGTACAATAATGAATTTGAGTGTGCAAAACCCGATTTAAATTGTAGATAACATGTGCCTCAAAATATAAATCAAGCGTTCTATTTATGAACTCGAGCATGATGTGCCTGATCATTGAGAGCCCACTGCTATAGTGCTACGATGAAAGAAAATACAAATAAACCGATTTCCTTGACATATTTGCTATTAATGTTTTTACCATTTATTTCTGTCAATACATTTTTTTCTCATAACATGATCATGTTGAAAGAATCTCGGTGTACAAATACCAATTTATGTAGCTAAAAACAAGCGTTTAGTAGTTTATCGCGGCAAGTCTTCTCGACTTACATCCATCACACAGTTATTTTAATATTATATTATTTTCAGCTATATTTATTGTGTATAGGTAGGCATCAGTAAAACTATATTTTAATACATGGAAAATGTTATAAAAATATTTAAATGGAATGAAATATATTTCATGCAGTACCTAAATATATTTCATCATTGTAGGTATATCATGTTATATAACCATGCAGTTTAATTGCCTTATTAAATAACTTATCATTGATGCAAAGTATTACGTAACATTTTAGTAAGATATGTATTTTATTTGGAAGGGATTCCAAGAAATCGGACTTTATAAACAATTCTTGCACAAATTAAATTATACAATGTAAGGTTAAAATTCGTCAACAATACTCACGATACAAATATACAATCATATTACTACTTAGAAATACATTATTATAAGACGACGTTATTATAATATGATATATTATACCAATACAGAGTAGTACTAAGAACGTTTTATTGTCTATTTTTTTTAAAATGGAAGTTTTTTTTTTTTTCCAGGAAAAAGTTTTACGCTGACTATAATGTTGAATTCGTGTCCACCGCAAGTAGCCACTTATTCCAAAGCCATCAAAGTCACAGTGGACGGTCCCAGAGAGCCGAGGTCGAAAACCAGTGAGTAAATTAATGCACACTAAAGCTTGATAAATTATCAAATTAAATTGGGTATTAGGCCTATTATTTAACTCGTTTGCAGGAAACCAAGGGTTCCATCCCTTCCACTTTGGACCTAGACCTTTCCCGTTCGGTACGCCACTGGATCCCAATAGGATTGCAGAATTGCCGTTAAAATTGTCAGGTAAACATGTCTTTTTATTCTAAAATTACTATTAAATGTCCCAAAAATGTATTATTCTTCTTGAATGATTTTTTTTTTTTACGTTTGTAGTTGTTTAAACAGATACATTACGCAAAATATAATTCAATTTTATCTTATAGTAATTTGTTCTGCGTCCGGTACGAATGTACGATTATAATTAGTATGAGTCCATCAATAATACTTTGTTAATCGTATTGATAATTATTAATTTGGTATTAAACTCATTACTTGAATCATAATAAAATCAAATAATAAATATCCATGTCATATACACATATTATAATATATTTCCAATAATATTCAAATTTAAACATATTATAGAAAATTAGGGTTTTAATGTATATTTATATTTATACTTGTACGTTATAGGTAGGTATACAATAGGTACACATTGTTGAAATATATTATGATTTATATTTAACTATAAGACAAACATTTTAATTTATAACTTAAAAGTAATACAACTTAATATAGTTATGAATATAACAGTAAATTATGAGGAAGTTTCATTGTAAAGATTAAAGTTATAGAAAAAAAAAACCATATAACATAACATATTATACCAACATAACACATAACATATACACCTTCTAATATAGATAGTTATAAATATTTCTTTACAAAATTGTTAAAAACTGCATAATTATTAATAGGTGTATGCGTACACTACCCATATAATTTCTTAAAAATAATTTTTATATTCTTATTTATTGAACTATGTAATACAATTTAATAACTGAGTATGATTCATTAAGTATTCTTGAACCAAAGTGTGGCGGTATTATAATTAATAAAAAATAATTTCCATTCATCCTTTATTCAAAATTGACCATCTTTAATAAGTCAAATTGTTTAAAGTTTATTTATAATTTACACAATTATAATTTAGTAGGTAGGTTTAAATTAAATATTGAAAATAGATTCATACAATTTTTAGTTTTTTTATGGTGTTTATCAACATTTTTTTTGCAATTAGTTTGTTTTTATATAAGTACTTTATACTAATAGTTTATTGCAAGTTGCAACAAAGAAAAACAAGTAGATACTCAATTCAAAAAAACTCACGTTAAGTTTTAATACAAAAAGTTGATTTAGTTATTTCATACACTTTAGGTTTTTGGCATGTTAAAATAGTTATTTGAATAATTGAATATAATATAAATTTGTAAGCACGAGATACTTATTCAAATATTTTTAATGAATACGACATTAAACATACAATAGTTACATGTTGCTTATCATCATAATATGATTTTATGTATTTTATTTCCGTAGCATTTATATAAACCACTCTTAGAGTCTATGGGTTGTAAAAGTGTTTTCGTGTTTCGTAATTCTTTATAATAACGTAATATGGACAAATAATTAAAAAAGCATAGGACATAATTTAAAAAAAAATTTTAAAAGGCAAAATATAATATTAAAAATTGTTTTAGTGATCAAGTTTAAAATTAAATCGAATTGGTAGGTATTAGAATTAAATCGTTATCGAAAAATAAATAAATATATAATACACATAAATTATAAAAATGCCTGTATTAAAATGAAAAGAAAAATGTTTTCACTTCTAATAATTTATCGGTGCCACTAAAGATAAATTTGTTTAAACATTAGTATTACATTATCAACTTTAGACAACAACAAAAATTACGTTATTATATTATTATATTATAGATATTTATATTTTAGATACGAGTTATAGATTTTTACCATGCGATATAATGAAACGAATGTTTCGCATTATTATACTATTTTTTAATATTAGCTTAAAGTGAAATAATTTTTTTACCTTTGTATAATAATGAGCGCAATAAGTAGGTACATAAACTTCGGTAAAGCGGCATAGCTCATAAAAATATATTATATAATACTTCGTCAAATGTAATAATATAATATTGTGTAACGATTGGACTTTCGCCAACTGTTACACTTTTACAAAAAGTTCAAAGACACTGCAGCGGTATACGGTGTTCGCAGACATCGTTAATTATATTTATAGTAGTGATGTGAGTGTATGATATGTAAGGTCAGTGGGGTGCGAAGTTCTGGAGAATCGTATTTCCAGAAGGGTTGGACGTTAGACTTTTCAGCTACAAACGAGTATAACAAAAAAAAAAAACAAAAATTCGGTTATTAAATCGAAAGTCTACTAGACGAGTCGGTTTTTAAAAGATTTCGCGGGCACTGCGGGAACGGATTTCACGTTGTTATAATATAGAGAAGAGTAGGCGAAATCTAACGGGAAAATAGACGACGGTAACCACACGTGGCGGCGATAGCAGGGCTCCACCAGATACCGCTGGGAGTAACATATTATTATAATATTATATAATAAATAGAATATGAATGTTATATTATTATCGTGTGCACGGGGTGATAATACGCAATAACTAATAACGACAGGTGGCACCGCCGTCGGCGCCCGCACCCCAAAATATTTCGTAATAACAATAGTATGCACCGAACCGAAGATTTTGGAGATTTTTTACGCACACTTTATTATTCAATATCATTATTATAAATTATCGCCTTTGCGTTTCTCTGTGGTACTGTCCGAAAGTCCACAAGCACAAATTTCAGTGTTTATTAATAGTCTCGCCTTGTTGGACGTCGCGGGTACAAAAATAACGTCTGGAGCAGTGATGGAATATTTTTGCACGTCTACTGCAATGGTATTCTATATAGTCGAAAGGTCGATCGAAAAATCGCGATATATAATATTTTTTAATACAATAAACCGGCAGGCTCAGTCGAATTTTGACGCGTCACATGCGTGGGGAGAACGATAAGCAGAAAAAAAATGAAAAGGAAAAAAAAATTACCGAACAAAAAGAAAACAATCCGACTGTGCGTTCTACGTCTCGTGGGTTTTATTATTATTATTATTATTATTATTATTCTTAACTGCGCACACGTGTGCCGCACCGTTACAATAATAATAATAATAATGCAGTTTCGAACTTTGCAAACGCGTATATATACATTTATATGTCCAACATGGGTACTGCGTACGTGTATGTAAAGGTACCTAACCTAACAAATACGGTGGAAAGAAAATAAAAAACCTTCCAAGTACGATTTCGACTTTAGCGCGTACGCGATGACAGACGACGCATATATAGGTATTCAGTTATATTATATACATACATTATGAACAGGGTGTTTCACGACACATGTGCAGTCCCCGTCAATTTTATTTATTTCGAAAAATATTAGGAAATACCCACTTTATTATCCAAAATTATTAAAATGTTGCTATCTATGGTGTTTTTTTTTTTGTTTCCCTGCAGACATTAAAAAAAAAACCAATTGTTTTTCTTTTCGGAATCTGCATACTAATATAATATTATACTTTATAGTGATACAACATAACCAATATGACATAATAATATATATTACGTAGAGCAGCTCATTCATATGAAAAATATTAAAATTGCAGTATAATATAATATTATTACTAATTTTCGTCAGGTTCTTATTCTTCGTATTAGTTAAGCTCGTCGTAATCTTCAGATTGTAGGCGGTACTATTTATTATATGGAAGAAAATTATATTATAACTATAATAATATATTATATAGAAGTGCATATTGTGCAGCCTATAATAAAGTCAGGTGGGCTCGTCGAGTGTGTGCTGCAGTGCGTACGATGACAAACACTGAAGACATACCACGTATGTACCTATAGGTACATATATACATGACGTTTAATATATATTATACATATTATAATATATATAATAAAGGTACACGAATAATGTTTGTATATTATACAGACACACACTCTGCTGCAGTGGCAGTCGTGTACACAAGTTTCTCGAGCTTTTTACTTTTTATTATTTATTTTTTAACATATTGTAAAGATGATGACGGGGAGGGGAAAAAAGAAGAATATTGTTCGCCCCTTATGTACTTGCGTCTCGCTGCAGTTAACGTAACCCCTCATACCTAACATACATAACATATGTATATATACCTACGTGTAAATATTGTCACGCGCGCACCGGGTGAGTTTTAACCGTCGTCGGTCGGTGTAGCTATATATATAGGTATTATATATATACGTATGTCTATAATAATATGTATACACGTATATACTGCACGCGGTGAAGGGGAAGACGTCGGCACGACCCTCGGCCGTTTAGTCGAGCTACAAATCTAATTTCCACCTCATATTGAAGACGATATACATATTATGTAGACGTGGGTATAGATGTGTACCTACATCGTGCGTAATGTGTGTAAGTCGATACTTCACACTGCTTCACTCTGGGATTTTGTTTCAAGCGCGTAAAACCGTTTCGGAATCTGCACACTTACGAGCGGACGACATCGAGTATAATAATAACGAAAATTCTGTTGGCTCCGCGGGTGGGCGAAGAAAATCCGTGTGCGGAGAAAAACGAATTACGAAAATAGTGTACTGCCGTTTGAATAATAAATTAAAGTATAAAATACGTATTATATATATATATATATATTATACGTTTTCGAACTGCACTTATGTAATAAGCGATATACTGGATTTTGTTTTACTTTATACTGGTTAGATGGGTGCAAATCTCGCTTGAGATTTGGGAGGGCTGAAGACATATTTTAGTGATATTGAATAAGTTTAAAATAAAAATTAGGAAATGTTTGGAGGGGTAGTTGACATTTTTTTTGTGGAGGTGGGGCTTAGTTTCGTCCTATTTTCCTCTATGACTGCATATAATATATAACTACTCTAAAAACAACGTTTTATTTTTTAAGGTTTTTTTATTCAAGTTCGACTCGATTATTTTGCGGTAGCAAACGTGCGTGCTATTAATAAATCATATAATATAACGCTATATAAAATATATTTTACTATGACGAATGACGATCACTGTTACATTATCATTGATCATATTATATATTATCTGTAATCTTACTGTAGAGTATTGCTAGAAATACGTGGCGAGACTTATCAGACTCTTTTTCACCTTATTGGCTATTAGTAGAGCGGATAGTGGGTACTTATAGATTTTCTGTGTAAACAATTTGTGCACTATTTGTGTTGGTTACATAAAATATATTATGGTAGTACATGCGTGCAACATTATGTTATATATGTATTTTACATACTGATTATAGCTAATTTCGTTCTGAGCAAAACGAATCGGCGTCTTGGGGACGACAAAAAAAAAATATACATTTTAATATAGGTACACATTTTTTACATAATATTATACGAACTTGGAATATTTTATACAATATTAAAGTCACCAAAACCACTGGTATACCGACAGCATAAAATGACGATGACCCCAACCGTATGCGTCTATGAGCGTATACCTGCAGCGTCGTCTATATACCGCACGAAATAATATACGCTCATCCGTGTCCGGAGAACTCGTTTGAACTTGCCCGTCGTTTGTTGTGCTCGTTTAATTAAAAGTCGCAGTCGGCCACACAACTACTGTTGTACACATAGGTATATATATATATAGCGATCGGCGGTGTGTTGCAGTGGACCCGCACCGGGTTGGGACTGTGAGGGGTGCGGCAAATGAATGCGTTTGAGATGAGAGGAAACGGCGGAGCTATATATAGAATGTCCGGTAAGGGAAAGGGTTGGTTTTAAAGAGCCGAAACGTCGGTCTCATTAGTCGCTGTCCGGCGAGCACGTGGTGATGCAGTGCTCGTATTACACACGACCGGCCCGTCGATCATCCCCCTTACTCTCGCCATCCCTAGGCAAGCAGCTTGTGCGTGTGTAATCTCTTTGTTGCCGTTAAGGGACTGTTTCAATCTTAGGCCCTTCGCTCTACCGCCTCAGTAGCACATTACATGTAGCACCCGAACTGCAAGCATATAATATAATGTATATATATATAAGTAAATTGCACGCACGCACACATCATAAGGCTTAAAACGACTGTCCCGTATTCCCGGTCCAAAACCGTTGACGATGTGAGGACTATATCGTTATTGTCTTAGCACGAATATATTTTAATATTATATAAGTACGTTTCCTGGTGTCAATCTCCCGACAGTCACTGTAATATTATAAGCGTATATGTTATATGTAGGTATGAGCTGCATATAATATAAAGACTGTTACATATTATATACCTATAATGGCTTATATAAACTATTATGACTTAAGAAAATATAATCTTTATAGGTACATAATATTATGTACATGACGTATGTGTATAGCATGTCTATATTATATAGTTCCCTATCGGTGGTTCTTTATCTGGTTTTTGATAGTACGTATTATTATACTTTGCCCGTCGAGTCGCGTATACCTACAATGTTGCAATAAACACATAAAAATCTATAATATAGATTATCGTCTACCAACATACAGTTTATTATAATAATACAATTATTGTTTTACTATAGGTAGGTATGAAAACGAATTATTTGTCTTAAATTCGTATTGCCGATGTAATATTTTATTCGTAAAAACTCGAAACGATTATAATATTATCATCTTAACAAGCAAACACTACATACCTTATATTTTAAAACGCGTGGAGATTTAGTTGAATTATAGGGGAAGAGTTTCGTTTTTTGTTTTATAAAACTTATTATTTAAATACAAGCAAACTAATTCAAACACTCCCCTTTTTATTTTTTATGTTTTAAATATTTTTTACACAGTCATAAATACATAATATGCCTATTTAGGTATATTTATAAATATTACCTATTAAAATTTGCAGCGTAATAAACAATCTAATATAATAAATACCTTTCTTTTTGATTGCCAGATAAATAAAAGCTCATAGTTGTATTGTGGCGTCCGTATCACCGATAACATTTTAACAATTTTAGTACAATTATAAATATTATTATTTTTTCATAAGCTAAATTTATATAATATTGTGTTGTATGCATAGAAATTAAAAAAAAATTAGCTCTTAAAAAAAAAAAAAATAATTCTCACTTAATAAGGTGACACTGACTTGCTAAATATTCAAACACGGTTTTTGACTTTACACTTTTACATACAAAATTCGTCAGGCATACGGGGGGGGGGGTATCAAGCCCATTCAATAACCAAATTTCCTGGATCATGTGAGATTTCCAGACACTGAAAATTGACTTTCAAACATTCCCGTCATCGAGACGAGACTGCTAAAGAGCTTAGCTTTAACACGAATCCTTATAACCAAATGCTATATCAGCAAACCACAACCCTTAGCACCAAATAATAATCCCTATCACCTCCTCAAACTTTTGAGTTTTAACCGATCAGCAACCGTGTTAGTCACACAAGCATGACTTTTATAATTTTAACGACATTGTCTCCGAAAGCGGAATTCACTCTCAGCTAGGTATACATCACCATTATGGCTAGTAATTTAATGAAATTCATAATTTGTTTTATAGGTATTTATATTCTATATAGCTATACAAATCACAAATAGGTGAGGAATATATGTACAATAATTTTAAATACCTACTTACGTTTTTATGTTATTAATTATTATTGTTAATTAATATAATAGAGAAAGTCTTAAATACTGTAGATACATATTTACTCAGATTGAAATAATGATAAATAATACTATAAGACTAAATAAGTAATATAATAGATATACTGCAGGTGAATAATTAAAAAAATTATGATTTAAGGCGGCTCTAAACGATTGGATTTTTCATGCATTTAGACCAATAAGCTGGCGAAAAATACACATACTTCTAGTAGTCCAATTTCAATTTTGAATACTTATTTGGATTCGTTAGCCTCTTTTCTATGATCTGTAGGAAAAACTTTTTCATCTTTTTGTCTTGTTAGCACTTAAAAGTGCAAGTTAAATTTGAGAAATCAAGCAGTTATTTGGAACCGTAATATACGTAAATTATCTAAAATATCCAAAATCGGTTTCCTACAAATCATAGAAAAGAGGCTGACTAATTCAAATAGTTTTTAACACTTTTCTTAAGTTTTTCAAAATTAAAATTGGACAACTAGAAGTATGTGTATTTTTCGCCAGCTTATTAGCATTTTTCACTGTTGTGAGTGTACAAAAATATTTTTCGAGAGTGAATACTTTGAATTGTGCATGCGCGTACGTGTGCTATTGAACCGTGTGCCCGCAGCCGCGCGATATATAATCTATTGTTATCGAGTTCAAATTTCTTCGAATTTCACACTAATAATCATTTACGACTAACACATAGATTACGGGCGGCGACGACAAGATTAGAAATTGCCTAAATTGTTCTCCTTAAATCATAGCCACTAAGAGCCGCCTTAAAGTAATAAGAATTCTAATAATATAAGATATTATATAATAACATATAGATATTGTTCAGTTTGTTTATCCCAAATAAAAGTATCTGATATAGAAATTTTTAAAACAAGTTCGATTTTAGTATAAAAGGAATATAATATAAAGAAAGAAAAAAGTTAACAAGTTTTAAATAACACATAAACAATTTTTTTTTAAGGGACTAAAGTTCTTTTATAATTCACAAATATTGAACAGTCGTTCGTAGATACGTAATAATATTCACTTCATAATTTTAACTTTTACCACAAAGTTACATAAGCAAAAAAAATCATAGTTAACAAAATTAAATGTATATTTATTACTGTTAAAAGTTAAAATACTATATAGATATTTATGATATATATATAAATTATATAAATACCTATACCTACCCACGTCATATACCTATCTACCACCTACCTATAGCAATATATATTTTAAACACATGTATTTATAAAATATTATATTGTATTACTACCTATATAGACGGTAACTATGAAAAATATCTTATACCTATTTTTTTATATATTTTTTTATTATTGAACATTTTTAGCGTTATTTTTAAAAGCGAGAAAAATTCCAAGAAATATTTTAGTAAAGAACTATGTCAAGAAAAAAGAGTGATTTATTTATTGAAAAAACAAAATCAGTGTGTATACAGTATGCATTTATGGTATTTTAGTATTTTCTTTTAATATAAAATAATTCAAATTAATTATTACAAAGTTATCGGTGAAAAAAAAATTAAAATTCTTCGCAACGTTAAGAAATATTATACGGTGCAGAAAAACGATTTTCAAACTATTTTTCATCCTAAGATATAATATAAAATATTGTTCTTCCGGATAATAAAATATACGTATAATAAATTATATTACGTTAACCTTAATGCAAGCCCCGTACAATCTAAAATCTATAATCGTAGAATAATATAGTCTATAACAATAACAAAATATAATACGGACGTCAAATAGACGCATATCGCGATAATAAAGTGAAAAAAGCGCTTTTCTAATATTGTAACGATATAATATATAAATAATATAATGTTATATCTATGGGAAATTGAATAATTATGACAGACGAAAAAAAGTTTTCGTAAGACGAGTAAATCGCCTTTAAAACGGTTGGCTGCTGCCGCGGCGCAGATGCTCGCGCGTATTAACGCGTATTAATGTAACATTTTTCAAATATCGGCGTGGCTTATTATTCGCGGAAAAGTCGTCGTCGGGACGCGTTTTGTTTTATAATAATATTACAATATGTATACATAGGGACGGCGCGTGGAGGTAGGTACACTGCTGCAGTGTTGGCGCGGTGGAGGATGCGTCGAGATCGGCCGTAGACTTGGGACTGGGCGACGCGGGCGGGACGAGAACGCGGCGGCCGCGCTTCGGAGTCGGGTGGTACGCCGCCGCCGCCGCCACCGCCACCGCCGCGGCGGCAAAGGGACGTTTAGAGACGGAATGTAGGTTAACTCGCGCCCGCAGTCCGCAGCGCCCTGCTCGGTTTGGCGGTGTCGGTGTCGGTGTCGTCGTCGGTCAGACGGTGCGGTGTGCTTTGCGGAGAGCCAATGGGGTGTGCCGCAAGCCAGTGGAACCAACCCACCGTGGGTGACGTCACCGCCACCGCCAACACCGCAGTCGATTCCCCGGCCCGCGTCTCGCCGCACCACCCTGGCCGGAAGCGGCGGCGGCAGCTTTCTCGCCGGTTTTCTTTTCGCCTCTCTTTCGCCGCCTATATATTATTATACGAAAGCTCGGCCTCTCTCGCTCGCTCGCGTCACTCGCTCTTTCTCGCACGTGCGCGACACATACACTGCACACTCTCGCTCTATACATTTATCTCACTCCCACTCACGATATCTCTCTTTCTCGTCATCTCTCTCGCTCCGCTTCAGCGTAATCGTCCGCTCTCCTTCGCACTCCTTCGCCGGTTCCGCGCCGAGTCGGACGTATATTGTAGCGCGTGAATCAACTACGAGCTGCACTATATTATATTTAAAATACGAGCCGCGTTCGCCTCACGAACCAACTGCAAATCTCGTCGACTATAATATTATTATATATTATGATTATGATTATGCGATGATAATATTATTATTATTTAGTATACGACACTCTACAAATGCGTACAGAGACGTAGAGTCTACATTAAATAGGTACACTGCAATAGTCGTCCACAGATCAAATACAAATTATTTAGATTATTCCGAAAACTGTTCTAGGAATGAATGTCGGGGATATAATACGGGTAAATTTCACGAAATATTTTTGAATCTAAATTTTAGATAATACATATACAGCCGGTAAAAGGCGAGAATATGTACTTTATTAATTTGTTTATATTATAATATCTATAAAAGTATAAAACGATATATATTATAATATAAGTACTTATATCTTTACAGCTTAACAGTTTGCATATAATATTATGCTATAACGGTGCGGGAGGAGAGGAAGATTACGGGTGACGGTGATGACGTGTGGTCGGCGGCGGCAGAGGCTTGTTATAGCGTTTTAAAATTAAAAGCTGTTTGAGTGGATGTAATTAGTGCGAACGGGCGCGCGGCGATACACATATATATATATATATATATATATTATATAACATATTATATAGTAACGCTGAACGGCTGACGGCGGGGGCGACTGTATATATATAAATAATACTGCGCGCTGACGGCTTAACACAAAAGGTGCACCGCTGTCAACATAATAAAGGGTTTTGCAACCCTCTCCCTCCCCTTCAACCCCTCTCTCCTTAACCCTATCGGCACACTGTATATGTATATATATATATATAGCAGCAGTAGTCCGGATGGGGGCCCTTTTATGTGTTGACGCTTGTAAAAGTTAAACTGCCACCGCCCACCGTCGCCGCTCGCGTAAATATCACCTTCTTGCAGCACGCTCTGTTCCTCCGGCCGTGTCTTGGCGCTGATCTACCCTCCGCGCGACCTTTTAATAATAAGTGCCTGCCAACCCTTTTCGTAACTGATAACGTCGTCGTCGTCGTCGTAGTCGGCGGCGGCGAAATTAAATTAACCCTTTGGAAACACCTCAAAGGTCACGCGGCGGAAATTCGCGTGAGCGCCACCGGAGAAACACACAAAAGGTTTTATAATTATTATCATTATTACTATTATAATAACAATAATTGTAACAATATTATATTGTATAATAATCGAGCGTGAGCCAGTATTGGCTTTTAACCTATGAAGTACAATATAATATGTTATGATTTCACATACGAGTATGAACACCGTGCTTTGTATGCTTTTTTTAAATTTCTAACTATAGACGTGTGTTACCGTCAGTGGTATATATTTAGGAAAGAATTGTTCCGGCCTCAATTTCGTAGTCCCATAATTGTAAAGGGGTTCTAGGGTTTAAGGTTAAAACTAGCTATAATATAATATATATATTATGCATTTTTATTTTTACTATACATTACGTTAATCGATTTACAATTGAACATGTATTATTGACATTTATTGTATCACCTACCTAATAAAATGTTCATTAAAATAAAATAAACTGTAGACATTTTAAGTGAGTGGCTAGTGTCAAAGTACAATCTTAGCTGCAGACTAGTATATAGTTGCATCCCAAAGAAAATCACGAAAAACGTCATCTATAATTCTAATTTTAAGATGTGTCTATACTGTCTATCCAGTGGAGAAATTATTGAGAGTGTTAGGTGTGCAATTAACAGGGGTCCCCGAATTTAGGGGGCCTCGATATCTCATATACGATAATCCTACAATAATCTGTAATATACACATGTATTATTTGTTTTAATATAATAACAATAAATAATACGGTCTTTACTCTTTTGAGTCCATCATTTTAAGACATGTCTATCATTTTATATTATTGTTTAATAATTAAATAATGTTAGTTAAAAATAAAAATAATAATCAAATTTATAAAAAAGAATATCTAACAAGTTTTTACCTGTGCCATCATAATATTAATTTTTATAAAAAAAATATGAGAAAAATTTAATATAAAAACTTCAATACAGCATTTTTAACCTGCCTGTAATACTGATGCTACACAGCAAGACAGTCTGTGTGAAAATGGGAAGGAAAATGAAGTTACATACCTAATAAATAATGTTTATTTTATATTATTAGTTAGTACATGTACTCAAAAGAACATGGGCCGCATTTCGTATGTAGGTACTCTAAAAAACATATGGGGCGCAATAGTAAATTTGGTACCCTAAACAATTTTGGGCCGCAATTTGGGAGAAATGTTTACCCCATGATGCAAGTAGATCGTAGCCACAATATACCTGACCACTCAAAGTTGTAGTCTTATCAACAAATTTGTATGATAAGATTCGTTTTGGTCTTTCAGACGTTCAGATTTTACCAAACATGATTGAGGGGTTGTTTATGGTATTGTATTAAACTACTTCACCTTAAGACTATAGTGTCATTTCTATGTTGTTAAATTTTAATGGAAACCATAATGTTACCTGGAGTGCTTATTATTTTTTGTTATGCTACTGATTACCGTGTATATTGGTTATGATAGGTATGCCAACGTCATACCAAATGTATAAATATACAGTCAGTGGCGCACTGACAGCGCAGTCAGTCTGGGGGGGGGGGCGGGTAGGGGTTGTGCTGAAATATTCAAATATCTTAAAATAAAATTTGTAAGCTTAAATAAAATAAGTTTCCGGTCATCCGTAAATAGTGATTATTATCACAAAGTTAGTTGGCGATGTACTAATTTAAAAGTGTTCAACTATAATTACAAATTAATCGTTATCGTACGTTCACTCTTTAGATACCTGAGAAAGTAGTAAAGTTAGCACGTGTTCGCATACTCGCATACTATAATAATATAGCGTTTTAGTAAACTAATATCTAGGTATATTATAGTAAATTAATATCAAACAAACGGACTACGGACGATCGATTAATTTAAATATTTAATACTGTAAAAATAACATAATATTATTATATTTTTAAATATATAATATTCTAATACCACGAACATAATAATATATAGTACCTACATTAGTACCCAAAAATTATAATATCATATGATTTACAGTATGTACAGTGTACACGTTGAATTATATTACTATACTGCATGTTTCACGAATCATTATTATTTATTATTACATTAATAATAATATTAAAAATAAATTGAGTTGTTATATTCAACAAGTGCATTATGCAACACATATCTACCTCGATTTAAACATCACGTGAATGATATGGATTTTTCTTTCGCAGGTCTTGCCCACTCGTGGGGCACATCGTTTTCCAGAGCTTTGCCATCGACCGCATACCCCCCCTATTTGGCTAACAATTGCGGTCCACCGACATTTCAACACTCAAACTTCACCAACATTTTTCCGTACAACGGAACGACCACTGAAGTGATTCAACAGCAGACGATTAACACGGGCACAGGTAATATAACATTTATTGTATGCAGGTATAAACCGTTTATAATATATTTCTGTGAGCACATAGATAATTGTTATCTTATCATATTATAGTAATTATTTATTGCGAAATAAATAAAGACGATTGACACTTCATCTCTGACCAAAAATGATGATTTATAAATTTGAGTCTAAACGGTGCAAAAACATAAAGACGTGCGTTCTATAACAATATACCTACACAATATATATTATAATTTATAATATACCTAATATTATACATATTATGTTTGTTGTGATTTCATTTTTTTTTATGTACACGCGCTTTGCAATAGACTAAGGGCTAAGACAAAACTATAGTATCAGAAGTTATATTATTATACACTCGAGCCAATAAACTGCGTTTTAAAAAAATATATATTTATGCTACATAAATACTATGTTATAACTATCGATAAATTCGTGGTTGACCGTTATTGCGTTATAACAAATGAATGTTTGTAAGACGTATCCTTAAAATATGATAAATGTGAATTGTAAAAATGTCGTTTGAAACGCGTTCACCAATGGTATAATACTTTTTGTGATGTGCTTTTAAGATAATATAAAAAATATAAATATAATAATGTAAAAAGTATTAAATTTAATGTATATTAATAAAATAATAAAACATGACCTATATATATATAATAGGTACTTAAGGTACCTAAATACAATACCTAATACCTATATTCGAGTCTGCATTTGAAAATATTCATGGACAAGAGAACTTACTTTGCGCACTTACTTCACAAGTTGGAAAAAGTTTTTCCTTTGACTCGTACCTAAATTATATGTATGTAATATTATAAAGTGCAGGGTGTCTCTAAACGCCTGTGACAATCTGGATTGCTCGAGTCAAGAAAGTGCTAGTGCGAATTGCAACGACGTTACGTGTACTTACACGTTTATTTCCGATGAAACGAAATCATTTTCTTTGACGTTTGGTTGTCTGGTTCGCTTCTTAATACCAAGGTATAACACAATTAGACATTTTCTATATATATTTTCTTCTTACGAGATGACACTATAAGTGCTACCCCGGAATCACGTTAAGGCGACTTCCGGAAACGAGATCGACTCCTCTGCAATGAGCTAGTAAATTGTAACAGTTGAAACGGGCCGGTTAGCTTTTCACCAATGAATCTCAACAGAACGGCAGCCATAATGTTTATAGTACATGACATTTATAAATTATAATAAAGTGAAAAATTGATTTAGATAATATAGTTTGGGATCAAACACAGATATATATATATATATATATATAAGTACCAAATAAGTAATAACTAATCACATTGATAGGTAAGATTCAATATTATTTTTCTTTTTTCTTCGAGTATAGGATAGGCTAGGTAAATAGATATTTAAATATGTAATATTAAAAGTAACTAACAAATTATGTTCAGTAATAAATAAATAAATTTGTAGTTTGATATCACTGATAATAGATTGCTGTTAGAAAAAGCTTATATTATGTATTATAATATATCTTCTGAAATTATTTATATATACCTACGTCATTATTATGCTATGTTATAGTCATATTGAAATAGATATCATTTATCTGGACACTTAGAATTATTGACTTTGGAAACGAAACCAGCCATTATAGATGGCCTATGGTTTGATCCAATTATTTGACAAAAGTCGTGGATATATTTTGAACTTACCTATAATAGGAACATATTTTTTTTCTCTACTTGTCTGAGATTCAGAAATTTCAAGCTCGTTAGCTGACGACAGTCTTATCGTAATATTGAAATATACTAGAAATATATAGAAAATATACTGGTTTTGTTCGCAGATGGCAACAACAGCAGCACCAGGACGGTGACGGAACCGTTGGGACCGATCAGCGTCAACGTGAGCGTGGATAGCCCGACGACCAGAAGCCACAGGACCGGGATCAGGGGCCACAGAGGCCTATTGACCACTGTGTCTGGGAGCGGTGCACACAAGCGGTACCACCACCATCACCACCATCATCACAAGCGACATCGGGACAACCGGTCCGAGAAGAGTGCAGTGGCGGCGGTCGCCGCGGATCGCTTATCACCGACGGTCGTTGCGGCGTCGGCAGCCGCAGCTATCAACAACAACGACAACAACAACAACAACGGAAGCAGCGGTGGCGCCGGCGACGAACACGATAAGAATAAACGGCGTGCAGCCGAAGACGACCACCGCGTTAAGCGCGCGGCCAGGACGACTCCATCGCCACCGCCTCCGCCAACGCTGCGACCTCCTCCACCCGCACAGCCTGTGGCTCAGCTTCCGCCGCATATCATGGCCGCGGCCGCAGCCGCCGTGTCGCCGCGAACACACCACCCGTCCGCGTCTGCGCCTCCGCCGCCCGTCACGCAACCCGTTCCGCTCGTGGCACCGTCGCTGTTCAGCTTGTTCCTGAACGCGCCCCTCCTGCAGCCGCACACACAGTGGCTGTACTCGCAGCTATATCCCAATCCGTATCTGAGTCACATACGCAACACGATGATTTTTGACAACGAGTCGACGGCCGCTGCCGTGGCCGCGGCCGCTGCGCAGAAAGCCGTGGGCGGAGGCATCGGTGGCGTCGTTGACGACGGCGACGGGTCGGCGGCCGAGAACGAATCTCCCAAAAAGTCACCGGCCGACGAGGGCGAAGCGGACGGCGGCGTCGGTGCTGACGATGAAGTCGACCCCGACGGAGCAGACGCTTCACCGGCCGTTTCGCCCAAAACAACCGCCAAACAGACAGACGTCTGGCGGCCGTATTGATACGTCCACCGTGGCCTTAGCGATATCGACGATGACGATGATGATGATGTAATGCCATGTGGTGACGCCGAAGTATATTTCAACAGGAGGGTATCCGGGATACCGGGATACCGCATCCCTAAATTTGAATTTGAATTTTTTATAATTGCACCACTCGAAGCGGACGTCTTCCGTATACACGCATACTATTTAAAATAATGATTATACGTAATATACTTATAAATATATCTCATTAGTGATAATATGACATTCTCCCTATATACTTTCGTTCAAAATACACCACCCATCCATATTCACCCTTATTTTGAGGAACTCAGCGGTCACCCACACCTCCTGAGTCCCGGGATATAGTTTCGACGCTACCGATGCAATGTTCTATATATAGCCATAGGTTACGGACATCGATACTTCACTTTGTATTGAGTTGCGATTTTTTTTTTTTCGTTCGGAATATATTCATTATTATTAATTATATCAGTTAGGTTACACCACGGTAAACGTGTTTATTATTACGTTATTTTTTTCGTTAGCTCTTTTGTGATATTATAGACTTGCGCAGGTGTCGGTGAACGTATTAAAAAAAAAATATATAATTGTTATCATATTATATAATTAAATTACCAGTATAATATTATGTATTATTTTGCACGTATCACCGTCTCCGTCACCACTATCACCAAGGCAGCATCAGCACAGTGACCACCGATGTTACTTTATGTTGTATAAGTACCTACCTATAACCTGTATTCCCGCTAAATCCCGCCATAACCACAACGCGTCAATTAATCCCGTTCGGTGTACCGATAATAATAATAATATATATTATATTATGTTGAGCCACCCTATTATTATGGACATCACTTGTTATAAAATAAATCATATTCCAAATCGTGAGAAAATAATGTTAAATATTATATGTTTGTATAGGTATACAACAACCCGCTCCTGTACCTGCGCGTCCATTATAACCTGGTAGTAGGTATAATATATATATGATAATGTCCCACTTACTACCATTTATTATTATTATTATTATTTTTTCTATCTGAGTAATTTACGTTTCAATTCTATGTGTACCATATTATTATTAATTATTATTATGCAAATAAAGAAAACAATTATTTGGTTGTTAACAAAATTGAATTGGTTTTTATTATTGTTATTTTATTTAATAATTCTTACACCTCTCAACAGTGGTAGATTTAAGGAAAAGTGGAAAATCCTAGATCCACCACTAGCTCTACAAAATAGCTCTACTACAAAGTAACGTATAAATAATATTATAAGTTGTAGTAAAAATTATTCAGGAATCATTATAATTATCGACATCATGATAGAACAAAATATATTATTATTAGAAAAAAACTTTGAAGACAAAAATGTCTGTAGGTACCTATACGACTTTAGGCGCAAAGAACGATTGACCAGTCTGGAAAATCATATGGAAAAATTGCAACTCATGTATTTTATTATATCTATATATATACTACATATATTATAGTTACCTCTTACAGAATAATGATCCATTTTTAAGAAATGGGTTGGTTTTTAATATTTTATAATATATTTGTTGATTTTTTTAGTCAAGTAGGTATAGTATAAGTACCTACATAATATTATAACCTTTGTTACAAAAATGTATTATTAGATGCAGTAAAACAAAAATGTTGAATATTTTTAATATAATCGAATATCTAATAAATATTAGAAAAAACGTCATATTTCAATGAAATCGACGACATTAGATTACTCTATCATAGTGCTGGGTTTGATAGGGGGCATAGTGGTATACAATATACTGAAACGAAAATTAATAATCTAGGCATTATATATTTTGATTAATCAAAATAAGAGAAATTTAGAGAATTATTTAGTTTTATTTATTTTGATGGGTTTAGGGTAACTACTTATAATGGGTATTAATTATCGACGATGACAATGAATAATGGAGATTACTTTAATCGTTACGAGATGAATTAAATGAATTCTTACTACTCCGATAACAGTGCAACGGATATCATAATATACCTACCTAATACATTATTATGTACAATGTACCAAGGATTATCGAATATTGTCAATATCGTCGGATGTGTGCTGGGAACACAATGTAATGATATGTAAATTTTGATATCATAAGTATCAATTACGCAATAGTGTGTCCAATGAGGGTATACACATTACTATATAATTTGGTCCATGGTGCAGCCGACCCGATCGTTGTCAGCCTTCTGAATTCTGATGGTTAGGTAAATAAATTATGTTTGGGTAGATTAGTATGTCCGTCACACGGGCACGAGTACCGATAATAACCCCACACTGCGTAAATATAGATATTATGTTGTATAGGTAGGTTAACAAATATGTGTTCGGATTAAACTGTTATAGGTGTGTAAACCTAACCTACCCTAACTATAAATATATAGGTACTACACATTATTAACTACGTGTGCTACGATTTACCTGACAACTATATAAGTTATATTAAAGTATTAAACATACTTACATACATACTAAAATATTAAAATAGGTACGATAAGATTTAAACTAAAATCAAAATATCAAACATGAATCAAGATTATAACGCATAATTTCCGAAATTTTAAAGATACTAAACTGCCGAAGCAATAAGATAATCTTTTTTTATTTATTATGCCCTCAACTACAAGAGCTTACAATATATTTACAACAGTAATATATACGTTTACAACATGAGACTACAATAAGATAATATTATAGTTTTAACTAACGGTTCGAATATTATAATACAATCATTTACCTATTTTCACGTGTTCTATTATTACAGCGAAATGTTGAAAATTGAACAGTACTATTGTTGTTTAGACTAGACACTATTCAAAAAATGTTTAAAGTTTAGGTTCTTTTTTTTACTTTCTGTTCATGAAAAATAAATTGAAATACTGATTATATCGAAATTCTATTTTTGGTGAATGAAATATCGAATGCGTAATATGTGGCCTATATAGAACTCCGCAAAAATTGAATCATTGTGTCCGGCATAATACTTTATTTTATATAACCGTCGTTTAGCCCTCCAATTTGATGCATCGAAACGGTGTGTGCTAATTTTTAAACTTTCAGACTGCAAGTCCAATAAGTATTCGAGAATAGGTGTCAGTTTGCAGTGTTTCCCAACATAGGTATGAGTTATAAAATATTTTTGATGGGTTGCTGTAATAACAGCTATAATAACAATAGAAAAATAAAAAAATAAATTTAAACAGTTAAGAAAAGCACACTCTAGAGTACTCTAGAGCATGCTAAAATCCCGGTTTCTAACGCAATAAACCATATTAGCCAATATTCCTAGGTGGTGAGTATTTTTTGGGCACTGTATTTAGTGGTTATGTGTATATTTTGTCGTCGAAACCGACGAGTTCGCCGTCACCACACGCACGTCAACAAAATATTATTATCGTTCAGAGTGCGGGATGGGTTCTAGTTTTTATGGTTTAGATCGTTCCCAGATGACGTTTGGGATTGTTTTTTTTTTATTATTATTATTGTTATATTTTCACCATCGCTTAATCGCCTTATTGCGTTCGTGGAGAGACCGGCGGCAATCGAACCGAGAGAGACGTCGAAGGGAGACAAAATATATATATTATATAACAGAAAAAAAAAATCGCTTGTAAAAAAAAGCACGACAAACAACAGGATCGGTGGCAGTAGCAGTAACAGAAACAGTAGTATATATATATATTTATTTATTATATAGTAATAACGGAAAATCAGCAGTCGTGTCACATTGCCTGCATTGAGGGGATGGATAGTAGGAAAACGGCCGAGTAGCCGGCGGCGGCTGCAGAGTGGGTTGTTGATTTAATAAAGAGTGAAAAGGCACACGGTGCGTCGGGTTCGGCGATCCGTATACTTATATATATATACGTGTGTGTGTGTGTGTGTGTGTGTGTGTGTGTGTGTGTGTATGTGCGTGTGCGTGAGGGGGCGGTAAAAAAGAAGAGAGGAGAGAACGGCGAAAATTCGGCTATTGAAAAGAAACGAGTAGAGGTAATGTGATTTCACGGTGTGCTGTCATGTTCACACCAAATATTAGGAATTGCCAGGGAAACCCGCCGGGGTGGCTGTAGTGTCAAGGGGTAGCAGTGCACTCCTCGTCTCAGCAAGGGTTTGACTGCGAACGCAGGGATACACGGCGAAGTGAAAATTGGCTTGTCAATAAATAACATGACACCCGAGAAAGAATATAATAATAATAATAATATGTAGATGATGATGATATAAAATAGTATGATGTACAGAGTTTTAATTTACAAAACTATTTAATTTAAAAACAATTTATTTTATTTTGGTCATAAAACAACCAAAAAATACTATCATATTTTGTCACTCTAAAATGTATACTGACTATACATTTTAATGTACACTGTACACAAAAATATCAACTCATGAAACCCATAGGCTCATATATGATCCAACATTATTGCTACTTTCGGTGTTGAATGTCGATACAGCCAGATTGGATAGATCAAATAAACTTATTATAACTAATATTATTGTAGGAAGTACCTATTATGAGTAAATCCGTGATTTGAGTGAATTTCGTAAAATCTCTCACGGTGATTTAAAATCACGTTCTGGTCGATTCGAGTTTTATAATTAAAACTTAAAATTGTGTATAATTATTTTACTTGGTTGCGAAATTGTAATAAACAAACGTTTCGCTATATTAGTCGTCTAGGCAGTTTGGAAGTCTTTGGAATTTCAATGACATTTCCTGCCAGAATATTTGAGGGGAAAAATATATTTTAAAATAATTGTTCAAAGAGTAAACATAACGAGACCAAAGAGTCTCGGTAAATCAATCTGTTAATTTGCAGATAAAGAGAACATAATTGTTTTTCCAGCTTATAGTTTATTATTACGTCGTACCTAAAAAAATCTACATATTATGTATAATAAATACTATCCAAAGAGCCAAGGGGATAAATAGTTCTTAAACATTTTCAATTTGAGTCTGAAAGCAAAAAAGTTTGATTCTTGAATGTTTTTAATTTATTCTATAAAATATTATAACATGATTATTATAGGTAATATTTCCGTGCTTAAGTTTATGATTTTAATCAATTTTGATAATATAGCTTCTTCGACAAACACAGGATGCTATACCAATAAGTATTTGTTAGCTATTATATTGTTCCGTGAGACTAAACAAATACCTAGAAGCAATATATTATTATCCAGAAAAATGTTTTACTTTGTACAGAAAATTTTTTTATATATGTGCGCTAGAATGTTTACTTATCAGCTACGTGGAAAGAATCATATTATTATTATAATTTTTAGAACATCGTTGTCTATCCTTTATAGTTTTATAGTACATGCAAACAGGCTACAATTCTATAAAAACCGTTTATTGAAATTCGTGACTCTTGTGTAGTAGATAGGTACAACTTACGTGATTTTCCTAGTTATGAAGGTTTATGTCAATAAACCACTAATAGAAAAACTTATTTATGTTAAATTTAAAATTGCATAAAGCTAGTTATCGTACTTATATTATAAGTACCTTTAAGTATAATCAATTTTATTCTATGCAGACAATTATTAAGTTATTTCTTATTGTATAAACTCGTCGAATTTAAATTAATTGACGATTTTTAGCGGCATGCCGGCATATTAGAGTTTTTTTTTTTAGATTTTATTTTATACTTGGAGTACGGAAATGGATTTTATCATTGATTAAGCCCGCTCAGGATTTTTATCGGTAATAGATATCATCAGAAATAATTCTCTCAAATTAATATTTTTACTTATGCCTTCAGTATGTATATAAATGACGCATATATTAAATCGTTTGTGTGATAAATTGCAGAGTTGATATTATGAATTATTAAAGTAAACATACCACTCGAATATTATAGTGATATAATAATATATACCTGAGCTTTATGCGTGTCTGGTAACAAAACATTTGATATAGGTAGGCGTTCAAATTGGTATAAAGAAAGATAGTAAATAATTTAAGAAACCATAGTGAGAGTAGCGAGACCAACGAAATAAGAAAAATAAAATGTCACATTTATCGCATATAGAAATGAGTTAAACCGTAACGTAATCGTGAAGATTTCGACGAGTACCACCATGTATAAAAAAAAAATCGTCGAGAAGATTTAATATTAAAAATTATAAATAATAAAACCCGATTCAATCGGACATGGGGCGTTTTTTATTCTAACCGCCGTCGTTAAGACGACTCTGTGTACCGTTCAAAACTTGTTACGTCCAAAGACAACTGAAATATATTATATTGTATTATATTATTTTAATAAGTTTGGTATATTTTATTTTATGGTTATTGAGTTCTTAAAACCAACGTATAAAGAAACTCGCGCTCACTGTAGTTGTTGTAAACGACGACCGCGTTCCTTTTTCGTAATAAATACACGAGTAAAGGGACACGAAACGCGGACAAGGTAAATTAAACACAAAACAACCACCCTTATATTTTACTTGAAAGTGGAGTCAGACTACTATGCTATATCCAAGACAACCTGTTATAATATATTGTTATTTGTTATTATCACCATTATCGTCATCGTGTACCTATATATATTATAATACGCATCGAACGCGTTATAATATAGTAGATGGCGTATAAACGTTAATATCAAAACCTAATGTAATGACGTGTCATTATAGCCTGATATTATTATACATATACTATCATAAAAACGACCGGATAACGACGACGGATTAACATAAGTCCTAACCACCCGATCTCGGCTGCCCTCCGGAGAATATAATATACATACGAACATTATGTATATAGTAGGTATATAGATGGCGTAATAAAGGGTAAACAGATGCGCGACGAGGAAAAATGAAGTGCATTTGAGATCACTTCGATGGCTCTTATTATAATACTGCAGCATACACGGCGGCTCGGGCGGGGTGGAAAAAAAACATAATTTGTCACGGGTAATAAGCGCAATTTAATTTGTTTTTATATTATTATTTTTCCCGCGTATATAGTCCTGCTGCAGCAGCGCGGGGTGGTAGTATACATAATATTTGTCTCAAAACGATGGCGAAATAAACGCGCTCGTACGTTGTATATAGTGTCATAGAACGGTTTCCGAAAAAAAAAAAATTCCGCTACATTAAGTTCTCCGAAATGCGCGCATAATGTATGTTAATGACGAGCCACTTGTATTTTCCGAGACATTTGTTTCTGTCATTCGGGCTCTCTTACGCATAGTTTGATGGTCGGTTGGTTTTACGGTCGTGTTTCGCGTTCTACCCGCGGGGTGCACCCGCGCCATCCAGCCGCACCCGCACGGACGTGTGGGTATCAAATAAAACATACACATACACACACATATCGGAAAATTACACGAGGAGTTCGATGTATTATATGTACGCCACCGATTGGATATTGCGCGGAATGAGACAAGTAGCAAAGTATTTTTTGGTTTTCTTTTCCTTATATCCTCGATGTTATAGCCTCGCTCTTCATCTGCAGGACCGTCCGCGAACAGTGGCGACGAGGGACGGATGATTTATGAAAGTCGTACAAGACCCCATACGAAAGCGAGGTCGCGGCGGTCGTGAAAAATGAATCATATATTATATTGTGTATATATAGCACAGCTGCAGAGGGGGTGGCGGGGTGGGAGATATATATAGAGGAAACTATTCGCGATGTAATGACACAATACTGGCCGTCGAAAAAACGAGATTTACTGGAGAAAAAATAATATAAATATAATATAATAAACTGCTGCATGCGTTCTTCTGCAGTATACAAGTGTGTGTGTGTGTATATAGTATATAATATATAACGCAAAGGTACAGTTAGGTTCTCCAAAGGACGACGCATGGTCGGCTTTTGTGTTACGTGATATATACACAAACATATGTGTTATATATTAATATATTATATCTAATATATATGTAGGTATATACGCACGCGACGAAACGGAGCGGGACACAGATGTGCAATTTTAATGAGCTTTCAATTAGGGCCGCGCACACCCCAATGGTCAGCAAAACAAAAGCTTTACAGCCGTCGTCCCGAACACGGCTAGAGAAGACCTTTGTCGTCCTTATTCTGCTCGTATATAATAGTGTATCCATACAAACACGGTGCAACAACAGCAGTTTCAATTCGACCCTGCAAGTCATTACACGTTTTGTACTCCAGGAGCCTTTAGCGTAAGTGGACAGATTATGAGTGATTGGTATAGAGTGATCTATGAAATTCAACGGCGACAACAAAATATAATGCAAGGATCATAACTCAGAGGTCATGCTCGTAGTTATAAAATCAATAGGTACCTAGTCGATTTCAGTGCTGAATATGGAAGAATTTAATATGGGGAGGGGGGATCTTAGAAAAAAAATACTAAAAAATATTTTCGTAGTTTTGAATGTTTTGTAAATACTTAAATACTTGTAGATACTTTCCATATTGTGCATTTAATCAACCTTCAGACTGAAGTTTTCAGATTATAATTATTATGATTTTTAACAATTAGGTTCACATGGGCACTATTATTGAGTATCGTCATAATAATACAACAAATACCCACTGTCGTCTATGTCAGTACGTTATTATCCATTATTCTGAAAGTGATTTTCACCACAATGGAGACTTACAATACATAGATATTTTTTTTAGTGGTATCAATGAACTGTATTATAGAAGCAGTTTTTAATGGAATCGGAAAAATAATATCGATTTTAAAAGATTTTTTGTTTGATTTGACGGTCAGTTATATTTTCTCATAAAGTTTTTGTGGATAGTCATATTTGCTTGAATATAGTTTAAACTTTCCATAAAAACGAAATATTTAGCAGTATTAGCTTTTCCGTATAGAAAACGATAGTTTTTACTTTATCGGCATTTTAGATTTTGGGCGAAATTAACAATGATGTGTGTGTGTTTTTGTCTGCTCCCACCAATAGGTACATAAATAATATATATTTTACAAATAGGTAGTCTGTTTTAAATGTATTTATAACTGATCCTGTACACTCTTAAATTATATTTTATTTTATTTTTTCAAATTAACTTTTATCAAAAACACTATTTCAACAGGATTTAATTTAAAAGTTTAACTATCTGTATTAAAAAAAATAAAAAACATTTACAAAGTATACCTACTCAACAACAAACGGTAAAAACTAAAATAAACCAAATAGGTTCATTAAAAAAACAAGACCAATAAAAACGGTATGACCCAGGCCTCTCTGAAATGCAACCAAAAAGTACAGCCTATATAGATACCAATAGACACGTTCCTAATAATAAGTAATAACACGCAACCACCTTTATAATCATAGAAATATATTAAGTAAATCCAATAACTGAATCTTGATAATCTTAATACACGGGCATAAAGCACGAATGGTATAATGAAGATTACCCATTGATTATTGATACATCTCATATCCACAACGTAGGTACACGATGTAGTGACTTTCTGTAATAATTGTATAGTCTATTTTTTGTAAGCGAATAATTAAATATTATCGAGCTGTCTCGGATTTTATTTTATTATATTAAAAAATAATTATATTTTCCCATCGAGCTGCTTTTGAGTCTATAAATACGATATCATGCAGCACCAGATCTAGGAGAAGGTGTGATCCGGGGCATTTCAATTAAGTAGGTATATGAAATATAAAATAAATGACAAACTAACACATTGTACACCTCCATTTTCAACGCATAATTTATTATTAAATTTTGTATTTTCTTCAAAACAAATCGATAGCCTGAGTAATATGCACATCAATAAAGAAAGTATAATAATTAGTAATATGTATTAAAATATTTTATCGACACTTTAACAAATTGAAAACGATAACCAAGCAGGGTGTGTGTTGCATGTGTATTTTCATTTGTATTTATTATTGTCATTACGATTCATCTTTGTTTATCGATATCAAATACAGTTACCATGTATGGTTATTTCCTAATACACTTAGTAACACTAGATTTACATTGTTTTTAGTCAAATATATTAATTTGTTTCATGAAAATGTACATTTTTATTTCGTATTCTGGGTTTAGGTATTTATTACTATTTACTTAATATACTATTATACTCGAAACATTTTTACAAATGTTGATATATTTATATTAATTATACCTACTATGATTTTCAAATCCTAATAAATCACTATATATCTTCTCAGCCTACTAATATAAACTGTTATCATGAGTATACTTTAAGTTTTAAAAAAACCGAGAAAATTTCGATGTATAAAGTTACATCCCAAATTTGAAAAAAATTATCTCCTTAACAAATTAACAATAGAAAAAAAAAATTATGGTTATGTTAAAATAAGTTTTTAGGTTAGGTTAACACCTTAAACGACATAAGAAATCTAAGAATTTGAAACTATGTTTCTTAAAATAATAAATATTATATTCTGAGAAGTGGAAATTTCACTCTCGTACAAAAAGAATATACATAGGTACTAGGTAGGTACATCATATTATAATATCATTCGCTTTTTGTGGAAATTCTTAAATTATTTAAAAGAATACCGTTATTGTCGTACAATATTCCAATATATATATATTATGTCATATAGAGTCAGGATGTTTTCGATTATTTATGTAAAAGGTTAAATTTATTAAGTTATGAATATGAAAATAAATACATTATTATCCAAGTTATGCGCTGGACTACGTTTCCCAGAAATAATTTACATTCAATTTTGTTTTACGCGGTAGGTAACTGTTTTTTATTTCATAGTTTTCTAAGAATCATCAAATACCAATAAACAATAAAACAAAAATAAAATTGATAGAACCATTATAGTTTATATTTTAATTAATATTTAAAAAAATAATAAATAACTATAACGCAGTGATTCGCGTGTGACGTTTAGTACTTGGTATGAGATTTAATTTACTATGTTGAATTTATATTTATATTATTTTATTGATTATAATTATTACATTTTACCATCATTATTATTATAGCGGTTAAACAAAACGAAAACGTTTCACATAGGTCATTGTATTTAGTTATATTACAATATTATAGGTTGTCGGGACTGCGGGAATCGTACGGAATCGAGATTTTAATCCCTTGGCAACGGTTTCATAGTTGTTGGTACGGTTTCCGTGCGGTTTTGCCTCGTCGTCGGTGGCCGTCGACACAAAAGGACCGTGTATAATATTATTACGTATATATAACCAACCTTAATAATATATATTATTAGTATCATTATTAATATATATATATAGTAATGCAGTGTATACATATATTATAAATATACGCGTAGGGTCGATGGGTATTCTCGATTGTCGGGCGACAAAAATCGTATATTTACGATTGGCGATAATCCGTCCACAAAACACGACCGTATCTCTGGGAAATGACGACGACGATGATAATCGTAAACGAATTCAATTAGCGGCGGCGTGTTTTCGGCGGTCAACCGTTTGAATGCGACTAAAATAATGTGAATATAATAAAATCTAAAAAAAAAAAAAATCGTATGTATATACACCGTACGCGTATCACGTTATATATTACACGTATGGTATATAATATATAGGTACATATTAATATATTACAGTAATGGCACACACACACATACGAGGACTCCGTATAATATATACATTATATTGCGTATACCTGTAATATACCAGAACCCCGGTAATAGGTAATAACATTATAACGCGTCGGATTACGCTCAGCGTGAGACGGCGCGCACCATCGGGCCGACTGCGTATCATTATATTGTATATTACATTACGCGCGTACCTCGTCGTCGCGAGACCGACAAAACTGCTGCGTGATGGCCGAATAAACATGTCAACCCCGTATACAACTCCGGAGTCGTCCCTGGGCGGATAAATGTCTCTCCTCCCTCCCCTCCATCCCCCCACACACGGACGATTATTAGATTTAGGTACTCTGCTGCGGGTAACAGGTACCTACGCGGTATATACCTATAATACATAATAATAATGATAATAACGATAATGACGATAATAATAATAATAAATATGATAATAAAATAAAACGCGTTTAATTAAAAGGCGGTTTTTTTCATTATTTTTCGTGTTTTTCCCCGTCCCCGCTGTATAGCGTCTTGGTCTGATGCCGCAGACGACGCCGCCGACGGCGCCGGCAAGCCGCCGTTCGCACGCACACATCTCACACACGTCGAATAAATATACTTTTTTAAACATATAATAATAATAATAATATATAATATACACGCCGACAACTACACTATGCTGTACGACTACCTACCTACCATATAATAATAATCGTACGAGTTTGTGTCACATAACATATCGGAAAATATTATACGCGCCGACACACCGACAACAACAACAATAATAATAATATTATACGTAATTAGGTTTTTCGTTCTTCTCGCACCGCGCATATAATATAAATATATTGTCTTCGTCGGCACTGCTCTTGTAGAGTGTGTATTTTATTTTATTTATAAATTTATAATAATATTATTTTATCCGCTTTTTCGCGCAAGCGGGTGGTCCTCGGTCGACGACGACGACGACGATGCGCGGAGGCGCTTAAACGCGGTCCTTCCCCGCGTTCCCTCCACCGTGCCAAGGTACCAATAGGTTACCTATATTATTATACCGTCGTGGAAATCCGTTCACGACGGGGTGATAACGGCCTCGATGGTCAAATAAACGAGACGCACGTCGTCGTGTAAATGTAAATCGTCCGACCTCATTACCATATGCGTAATAGCTAGCTGATAACCACTATAATATATTTATATGCACCGGCACAGTTTAATATGCCGAGATGCAGTGTAGGACGCGATGCTGGTAATATATTACAATATAATATTTTATAATATGATTTTCCACTTCGTCGTAAGGCGACGCTCCTCTCTATCTCTTTGCTGCAGCGCGACACGTCTATTTTTTTTTCGAGTTTTATTATTGTTGTTATTCGACGGCCACAAAACAAATACGACTTTTTTGTGTGTGACGTACCACATAATAATATATTATAAAATTGTTAACGGTTTTTTATTCGTTTTCCAATATATTATTAAAACCACGCCTGCTTCTTTGACACTACAAAAAGAATATAATATACACCTGCTTCTACATCGTATTCAGATCAATAATATTAAGCATTCTGGAAAATGTTCAGAACACAACCCGATAGTATAGGTACATTTCTAATCATTATTACGACTTTTTCCGGTATACGTTAAGAGAATGTACCTACCTACCCACTCTAAATAACGATTCCTAGTACCTATATTATACAGTTCAGTCAACTACATGAGTCTCGAATTTCGTTTTTTTTTTTTATCACATAATACATTCGAGTATTATATGATCTTTTACAGTATTTCTGGTCATGGGCAAATCATTTATGCTTGAATAATTTTATCTTTATTTGCAAATTCTTCAAATAGAAATGGTGCAGTCTCTAGTATTAAATGATTGATATATTTTCCTTCCCAAAGTTGGATTTCCTCGCTTTGCAATAACATTAAGTAGATACTGTAAAACTTGCGATACCAATATTTGAATTATTACTACCCACAAACTTTAACTTCAGTAAAGTAGTTGTCTGCAAATTGTTTCTCTTAATTGCTTGTACAATTAATTATTTTTGTTATTCTTTGGTTTTTTTCAAAAGAAAATTATAATTAGTTTCATAATGTCGTTTAATAGATGATGTTCTGCATACCTATTATCTACTATTGTTGTTGAACAGAAAATACATACTGCTTTAAACCTTTGGTACCTGCACAATCTTCAGTTAATAATGATTAATCAATTTTTGTCTGTATATATCAATATGATATATATATATAAATATAATACCCATGGAATAGGATTATTTTTAGACCATTTTGAGTCAATTTACGTTTAAAAATCATCTACGTTTTAAAGGATCTACTTATTTTCTGACAGATGTCAACGGTAATGAAAAAGTATAGATACTTACATTGTGGTCTTATTGTTTTTTCATCAATGAGATGTTCAAGCGGGCCACGGATTTTCTATCCCTGTCATATAGCATTATATCATTGGAAAATGTCCGTATATTGGTGGAACACTGGAACACGTATTTATATACATAGTACCTGTACTGCGCTTTATATATCGTTTGCTCATTGTTAAATCTTCAAAAAAAAAAAAAATATAGTGAGATTTTATGATTTGTAAAAATCTATAAAACACAATTTTTATCAAGGTTTAAGATATCAAATTACACGTTAAAATAACTCATTCGCGAATGTACCTACTATGGGTATAATATATAATATTCTTGATCGAGTAATTGTGTTATTTGTATACCTACACCTAATACGTATACCTATAATATAGTGTAATATATAATCTTATGTAACCTATAAATATATAATATATATATATTATATATAATTGTAATAAAATATCATTTATTGTAGTACATATTTTAATCATTTTTACCTTATTGGTACATATTATAATACCATAGTATATAAGTACCAAATATAAAACTTTATGATTTTATGAAATTTACCAAATCCTATAATATGTAGGTACATACCAACAATTATAGAGTTTATGTTTTTATATTATTGTTGTGGAAATGCACCTATTACATTTTGTATTGGTGTATATACTTATAAATACTATGTTTTAAATCGATTACTTAGAGCAAGATCTTATTACTTTTTTTATTATCGGGTCATCAACCCAGAATAACTATGTTCGGCAATAATATCAATCAGTATTTTATGGTTTAAACTTGTTTTTGTTTTGTAGCTTAACGTATATTAGCATAGCAAATCTGAGAATATGAAAGAAAAATTATTGATCATAACCTTGACAAACATAAAAATCAAGAAAAGTGTTAATATTATGCAGAAATCTATATTTACAGCTAAAGTAATAAATGTGGCTTTTCGACTAAGAAATTGCTTTGCATTTTAAAATTTGTTGGAACAAGTCTAAAGTCACCTAAATAAAATAATCAAAATGGAACATTTAAAATACAATAAGCTAAACTAAAACAGAGCTTTAAACTTTTCAAATTATTATTCCATCGTTTCCAAAACACATTAAAATATACTGTTGTTATTAAAATATACTAGTATAGTACTAACTGGGGAATTAATGTATTTCAATAAGAAAACAAATAATAACCAGATATTAAAAACAATTTATTTTGAACAATTTGAACCAAATTGCATATTCCTCTTTTATGTATGGTTGGTAGACGTATTATTAATTATTTATTAATATGCTTCCACTTGAGTTTCAATAAATAATAATAAAAAAATTCAGGCCGGGTTCAATGTATTTAGATGTGATTCCTATTGATTAAGATTCAAGACTAGTTGACACTTTGTTACAAAGTAAAAGTGAGTACATTTACCTATCTAAAGAAAAAAGTGTATGTATAAAACTATAATATATAATATACTAAATACCGTGTACATTATAGATTTTCAAAGTATTTGAGAACATAAAAAAAATGTGATTGAAATAAACTAAATATTTTATTACAGTGATTATTGTTTTAATAAACATAACCATACGGGATTATAAGGTTTCTAAATTTTGCATTTAAATAATATAAAATGAAAAGTATAATTTCATTAAAATAGTAAGTATTTATTTTATTATAATTGATCATACCAATGAAAAAGAATTAAATATTTATTTTTTATTTTTTATAAGAATTACATAATCTATACCTACTATAAGCGTATTTGAAGAGAGTAAACAAGCAGGATAATACGGGGGTAAAAAGTCACCCATTAGCAACACTTAGCATGAAAGAATTAAATATTAAAATATTAATTATAATTGTTCGATTTTAAAATACATTTTTTTATCTCTTAAAACTATTCTTAAATAATATAAATCACCGTATAAACAATTATTTAAGTTTCTTAAAATTTCGTATAATTAAGTTTTGTTTTGTAAACTTATAAGTTTTTAAAGAAAAAGTTAGAGTAAAAATGATCCCTCAATATGCCCATCTTGCGGAACCTGTTGTCTTACAATCAAACACATAATGACGGAATATTGAACATACATAAGATTGTCCTCAAAACTTCCGGAACACCTCTCAGAATCACTCGGATACAACAGATCTTCACTAACAGCCACCAGCAAATTCATAATAAAAGCAAAACTTCAAAACAAACTGTAAAGCCTATATAAATTGTTGACAAACTTATCTGTACATCATTAGAAATAAGTTACATTAAATAATAACTGTATCCCAATGGCCTGTGTCGCCGAATGTAATTAAAAAAAAAAAATTTTAAAAAATAACATTAAATAAAATAACATTTAGTTATATTATACTCTTATAATAATATACATTTTCATATTTACGTATAGGCATTCCCAAATCAACAAATAACTTATAATATTTCGTACGGGTATATTATATTATTAAAGTGAAAAAAAAAATATTATTTTATGATATGACGATTTTGTTTTAATAGATTTATATAATAATAATTTATTATTAACTTATTTCAAATATAATAAATAATATTATGTTATAATAATTAATAATGATTATTACAATATTCTCTATAGTCATCATTGGATACAGACATACAACACATAATACCTAGGTATATGAATAATATGAATATATGAATCCATATCAATGAAATAATACATTATTATAAAGTGGATATCTACTATCTGGAGGGTACCATCGCTGGATGATTTCCCTCATCTTGTGCTTCATGTGTTATTTTTTATGTATGTATATAGTGTTGTGTGAGTCTTCTATTTTACTTATTGTGTCATTTAATACAGATTGTAAATTTCCTAAAATAATAATAATAAAAAAAAAAGAATCTACCATAAAAAAGTATTAGTTATATTATAACTGATTACATAATATGAATTATCATTTGTAATTTATGTCAACTTCATGAAACTAGTAACCATTATATATACTATAAAAATAAATAGGTACAAAAATGTTATAATAATATGTACATTGTAATTTGATTAATTTACTTATATATATAATATATATTTAATTAAAATTAACAAAATATTTTTGATATTATTCAAAAATAGTTAAATTATGATAAAGTCTAAACCACCACTTTTAACTACGTTATAGACTTTTGATTTTTATTATCTTTAGTTGCTATGTATGCGTATTAACCTAATACTTATAAAGCAGACTAATGTACAGCAGACTAATATATATAGGAATTATATCAATTGGATCTAATTTTTATTTTAAAACCAATTAGTTTTAGGTGAAGTTAAAATGTAATTTATTAATCTTATATTCATGAATACCAGTTATCATGTATAATATAATCAAGTTAATTATTTTTATTTTAATATAATTGTTTTATTAATAATTTATGATGACACTTATATAACAATTTTATCGTCTTCAGTTAACCAATATCATTACTATTCCCTCATCGCTGCGTATTGTGTATATATAGTAATAAGTAAGTGGAAGAAATTATATGCACTAAATAAAAAAAAACTTGATTTTTGTGTTATTTACCTTAAAAAGTGGAACTATTCGTTCCTAAAATATTATTAACTTTTAATAAATATTTTCTTGTTTTTACTCAACTTTCTAATGCTCGAGATTCGATTTATGTTTATAATATATGTTATGTCCAATGCGTACATTCAGGTACCTATACATCTACGGTCTATTACAGGCAGACTTACATATTATTATAATAAATATATAATGCAGATTCCAGATACTGTGTGAAATAATAATGAACGTAAAATGGAGGTAGATGTGAATATTCTAGCCAAAATGAGGATGCAGTTTTAAGTATTTTTTTTTCATTATTTTATAAGGCAGCTCGTATTGTTTTCGATTTATTTTGGAACGGTGTGTCGTGGGGGTCGGTCGTATAAGGGTAAAATATTATTACGTTTCCACGTGACACCTTTGCCACCGTCATCGTATTCGTCGTTGTCGTCGGTGGCGGCGGTGGCGTGTATAGTGTATATAATGACGAATGGCGGGTGTACTCGTTGTAGCAGCGTGCGGCGGGCGGACTAGCGGGCGAGCTCGGCGAACCGTGAACAGGCGTCTGTGGCTAATTCGCCGTGAACGCAAGGCGAGGTACCTATCCTTGCCAGCCGTGTCTCCTTGGATACAAGCTCGCCAGGGCTTTTGACATCGGTCTGAAAATACCTGTCGACAGGTGAATAAGAGTATGAATTGATTTCCCGACAGGAATTCACCGACTGCTCTCTCCTCGTTTATATATTGTATATAGATATGGTTGAGTGTGAGTGTATGTGTGCTTGGGGGCGAGAAACCCGAGTGCAATGCGACGGACAAAAACGTCTAGTGATGGTGAATTATTATTATTATTATTATTATTATGGGTCGGAAAAAAATATTTTATACGCTGGAAATATATATAATATTATATATAGCTAGTAAAATATAATATAATGAAGGCGGCGGTGGGGGTGCGGTGGTTGTATCGAACGTGTCCGGTCAGTTTTCCAGGTGGACTGGCGTAGTTGACAAATTGCATTTCTTTGTCCACAAACCCTCGAAATCGTCATCCCCTTCTGGCGGTCCCCACACTCGCATACCGCACGAACCTTTGACGAGACGACGACGACTGCACTCGTAGCGTTATATAGGAGTTGTTATATAATATATATCTATAAATATAATAATAAATGATAGTGTGTCATTGTATGAGTGCTCGTCATGAGTGCGTTTTTCGTACCAAGAGTATAATAGTAAAATTATAAACGTTTACATTTTTAGCGGTCGTTGACAATCGCGATTGTTGCCGGATTTCAATGCGCCGCTGAATTATGCGCGAGACAATAATTATTATTTCTATAGGAATAATATTTGTATATATATAAGCTTGTATTTTTCTATCGAATCAATATTATTATTGTTATTATTATCGTCGCTTTCACGCGGATTCCAAAGAGTACGCCTACTGCACATTGTCCGATGACAATACGCCCGCGCGATTATCGCAGTTACCGTCACTGCAGTACGCTCGCATATATACATAGTGTTGTGAGCTGGTAGCTAGCAATCGTGGGCCCCCCTCTGAGGTCCGAACAGACGCTGACCGAAAATAACCGAACTGGGGGTGCATTATAGTTTATGATAATAATCATCAAAAAACATGATTTTTTTTTTGTCGATTTGTGCACCGAATTTTTGCGAGAACGTCCAAGCCGTGAACCGAACGCTCTTTATTGTATATATTATTATTATAACGTGCTATACCGCTGACAAGTTAAGATTTAATGGTTTTTTCCCCTCCCGTGCGTCATTCAACAAAATCGAATTATTGTACTTTACAGGACACACAATACCTATCATCGAAAACGTAGCTTGGTCAAATGTACATTTTCGACTGACATGTATATTTTACCGCGTCGTGTAACAGACATCCTGTTTGATTATTATACCAAACGAGTTTAGTATTATAAATTATAATACATTCTATTGTTATATAGAAATACTGTATTGCTGCGTTCAATAAAACATATTATTATTAATATTGCACTAACCTAAATCGTTCATAGCCACAAATACTGAAGGTAAACGTAAGCGAAAATGTATTGGTACTCAATGGACAATAACAGCAATGATTTTCAAAATGTTAAATACAATTTTACCGGATCAATTGAAAATATGTACAGTATGACGTATAGTATAGGCACGACTATAGGTACTCTGTAATATATCAAGAACAAAGGCTTAACGGCACTCTAATCGGATTTTTATATAAATTATTATAATTATTAATTGGCTAATATTGTAAAACTCATTGGAACGTCTTCTAGGATTTGCCGTATTTTCATCCATTACTGTGTAAATCAATGTAACATTGGATACTTTATTAAAAAAAAAAAAAAAAATTAAACTTATACCTATATTTTACGTCATAATTGATATTAATACTATATATTTACAACTACACTAGTTCGTAGCTAATTAGCTACGTAGAGTTCCAATGATCAAGAAACCTGCAAATCAATATTTAATTTTTAAGCTACGTACTTATTTTTTTTATTTAAAAATAAGCGGAGTGAGAAATCTGTTAATATTGCAATAGTTGGTCACTGCATTATAACAAACAAAAGTTGTTCATACAGTAAAATTATGCTCCCTATCTACACCTGTTGAATGTCACTTACACAGATATACAGATATTTGTACGTCATAATATTATTTATTAATCATTTCCTAATTTTTTCACATAAACTAACATTTTTAGTTTTACTGTTTTGATATTTAAAATAAATTATCAAATTAAGTAGCTAGGTAATTATTAGATTTCTAAGATCAGATAATAACAGATGATAACTCAATACACAATATACCAATAAATTCTTATAGGTAATTGTATTAACTGCAACTAAGTAAAACAAAGGTGTATACTTGACTGTTATTTGTCTTGAATTAACAGAATCAATTTGTGTAATGTATATGTATCTAATAAAAAGGAGCATTTGTTTGAAAATTAAATGTGTATTTATTAAAGGAACCGACTTCACTTTAGATATTAAAGGGTCAAAAACCACAACATTTTTGTTTAATTAACTGAAAGATAAATGTAGCTGTTTTTAATTACGATTATATAAATTTTTATTTTACAAGTTTCTTCGTTGGACTAATACATTCTTCAACTAATTTATAGTAAGTTTTTTTTTTTTTTTACTGCGTTAGCTGTATATTATATACGATTACAAAAATAACTTAAACAAAAATGAAATGCAAGTTATTTAGTTAACTTTACTCATAATTTCTTGGTACATCACTGGATGGCCGAATATTTGTGAAAATTAGTTTTTAATATTTAAAATAAAACATTTTTAAACTCAAGGTTTTGAAAATAACCGACAAACCCAGTATAATAAGATAATAATAATTAGTAAGCTCATAAAAATATTGAAAAGCTAAAGGCTATGACTTAAAGTTGCATTGTTCAGTAAAGTTAAAATGTATCTCCTGCTTGCGTATTTTTAAATCAACTGTACAAAATTACAAACATATTATTATAGAAATCCATACCCATAATAATATCATAACGATCGTTTAAATATCGACCCACTTGTTCCTAACTATTTTATCGGTGTAATATAATATACTTAAACGAGTAAATTACATTAGACATTGGATACGTACTCCGAGCGTCAAAAACGTGTAATTTTATTCGTTTGCCAACTCAACCGTCTTGATTAATGTTCGGATTTGTTATTTATTTTTTTCTTTAAACCAAGCGCGAAGGTCCCGTATAAATTATTGGTGTACCGTTTTTTTTTTTATTCCGTTTTTTAGATTTGCATTCGTGAGGGAGCGTAAAAAGTATTAACAATCTTTCCCGTTGTTTCTTTAACGAAACCCTTTTGTCACGGTCGAACCAGACGATAATTATTATTTGGCCCCAACTTATATATATATATAGGTGATATTTCCGATGAAAACCCCAACGGGGTGGTGCACGGCAGTGGGTTAGTGGGAGGGGGATGAGTGGGTGGAAAGGGTTTAGGTGGCACGCAATTTATCAGCCATTGCAGGGTTTTGAGCGATTAAAACACAAGCCGGCAACGACAACAAATGCGGAGGGACGACGACGACGACGAGAAAAGGAACGAACGATACAGCAACGAAGTATCGCTCTTATATATATACACATATTATATGTATACTGTATATACACGAGGCAGGAGAGTACAGTATAGCTATGCTTATATTATATATGTGTGTGAGTGTGAGAGTGAAAATGCTGATGGGTTCTAATCCTTCCGCCAGGCTTTTGTCTCTCTTTCTTCACCGCGCGGCCTCTCTCTCACCCTATGTGTATACATAGGTATGTATATATATGTGTATGAATATTTATACGCCATTCGTCGGGCTTAAGAGTGTCTTTAAACATTTCGTCGTCGTGTACTTAGCGCGTACTTTCGTGTCCCCGCCACTGCGACGCATATATATATATAATATATATGTACCCGGCGCGCATTAATCCGCGGAAGCCCTAATTTCGGCTGGCAAACTCGAAGTCGCGCAATCCTTTAGCTCGCCGCGCCAGCCACTTGCCGTTAAAACGCTTCCGGGTGCGTTAAAACGAGGTGAAACAAAAACAACGAAAGGTTGACAAAATGCGCACCACTATAGTAGGTATACACTCCATATTATATTATTTATATTACATACACATATGTATTTATACTATACGTCATATACCTCCGTCGTATATAATATATATGTCTCGGCGCACAGGCTCACGAGCGTACCATATTATGACCTATATGTGCCATTGTTATATTCTGCATGGTTTAATAGTAAATAGTACCTATAAGTATATAGGTACCTATAGGTGCACTCCGCAGTTTTAACGTGACCTAAGCACTCGCGAGAACAAACTCGAGAATCTGGAGTCGAATGTATTGTCGTCCGTAGTCATCGTCGGACTCGTTCAAACCAAAACCCGGCACGTTCCGTTTTTATATAAACTATATAATATATTAATAATATTATATAATAATAATAATAATAAATGCTAGGTAATTCTCGATCGACTAAGAATTGGTCACACTAAGTTCCCATATGGACACCTTTTGGAAAAGACAGATCCATCCTCATGACCAACATGTAACATAAAAAACTCCATCAAGCACGGCGTCATCGTCTAACGCTCAGACTTCAAAGTAGCCAGAAATCAATTTAACGTTCCAGACAATTTATATGAAGCAATTTGTCCATTTTCAAACCCCCTCAACATATAATTTCTTATATTAAAAAAATTGAAATGTACAGTGTTATGTAATGTAAAAATGTAAGTATTTATGTTAGCTAGTAACCTTTGTAATTGATTCTAAAAACAAAAAATGAAAAAAAAAATAGAAAAACTTATGGTATATTAAAACTTTTGTCTCTCGTCGGTATTGTTGCGACACCGGTCGTTGATGCGTTTTCAAATTGATATTATTTACTTACGGTCGATTTACTTTTTTATTTCTATACCTTTTCACCGGCCATTTTCTCGGGCTTGGTTGTATTAAACGTACTCCAGGGGAGACGAGCACATGCCGAATATAAGTAGGTACATATTATAATAATCGTATTCACAAATAATTAAAACGGAAAAAAAGCGGTCACGACTCACTCGAGTTATATATAATTTTAATCCCTTCGTTGTATCGTATATACCTGTATAACATATATATTATATGGTTTTCTACTCGCGACCACCGCCGTAATATTTTATTAGTCGTATTCTCCATTCATACTGATCCATACACATTCACTGTATTATGATAATAATATTATAATACGACTACCGGCTATCGTATATTGTTGTTATTATGTGCAAAGCGGCTATTACAAAACGTACGAAGTATATGTACATACCTATTTACATACCTATTTATATATGGGTAGTTGTAGGCAAGCTCCTTAGTCCTTGAGTAATTCTCTCGTTTACAACGATCATGGTTTCAATAGAGAATTTCGAACGTGACCTGTATTTGTAAAGGGATTCGTTTTCGAAGTGTGTACGTAAAAAAAAATACATATTTTAATTCAATCCAAACTTGTATGGTAACTAACCACATGGCGAAATATTTTCATCACACACTTTTGTCGACCCCAAAATTACGCATCATATTACCTACCTGTATACAGTATAATATTATACAGAATCCGTTTACAATACGTGAAAATATATTTTTCATTGTTGACAAATATTATTATGTTTTGTATTTGTGTAGTAGGTACCTACATTCTAATATTCAACTTATATTAGTTTCCAAATCATATATCTAAGTGCGAACCTGTCAAAATCACAATTTTCATATAAACAGTTCAAGGTAACATAATATTGTGTTTTAATATTATTTCAACATGCATATTTAATTTATACACCGTTTGGAAAATTCAATACATCCCTTATATAAATTTAGCGTGGCACATACATTTTGTTTATCTAGATTTTGAATTAATTTAAGATACGAAATCGTCTGACATACAGATGTGCTAACGCATCATTTTTATATTTCACTCTTCGTTCACAAACGTTTAAAATAAAATAATTCTTTACAAACTCAATTTATGAGATTAAGCATTTTTAAATATAAATAATTCGAACAAAGTTTCTAGAATATATAATCTAGTAATACAATTTATCAAAACAATTATTATATTAGATAGCTTACATAAAACCGCAGGTTCACGTATTTTTTAAATTTTTGTAATTTTGTAATTTTTTTATTGTCATATATGAATTATAGGGTACGTAATATAATAATAATATAATATATATCTTAAAATGACAAACAACTATTCATTTTATTTGTTAAATTTTGTGATGAAATCATTCTTCTATGTTTTGAATTATAATATAGTATTCTAATTTTATAAGAGAATATTTTAGAAAATAAATAACTAACCTGACAATTGAACATTTTTCTTAAACATTCTAAAAAAAAATTTTTTCTGTCAACTTCAATATTGATATTTGAAATTTCTTACATTACTTTGAATAGAACAGTATTAATATATATATTTTTGATATATATAATAGGTTTAAACTGTTACCAATAGGCATCACAGGTTTTTCATAAAAATAAATCATATTCGTTTCCATTTATTGGATTTTTCTCAACTTACGCTTGTAACGAGATTATTTTATTAATTTATTAAATGTACATAATATTAATTGGTTTATTACAAAAAAAGTTTTCATATTGAGATCTGTAAAATAGATCAGTAAAAAAGTATTCTTATGAGTACCTCTATCCCATACCTAAATTAAAATTAGCCACCAATGATATATTATGTATAATTAATAATAAATTAGTTATTATATAAATAATATAATATGTTTAAGATGATAATATTAATGTATTATATTATATTATGTAAAATATTAGTAGTACCTACATAACGTGCACATAATGTGATCAATTTTTGCTTTTTTGTAATAAATTAACAATAATAAATTTAGAAATAAAGAATACTCGCACATTTTTATGATTTCAGTTGTAGGTATACTGATATTATCGGTTTGAAGAACACCAATGCGTATATAAATAAGTTCGTACACATAAAAACGGTGAGTAGGCTGATGGTTGGATGGTGGGGGTTATACGAATGTCGCAAACTCGTTTATACATTCTTCATCGGCAACCCTTTTTTGAATGGGTTCTGATTGCATTGTCAACCTTCGTTCTGAAGGGAGGGAGAAGTGTTGGAAAAATGCGATCAAAAGTAAAGAAAGTTAATAAAAAATATAAAATATCAATTCGATACACGGTACATAAGAATAAATATACGTAATATTATTATTATAGTAACGATGTTATAATATCATTGTGTCAATAATTCAGGTCATTGTATAGTAGTGAGCACTCACCGTTTCGAAAAGTATAAAAAGTTTTGTACAATTTAAGATATAATATAATTGCCCTTATTTTTTCAACCTTATCTCATCTGTCGGTGAACCCATTATCAACTTTTGATTGGCACCTGTTTTTTACTTCGTGAACGGAAGCAGAATAATTTTTTTATTAATAAGCGTTTAAAAGTTTGGACGAGTGAAGTAATAGTGTACCATAACATCTGTGGGGTCGCCCTTTGCCACTATACTCCTCTAATCTAAATTTAAAATATACATTAATAGTATAAAAAAACTATTAGTGTAATATTCGTTGTATCTACAACAACAATTTTTAAAAAAAATAATAATTATTCATCTTTGATTGTTATGAAATCTCTTAAATTACAAACCTACGACTTAAAAGTTAAAGACCAAATGGACAAATGATGGTTATGTGTGGTAGGGCAGATTTCCTCAAAATATATGCAAGAATGACACAAATATAAAATGTTTGATTTACCAAATACCGGATACCCATACACAATACTCATCCCAAATGTCCACTAAAAAATAATCTCAACAAGTATAATTAATTCAATAGCAACGATAATGTTTGCTGTCACAACAATCATTCTGTATAGTTATTATATTATGATTAAATATAAATTATAGAGTGGAAGTGACTCAAAATAATTTGGAGGAATGTTTAACAATTCGATAATGAATATCAACAAATTGTTTGCATAATACATATTTTTGTATGTGTAACTATGTTTTGTTTGGAGATAGAAAATAATATTCGACATAGTCTATAATACAATAAAATTATAAAATAATAAATTAACAATGAAAATTCGAAAGCAAGGAAGTAAAATATAAAAAAAAATTGACAGTTATTTCTTAGATCTTTCGAAATAAAAAGTTTCTTAAATCAACAGATACAAAAAAAAAAAATGATTTAATCAGTTGTTTTGAATAGTATTTAGAGGTGGATAGAAATATTAAGAGGTTCATAAATTATGATAATGCGAATAAATATTTAATGCTTAATTATAATATAATCTTAGCTTGAAAAAATAATGAAACGTATATTATTAATCGAAAGCCAAGACAAAAATCATTACCGTTTTGATAAAAACTACTACCTATACAGTATACGATATGCACGCACACTTTTCAAGTATAGTTTTTTAAGGGGAAGTGTTTTTTTGGAGGGGGGGGGGGCAAGGTAAATGAGGAAGGAGCGGACAACTGGATCCCTCTGAATGTGAAACGTATATAGTGAATAATAATATTACGGTGTCGGTCGGGCCGCTGTTGCAGCTCGAGGTCGCGGTCCGTTGCGGAATCGTTTCGCACTCGTGTAGTCACCGCAGCCGCGGGCCGGAGCTTTGACGGTGTGAAGACCGTGGCGTGGCACGGGAAGTGCGAATAATAGTAATAATAATATTATTATTCCATTATTGAATTAGACGGTGGCAATGCACCGTGTATATATGTATATGGACCGGCCCGGGACGCGAAATTTATGAGTATATACATAATATGAACACATATATAGGTACAGCGCGCGGAATCTAATTTGCCGTCTCGGGGTCGCGCGGCCTGCGTCATTTGTACGAATTAAGGGGTGCGAGAGTCGGCTGGCCGGGGATGTGTGTGTATGCATGTCGTATTATATGTATAATAATATTATATTAATTCTCGACGCCACTGTAATACGGTACGTTTTACACGCGTCTATATTATATGTGGAATAGTTATTGTACCGGCTATGTCCTGTAAATAACTTCATAGGTATTATATTATATACGTATATGGACGAGCACGTTCGTATTATAATCCTTCATATTATTATCATCCCTGTGCTGTAAAACTCGCCATTGATCCTCAAAATAATAATAATAATAATAACTTTCGACGCCACCGTCATACCGCGATGTGTATTATTATAATATTATATTATTATCGCGGTGTAACAATTAGGTCACATGACAGCTATGCAGTATACAAACATCACGTCATACTCTATAATGCTATATATTATTAACTATGATGACCAATACAATAATTTATATTATATTCACAGACGATTAACTGAAAGGCCTTTAATTTCCAATACACATCATGTAACTTGTAAGAACAAGTTATTAGTTCTCTGTACTACTATAATAAACATATTATTAAAGACATCAACACGTCTTTTATAATATATTACCGAAATCCATACAGACTGCGCACCTATTAATTATTGTAAACGTTTATTTACCAGATACTTTCAAAGTATTATTATTCGTAAGTATTTAGTAGACAATAAAACCTAAATATTAACTGAAATCGAGTCTAGGCTATTCAAACACATTTAAGATCTATCTGCCTCGGATTACTATAATATTGTTAAGTACTTGGTACAGTTATTATATTTATCCAAAAACTCTCCCTGCATATTATCTTATATTTAACTGGTTATCCGAACACGTTACAGGCACATCTTAAAAGCGTCTATAATATGTGGAATACTTTTCAGTACACAGCATAAATGATTCATGTTTGCAGTGTTATACAACAGTATCCTTGTACATATTTGGTCTTCATAATATAATAATTATAATAATATTATAATCATCGACGCAACTACGACCGTAAAGTTGGGCATTCTACTTCATTCAAAGATTGATCATAAATTATGCCCTGAGTTGCCAATAGTTTGCAGGAATTTGCAAGTCTATTTTTAAAATTAGGAAATGCAAATTATGGCAGATATCGATGGTTTTTGCATAGCAGGACAAACTTCACGCACAGCCCATTAACGCGGTTGCTCAGAAATACCATACCGGTCTCTAAATTATTACCGTGGTAAGCAAGAGTGTGCATGCTCATTCCCGGAATTTGGAACATTGAAGGTCTGGGTTTAAGACTTAGAAAGCCCGTCCAGACCGAAGATTATTTGACTAGCGAATTCTTACAATGTTTTGAATTTTTGATACGGGTTTGGACTTTTTGGGTAAATAATTTAAGGGTTGTTTTAAATATTTAATATCTGTCATAATTTGCACTTATATAAAATAAAAAATATTAAATATAAACGACGTGCAAATTCCTGGAAAATATGATTGGGTGCAATTTATGTTGGAAAGGCAAACTTTATTCACGTGGTGCTACCACATTTAAATCGCATATAATGTTAAAAACCCCGTACAATAAATAACCATTTGTAGGTTGATCCACTAAAAAATTCGAACCCGAAATAGGTTTATAGGTTTAGCTGGCTACTTGCGAGAGAAATGATATTACAAGATGAGCTGTAATATTATGTTAAGAGGCATGTCGCTCCTGGAATCAGAATAGGTTTAGTGATGTATTGAATATTGTTCCTTTTGTAGTAAAATATGTTTTATCAAAATGTATCGATGCAGACAATAATTCAATTTCATTCTCTGACAAAAAAAATATTTCTATTTTATTAAAATACTAGTATAGCAGTTATTATAACTTACATTATTACGCTATTATACGATATGAATACATTATTTTGTATAAATATTAAATGTACTCATATCAAATGGTATATTCAATATTGTAATATTCTATAATCTATAGTATTTTGATTCATTATGATTAGAAATGGATTAAATTGTCCTGAAAAATAATATATAAATGCCTTTAAAAAATACGGTTTAATGCACTTATAATATTACAAAACTTAAAAATAATTCCCTTAAAATTGGTTTTTAATATAATGATGAATAAAAATGATAAGAATGAAAATATAATATAATGAATAAATAATAATACATAAATTAAATCGATTTTTTAGATTGTTGCAAGTCGTAAATAAAACGACTTACCTATATAATATATAATATATATTTATCATTTATGTACTGGTATATCTGCATGCACTTGTAGACAATTTTGTTTTTCAGACTATTGAGCAGCCACCACCAATTTTTTCTGGGGCATAAATAAAAAATTAATGTGTAATAAAAATAATAAGACAAATCAACATATTATGTAAATACTTTATTTTTTAGTATTTTTAGTGACAGTATAGGTTATACTGTTATCCTATAATTTCATCTATTCTTATAAAATATACTCAAAATATAAAAATTCTTTAAAAATTATAAAAAAATATTTTGAAATTATAAAAGTTAAAAAAAATGCAAATTAAAAGTTTGAATTGTAAGTTCTTGAAACAACGTCTTAGGGCGTTCGTCTAAAAATGCAATTTGCATTTAAATCTGCGCTCCAGTCGGGGGCCATAATAATGTATAGATTACCACAGCTATTGTAACCTATATATTATTATTATGAAGTCAATTTTTTCCGACGAAACCGTGAGACTAAGTATTTCAGAACCCTTTTCTGGAACGAGACCCCCCCCCCAACAGCCCACAGACTACCCGACTTATCGGAAATATTATAAGCCACCGCGTAAAAGCGTATATTATTATCGTGGTCGTCGGCGCGGACGGAAAACGGTTTTCCGAAACAAATGACCTGTGCGCGTGTACACACATAAACAGTACGATATGCGTACACACCGCTTGTGTAATACGACTGCGGACCGGAATTCCGGTCAGAGGGTTGAGAGCGTATTATGCACACGTACGAGCGCGGCGTTTGACAAATGCGGTACGCGCGCATTCCAAAATCGCGGCCCCGAAATAGTCTCCATCGCGTATTACACGCCACCGCTGCGGTGAAATATCGTCGCCGTAGTCGTCGTATAAAATCGGAATTATTATTATAACTCAGGCTGGTGGTCGGATTTCGAAGGAACATATTTTGTAGGCGAGTGTTACGAAAATCTAAGTACAACGATTCAGATAGGTACATAATAATATCATTATGCGTCGATTCTATTATTATTATTATTCTTTAAGAAATTTTAGACATCACCATCGCTGCAGCGTTTTCCCCCATATCTGTCGGTTTGGTCTTCCTCCAAGTAGAGGTTTTTCGGCTGTCGCGATTTTCCTTCAATCGCTGCTCTCACAACCTCGCAGTTTCGTCTTTTCGTATAGCGTGGTGCGCATACCACCGGAGTTTTTGTTGTGTGATTCACTGTCAATTGCTAGGCCACTTATCATAGGTACCTTATTTTCGAAGGATAATACATTTTTTTTTCTAGTCGCGGACCGTACTTAACATTCATAAATTGGTGTAGGTAATAGAGTCTACACTATGGCCAAGTATACGTATAACCTGGTCCTGCAGGTTGATTTCTTTATAGAAAACAAATTCGATTTTTTATTTCTAATTAGGTTTTGCCCCCGGCTCCACCACCCTTCACGAATTCCCGAATACGTAATTTTTCAATTTTTGAGTACCAACCGTACCAACTGTACAATCGAACGAAAACCAAAATTAATAAAACGAGCTTTTATGTGGAAAATCATATCTCGTGAAAATAGTACACATATTATTATAATACGACTACAAGCGATTATTACGTCTTTGCGAACGAAGGGCTGCTATAAAAATACCCCGCCGGCCATGTTAACGACGCGGGTTTAGTGTTTCTTCTAAATGGTTTTCCTGCTGTGGAAATATTATTTTAAAAATATCATTATACCGAACCCGGTCGTCGGTATACGCGTGGTTAAACGTATTATAATTTATAACGGAAACGGTAAAAAGAACAAACGACGTTATTTTTTTTCGCGCGCTCGACCCTCGAACTATGGCGTAAAGCGTTCACGCTATAACAATAATATAATATAAATATATATGATATAATAGTGTTGTGTTCCGTTTAAGTCGAAGCGAACGGAGGCCGGAAGACGAAAAATAACATTATTCAACCTCCGCAGCCGTTTAAATTTGCGTCCCGATCGCAGTCGTCGGCTCCCGCAAACTTTCAACGCGTAACAGCTTGCGAACCCCGTTCGTTAAAAAATATTATTTTAGACGAGAAATGTTGGCAAACGGGATTTGGTAGAATAATAAACCGGGGGGAAAAAAATATTTTTAAAAAAACATAGGTATTTTGATGGATTGCTGCGGAAAGAACGTCTGAGGTGCCGGTCGAATGAATATTATAAATTTATAAGTTATAATATATTATTATCATAGTTAGTGTCACTAATGGGTGGCTTCTTCCCTCAAAATATTCATATGTAATTAATACTCTTTGTCACATTTATTTATTATTCTATAGTTGAGCATAGATTATTAGATTGTAAATTTCTTACAAAAAAAAATAAAAAAATATTATCATTTTACCGGCCTTTATCCAACGAATTTTCTATACGGTCAAATATGATATTATATAAACGCCAAAATAATAACAAAATATGTTTGTATAAGTAAATAATATATTTATTAACTTTAAGTCAACATGTCTGCACGTTGATTGTTTTCTCGTTCTCCTACTCACGCACAATAAAATATATTAGAAAAAACGCTAAATGAATATTGTCTTACGAGTAACATATAGTAAACAATATACCAATCGTGAAAAATTTAAATAATAATATTTTCAAGGTTCGACACATTATAATCGTTTTGTCCATTTAAATTTAGAAAAAAACTGTTTTTATTTTTAAAGTCATATATAAATTAAAATAAATAGGTGGGTAGATGAAAACGAAACATATTTGGCGAACTGATAAAATATTTTTCTCCATAATTGCAATCAGACGCCTCATTTTACCCTCAGATTATGCCTAGGTACTTAAAAAATCAAATAAATAGATACAAAAAGATTTTGTCTAAGTCGTGTGTGTGTGTGTGTGTGTGTCGGAGAAAGTATGGTGTATAGTGTTTTCTGACATCATCAGTACATATTATGTAATCAAATGTTGAGTATTAAAGTTATCACTTTTTATGTAGCGTTCATTATATGATATAAAATATTTTTTTTTTATGGTAATACCATTGTGCGGAAAATGTTTGAGTTTGAACTTTGTGATGTGATCTTATTAACATCATGTAAGTTTAACGTCAAGTTGTATTATACGCTTTTTATCAAGAAGAAAAATAAGGGACTTTTATCATAAACTTGAAATAGACCATATAATAGTCGACCGACAACCAACTAAATTTTGTATAGTCATAAACATTGCGCAAAATAAACATAAATATTGACGTCGATTAAACTATATTGAAAATTAATGAAAATTATGTGAACGTAATTTTAATTATTATTTTCAAATATGAAATATCAATAACCGTCTGTGCAATTAAAATTAAAATTACATAGTTGTTACCTATTAGTAATCACTTATAAACTATATTATAATATTGATATTTTGTTTCACGCCCAAAAGGCAACAAACTGTATTGTATTTGTGTTTTTCATTATATGTTATTACTAACCCACGTTACAATAAAATGAACGTAAATAAGTGAAATTTATAAAAAAAAAAAATTGTCGAATAAACTGAAATGTTCTTATTATTTTGTAGTTTAGGAAAATAAAAGTTAATACATTTTTTCAATTTGTAAACGGCATACATAGTACTTAAAATTGTAATATGAAGTTCCTCATAATTTGTCCTTCCTATACACCTACGCAAATTGTAAACCAAAAATCACGTGTTAATTTACTGGGTAATTATTTTAATTGAATTTTTGTGATTTAAATATCATTTACTAAAATATCCAAAAATAAAAACCAATTCAAATGATGATGAAATAAGTTATAACCACCATACTTTTTCATACGATAGGTGTAATATAGAAATTCTTCCAGCTCATTATAATATATTATTATGGTTTTATAATGTGTTTATTTATTATGGTTATACTATGGTTCTTTCTCCATTCATGTTTATATTTATCTTATTTAAAATAACACATAATATATAATATGTAATAAAATATGATATATGTGTACATTAGAATTTATAAATTATAATTAATCATAAAAGTTCATGGTAAATCAGAAATTATAAATTCGTATATAAACACACATTTAAGTTTTATGAAGCCAAACGCTTAATTTATGCATATTTCTTTAACTAATTTTAAATTACAAGTAACTACAAGAAAGGGTTAATCATCTTAAATATTTTAGAAAACTTTTAAATCCCCCAAGTACTACCCTAACTATCCACACTTCTAAAGTATTTTTATCAAAGTTTTCCGCAACTTGTCTTCTTCATTTTATCAAAAGTTGAGTGTTATAAACTTTATAAACATATAATACACCTTATTAAATCACGTTGAAAACAGAATTAACTTAATTTTAGCTCATGTCATTCCCAAACGTCAGTTTATAATTAGTCGAATGATCTTCTGATCATAACTACTATAACTGCGGTACTAATTGATGTGTCATATTATATTCATTAATAAATATGAGTCACTTCTATACAATTTAAAAGAATTATAATCATCATTCATAATATTCTGTATTTATTTTTGACCTAAATGATTTATTTTCTATAGAGTTTTAAGAATAAACGATTAAACTTAAATTAATTTTTGTTCACAGCTCTGCTTAACTGGTATAATTATTTATATGAGGTAGTCGAATAACACTAATATGTTAATATTTAATAAAATATTTATCATTAAGGACACGAAATAATAATTAAATCTTTTTAATTGATCATAATATTATGATCTATTTAATCCAATACATAATCTAATTTGGCTATTTATTTCGTTGGTTTTAGTTGTACAGAGAAATAGGAAATTTAAGAGAAACGTGCACAATGAACAATAAATGTGTAACAATAAGTAATCTTGTTAAAATGTTGGTTGTCAATAAATATTATTATTATTATTATTAAAGTTTATAAGACAATATGAATGGCTGTAATATTATATTACTATAGGTAGTAGATACCTAGATTCATTTTTGAAAAAACGACGAACGTCATCAGAACTTAATACATATTACAACTTATAAGCATCTTCTTTGACGATATTATAAGAACCCTTTTGTGACTTGGCACGGCACGTTGACTGAGAGTAAGTAACGGCCACTGTCACTAGTTCCCGGATAGGTGACTGCTAGCGTGCAAAAACCTAGCCACACATACACGCGTGTTCACAACCGTACCAACTGTTCCAACCTTACGAACCCTACCAACCTCACAGACTAATGACCTCAGTCTTCGAAGCCTTAATCCAATAAAAAATCATTATTTGCAGCCAACGATAATAATTGAACGATTCATTAACGATTCAACAAAATTTAAACGGAAATTAATTATAATATTATGTAATTTCAAGCAAAATGAAATTCAGGTCAAATTTAAAACAAAGACAAAAAAAAAACCATTCATAAAATGCTTCAAAGAACACCTTTCTCGGTCACCTCCAAGCAGTGCGTACCTACTGCTCGTTTAAAATTGATGGAACTGCGAACCGAATAATTTTTAGTATAACTACTATATTACATTACATAATATAACCAAGTAAACTATACATATTATAATCAAACTGAAAACAGTACGGCTTACAAGCGTATTTATGTGACGTGTAAGACGCAAAGTCGTAAAACGTTGCTTTTGAAGGCTGCGCACGGGGAGAACGGGACTATACGGAGCGCAGGGCGAGTCCAAAAAAGGGAGAAATCGGTTTAAAATGCTGCAAAGGGCCTGTTCTCTGATCAACGGTGCCGCCGAGCCGGGGCAAACTTAAGACTCGTTAATGAAGACAAACAGACGTGTAAATAGCGATACGGCGGTGCGCTTTGTATGTATAGCGAACGCTAAGCTCCAATAAACTTTTGTGAGCTATAAAACTAGACGGGACCCCGCGCACAGGGGAGGTTACGGCGCTGAAACTGCGTTTGCAATGCACGTTAACGCGCGGTGTACATCGGTTATTAAACACCCCGAAGACATTTCGTAGCCGTGGGTGGCGTGGGTGGTATATATAGCAACCCGCGAAGGGGCCATAATAATATTATGTACCGGCCGAATCCACGCGATGTGTGCAGAATGTCACGGGTAAACCCGAAAGCGACATTTTATGAAGTATTTACCTTACTATAATATAGTGGGTATTATTATGTACTTTCTTTTTTTTTTTTTTTTGTGGATATATTATGGTTGCTATTATAACAACCTGTAGATTAATGCTTGTGCGTAGGTATAACAATATTACAATGGATGGAATGATCGAAGTGACAAATTACCACAAAGGTTTTGAACTATGGGTTTCTGCAGTGGTGGATTAGTTAGAAAACATCTATTAGACTATTAGTCTAGGGCTACAGACAATTTTATGGGGACACGGACACCCAAAGGTAAAATGTTGTCGGCATAGATATTGTGATAGTTTTATAATTGTATGGGGAGCGACAATTAGTATACATGCCTCCTGCATTATGATAGTATAAATAAATCCTGTAATATTGAAATCCACCACTGACTGTTAGGTACCTACCGAAAAATTTAATATTTTAATATTTAAAAAAAAATTTGTATTTAGAACAGGACAAACATTATATGACATTAAAGTTTAAATTGACGGATTTTGATACACTAATACAAGTTTTCAATATTTTAATAGGAAGTGATTTTTTATTTTTTCAACAAAAATATAAATATATCAAAAAAACGAAGTGGAGACTGTGTGACATCCTATAGGATATTTCATATTATTTTCATAATGCTAGGTTGAATTCATTTTTGCAAAAAATATTGCATTTGGACGAAGTGCATATTTTGTAGTCGTCATCCCTACCTTTCATAACACATACATAAACAGTAGGTACAGTTACAGGGCCTAACCAGCCCTGCATGTGTGCTTTATGAAAGGCGGTGAGGACGATGACAAATATAGGAAAGAATTCACTTCATCCAGGCGGCCTTCGACGACGGCACTGCTACCCATCACTTTCCGTTTTGATTTTAGGCGTGGGCTGTTATTGAAACACTTTCTGGTGCCAGACAATACGCCGGTACCGGCTTTGTTCGTTAATATTATGTTTTGGCTGTTTTAAAAATCCATTTCAAATAATCAGAGTATTATGTTGTAGACTAAACACGGTATATATTACGGGTAATAATAACTTAAAAAACTTTTCTGAGGATAATATTAAATCTGCTAAAAAATAAATAAAATACATGTGGTATAGGTCATTACTCTTTATTAATATGTGAGTGTAACAATATTCTCGGAAATTAAATTACCACCAAAACTGAATTCATGCAGAACTCGAAATTCAAAAACCACACTATTTTACATCTCTCATTTAAGAGACTGGGTAAATAGTTAACATTTTTATTAATGTTATTTGAATATTGTTAATTATTTATTTAGATACAATAAACAAAATAATTTAATTTTAAATTTTAATGCGATTTAGGATATATCAAAAGTCAGTTCAGTCCAACTATAGTAAACTTGTAAACGAGTCATAATACGTTTTGAAAATTAAAACACGTTGTAAAAAAGTCCTTCTGTTTTTACAGTTTTGTCAGAAGATACCGTCTTTTATGAGTTCTTTTCGAGTGGATTGAGAAAATATAATGTGCTTGAGCTCGTGAAATTTACAAACTATACTCTCACGTATCGCATACACTTCATACTTCATTCATATTACTTATATTGTCACATGCCGACCTGCAGCATTCTCCAAATTCGAAAATGACGTAATAGACGCTTCGTAGAAAATTTCAAGGGAAACCGGAACCAGGGGATAGGAAAGGAGAGATTTATTCCTATATACAGAATATAAAATAACATTATTATGTACCTGCGGGTCCGGCAACGATTGAGGTGGTGCAGGGTCGAGAACGCGTGTTGCACACGTGAGTCGCCGTAATAATAATTGGTCGAGCGCGGCTGAGGGGGTGGCTGGCGTAGGGGTGGCTGGCAATAGGGGTGGCTGGCGAGATAGCAGCAGACCGACGACTGTACGACGACGGCCGGGTGGCATTACAAAGTGGTGTCCGGGGAACCAGATTGGATATATGGGGCACCACCGGTGATGGCGGATGAGAGATTCTGCGGTCTTCGACTATACACTGCGCTGCCTCCGTATCCGCGGGCCTTAAATTAATGAACGGCATCAACCCGTACCGGCACAGTTATTTATACGCGTCGGGAGACTTTCCCTGCAGAGTTCAACGCCTCGTCGTCCCGCGCAAGCCGAGCTCCTCCGATTTATGGCCGGCACCCGTTGAAAGCGATAAATCTATTTGCCGCCGACCTTATTTACACCACGATACGTATAACATATAATATATAGGTGCGTGTGGCCCGAGACGGACTTTCGTGGACGACGACGACGACGATCGGTTCTCTGACACGGTTCATATTATGATATAGCTATTAGGGCGACCGCAGCCGATGACCATGTCCACGACGATGTTTGGTTTTCAACTTGTACGCATTGTACAGCGAATATATTTTTAAGAAAATGTATTATTTTTGTTCGCGTGATTTCTGGATCGTAAATGCTACGTTTAAGTTCAAGCGTTGATGTGAACCAATTATAACAAATCGTAACCACATAACCTTCAGCACTCCGTCTATATTATATAGGTAACTGCCGTGCAAGAAAAATCCTATTGAATTTTTAGAAAGTACCTACAGCCCACCAGATAATTATTCATCTGAAATAGATACTAGGTTTTATCTGATAAGTGATTATATTATGTTTCTGATTAATGATTAAAATCTGACAATATTTTGTCATTTGTATATTCAATTACGGATTGATTGTAGATATTTTTTGGCCACAGAAATATAAATCAGAACGGCTTTTTTACTTTTATAATAAAAAAAAATAATCTTCAATAACTACCAATAATTATTTTATCACCCGTTTCGGCTTAAACAATAAGTAACAAAATATGCAGTACAAAGTTTGGAGTCATAAATTAATTTAATACTTATAACTTCGTAGTTGTATATAATCCAGCAATGCAATGCATAACGTCAAACAAATTAATTTATTTGATTATTTCAATGAGGTCATCTCTTTGTGAAGTAATTTAATTACACTTTTTATTGTTCTAAAACTTCATCAGAATCTATATCATTTAATATTTTTTATTGGACAACATAACCGAAATAATAAAAACTACTCTGATTTCATTCATTGAATTTCTCCAGCGAGTGTATTAATAACTTTTTAAAATTAAAATTATCGTATCTGGGACACCTAGTTTCAAAATAATATTTAATCAAGTGCCATATAGACCAGCACACCTGGAAAGTTCCCAATTTCACGATATCATATTAAAACCCACCCCTGTACGTATTAATATTTATATACCTGTCTTGTGTTTATATATTATAACATATAGTATAATATGTAGTTATGCAATATTCGAGATGTTAATTGTTATACTACAGCAGTTTTAGTACTTTTTTCAATTTTATCTGAATCATCGTATAAACATTTAAATTTATTATTTGACTTTTAACCCCCTCCCCCACTGTTTTATACTTCAGCCAGCTCCCTTGTTTTATATTGTATTATAATATATTTTAATTCTGGTGCAGAGATTTGGCGGGGCGATAACGATATTATATTATATATTATATTAAAACGTTTAAAACTAAACGATATACATAATATATATATATATAAACATAAGTATGTATAGCGACGTTCACGAACTGTTCTCATTGCTATTCCGACAAGAACGCAGGCGGAGGTAGTTTAAAAAGAAACACTTTGGTTATCAGAAGTGAATTTGCAGATTAAAAGGGCCGCCACCGTGGAAAGAACAAGATAACTCCGGGTTCCGGTAACAAAGCGGCGGGTAAAAAAAGTAGTCGGCGGCGATGAGGGAAAAAGAGCGGAGAGATGAAGGTGGGTGAAAAAAAATAAAAAGGCAAGCAACAAAGGTAATTCGACTCCCGAACCGGGGGTTAAATAATGATGGGAAGCTTTTTTTCCCATCTCTCCGGCCAAGATTTCTCTGTCGGATCTCCGTCCTGGTGACGGCGCGGCGGCGGCAGTGGAGGAAGTGAGAGGTCATTAGCATTCGGAGGTCGAATAAACAGGGGCAAAAAAAACGGCGACGACGACGACGACGAAGGCGTACGGATAATCTTGTAGTTTTTTTTCGGTGAGAAAACAATTTCGAATCCCTAAACCGATTTATTGATAAGAATGGTTTTTAATTTAAACGACACTGGTTAACAATGGGGATCCCCAAATCTAATTATTGAATCGCCGTACGACAAATGAGATACAGCGAAAATGCTTGAGATCCACCGGAAATTGTTCGTATTTCAATTATTATGCCGGCGGCAGTAGATTTTAACATTGATTAATTCTCATTGTTCCGGCTGAGTTTAATATAATATGGTCTTACGTGAATTTTTTATTCTTTAAACTCATCAATATTATGCTATAATTAACGTTACACTTTCGATTCAAGGGCGCCCACAGACATTTTTTGAGTGGGGGAAAGATATTTTTGAATTCGTACAGAATTTTCTGGCTAGTAAGAGTTTATGGATTTTTTTAAATATGTTCACAATTTTTTTGGTATGAGGTATGACAAAATTTCTTGCATTGGTAACTTGCAGTTGATAATTATTGTTTTTTTTATAGGTACCTACTTCGCCCTAAATTTTCAAACGATGTTATACAATATTGTTTTTACGTGCGCTAAGTTTATTTTTTATTTAATTTTCAATTAGTGAACTGATTTATTTTCGAACTTTTAATAGTGATGACTGATGATCATTGACGCCAATATGGGAGGCTTTAGGAGCTAACCCCCAAAAAATTTCAATAACACCCTCCAAACATTTCCTACATTTTTTTAAGCTTCTTAAATATTACTATAGTAGAGCTTCAGCATTTAGAAATCTCAAACGCTATTGGCGCCTATGGTGATGAGTAATATTCTGAAAATAAATAAAAAAAAAAGTTAACTAATTTAAATAGAGCAAAATATTATTACTCTAAAAGTACTTATTTATAATAGTCTTCGTGTTGATACATAGTTGTATTATTTTTTTATTTTAACTAAAAGTTCCGATAAATGTTTCGTATCCAAGCCTGTAAAAAGCTAAAAATCAAATTTTGGTACCGAACAATATATTATTAAAATTGAATTCTCAATTTTTAAATAACATTTTCATAGAATTTTGACTAAAATATTTGTTTGTAGGTATATCTTTTAATAAATAGTTAAGAAATAGGTACTAGCATGTATGGTTTTTATAGATTGTATTTATAAAATACAATGATATTCATAAAGGTATAAAGTGTTGACATAATATTATATGGTTATGGTGTAAAGAATCGTAAATGGATACAGGTCTACAACTTTGAAGGTGGAACGATTTAAAAAAAAAAACAATTTTTAACAATTTTACTAAATAATACCTATAGGTTAAAAACCTACTTTTTAATAGTACATAGAATTTTGAATAGTGACCGAACAAACCGTATTTACATGTTTTCTATGATATTGTGTGAAAGTGAATTAATATATTTGTTTCGAATAAACTCGCATATTATACTCAGTGAATCGTCAAACGGGAATACATGATTTTAGACTTAAAGCGGTGAGATAAAATAGATGTTCGGTCCCCCAGGCTAAATGTAAATCATTGTATTCTAAAAACGATTCTGAGTGAAGTTGTGTTTACCCAAGTCGTTGTTGAAAAACAGGCGCTTGCTTACGTTTATTTACAGTTTTTTTTCTCTTTTGCTGTTGTCACGATTTTCTCGACAACTATTGAGAAATTGGAAAATGACCTTTTTAAAGTTTGAAGTTCAATATGAAGCGTTAAATTTTCAATTTACAAAGGTACGGCATGAAACTTTTTGATTTTTTCACTACCCCAAAAGTTTGACCGAAAAACAATATAAAAAATATAAAAACACACATCATTATAATTTGTAATACTGCGCCGCTCTTCGTATTCGCAATCTAAAATTTGAAATATTCCGTTATTTTTCTTGTAAAATAATTTTAATTAAAACAAAATAAAAAACAAAAGTGGGTAAGTGGATGTCGCTCTGCTGTACAGTAGGTTACAATTGGGTCAATGTATAAAGGATTGTATTAAACTTAAATTCAATGATATGATATCATTGTATAAAAAAAACCGAGCGGAGACGGTTTGTCAGTCTGGATATTGTCATTATTTATTATATCCTGTAAGTTGAATTTATATTATAATAGGTATTATTTTTTTTTTTATTCATTTCTTCTGTGATAAACAAAGCATTAGAAATTAAAATCCTATTTTTAGGGGTTTTTCGTAATTTGTCGGTGGTTTTTCCTGTGCAATTAAATAAATATTGAGAAAGTCGAAAAATGACCTGTCTAGAGTACCATCTTGATCCAATTTGCTAAAAGATAAGGTACTATATTATGAAATCGAAGCACTCCTTCTGGTAGAAATGTTGGTATACAGGATATTCCAAAAAAATAAAAATAAACACCATTGTAAAACATATACCTTCCTCACTCCACTCAGAATCTAAAATATTAATTTATATAAGACTTCTTCGAGTTCTATATACGTTTTTTCATGTTCAATAAATAACTTGCTACTAAAAAAGTATGTTCTCAAAATAATTCCCTCTGCGTCTAATTATAGAAAAATAACACAACAGATTTAAGGACCATACAATACTATAAGACGACGAATACCGTTTATACTTAAACCTATTATGAAATCATTTTAAAAGTTTGTAAACCATAACGTTTCCACTGAATAAAACTGGTTTAGTTTTTAATAAAAAGAAAATAACTTAGTTTTATATTATATTGTACCTAATCGTTATTTAACTTGGGTGGAATAAAACATTATTTAAACCGAAATTGGGTAGGAAAATAATGAATCTGATGTCTGCAGTTTTTTTGTAGTCTATTACAAACCTGATTGATATCGAAAAGCGCTTATTTAGGTACTGCAACATTTTTAATTAATACTCAACAGCAGTCGTAACGAATTTTGATTATTGTGAGTGTGTGTAAAATTGTATTATTAGGGCTGATAATATAATATAAAAATATTATACCTCTAAAAAATCACAAAATGTTAGAGCACTTATGCACTCACATACACTGAAATAATATGCTAAAAAAATAATCACTCAATAATTTTTTCCCGGTTGTTTAATCAAGAAATAATTAAAAAAATAAATAAAACAAATACCATCTGATATTTGAATGAAATTAAAATAATCAAATGAGACACAGAAAATACGTCATGACTCAGAAGTACCCTGTTGCTGTGGAGGCTCTCAAAATGTAACCAAATTGTATAAGAACTTACATTATAATTTTGTTGTATCAATAAACGTTATTTTAAAGAAAATGTGTAAACAAATATTTAAAAAAAAAACAACCACAACAACAATAGTGTGTTATATTATATTTATATGCAAACGCTATTATAGAATATAGTCCTCTGCAACAATTATTTTAATATATTGTGTCGCGTTCCTACATACAATATAGAACTGCGCGCAGACCGAATAACCGGGGTCCATTTCTGCGGCCCCCCCGATTTGGAATTTTCAAATTCTAATTGCACCAACCGTTTGTGCATCTCGAGGAGCAAGTCGAATATATTATATCATACAATAATAATATCATCGAGTGTGTGCACCTAAACGGCCGGTGTGCATTTTAATAATAATATAATATATTATTAGCGATCGCGTGTGAACCAGAGTGTATATAACATGTTGTATAGGCGTATCGTTTGTGTTCGTAGTTAATGCCGTCGCCCCGTGTGCGTGTGCTGAGCGCAGTGTATTTATTCGGTCAGTAAACACTCTGCAATTACGCGTACAAAGGTTTGTTGCGAACACATACGCGGAAATGTCAGATGTCGTGTGATGCCGTATCAAAGTTCGTTGTTCGCTAGTGTTGAATAATAATAATATATTATTATACGCGGCCTACCGACGACGGTATAATAGTTAATTATTATTATTGCTATTATCATTTGTGCGAGACAAAACGATTTAAACAAAATAGTATCGAGACGACCAGTGCCGCTAGAAAGTGGAGAAGTGGTCAAATAGGGTTCATGTGGGACACTTGACCGTTCGGAAATTACCCTGGAGAGGGCAGACGTATAATATTTACACCCCCATCCACCCTCAACTCTTCAATAAAATTCAATCTTTCACAACTTAAAATCTGCCGGTAGTATACGCAGGTACCTACTACTGGAATGTGATGTGCAGCAAACGATATTATTACCGTGGCGGTTTTAGTTTATTGTACGCTTGTAAGATATATTATATTAAATGCATTTATAGTTTATACCCGACCTATCGATAGTAATAATTACTAATTACTTTATATAGGCCCGAGACAATTCGATTTTGTCAATCAACAATACTGGAGACAACGACCAGTGACTTAAGGAAAATAAGAAGAAGTATCATAATCGAGGATCTCTATAATATTTTTTGCCCTCCCCCAGCCATGAGAAAAGTTGTTCCTGCATCACCGACTACGACGACGATTATGATTGGGTGATGCATATTATACGCTCGTGATCGGCCTGAAAAGGTACGACGACAACCATCACAATAGTTACGAAATGACAAGGGAGTCGTGACGGAGCAGACTTACGATAACATTTCAGAAAAAGTTTCGCAATATATATGAATATAAAATCTTAGAATTTCTTCGCCCGCGCGTCCGTCGGAACCACTCGGTCATATATTGTTGGTATATTTATATGTACGTATCACGTGCTTTAGATAAGTTCGCGGTGTCCACGAGACGACTACGACGACGACAAAACGTCGTGCGTTTTTGTTTTCGCTCGGCGAATTTATGGATATTCCGCCTTCGCCCGAATGCGTTTCCGTCCGCACGGTCGCGCGCGTTATTATATTATATTATCCCTTCTGTGCTCGACGACAGTCGTGGCAGCTGTTGGCAACAAGTTCGGAATATTTCCCTACGCGAGCGCCGAACAGAGCTATATATATATACAGCTATTGCGATGACTATACGCTACACTATATATTATGATATTATATATAATACACAACTCTGTACACGCTGCTATAATATACCGACGAGAGCATACGGCGGCGGCGGCGGCGATCTCTTTCACCCGCCACTACTCACCCCACACCATAACCGCCCGATCGAGGCACATCGATTTTCCGCTCCGGAACCCCTCCGGCCGAAAGAACTCCGTTTAATTGTGTATGGAATTATTCTGGGCCGGGACGATAACAAAAAAAAAAATAATAATAATAAAGAAAAAAAAACTACATGCCTTGATTATCTTCGGTCACAATAACACAGCCCTGATGAGGGCGCTTAATGAAAAATTCAATAATATCGCCCCCGCCGCGGACGACCCCGCTGGATGACGACGACGACGACAGCAGTGGCGGCTGTATGGAGGCGGAGGGTGGTCGCGTGGCCGGCGGAGGGTGGATTTGGAATTAATCAGTGCCCGAAGAATTCGGTTCGACATTGTTAGTCGGCGGGCCTTTTATGTATAATACGTACAGAATAATAATAATAATAATAAAAAAAAAGAAAACGAAAAAAACATTCGAAAGCCGTTCTCTAGTCTCGGAGAAGTAAATAAATTAAAAACATAAACTTTTACCGACTCGAATAGTACAATAGTAATGGATGATGATGACGATGATGATAGTAATAATAATAATAATATGTACGCCGCAGCAGCACGGCGATGTGTTTCGTCCGGTATAACGTCGCTTTGGCCGGTATTTCGGGTGCTTGCGTATACACACGGTCGACCGAACAAAGGCGGATCAGCTGCTGCTGCCCGGCGGCCGCAAGGGTTGCGGAAAAGGTTAGACCGCCTGTGCATGTATAGGGGGTGGGGGAAACGGATAGCTGGCCAACTCCAGACTGCAGAAAAAGGGTTACGTCGTCGTTCTCGCATCGGTACTTTGGACTACAGCGGTCCTACAACACGCGTACGTGGTACACACGACGCCAAGTCCCGAAATCAATAAACGGCCCCCGCCGCCACAGCCACCGACAACGCCAACGCCGCCGACTCTTTGCGGGGTCGAGCCCTGAGAGTGGGTGGTTTTGGGGAGGGGGGCAGGTGGAGGTGCAGGGGCTGAAAACTTTGCGTAATATGTTTCTTCGGACAGCGTTCGAGCTAATTTATTCACCGTTTTATATATCTATATTATGTACGCGTGTGTGTGTGTGTGTGTGTGTGTGTGTGTTCCCTCTGTCCGCAGACCTGGAAAATCTAGACGGACGTCGAATACGACGATACCATTACCGCCGAGACTATATATTATAATAAAAGTTGAGTTTTCGGGACGAAATCGTCGAAATAATATAGGCTTATTATAAACTTCAAATTCAAATTAGACGAAGAGTTTTTAAAATTCCAAAGTGGACTCTCTGTCGCCATAGCAGTATATGCATTTTGGCATTAATACCAATTTTATGAAACCAAAATAATGTAATTCCTCTAGAAATGTGTTTTGTGCCAATAATAATATATTTCAAAATTAAATATAGTACTTTATATATAATAGTTATTTTTGTATTCTTCATTATTACAGTCAAATCACAGTAATTACCTACTTATATAATGTTGGACACACATTTTCGTAGTAGGATGTCCTTATAGTATACGCGTAACAGAAGATCGTTGTGAACAATTTAAATGCATTAATCATCATCGCATAATTATACATTTTTTTTAGAACTATTGAATTAAACTTAAAATTTAAGTTCAGCCTGAAAATCATTGACACACATCATAATAATATCATAATTTATATACACTATAATATATTATATAATATTAAGCTTACGCGTGATATCTCCGTCTCGAACTGCACACCCCGCAACCACCGTTTCGTTATGACCTCTCACCCACTCTTTCTCTCTCACTCCTCTCTCTCTCTATCTTTATGTCCGGACAATATGACGTTTATTTCGTATTCTGAAATGATAAATTTTGATTTAGGTTAGTAACGATGGTATCACTGCGACCATCATTATAATATTATGTTTATAATAAGCTACACTGTTTGCGGTTTTAATCACTATTCGACGAGCGTTTATAATATATTATATACGCTTCGAAATAATTATAATTTACTGCCCAAGGTAGAACATTTACATGTCATTACTTTAATACGTTACATATATATTAAGAATTATTATTGTAGTGTTATAATGTCATAATATCTATTATAACGTAAAAGTTTCGTGACGGATGTTTTATATTTCGTTGAGAGCAATTTTACGTTTATCTCGTTTCAAAATAATTTATAAACCACTATAATAATATTATTGCATTGCAGTGTATTAGATTTTCATGCTATCGATATTATGATGTAAAACTTAATAAAAACATAGTATATTGTTATTGTTATTATTATTAATATTGTTTCATCAGCATCTGCAGTTAACCAAAATGAAACGCGTCTGCTACAATCAATCCATACTATTAAAATATATTATCGCTATAGTATAAGAAATGTCAGAGTATTTGTGTTTCTGAAATGATTTTTGCATAACATTAAAATGTATTCACTATAGATTGGATCGAATAAGTAATCTCTTCGAGGTTATGGCTATTACTATAATATTATAATATAGGTATTACTACAGATATTATTACAGTTTAAAACAATTTATTAATATTATAAGGTCAGACTTTTTTCGTTAGAAAAAATATGAATAAAAATTATTCATCGACATCGTAATATTTAACTTTTACCCGTTAAAATGCATATTCGAGATCCTCAAAACATTATACCATTGCTATAATATAGGTGTAATATTATGTTAATATTGCAAATCGGATGGAAATTCACGGCGTTTATATAGATTATAGCTATAACAATAAACACGTGTTGAACAAATCATTATTAAAAAGTTGACTAAAAATATTATGAAATACAATATAATAATTTTTAAGCGATAGGTATCGTCAGCTGTTTTGACGTTCTCCGAGCAGTACTCCGACAATTGTATGCCTTGTCACACATTACAATAACAATTAATTACGACGGTGCGCGTTAATTATTACGGTGTAGGTACGCTTACGGTGTAGGATACGTTTTACACGCATATTTCGCTCATTATATTAAGCGATCCGTCAAACTAAGTTAGTGTGGCACGGTAAGTAAGTATGGAAACACTGAACAAGCAACGGTATTCGATCGTTTGTAAAATTACATTTTAGTATTTTACCAGTGTACGCTAAAAGTTGTTGGCGTTAATGTAAAGTAATGAATGTTAAGCTATAAAATAGAATATAAACTGTGAAGATCACTGTTGAACTCGACGGAGAAACTTTCGGACGAAATTTGTTTTGTAACTATTTATTATAATATATTTAGGTATGTACCTACAGTGTTAACTGCAGCAGTTAGTTGTACCTAAATAGTAAGTTATTTTTCATCAAAGAATACCGAATAACTACATACATTCAATAATCGTTTTTGGACAATAGTAAAAGAAAATTTATTTGCTATAGTACGATATAGAATCATACATTATTTCATTTTAATGAATCGAGATTATGTACATTATATAAACTTTATAATGTTTAAGTATTATGATTTCTGAGAACCGACGTTATTCTATTTGCATTTTATCTTTTATCATATTAACAGAAAATACTAGGTACCCTTAAAAATGTAATTTCTTCGACATAAATATGGATTAAAAATTTAAGATATTAAAACTAAAATGTACCACCTACTTATATTATACTTGCATTATTAAACAAATATAATATTACCCCTAGTGCATGTGTTTAATTTATTTTTGTACTCTATATTTGCGTAGGAATTAGTCTTACAAATATAATTTCAGTAAATAAACACAACTTACCATAATTTATAAATTAGTTTTTGACCCAACGTGCAGAGCGAAGGAAACATATTTTACTTCGGTTATTTATATGTAGACTATGAGCATCCACTGCAGGCTACAGAATCCAACTGCTTAGATGTAAATTAGGACGAGGACAGTTCAGGCATGCCCTGTTATTTTTAAGGGGTCGTAATCCAATATAGTACCTATGACAGAATATAAAATTATCTATTATTATTCTATTTTAATTAAAATATGTCAATAATTATGGTTTTATGTTTTAATATGCAATTTTAAATTTGAACGGAGGATACTAAACTACTAAATTAAAACTAATGACATGAATATAGAACGTATATTTAGATTTTCCTTATCTTTATAAGATGCAGATACATTTTAACCCAGTTATGCTTAGAATATTCTCACAAAACTACAATAGAGCTAACAGAAGGAAAGCTTAGCTTGAAGAAAACAACAGTGTGATTATATATTTTTCATATACAGAAAAAATAATTAGACGGTCCCCCGTGCCCCCCTACCAACGGCTACTTATTTGGATCATTTGATTCAGTATAACATTTAATCGTTGCGGTTAGCTATATACCTATATATATAATATAATATACTGTCAATTTAATATTAATTATGTTTTATGTATATTTTTTTTTAAACATTCACAGCAGACGTCGACACGGGGTTATCCGTAACGCAGAAATTATGTGAAAAATTTCGCACGACATCGGCCGCTGTCTGGAATATTTCCATAACAATTAACGGAATTCCCGTATAGTTGGCCCGCGATTTGTTATTTTGACGTATCCGTGCGAATTTAATTAACTTGCGGGCGAGCTGGGCAGGTATGCGGGAGCTCGCGCGAAATTCCACACGTGCCGATTATACGCGGGCGCCCCGCGGTAATGTCGTTATCACGGCGATGGCACCTTTCCGTGACATGGGTTGTGGACGGGGGGGGGGGCAAAAGAGCAGGACGAGTGTGAGTGTACACCGCGGGATGACGGGGAGGAGAAGGTGACGTGTACCTATATAATGCAGGAAGGATGGCAGGATAATGATTATATGTGTGCGCACACAGGAGCAGGAATAAACAAATATCCTCGCCGATAGTCCTCATCCGGCGCAGGGTATACACGAGTTTATATAGATATAATATATAGTTTATATATACACACACGCGAGCGCGTGGAGAGCAGCTTAAACATCGTTCGGCTCCCCATGGGAACATAATCCATCCATCGCCGCGCGCCGGCACACAAACGCGAGAGCGGAATAATTATTAATTAACGTCCCTCACTCGATTCTCCGATTAAGACGCGCGGAGGGCTTATACTAGGTATACACACACACACACACACACACACACACACGATACATAAGACTCAAGCTGTATACGGAGCATATAAAATGTTAAATATATTATACATGTCGCACGGATTGTTGACGTTCGCCGTTCGGTCCATGTCAGTCTCTCTCGTTATTACGTTTTGCGACGACCGAACGCTCGTTACCCCGAATGTATAAACGTGCATCACTCGCGTGTTGTGCACCTAACCTGTAGAGGGACGGATTGAAGTCCGACGACTTGTAACATATTAATGTGGCAAAGCTGCAGCGCGTGAATTAGACGTTAGTATGATATGATATTATTATAATATTCAAATGAGCTCGTGTGTGTCAGTGTGTGTGTGTGTGTGTGTGTGTGAAGATAACGCAGCTGGACGGTTATCGACCGGACTATATACGGTGGCGGTGCAGGCGTGGTGAGCGTATATATACACGAGGACGACCGTGTCCAAGTCTTCGGAGGAGGACTATATAACAACTATGCATAGCTGCGACGACGACGACGGCGGCGGCGGTGGCGGAAGCGGCGGCACTGGGAACGGCGGCAGATGGTTAACAGTGGTGGCCAAAACCGGCGGTGGCCGACGTGGCTATCGATTGTGCACCGGACGCGTTTTTGACACCCACTGAACGGTCATCCCGCGAGTCTTTCGCACGTTTCCTTCGCCCTTACCCTCCCCACACAGACCAACACCGTACAGGACATGCTCGCACACGCACACACATACACACACCCCCCGGGGAGACAAGGTAGCGCAATCGCATGTTAACGACGTGGAATACAAAACAGCCTCGGCCCTCGATCGCCTCCTCACGTGCCGCAGTCGCCACCTCCGCCCTGTCCCTTTACACGTCTTTTCAACCTCAATTATATAGGGACGGTCCGGCCGCTGGCCAGCTTTCCGGAAGAGCTGCGAATAAAACTTTGTAACCCTGCTCGCCCGCCACTGTAATATACATGTATATATATATATACATATGTATAGTCATACTGCAGCCACTATGCTTATATATATTATGACTGGGTGAGAGGAAATTCGTTAAATCCACCGCCACTGTCCGTCTATCCGTCACGTCGCCGCTCGCCACTACCCCGCTCCCCCGCCGGAAGCCCTTCCGGCCGTCGATCCCCGTCCACCATGACCGCTCGTCGCGATCGTTGCGACCCGCGGGCTACCGCGTCGTCTATATCTAATTTGAATTCCAAAGTGCCGCCCGGTCGTTTGTGTGATGTGAACAGGGAACGCTTAAAGCTCGCAGGATACCACCCCGGACCGCTGCTGCAGTATATACCAATGTTATCTGATTACCGCGACGGTACAAAGGGCGGCAGCGACGGCGACAATAATATGCTTTTATATTAAAACTACCCGAAGGGAAGCTCTCGAGAACATGACACTGTATTATACATTTATATATTATATGTGATTTCGCACGTGTTTGAGCTCTGCGATCAGTGGCGTAGATTCAAGTGCTAGTCTCGCACTCTGTATAACAATATGGTACATAATATGTAGTATACCTATATAGGTAGCGACTAGTGATATGCCGAGAACTCGAGAAATTTGATTATTCACCCGGCCAGGTAAATCGGATCACACCGCGTGTCATGGAGATGTACAGGATGACGTAACAGAAACAACTGATTAACAATTATGCGTATATATATATACAATCCTACATTATTATACTTTTATGATTAAATTTTTTTTTTAGATATTATATTATACTTAGGTAATTATTATAAATTATAATATAATATAATATATTTAAAAAATATTTTAATATTGATCTGAAAAGAAGTATTATTACGCATGGCTCGTTTATTTTTAAGCTATTTCTGTTACGCCCTGTATGCATATATTGTACGATGATATATAGGGAGTGCAACCGTGTATACTGGGATTACCAACGGTGCATTATACACACACACACATACACACTATATTATAATATGTGTATGATGTGCAAGTCGACCCTCCGAAGTGGCGTTGACCTGTGTTGTAGTTCGAATCTCTGTCCGTATAATGTACATAATAATATAATGGTAACCCGGTATAGCTGAGGATTGCGGTCCGTTTCGGTTACAACATAATATTATAGTATAATGCCGAGGTAATACGATTGGGCCGACCCACTGCACAATACTTATAGGTACAGCCGGTGCAGTAGTCAACACTCGGACGGTAAAAATATCTTCTGCTTATTGGAAGACTAAAAAAGTGTAATAATAATAAAGGACTGTCTCTCGCTCGTTCAGAGTTCGTGATATTTTCTTTACATTCGTATTTATTGTTGCCTAAACGATCGTTTCGATAACGGTCGGTCGATCCCGGGACGTATTGCACGTTGTGAAAAGAAAAAAATATACAATTGAATCTCCGTAAAATACTGATCTGGGCCGTATTGTACGTAATAATATTATATAACACATTGTTGTACCTACTCAAACGAGCCTTGAAATATTCATTTTTTTTTTTTTTTTTTGTTCATCGTCAACATTGTACCTATTACTATAATGCCGCCAAAATATTTGAACGTAATTCCAATTAGTATCGAAATACAGATAAAAAAAAAATACATCACTGTATATTCAAATATTAATATAAGAAGATGTAGTTTTTATCCTCTACCTACAGCATGACTTGTAATTGCCTTCGTTTCCTGCACGGTGAGGTTGCCCGCCAAAATCATTGTGTTTTATTTTATAGAACAAAACAAAACAAATTTTATTTTATTCAACAATGTTATTTTTTGCACTCCTATAATGTTAAAATTAATTGTTGAATGTTTTAGATTCTGGCAGAGCGATAAATGGTATATTGATTTTACAATGATGATGTGTGTGTGTTTTTTTAAATTTATTATACAGTTTTTTTGTTCGTGTCTGAAGACACTTTTTGTAGAAAAAAAAAATGTTCCAATCATCAACTTAAACTTTTCTGTTACAAAAAGTAATATAGTTTGTACTTTGGTGGTTCAAAAGGGAAAATATCTCAGTCATTTTTAAAATAAAATGTATTTATTAATAAATTATTATTAATTTATATAATATTTATTCATATAAAATCGAACATTCGTTAAAATTGTAATCAAATAATGACTAATAATTGTAACCGTGGTTAATAAAATGTTAGAGTGCTTTCGCTAAGAATCGTATTTAATCAATCTATACAATGGTTTCAATTCAATGAATTAAAATTTAACACAATATCCATTACAGTGACCTACTCAATGATGATCTACACTCGATACCTACTGTTGTAACATCAGAGGGGTAACATAATAATTATGAAGTATATTATACTAATTGACAAGTGTTTTTGAATCAATTGACTTTAAAACGTTAAAGTTTGTTTTTTTATTCTCACTTATTAATTATATCAATTGAATACTATATCTCGTGCATCTACAATAATATCGTAATTATTCGTGATTTTAACCGGATAAAATATTTATCACCGCGCGAGTTATTCATATTTTACACTTCATCTGTCACTTATTATACTATTTCATGTTATAGTCGCGAACATAATATTTCATTTTATATTAGTCGTATTTAAAATCGTTTTCGATGAAAACAACAAATAGTTTTGGTAGTGTATACTGTATAGTGTATATTATAATACAATTAATATGACGTGAACGCCAGTTCAAATTGTTAGAGCCGCCGTAGTCACATATCGTTTCAGTGATTAATTTCTGCTTTTCGTTAATATTATTCGAAATTACGTTCACCCGGAACGTTGATTGAATGTTACTTGTCTGTAATAATAAAACCCCTTACCAGCATTGTGGACGGGCGTCTTTAAATCGTATTACCGTTCTGTTAAATATTATTAATAAAATAATTCGCATGTATGTGTGTTGTTAATTGCATTTGACTCGGATTAATGAAGAGAATATGCTGAAGTAGTGAGAAATTTATAATTTATGACGATATCAAACACGTTACATTCAAATTACTTTGGGCAACACGTCGGCCTCGTTATTATTACAACAATAACATCACAACAATAAAGACGGAAATTGAACTATATATATTACTACTGCACTACCACTTGTGAGGGTGGAAGTGAGGGGTATCATACGTACGGAAATAGTAACGATTGGCGATTCACATAAAGTAGTCGACCCTCGTAAAAAATGAGAAAAAACACCTGATATCAACTATACTGCCGAATGGTGATGAGAATCAAAGGGGAAACCAATTGGTAAAGCGTCGTCGGACATAAAAAAAAAAAAAATGGTTCGGTGTGAGAGACGGTGCACGGTGCTTGCGAGAGAGGAGGGGTGGTAGTAAAACAGTTTGTCTTTGGGGATATTAAACTAGGCCGGAGATCGTTTGTTTTGTTACTACTACTACCACCACCACCGCCACTACCACTACCACGCTACTACCATCACTACCACCACCACTTCTACTATACTATATACTACTATGCCGAAGCTGCGCCCGGCGTTCCGGCACGGTGGCCGTGGAAAATAGATTAGATCAAGTGGTCTGTTGGCGTAATGGACTCCAATAACTCACCGCCCGAGACGACTACCCCGGACACTTTGTCTTGGTCCAATCGAACTGCGTGTATATAATATACGGTACGCCGGAATTCGCCCCTCGGACGCAGCCAATTTCCTGAGTGCTGGTCGACCGATCGCGGCAGGACGAATGCGACCCAATGATAAAAAAATAAAACCCCGTAGTATATAATAATATATTATATTATCTATAGATCGTTTTGAACAGAACGCGGTCCTGTACATGGCAAAAAACAAAAAAAAATACAATTACCAGCGAATAGACAAAATATATCTATATCCTAATGTAGGTATATACAGCTACAAAAGACGCAATGATACGGTTCTGTCGGCTGATTATAATGCGTATGGAGAAACAATATTATTAGTATAATTAATATGACGTAGTACGTGCGTTATAATATGTACGACGGCGACTTTTGACCGGGTGGCCCGCTGAGTTATGTTAGCCTGTAGGTCAGATGCCACAAATAATGTAATCAAGAGGAGCCAAACGGCGAGGTGCTCCATTAGCGAAATTAGTTTCTTGTTGCAAACGATCTCGCGCTATCCACCCCCGACCCCCACCCCCACCACCCCGTCCCGTCATAACCCGCGATGCCGCCTCTCGTTCCCGGAGAATAAACACACGCCATTTTGCTGCGTAAAACTTAAAAGCTGCTTATTAGGTTATCGGCTTTACGGAAGTTGGCCGCCTCCGCCGCCACTACCGCCACCGACGCCAACCCGGGACCCTTTAGCCTCGGGTTTCCCGTATAACGGCAGAGCGGCGGCCGTAGTGCCAAAATTGTTCGCCTTTAATGACCGGCTCTAACCAATCTCGAAATTAATATCCTCAAAACTTTCAGTGTAATTTTAATAATTGAATGCCTTATACGCATGAATAGGCGGTAAAAAAATTCAACAAGCCATACGCGAGTTTCAAACGCAATCTGTTCATTTGGTAAACGCAGCGTGCGTATTGTAATAATATATACAGATGGCAAAAACCCACATTATTTTTTTTTCTATTAAACGTTAGATTCAAATACATAATATAGTATACCGAAATTAATATAATAGTTTAAATTTCTCGTGTTCGAAAATATCGTGTATGGTGTATGATTCATTATATTTAGAACATTAGCATAAAATATTCTTAGAAGTTATACCTAAGTATATCTCTAACTCGGTGACACAATAAAAAATTTTCATTTAAAAAAAACGTCTAGTAGAGTCCGAAATTAAATAGAAGAAACTGGGTAAATAAATAATAAATAAAAAATACTATCCTCACGTAAAATTCTAATGGTCACAAATAGGTAGTGTAGGTATGTACCTAAATATTTTCAGTAAGCAACTGGGCAAAACCTAAACAGTAATATGAAATAAATACAATTTAGTGACATCATAATATACCACCTATGTATAGGCAGTAGGCACCCTATAAAGCCATCTTCTTCATTTCCAACGATTTGTATACGGGATGGTATATACAATATACTATAATGTTATGTTTTGCACTGATTAAAATAGAAAACAAAGGCAACTGAGGCTGTATTCGAGAAGGGATGAAATTCGTTTTGGGAGGGGGGGTACAATAATCGTATGTGCACCACCTGCAGTACCCATATGTACATATACGTGCGCGATTAATCTGACAAAGGTATAAAATGTAATATTAAATTATAGCCCATAGTGAATATTGCAGTAGTGTCAGCTGGATTTATTGAACCCACGATTGGACTAGAAATCAAAGGGTCAAGAGAGAAAATAATAATAAAAATAATATTATTAAGACCTGACAACTTATTCGTTTTACACTTTTACGGAAAACTTAATTCAGAAATTTAATCTCCAAGATTATTTTTTTTTTTTTAAATAATTGAAAACAAATTTCAATGTGTAGATAACATAATATTTTCTAAAATATTATCTTCGACAATGCTGTTATTCAAAGTCTGATTTTTAAATATACTCAAAAACCTTATTTTTAAATTATAAGAATTTCATTGTTGTATTACTAATAGTCTTGTTAGAAACTTCAGTTTTTTAAATGAGAATCTATTTTTCTACTGTAAATTATTAGTAGATTATTAATTTCTGGTATTAATTGAATATAATTAAAAGAAACGTTGCGGTATCTTGTGCCACATAATAATAATTATATAAATAACGACGACCACCGGACTTCGACGGCAGCGACGACTGAAATTAATATCATACGATTTTCCCGTCGGACGACTGAGTGCTTAGCTTACAATTGACAATGGTATAATAATAATAATAATAGCAATTCATATAATATAATAAGGTGAGATGCTCAACTACATTTATATTAGTGGTGGACAAATAAGTATATGGGTTATTGCCTATATAATTTGTATAAATTATCTAGCAACACAAATGTGTTCACCTTAACTAGGGATTTTAGAAACTCCTATATGTCTATAAGAAATTTGAGGGAAACTGCGTTGTCGGTTGAATATATGCAATCAATTTTTAGATATAGTTGAATAAGTTAATTTTCACATGGATATTATTAAAATCAGAATTCAATGGCAACAATAATTTTGTTCGCATACTTTACGACCTGTATAGGGCTGTAGTAGACCACCAGAGAACCAATATTTATTCGTATGTATATTGTATATAATAATACTAAGTATACCTATATAAATCCACCCGGGATCAAATTTAGTAGTTGGGATCCTACTCGTAGGCGTTCATTATATGTTTATATACATGTGTCCTATGTATAAACTATATAATAGGTACCTACACAGTGGAAACATATTTGCACATTATTATTTATGTATTACCCACCGATATTATTATATTATTATATATAGGTACGCGTAGGTAGCGCGTTCGCTTTACGAGTGTTACAGAAAGTAATCTTAAAGTTCAACAGCCCGGGTAGGACTGAACACAATACACACACACTATAATATGACGACATGACGTGGTAAATACCATGTGTACCTATATACCTATATAACCCATACGCAGTTTCCTGTTAAAACGTCCGCAGGCCATACTATCGTCGTGTACTGAAAATTGAAAATCAATAAATACGACACGGCAGACGCGCACTATAATATAATATATTATATTACAATTTAACATGTCAAGCGTAGGTATAGAATTTTTTTTTCACGAAAATTACGTCTGCGTGACCTTGTTGTGAATGTACGAATTGAGCTGTCTTTTTATCATTTCATTCGCGTGTCCGAGATAAGAAAAAATCGCGTGATTTCGAGTGCAGGTAATTATTATATTATATTAAAATTAAAACACATGATGATGGTTATTAGTTACGTCGGACGACAATTCGATAACGCCGATGTACCAAACAATTAATATTATTATTATTTATTATTATAATTATATAGGTGCAGCTGGTCCTCGTGCGATATATAAATACGAACATCAAGTTATTGACTATTACAAAATGATAATATACTAAATAAAACAATAAAATGTCCTGCCGTTTCCGGATTCTAATCGTTCGAGTTATCGTTTGAGACCTATCATCATAAAATGTTTGCCAAAAGTTGGCGGTAATATTTTCCACTGAACCTTACAGATTAAGCATTTCAAACACATTTCAATCGTGATGACTGTAATAATAATAATAATAGTATTATAAACGAGTGCGATGAGTACCTGTGTTCAACGTTGGTCGTGTTATGTCAGTCGTCGGGAAACCTTTGTTTTACGTCCGATTTAAACCAGACATAATAAACCAAAAGTAACCTTATTTTATGTTTCACCCTTTTTTTTTTTGTCGCTAGACGGACGTAACGATTCAACAATTATTATTACACTAAACGTCGGCATTTTAATTCGAGCAGAATTTCATAATATAATTGTGATAATAATATTCCAACGTGTTGTAGTATGCATGCCGCGAAATAGGTTTTAATTAAATGTTCGACTGCCCACCGTTGTACAAATATTTCGCAATGACCGATGCGATGGTGATGAATTTATGAACAATATTATATAAATGTATGAGTCGTCGTGTGACATGATCGGAATGTTAGGCACAGAACTCGAGATGAAAATCATAAATGCACATTAAAGCTAAAAGTATTTAAAAAAAAAAATTATTATGAAAAAAAACCACAACATTTGAACTGCAGTAAAAGTGTAGACAATATGATCGCTTTTCGCATGTTTAACAAAGAGTATGGAAACATTTAATAATACGTATAGATCGTTTTCGTTAGTGCCTCTCCTAATCCATAAATAATTCAATCAACCGTACCGGTATACACATAATATAGGTATTACAAATTTTAATCTCGCAAGTCTATAATAAATTGTTAAAATTAAAATAAATCGACCGGCTCTATATAAACGATGCAGTTATAATGTACCAATATAAGCTCGACGGCCAATTCATAATACACAATATTATGTCTTATTTATAAAACCAATATAATGTTTATGATTATAATATTATAGTCGAATTTATGAATACGTGTATAATATTATGATGTATACCACATATTATGTGACACAGGTGCAGAGTTCGCGTGTATAAGCCGCGCTTTGCTAACTCTGTGTAATACATAAAATAATATTTATAGGACGATAATAATAATTATTATACTGTATAACGGCTATGTGGGAGCCTTTACTGTCCTGCCGCAGTGGGGAAGGGATGAGAAAGGATTTAAAATCTAACACTATCCGCAACGCGCGTACACTTAATCTGCGTCTGTTTTTGTAACAAATCGTATTATGCCTCGCTTTCGGCAGGAAGATTATATTATTTAAAAAAACAAACAAACAGAGAACGAGACTTTTGTTTTATTTCCGAGAGGAGTTTTTTTTTTTTGCTCCCCCATCAGATTCTTGTCTCTCGATTTTTTTTCCCTCTCCACCAACTTCACGCAATTAAACACTCCCACTCGCACCTCACGACCCGTCTGAAAAAGTCGGTTTCCCCCCGATTGGTTTATGATGCGGTAACGGTTTGCACTTCGCGTAGTTTGGCACGCAATCATGACACGGCGACGTCTCGTCGCAGTTAAACTCACATATTATAACATATACGAGGTGTATAGTAGGTAAGGTACCTTACAACCTATTAGGTAGCGGTTTACAACTTTTTTGTATACCAAAACAACCTTCGAATTTCGAATATTTTCAAGCACCACTTGAACGAAATCCGCTATCTTCATTGAAGCAATATTATAAACGGGCTCCTTACCGTCATTATTTATAAATTAAGACAAGTGATTATATCATATAGTTGTAGGCATGGTAAGGTACTGACTATGAGCTTTCCACATACCACAAATTGAGAAGCATACCGTTTTGAGGTTTATGCATCACACATAATATACATGGAAAAAATGCAACGTAAGTGTGGGAGGGGGGGCTATGAGACTTTTGAAACCTTTCAAAACGAATGAAAATAATAGATGATACGTAATGAACCAACAACAAAGTATATTTGATACACTACGTACAATAGATTGCAATACATAATATATAATATGGTTAAAATAAACATTTTGTACGAAAAACGGGTGGATATTATAAGACGGTTATAAGTTATACTTATAACATTATACTTACTCTGTCGGTACATTCTGTTAATAGAAACATATAATACTTTTATTAAATTCAAAAACTGTTAATAATTTTTAAAGTAGAGAAAAGTTATAATTTATAATATTAGAGCAACACAATAATAAAAATTCCTAGGAAGTACCTATAGCCTATAACACATAATAACACTCTCGAATGCCGGAAAAAAAGTCCCCGGTTAGTATTATAGTAGGCTCTTCGCTCACAGTATTCCGTGCATATATTAGGTATAGGGATGCCAATCCATGTTTTCAACATATGGTAAATTTAAAATTACATGTGTGACTAGATTTAAGTTGATATAATATGATATACACTGCATGTGCTGGCAAAATAATAGACACTCGAGTTGTTAAATTTGACTTACCTATAATAGGTAACTGAAATTTTCGAGGATGCCATTCAGTTGGTTTTTTTTTTAATTTTTAAACTATTTTTGTGTTAAACATGCGTGCTCATACAACTATTTCCAACGGCAAGTGGTGGTGAACTCTGTGTCCCGAATACATTTTTGTTTGGAGGGGAAGGCACCTATAGCCACCCCCTTTTGGGCCTAATATTATCGGCGCTCAAGTCGTATATTGTCCGTATTGCAGTGCTTAGCGCCCCTGCAGCATTATAGAGGTATATACAATATTATATAACAATCGGCCAAATCGACGGACCATCCATAATAGGCAGGGAACGAGACGGGTTGACGACGGCGGTGGTGACGAAAAAATGGCAGACGCCCGAATGAATGAATCATTAAATCGGGCGAAATTGGTGTCTTCTGTGGCGTTGACGTTTCGGGCGGAGCGATGACAATGACAGACGCGGGAATCTCTGCACTTCCCAGTTCAATTTAAAAAAAAAAAAAACTTTTTTAACGAGCTTCTTTTCAGCGGGGGACGAGTAAGAAAAAAAAAACCATTTTGAAACGACGTCGTGGCAATTCGAACTGTTCTCTTTCCTTTTACGTTCACCAAACGGTAGGTTACGCGGCGACTGATGTAACTGAAGAGAGAGATAGAGTGATGAGCGAGAGAAAGAGAGACAGAGACAGAGACGTCCGTGATGTCGTCCACCGGAATGAGAAAAAAAACTGCTTGACATTGCGCCGTTGACGCGTATACTCGGAGCTGGTATAGGTATATATTATAGTGTTTTATTTTTCTTCTCTTTATAATTTATTTTATTAAAAACTCGAACGGCCTCCGCCGAAATGCGTTATTCATCTTCTCGGTGGGCGGCTGCGCGACGTGTCCGCGCCAAACAACAATTATTGTTGTTATATATATATAACTTCTGTATATATAAGGTCGAGTCTAATCAGAATTAACGAACGTCGACGGCAAAACGTTAATTGTATTATAATATAATAATAATATAGTCTGAGCCTCGGCTGGCGCGTGGGCTGTATAAAAATATAATTATTGCGAAATATGCCCGACGCTCGGACTATACAATGTGTTATTATTTTAACGTTAAAATATTACGCCTGCATATACAATATATTATTATGACTGTCTTCGTCGCCGCCGCCGCTACCGTTTGAACTCTCGAGACGTCGAGCCGCAACGATGAATCAAAATCAACGTCTGTCGTTCGGCTCGGCACGGCGCGTAATGTGCGCACAACCACACAGACACGAGAAGATCGCTTGTGTGTACACACATCGCGTACACGTCTGTAAGTATATACGAGTCGTACTTACACGAGTCCACGGGACCATTAATAACGCTCGTCCCGGGTGTGCGTTGTGCTTGTCAATATTTAACGAACTTTGTGTGCTCGCGCCTTGAGCGTATATATTATATAGTATACATGTTATATGTATATAAATACATATTATATATATATATATTTATATACTGTATAGTATATGTGTTATATGTACATATATATATTGTATCCATATATAAGCGTGGAGGCCGCCCGTCCTCGACCGCCCTCTGTCTCGGCGGTGGTATCATATATATATATTATATATATATATATATATATATTAGGTATTGTAATGGTTGAAGGTCCGGGGCACCGCGGTGGTTTCCGTCTCCGTCCACTCAACCAGATGGATGGATGGATGGACGGACGGATGGATGAACGGATCGGTGCTTGAGGTGACCGAAAGATAAAAAAAAATAAAAACAGTAGTTTACCGGAACTGCTGGAAACTTTTGTTCGATTTTTTCGACGGTTTGATAAAAATTAATTTTAGTGAATAGTTTTGATTTTGAATATTGAAAATAATATTAAATTAGATTATAGAGCAAAACTTTGTGCAAAATTAAACTGTATTCATACGTTTTGCTACGTCTCAACATTTTCGTCTTTACGAAAGCTACATAATACTTATACAATATATTTATATACTATATTTCAATACCTTAGTACTAGTATAGAACAATGCTAGCTGGTACTAGCTGAAATACTCTCTAATTCGAGAAAATTAACAAACAAAAAATATGGCGTTATATCGTAATCACTGTATTAGTTATGGTGTACTGTTCGGGAACATATCGGCGTCGGCGTACTTCGCTGTGTGAATTAATCTGACCGAGATGGCCAATATAAACTTTGAAACTAATTTAATTTTAATTTTGGATATCTCATAGCCTTATATGTTTTCTGTTACTTTATCAATTTTAAACGCTTGTTAAAATTTAAAAAAAAAAACGGGACAAAAAAATGTATTAAATCCAAAACTATAAAATATTTATCATGTTTTTACTGAAATACTTAAAATTATTAGAAAATTGTTTATGGAGTTGAGTATTTATGTATGTATAGTATATACTTAAGCCATAATGTCAAGAAAAGCAAATTCAAGTATGTGGAAAATTCAGTAGATTGTTGTTGAATAATAATATATATTTTATAACTATATTCATACCATTAGGGACGTTGATGTTGAAGAAATAATAAATATTTTTGGAAATTCACCTAGACGGTTGGACTATTCGTTTTAAAATATGATCGGAATACTGCATATTTTTAAGAGTTATACAACTATTTTTTTTTTTATCCCAAATATTTTATAATTTAGCAATTATAGTGAAATAATACTGTCACGTTACTTAATTTCCCACACGTGACTATATTCTAATATCATTATAATATGGTGCGAGTATATAAGGTAGGTAAATCTTATACATCAGTTTCTATTTTTTTTTAAATCTTTTCCTGTTGGGGTGTAAAAAATATTATAAATCTCCTCCCTCACCAATATCTCGGGACTATAATATGTAAATCCTCTCAAGTCCCGTGCCTTGCAGATTTATCCACACCGGCAGTAACTCGTCTTGATGGAGTCTGGTTGAGCAGACTAATCGGTTTCTCATCTCGTCTAGTGTCCCACAAATTTCAACACGCTATGTAAAATATCATATTATATTATTGGAACTCACATAATAATAATATGATATCTAAGTACACTCGCACGGCACTCTGGCCGCGGGTGCAGAAGATGTGCGCAAGAGACGTTCGACGATGCTGCGCGTACCGGGAAACCTCTACGCGATATGAACGCGAAAGTAAACACGCGCGGACTCGATTAAACATTTATTGTGTTTGTACTTTGTACGGAAGCACGACCGGCGGCGGCGGCGGTTGTGTTTGCAGAACACGCATATATAGTGTATTAAGCCAACAGTATATATACGGTATAGCTACAGTATATGTAGTATACATAATGTTATACGATATAATAATATATACTATATTAAAGGCATATATGTGTATATTTATAATATAACTACACAGTTGTTGTTGTTGATGTAGTAGTAGTAAGTCAGCTGTATAGTGGCAGTAGTAGTAGTAGTTTGTCGTTATATGCTTCGTATATTACTATCGTTATAAGCTCACACACACACACACACACACATACAAAGGCACATCGAACGAGCGCGCCCGGCCTTTTGCACGTCCCGCAATGTCCGGCCCGGAAAATGAACAATTTGTTTACGCTCCTCTCCCTCTCTCTCCCTCGCGTGTGTAAACCGAAATCTCATCAGATCCACACAACGCGATACACCCCCTCCCCCGCATACCACCTAACCCCTTGCGACGCGTGTTGGTGGCCGCGTGTATGCTATACTTATATATTGTGTACAACTTGTCGATTAGCAGCACGCGTTTACAAGAAGTGGCAGCCACCGATCTAATACGTACGAGTATTCAATAATTATAAGATTATTTTAAAAAAATATATGATAAAAAAATCAAATTAAATTGTGATTTTAAATAGGAATAGGCACGAAAAGCAGGGCCGGATTTAAGGTTGTGGGGGCCCCAGGACCCACATGAGATTGAAATATAAGAATTTTTAGTTGATCTACATGCTTTGAAACTTAAACTTTAAAATTATATTACTGACGGGTTATTCCCTCAGCATGCTATTAATTTCTTATCATATCAATTTTTCCAATGTATCTAAAAAAATAAATACCAAATTAAAATATTTCAACATTATCAATGATATAAGGATATAGACATATACTATAATATTATATATTAAACTTATTAAGAGGATGTCAGATCCGCATGTATTTACGCAGTCTGAATAGAACTGGTTCAATTTTGGTGTTAAAATAAAAACATCTACAAAGTTAAAATATAACAATATTTTGGAGGATAAGATTGTGAAAATTAAAATGTTGAAAGGTTAAAGTTCATTTAAAAATATTGAAAGTTTCGTATTTCGAAACGATATAATGAACGTTGGGACTAATAGGAACGCACCTTCTTGCCCTCAGAAATATTGTTACGATTCAATTTAATAATAGTATTTTTACTCTAGAACCGAAATTTAGCAAGTTCTATTCAGACTACGAAAACGCGTTTTGTCTATGCCGTACATGTGTAAGACGGAGGACGTCTCTTAAGTTTAAGTTTAACCCTTTTGCTCTATAGGCTATAGTCTAAAAGAGACATAGTGTGACAAACTAAAGCTAAGCAACTGGTTGTGAAACCTTCATTAAATCAATATTTAGAAATAACCAAGACCGCCGAAGTAATTTTGGTTTATAAAAAATAAGTGTGGATGTATGAGCTTCAGATTATTTCAATATTATGAATGAACATATTTTACTATAATTTAACAACATTATACTTAATATTTTTTCGTTTCATTTTTACAACAAGTGATTTTTGTGAAAAAAATTGCTACAAACTTTGAAACATGCGGTTGTTGGTATTATAATAAAATCTACTTCTTAATTTATACATAATATATGATACAGCCGCTGTCGTCGCAATTAATATTATGTTTCACAAAGTTCTCGGTTTAAAACGAACCCTAAGACACGTACACTGTACAATGTTTAATATAATATATTAAATTTGTGCCTACATAGACTATAACGGTAAATTAAATATTATAACTATGTTATTATTATATGACAATATTATCGATGATAATAATATATTATACTGATATAATATGATACTCTCGATTGGCATTAGTTTTATTTTAATGATTAATTTAATGATGTTTATCACTTATCATTTATTATACGGTATGCATGACGCACTCGTACGGCGAGACGAATTTTTAAGACCATCGACCGATAACGACCCTATCGATGTATGTACATATAATTAAAATAATATATTATATTATTATAAAATAGTATTATTTTTATAATTCAATAAACCTATATTATACTATTATAGTATGTATTATTAATTATTATAATCTGGTTGAGCAATTGCTTATAATATGAGTAAATAGTCAACACGGTTACGATGAATAAATATCATTTACATGTTATATATAGTGTATAGGTACTATAATATTAAAGTACCTATACACTAATCGAACGGAACGTTTGTATATAAATTATAAACGCCCTATTCCATCAATCAAGAGACTTTTTAAAAAGACGTCCGCCCGACGACGTGCAGATAAGCTGAGACGAAAAAATAAATCGAAGAGTTTCGACCCCGTGTACGCACTAAAGTACAAAATGTACACATCGTTGCACCGGTGACTTTTTCAACTTTAATATATTATATAATTCGTGCTATTTTAGTATAATATCATTATGAGCAGCACACCGAATCCAAGATCAGTTTAAGCGGTTCTAATGCCTCCTGCAAGAAGAATATTCTGTAATTTGATTACTTCGTATGAAAAAATACCACGTGCAAACGACAAATATTATTGTGGAACAAATATTTTAATAATATTTTTCATCAAGGAAAAATAGTAACCTTTGGAACATCACGGAATAATAAATAATATTGATAAGTATGCAAAACGAACCATGCGAATTATATTAATATAATACGATACATGTTTATATCATAATAGTAGAGGTAGGTACACTGCTGTACACTGCACGTACACGTGGGATTGACATGTTTCGTATAAGCTATACACGCGAACAGATAAATTATTTAAGTCAAAGTGAAGTAGCATGGTGGTAGGAGGGTTGTTTACATTCGCTGTATATAGATAGTATAATAGGTATATATTAGAACAATTTCAATCTTTCATTCAAATCGTATATATACGCTCCGCGACCCCTTTCGATGAAACGTGACGATCACAGTATATATTTGGCGTACATAATAATATTATATAATTATATACAAGTTCGAGTAATATAAAATATCAATTAATAATGTTTTAAGTGCCTACGTCTTAGCACACAGGTACCTATATATATATAGGTACTGTCCATAAATTACTACGCCGTTATTATGGTGTTTTGACTTTCACCGTTACCGAGCTTTCATAGCACTAAACTGCTGCATGCATCACACTTAGGTTGTTTGTCAGTAATTTCCCAAACTAAAATCCCAAACAGTCATCGTATCTACACGTCGCTCGTCGTGCTGAATAATATAAAGTGTCACGTTCTGGCACTTTTGACGCAGCCATAACGAACCATCGACAATCGGCGAATCATTCGTCTTATGCATACAATGTGATTATAAATAATTATAAATACCTAACATATTATAATATAAAAATATTATAACAATGACATACAATGTGATTATAAATAATTATAAATAACATATTATAATATTATAACAATGACGAACGAACAGCTGCAAACGAGTTGTTTTTAATTGTTGTATTATATTATATCGCATCATCTTAAAACTTTTACGTAAATTAGATAATAAAATATATTGTACCCCTGCCAGAAAACCACCTAATTTAATTATTATCTGCAATGTTATCGGTATTACAGCCGTTACCAAGGCCGTAACTGAAAAAAAATTGAAGATTGGTGTCCAACTTTTGATACATAGTTACTGGGATACTTATAATTTGTACGTTCAAAGAATAAAAACATTTTGTTCTTGTTATTACTGCTTTATCGAAAATATAAAATCACTCTTAATGAAATAATCAATATAAATAATTATATTCAAAGTTAAAATATTGTAAAACTTATAAAAATTTAGGGATATTTACGGCCATTTACGGCCTTGTCAGTAACTCATGGGTAATATGAGCGTATATTATTTATATATATTACTGAATATTTAAAATACTATAATCCAAATAACGAGATAAAACCGTTTGAGTGAATCCCTGTCTGTAGATACGACGAATCCATAATATTATAGGTAATATTATATACCTATATAGTGATTATAATGGTAAGCCGAGTTGGGCATACGAGCACTTGAGGACTAACACGTTGTCAGTATGATATAAAATATTATTACAGTATTATTAACTTAGGCGTGCCACAAAATGTGAAACGACCGCACTGACCAGCTCAGCTCCGTGTCTAACCGCTGTCTGGCTGCCGTATTATTGTTGAATTAAATTAAATTATTAAAAATTCTATTATTCTCACTCGCTGTCACTCGTAATATTTATTTCACCTCTTGGCGCCCGGCTGTGGAGCAACCCGTTACATGTAGGTAGTCTGGTGGTTTATATAGACGATATCACGTATTTATAATATTATTAGAAAATAAATAACCATATCATTAAAATCCTTAGAACATTATTCTCTCTGTTCGTTGGCCGTCACTGAACTATAAAGTTCACGGTCGATTTTGAGTTGGAACACGTGGATCGTGGGTCCCGTTAAATCTCAGTCTTGGAAACCGGAATTTAAATAATATTAGGTATCAATTGAACATTTCAAGGTCCCTGCAAAAGCATCTATATAGGTAGGTCATTACTAGTTTCCTCATCACTGTGACTAAACAGGTTTAATTATTACTTTTCCGATGTACTTTGTCAGATTTAGTTTGAAGAAGGCGCTCCTTGCATTAGTTTGCAGGTATTTGTGATTAAAAGCAAAATAAAGTTTTGCATAGGTACAATACATTGTGCCATATAGTTTTGAAAGTTTTTCTTGTCTGAAACGACTGCAGCAACAAAACATTGTAAACATTGTCACCAAAAATCAAAACGAAACACGAATGAGTGAATGCCATCAATAATAATAGCAGAAGCTTGTACATAACCTATAATATAGTAATTTATTGTTTTCGGTGGGACGTTATTATTGTATTATACTCGCATATAAGTACAACAAATGTTTATTGTTTGAACAACTTTAAACGTTTTAATGGCGCGTATTATATTCATTGTTTTTAAGTTTATGCTTAAAAAGTACCTACAATGCGAATAAAAGAAGAAAACAGTCACGATCGTCATGAGAATATAATATGCCAAGTGCCCTTATTCAGTATAACTTTTCCCCTATCCCGAGGTACATGACCCACATTAGCCTGTCTTTGAACTGTTCAAAACTTTTTTTTTTCGTGTATATGAGTTTCCTTTATGTACGTATCACACTTTCGTCGCAATACCCATGGCATTCCCCTCAAACTCAGTCAAGAAACAAAACTTTTACTTCTTAGAGGCGGATCTCTATTTGTCGTGTCCATACTTTATATATACTTACGTCATTCTACTGCCATGCATTTTATTCTTTACAATTATTCAGTCGCTTATTGCCACTACTTTTGAAAATAAAACTCGATTCGTATTATATTTAATATAGTTCCTACAATATTTATAGTTACTATATTGGCACGCTTGCTAAACTTGACAAAAATTTGTTTTGTTAATTATTCAATAACAAAAAAAAGATGCCCATCAATATTATAATTTATTATAAACAATTTGATATTATAATATAGGCATAGGTATTATACTATTATTCATAATATTAAAGTCTATAAAATTCTTGGCGAATTGCAGGTGACACTTCCGTCGAACTCACCATCCTGTCACTGGGCCGAATGTAACATTAATTATGGTAGTATATTATAACTCTTGTTATTTTTTTCACTTTTGCCATAGTGGGTCAATATTAAGATTGTCATTTATGATGATTTTCAAATTTTCAAATACCATTAAATCAAAAAACTAAAAAATTGAATTGCAAAATTTTTCTATAGTACCTACCTACCTAAATTAATTATTTGTTTTAATTGCACTGTTGGGAGAACCTTCCTATTTGGTAAACCCGGAATGCATTGATTCCAAAAGTCAAGACCACCGCCAGATGCAACCAGCATACAGTTATTTTTAGAATTAGATTTTATTTTCAAACGAAAAGAAACATATTTTATGATGATTGATTAATTAATTAATTTATATTAATGTTGCAATTAAAACTAATAAAATATGAATTTATTGACAATTTTTTTTAGAGATATTTGAATAGTTTTAAATAGTAACACTGTACACACTATATGTCTATATTGAAAACTCGTATACGAGTAAACTAGTACACGATAACTCTTTGAAAACTAAATAAATATAGTAAAATATAATATTTGCAGTGGGCTAAGTAACACGTCATCATGAATACTATAGACATTGTTCTCTCACAGGCACAGCAAATAATACACGTCATAGTTCATAGTACATAGTCGATAGTTTAATTTAAATAAATATAGATTATTTTGTCATTGTAAATGTGTAAACAAACTGTTAAGGTCCTGCGGATTGTGACCGAAATGTGAATATATTATAACGTTCTTATTCAAATTAATAGTCGTTTATCTACAGCCAATACCACAGAAATATTGTTTTATAAAAATCAGATTTCCAGTTATGCGTTATTACTGCAGTGATTTTTGTACTTTTTAAAATTCAGAAACATATTATAAATACAAAATAGTTTTAGTTTTATAGATACGAGTTTTTTTATTTGTTTATTTAGAAAAGACAAAAAAAAATGTACATTGTTTGTACATTACTCCATTAGTTCAATAGTACGTACTGCATAGAATAAAAATAATCGCATTCGAAAACGCTTTAAAATGGCTTACACAAAAATGTTCAATATTTGATTAAAATTGAAGATATAAATCTGTTATTTTTCAGATTTCCAAAAACTTTAAACTACAAAGTTTAAAGTTTAAACCATAAAGAAAAATTAAAATTACACTTTTTAAGCACTAGATAATATATAATATTGGGGTTTGGTTTAGATAAGATGATACCTGAGTGAAACTTTTTGGGCTTTTTAACTGCTCCAAAAAGTGTTTTCGTAAAATTAAATTCTGTTCAAACAAAACAGACGCCGCTATATACTTTGTAGTTTGTATACTATATATTAAATGCAACACGGTCGATAACAAAACGATTCATCGTCGTATTTATAAGGTCCATGATATATTTTATGGTTTGGTCGATAGATTATTGTATAGTCTTTCTAGACAAGGTCCGCACTGCACAAGCGCGACAGCTGGCATCGGACCACGAGAGCTAATCCTATATTTTCGCCATTGCGTGTAGCCAATGTCAGTCATGTCGGTAAGTAGGTGACTATAATAATAAAAATACATTAAACGAAGTGTGATATCCGGGTAGGTATAGCTGGTTAATACCAGCGTTAAATCTCATAAATCGTGTACCGCTAAATGTATAACGATAATCATATTGGTAACCTATGTACTATACGAGTAACCGGTGAAAAGGTTTATTGTATACGTGATGTCCAAGTCTTCTAATTTATTATAAATCGCACACGTATAATAACAATAATAACGACGACAGTCTTGTCGAAAACGTGATACTGGTGGCGTCGGCGGACAGTGCAAATGACGTTCATGTGTATTATAGAATATACTAATAATAATAATAATAATAATAATAATAATATTATTATAACAATCGCGGGCGCGAGAGGGACTTTACACACGCACAAATACAGTCGAATATTGCACGTTATAGGTATAATATTATATAAGTCAGTGGCGGCTGCCGCGGCAGTGGCGACCGCAGTAATGATGACGACCTATCGTCATATGGGCACGGGCTCCAGACGAGGTATAAACCTACCTACTATTATTATTATATATATTATATGGCCGTTACGTCCGTGAGTCGGCCGGATTGAGCTAATCCGACGGAATAGGAGTAATAATAATAAGCGGCCGTCCGCATTCGACGACACGAACGCTCACACGTCACACACACTCTGCACGTGTCCGTTTCCGATCTCTGTCGCCGGTCGACTTACCATTATTATTATTTCGTACGATGGCTATAATAATAATAATAATAATATTATCAATAGCTGATTCAGAAGTCACCCAAGGGGGGGGGGGATTTTCAAAAATTAAATTACCTTTTTATAGCCCAAATGAGGGGGCTGGTCCTCCCTGTATCCACAGCTGTATATTAATATATTATACTGCAGCAGATATGGTCAATTATAATATATTGCAATAATTCTGAACTGGACGTTGTGCGTGTGGCGAAAGAAGAATACGCGCAGCGCAGGATGAGGCTGCGGTGGTACGAGTGATTAGTTGTTTCGAAATCGGAAAAAAATAGAAACGATACCCGGTACGTTGGTGTGTGTGGTCCGGTAGTCGGTCGTGTATAAATGTATATAATATTATACTATAGTCATGATGAAGTGTTAGAGACATAAAGTTATTAAATTTTGATCCAAAGAATTTAATGAAAAAAAATCGTATATATTATATTATGTAGCATGGTAATAAAGATATTTTTTTCTGCAAGGAAAATTGAATACCTAATGAGAGGAATTTTTCTTTGGTATAGTGCAGTGGAAAAACATCTAGTAAGTAATAACATGCTACATTTTATTAGGAATTAAATTAAATTTTTAACAAAGTGTTATAAAATTGGACTCACGAAAATCGGTTTAAAAAAAAGGTGGTTTTATCTATCCCCAAAACATAATATCTATGTTTTAAAAAATAATATTAGTAATAATATAATAAATTAATAAATATTGTTTTCATATTTAAACATTTATTCAAAAGAAGCATTGTATACTTACTTAAAAATTATGTTTTCGAGACTTTGTTTGATAAAAAAAAAAATTCTCTGTGCTTTTTTATTAATGTCATGATAAAAGTACTGTGCCCCATCCCAAAACTTGGACGTAGCTTGGAGGCCCCGGTATCTATTTCACTGCACGGTGAATTATTATTTATTAAAATTATTTTATGATATTATTATAATATTATTATGGTGGCCGAAGAGCATTCGACGTCATCGTCATGACGATACTGCTGAGTTGTGTTGAAGGTCCACGATAAGTACCCTATCATGCCCATACGTTATTATATCCGATTTCATATTATGTGAAGTCGTATAAATACTATAGGTACTTATTATAAAACATTTTATTTTTATCGGTATCATACGACGCATGACAATATTTTTAAGAATACAGTATAATAATATAAATTAGTTAAATTACTATTATTTTGTGCCTATATAACATGTATAATAATAAAAACACTGGCATGGAAATAACGCGTTACCGCGATAGCAAATGTATATATCGTAATATAGTATTATAATAATAATTAATAATTATTATCGATCTATTATATAATATTATAATAGCATTATTATAAACAATTGCAGTGAAAATTGTCGTATCACAAAATAATTATGATAGTAAAATGTTAATATTATTATTACAACGCGTTACGAGCGATATCCGATCCGTCCAGTCGTACGATGTTTTCTTGTCTTTTCGGCGTTGCATTTTGTTATAATATTATGTTATATTTCGTTTCTCGACACCAATTTTTTTCTTCGTATAAGTACTTACAGTCGTTTCATCGTCGAAATCCGAAAACAATACTATAACACACATGTGCTACGGTTTTTTTCTTTTCCCAGTAAATCACGACCGTTCTCGCCGTCGTCCGTTTATCCGACGTCTGACTGACAAACGCCGGAGACTACGACGTGGTACACACGCGACTCTTATTATATTATTATTATTATTATTATTATCGCACACGCGTATGTCGCGTCTCCGTCCGTAAGTCTCATCTTATTTTTTAGACAAGTATTGTACACGTCTTATTCCGACAATATGATATAATAGTATAATGATAATAATATGTATTATAACATTAACGTAACACCGTCGGACAACCACGTGAACGCTATATTTTTTCTTTCGTCGCGTCGTGGTCCACGGGATTTGGAAACGAAATAATAATCCTCCGACAATGCGCGCAACAGGTGTCCGCATCGTTTATCTGTATTTTTCCATCTACACTCGACGTATGTCTCGCGATACGCGTGTGCAACTTCACATTCCCCTGGATATACGATTTCGATCGGAAACCTACCTATTGTGTCAGAACTTTTCAAGCGGGATAATATTAAAATTAGATCAATCTCGTACCTACATCTCTATAATACGTCTCTTCTCACAATACTGCACGCCGAATACTGTTTTTTTTTTAAGAATATTTTTCTAGAATAATGTATTAATATAATATACATATATAATATGTATATATTATAATATAATAATATAATGTATTATGCCAATAATCTTTTCCACACCCCGCAGCTGACAGCGTATTGCGTATTTCTCGTGATTTCGCATATTATTGGGTTCCATAATTTATTATAATATAATATGTGACATTACAGCCCGGCCGCACACGAATTGTAATGTTGTACGATTGTATAATAATAATAATAATAATAATATACGAGATTAAAATTAATAACCGTATACGGAGACTACCGCAGGCTATCTCGAAGAAATAATAGAGGTCGGTCTATAACATTTAGCATAATAATATTATTATCCATACGTAGTGTCACCGGTGGGATTCTCTGAGACGAACAGTGGCACGGTACAAAGCGCACAATACAGATCGCCTCACTCCCGCCGCTCAAAAACAGAGAATAATAATATAATTCAATATAAATATATTATTTAAATGCGTCGGACGCGCTCTGTATGCAAATAATATTATCTTATTTACAGCCGTCGGTTAATTGATTGTTAACAACATAAATACCCATATCACCATAATTATTATTATTATTGTTCCGTATCGCGCCCCACACGACCGATTTTCGTAATGGAATTAATTGGTCGATGTTAAATCAATAAGTCGAGTTGATGAATGGCCTGGCATAATATCATACTGCTTGGAATTCATTTTATCGTAACAGTAATACGCTATGCAGCGAGAAAACCCAAAAACGTATTGTCTCAGTTTGTGGTTTAGTGACAATCGCATTTTACTGTTATTTATTTAGTTGTAATGCGACAGTGGTTGTTGCCATTTCCCGACTGTTGTAATTGTAATATTATTGTCGATAATATCAAATCATAATTATTAATTCGTTCGCGTGATAATCGTCTGCTGCAGTAAAACACGTCTGGGTCTGCCTTTCTGCGTTAACCGTCGAGGAAAACCATCTCTATAAAGGTACATTATACATGATTTATATTTTATTCATTCACATAATTTAGCTGACATACGAAACGTGTAATAATAATATAATATACGTACGTCATAATATTATATATGTGACGCTAAGAATTTTACTTGTATTTCGGACTATATTAACTATTTTACCCACACCCATAATAATATTATAATGTACAATATGAAGGGTCCGTGCAAAAACCAGACAATTACATATTTTTTCAATTCCAAAAAAAAACAAGTTTTATTTTCAGAGCTATCTGATTTTTTCCAGAAAATAAAAGACAGCTTCAAGTACTTTATATTGGGGTTATTGGACCCATCTCGCTTTTGCAAGGATAGTACAGTAGTACCGTTTTTTTATCAAATAAATTATCTAAACCGGATTTTTGATGAAAATTGATTCGTCTTGTTTTTGCACGGACCGATGTTATAGTTACGACATTTTGACTTACGACTACTCTTTATCGAGGCTTATTTGTATATACGTTAAATATAAAAATACACGCACAGTACCTACAATCTACATAGTACATACGGCACACCTATGAGCATAAGCCCTACGGAGAAAAAAATTCAAGTAAACTATTTTGTATTCTATGCGACCAGCTCGTTTCGGGCCTGCAGTAGTCGCAGTGTATATATATTCGTCGAAATCGATTTACATTTTCCACCAATTCGTTTGTGTTACACATAATATTATTATAATACACTCTTGGAGAATTGTGTAGGCAAGCTACGTGACCGAGTTGAACGCAACTATAATATATCATAGGTGATATTATAATAATGTGATGGTCGTACAAGCGATGATATATTATAACTGCAGCAGTAGCGGGCGTATACCTGCGTATAGTGTTATAATCATAATATAATATATTATAAATTATAATATTACAGTTTTCGAACTGTCGCAGACTCGGCGGTCGTGGGGTCGGGTTGAAAACCACCGAATTCCTTCAAATCCCCCCCCCCTCCCACGATAGAGGCTGAAGTGTCGTTTTTGCCTCGTCAGTTCGCGTGTGTGTAGGCCACACGTAATATTATTTCAACGCATATAATATGGGTAAAATACGCGCTTACCTGCAGCGGGATATGTCGACGCTGTGGTGGTGGTGGTGGCGGCGGCGGCTGGAGAATGTATTTTTTTTCAAACGTTTATTTTTTGTTTTTACCGCCCAGTGAAAGCCATAAATTACTGCGGAAGAGGCGAAAGGGCGCGCGCATAACCGGTGTAATTAATAAGGAACGTTGAGGGATTTTCATTTATTTTAAGTGAGACGGAGCCCCGGTCGCTCCGGGACCGTTTCGTCGACGACTACGACGACGACGATGCGGCTCTCTCGGTATATATAATTATTATTACGGACGCGATAACGAGAAAGCCGTATAAAAGTATATTTTACTATAAATCGTCGCACAAAGTTTGGCATGAAAAAAATTTACAGTAACAATGCGGTAGATTGTCACGTATATATGTAGATAAGTGGGTAGGCACTTGAAAACTGATGGACATTTCAAATCGATGTTTATAATATAACTTTCATTAATGATTAAAATCGTCGATTCCAAACTTTTTGTAGAGACACCACCGTTTGTTGGAACCAGAGGGTTTTGTAAATCTATTATGATTGTAGTTTCTGACATTATACCAACAATATTATGAGGTTAGCTATGAAGACGATTTTATAAAAAATGGGTTTTTGATCTAATAACATTTAAAAAAAAGAACCATAAATTAAACTCGGTTTAAAAAAATATTTGGAAAAATATTTAAATTTAAATTATTAATAAAAAGTATTTTTAGGTACCCATTGTTAAATATGACGTATTATCTGATAAATAATCATATAAATAAGAAACACCAAACTAAATAATATATTACTACTAAATTGATTGAACATTTAAATTCAAAGTTGGAATTCAAGATTGATATAATCTAATAGGACAAATAGTTATTTATTAAACCATCGTCACAGGCGCTAAGACATATACCTACTATTCAAATATTTAATGTGTGTCTAGTGGACTATAGCTGACAGTAAAATAAATTACAGATATAATTAATAAGTCTAATATAATATTTATATAATAAATTATATATATTATGTTTTAACTTTTCTTTGTTTCTTTGTTTCTCTACAACAATTCTTGTGAATTAGTTGTTGAAAAATGTATTAAAAATGCTAACTAAATTCATATCGTCAACATTCGGGTCCTGCCTGGCGATTAATGTATTACATTACACTTTTTTTTTGGCTTCCAACGATTTTAACCTGTAATTGGAAAATTGTAACAAACAATATTTGATTAATATTATAATTATTATTATTAGTTATTTTTTAAGCTTTTTCTAAAGATTCCGTTTTTAAAATGCTGCGATGTTACGAGTATGATATGGAATAATGTTGCATCACAAGATATCTTAATATCAAGACCAGTTCTTTAACCTCGCGGAAAGAGTTAGAATCGAATTGATTGATATCCAATATTGTCATTAGTTATATTTATTTTTATGTGTACAATTTCTGTTTTTTTGTTTAACTCTGTACGTTGTGACAAGTATTAATTACTAACGATTATTACTGTTCCCAGTGACCTTATCAGTAAGTTATCACTATTAGAACAATCTTGTTTCGAATAATAAAATGATATTAATTTAATATTAAATCATTATATTTTGCATTTAAATAATGTTTCTACGAATAGCTTGATAAAAGTCAATACGACACTTTAATTACTGTTCATTACGAACGCGCAATCTTTCTATGATAATTCATAATAAACAGTATAAATAATATATGTATGTATAGTATAATAGTATGTTGTATGTATACTAGGTATATTTTGTGTTTTTCGTTTCTTTGTGGGCTTATGCAATTACATTTCGTTTTTTTTTTTTATTAATATATACAGTTGATTAGATTTCACTAAAATATGGATGAATCAACCATATTACTCACAACTCACAAACCTTTTTATAACTAATCAATTGTAATAGTAAATTATAATACTATTATTATATATTTACGTTTAATATTTGTCTTTTATGAGCAATGCATGCTAATATAAGTAATAAACAACAATTGTATGATAAATGTTCAATATGTGATTTTGTGTTATTAATAACAATAATAATCTTAATAATATAATAATATCTTTAATAACTTGTAATTAATATGAATTATGAATCATCCAAATCCCTTATGGATCTATATCTACTTTTTTTTAGATTCTGAGCGGAGCAACGAAGCTAGTGGTTTTACAATGATGTTTATTTTTTTTATTTTTTTTATCATGTGAACAACATTTCTACCAGAAGGAGTGCTTCTATTTCAACATATTATAGTAACATATCTTTTATCAAATTGGATCAAGACGGTACTTTAAATAGATCATTTTTTGATTTTCTCAATAGTTCTTTTAACGCCACGAGAAAAACCACCAAAATACCCTATTGCTAAGCAATTTTTTTTCTAATGCTTTGTTTATCACTATAGGAGCGAATACAATTTTAAAATAACCATTAAAAAATGAAAATATATGAATTTATATTTATTCAATTTATTATTGAACATGAACATAATTATTTATGAATCTAATTTAAAATTATTTAATATTACTTATTAAACATACAAATGTATATATATATAAATATATTTTGCTACATATAAATACTGATTGTTACACTGATCCTCCGCTCAGAATCGTTTTTTAACACTTTTCTTAAGTTTGGTTTCACGTCTGTCTGTGATCAAATCTTGCGCGCTCGATTTGAGGCACTTTTTGAAGATGAAAAATTCTGAAAATTGGTATAGACCTTGGTCTTGGATGACAATACAATAATCCGTAAAAAAAATTTTTTAACTAAAAAGTAGAAAATAAAAAATAAAATTTTTTTTTTTAAAAAACACTTTTCTAAAAAAACAAAAAAATAATGAAAAATTTAAAAGTGTGTGGCGCTCTTACACTTGACATATTATACCACACACTTTTAAATTTTTCATTATTTTTTTGTTTTTTTAGAAAAGTGTTTTTTTTATCGAATTCAATCATTGCATTAAAATCAAATACTGTAATAATACACTACCCTGTCCTAGGACCGAAGGGACGATGGACAAACTTCCAACACCGCTGAAATACTCCACCCCACTGCACTTACCCGCTTTTTATTCTTTCAGTTTCTGACTATTGTGATTTCAGTCAAAAGTCGTAATTTGTACATTTTTAATTTGTGTCTTAGTCATTGACTGCACTTAGTTTCGACCCCGACCAGTGTTATAAGTCTGGAGGAGGTGAGACCGTACTATAATGGGAAAATTTCCCTTGCCCCACGCAGTTACCGACATACAATGCGAGAACGACTTGGGTATGTAAAAAATATTGTATACATTTATTTTTAATATATTTTAATCGAATAGAATTTAAAGTACGTAAAATTATATTATGTTTTAGAAACAAAAGTTACGTATGGCAGAAAGGCTACCATTGCGCAGGTAAGCAAGTATCTCTGCGTACTTTTTAATGTACACAAAGCTAATAATAATACATTGTCTTACAGCTACTTGCTACGATGGTTCAGAGTTTATTACTGGTAAACGTTGGAATGGAGTTGGCAATGGCTACGGTCGTAATCGGTTCACTTTACAAAAATCCAAATGCCGAATTTTTAATAACTGATTCCGAGTCGTCTTGGTACGGTAAGAACACAATACATCACAATCTAACTCAATACAATAATACCCCTGAATACCGGGCACTCTCTGTCACTGAAATTGTATTAGTATATTCAGGGGGTTCAGTTTGTAGCATGTTTATAGTTTGTTCCCAAAAAAAAACATCCGATATTTAGAGGTATTCGTTAGGGTAGGTGTCACTGTTGTAGTACCTAAGTACTAAATTTAGTATAACGTTGGTTATACAATAACGTGTTACAGTTTTGTAAAATATTATAATAAGTGCGTTGGCTTACATTGACTATTCCTCATAAAACGGCGAGCTTTTGTTGAATGTTGACATTTTGCAGCATTGAACGTATTTTGAAAAAAAATTACAATAAAATTATAAAATTATAATATTATTATAAAATTAAATCATTATTAGTATTAGTTTTTTTTGCATTTTATTGCGTTTGCTGATAAACTATATGTACCCTCATTGACGAATATCACCACATTCCCGTTTCGTAAATACACTGCACCTTTTATCGAAGATAGATACAGGAAGTGCTTATATCAGATTCAAAGGATACATTTTTCGTTACATACCGGCATACTATAAATTCACCAACATTGTTTTACAAATTTATTTATTTTTCAGGAAGTATACTCTATTTGTGTCAACCGATCGGGAGCTGCCTGTCCGGGTACGCGCAGAAACACTTCGGAAAGAAGTCTTGCGTGGTTCTGGCTTGCGTTCCCAGCATATTCGGCTGGATACTGTTGTGGTACTCCAACTCGGTTACCATGTTGTACTGGTCGACCATAACGATGGGAATGGGCTTGGGCTTCAACGACGGCCCGGCGTACTCGTACATCGGAGAGATTTGCGAACCCAGACTCCGAGGAATCATGGCGTGCGTGGTAAACATGGCGTGTCTGATAGGCGTCTTGTCCAGCTACGGGCTGAGTTATGTTTTCCACTGGAAAACCGTGGCCGCGATGAGCGCCCTGTGTCCGGTCATGTGTCTGACGTTCGTGGCATTTGTGAGAGTTTTGATCGATTAGTTTCTTTTAATTTCGTCGATAATGCATTTTATAATTATATACCCGTTCCTTATTCTCGTGCATAGATACCGGAAAGCCCGATCTGGTTGCTGTCCAAAGGCAGAAACGAAAAGGCCATGAAAGCCATTTGTTGGCTGAGAGGATGGGTAGACCCTTGCGTGGTCGCCACCGAGTATCAAGAATTGATGTTTTATTACAAGACATCTGTCGACCAATCGAAAACGATAAAAGTTTCGAAAGGTCTGTTTTCGTCGTTTTCGTGGATCAAGAGCGCTTCGGTGTACCGACCACTACGATTGGTCACAGTTTACTATGTATTCACGTTGATTTCGTGTCTGACACCCTGCCGTCCTTATATCGTCAAATTAATGTACGAATCGGGAGTGAAAGATACCCACAGTATATCCTTAGTGAGTATATTTAATAAGGTTCCTGTAGTGTTGTAAAATATTTAAATACTACATTGGCATTAAATACTTTTTTTTAACACTTTTACTATCCATAATATTTATTGGTATTGATAAACTTATCATATATGACATATATTTTTATTGTCAGGTTATGAATAAATAAATTATTTTTATTGTTTACTGAATCATGAATTAAATTTGAAATTAACATAATATGTTAATTTCACGATGGTTTTAATATTATTAAAACCATCGTGTTTATGTGCTATTTATAATTTAAAAATGATAAAATACTATTCTATAGAACTATTAGGTACTGTTTATTATTACATATTTCCGCATGAATGATGGATGCATTTTCAAGTATCAATAATAATATAAATTTAAATATAATATTTTTTGAACTTCAAACGTACTTGTAAAGTGAAGTTTGTTAAAAATTTGAGTCTTAATTAAATACATTTTAAATGTATTATTTACAGCACCGGAAAATATATTATAGTTGGTAATATATTGAACCAACCACCTTTTTATATTTTTCGAGTACGATCTTGTAACATGTATTTATTATAGGTATAGTTTTTTTTTTTTTAATGAAGATGAAATATGAAAAAAAAAATATAGTATTAATAGTATAGTGTTATATTTTTCCGTTATTCATTTAACTCATAATATTATATGCAAGGTGCTTTTTGGATTTATGCAATTGGCCGGAAGCGTGGGACTCACTTTAACGGTGCGGAAATTGGGCAAACGAATGTTGACTTTATCGACATTGTGCATAAACACGCTGGCAATATTCATGTTCGCTGTATACTTCTTGTGTATCAATTCTGATTTGATTAAAACCGAAGCCTACGTGCCAATGGTGCTCTACTCGATCATCATGTTCTCTGGAGCTATGGGCATGTTGACAGTGCCTTGGACGTTGGTCAGCGAGATATACCCTAACGAGTAATATTATACATACACCTATGTTATATATACCATTTTAATTTTATTACTCCATAATATTAACGTGGTATAATAATATAATAACGTGATTTTCGTGTAGAGCCAAAGGATTCGCATCGAGTCTGACCACTGCCATTTTTTACATCCTAACGTTTACCGCGACCAAAGTGTATTTAAGCGTTGAAAACACTTTGGGCCTAACCAATACCTTCTTCATGATGGCAGCTTCCAGTTTTGTTGGGTTCGTATACCTCTACAGAAATATGCCGGAAACCGAGAACAAAACTTTTCTGGAAATTGAGGAATTTTTTGTACCCAAAAAGGAGCAAACTTCAGCCGAGCTGATACCCGGATCCCGGGCCGTTTGTTGATGTATTAATTTAACATTAACGGTTTGGTATTTAAAAGTTACCTTGGACGATGTACATACAAATTTGAATTATTGCATTCTGATTGGGCCATTATCTTGAGTGACGGTTACAAATTTACAATGGTATTATTTATGGGATTTGCATTGTTACATTATTAAAACATCAAATTCTATAAATACTTGTTTTATGTACTCAATTATATGCAACGAGTAAGAACTATTCTGATATGTAAAATAATTCAAATTTATAGTTTCGAGTTTGAACACAACTTATATTGCATTTTAGCACTCGTTTATATTTTAATATTTATTATACGTTATATAATATTCCATGTTAGAACTTGTGATTATTATTATTTTTGAAAGCAACTACTTAAAACAAACTTTTTTTTTTGTTATTGGTTTTATGTCTATGTTTCACTTTTTATTTAGTGAATTTCGTACAAAATTATTTTAAAAATGCAATCGTCTTCTCTAATATTTAAACCACATATTTATATTATATAATTAACTATTATCAACTTTTTGAACTTTTTTGGTCATGAAATATACTAAAATTGGCCAATTTATGGCTAACTTGTTATCTAATATAGATATAAATTAACTTTTTGTATTGGGAACGTAGTTTTAATTGTGGCGACATAAAAACATTATTTTTAATGGATCATATTATATTAGGTACTTAGTATTGTTATTAATTTTTTTGTAGTTAATATTACGTATATAAATTATAAATAGGTACGTACAACATAATATTGTATTAATTTAATTTTGGATATTGCTTCTATCATTAATATTTATTATCCAATATGTTAATATGTATACAAATAGTATAAAAATAAAAATACATTGTGTACAAAATAATTATTTTAAATAAATCAAATATAATTATTTTTATTCAACACCTATTCTTATTTCTTAACAAGTAATTTTGATGATACAATTTAATTACACCTCTTCTCATACAAATTACAAGCAAATAACAATAATATAGGATAAAGGAAATCATATATTGTGGGTTTGAATACAATAATGCGACACGCATGCAAATAATATTATAAGCAACGAACTAAATAAAACGAAGGAAATAAAAAAAAGCAACAACACTGGAAAACAACGTCAAAAGATTTGTTATACACACTTTTTTTATTATTATTATTATTATTATTTTAAGGAGGGAACCGAAGTCGTTAAGGTCCGATTATAACAAGGGGCCAGCCACTGTTATCATGTTGGGTATACGCAGTTTATTTTCCACCCTTTATACCGATTCATTTTTAGCTTCTCGACAAACTGAATCTTTTTCACCGTTACTTTTGTCTCTCATTTTCTCATTCTCTCTAGCCCCCTCCCTCATCTCTCTCTCTTTCTCACTGAATTTTCCATTCTGTTTTTTTCACGCAACCTCACCCCCTCACGTGTCATTTTCTTTCAGCAGCTTAAATTACTTCCCCAGCCATATCCACCCGTTCCCTGCGCACCCACCACCTGACGCAGCACCCGGCGCAAACAATTTTTCCTACATCATCCGCACTTGGCACACACAATGCGCGCCCTTCTTTTGCCACTTTATGAAACGGTTTTTAATCATGTGATTTCGTTTATTATTATTTTTTTCTGTACTCTTTCCCACGTCTTTTCCATTTATCTTTTCGCCCCTGGAGTCAAAAACGAATATCAGCTATTTATATCTATATATAAAAAAAGTATTAATCATATTCCTTCTCCCGTTCCACCAGTGGTTTATAATTAAAGGGAAACATAATCGATTTTAATAAGATGTGATCTCAAAGAGAAACAGTATACATAAGTCATTAAAAATACATACCTTTTATACAAAATAGTATATTATAATATATTATTAAATGCCAGTTATTTAATGGAAGTTTACGTTGTTATACGTCAGATACACCTCAAACATTTTATATCGGTCCACAAAATATACATTGTATAATATATTATATTATATTAAAATATAATTATCATAATATAAATTTTAATATAATATTAGATTTAAGTTTTAAATTAAATAATAAACGAGTCTATTAAATATGAGCTCCAAAGATCAATGCAACATATGCACCTTCTCGTCAGAAAATACCATTAACACGTTTGACAGTTTTAAAAATAATATTTATACTCCCCACACATTAATATAGTAGGTATCGACCACATTGCATCGCATAGAGAGGGTCGTTATTAAAGTATTATGTAGTCAAATAATGACCGATTCTGCGTTAAATTACTACGGTCATAGTATGGCGAAATAATATGGTCAGTTAAATCGATGATAGAACCCGGAACGATTACATAACGTATAATGCAAGGAGTCGCTGCGGGGAGTCGTTGAGAATGGGTACAACCACTTGAAAAAAAAGGTACCTACATATGACCAAGCAAAGGGTCATCATCCCACAATATGGTCCACCAGTAAACATATTTTACATATGTATATAATAAATATATATATATATGAACCTATATACATAAAACATACCTATATGTGTTGTAAAAGAAACACATTATGTATGTATAGGTTTAAATGACGCGTTCCTGAAGTGTTGTGTTCAAGGTCGATCATATATTTATACACCTCGTTTGTGTATACTGGGTATAATACATTTATTAAAAAAATAAAAAAACATTAACGTGATAGCCATTAACATTTTTCATGCAGTACATTCGGGACGATCACAATATTATACTTTTGCACACGACTTCTGGTGCGGAGCAATGGCGTTTCCTCAAGATATATTTTTATCGATTTTTGCATACAAACCGAGTCAATAATGAAAAAAATTTAATCAACGAACCCCATATAATGTATAGTGGGTAGAAAAGGTGGTTTTTAGCGACTAGGCGCGGTTTAATTAAAAGCAAAAGACGCTCGTTATTTTTATGGTTCAGTACTTAAGGCATTTATATTGGAGCCAATAAAAAAATGCATAAAACGTTGTTGGTCTTAAAAAGTACACAATTCAAGGGGAGCATAAGGTGCCGTAGGCATACAAACTTATAAAGACTGAGACGGTTATATACATAGAAAAATGTATAATTTTTTTCCACACATTTTCATCGGCATTATAATATAGATAGTTTTCAATTTTTATCTTAAAGAAATTGCTTTTCAGTTACGCTACAGATTCTGCCCGAATAATATAAAGTTGAACTATAGGACATCCAAAAGATAATGAACAAAGCGCTATTATATTATATATATATATCAAAAAAGAAACAAAAAAAAACCCATCAGATTCCAGCTACTTCATTAGATCGAATTGGTAAACGGTGCCGAATGATTTCGCGTAGGAAATAACCTCCATTAATTTTCACCCTCAGCGTGAAGGGTATATACACAAAAAACGATAAAACAACAACGGAGGAAACAGAACAAAACGGGAAAAAATGTGAAAATGAATTTTTTCCCGTTAAGGAGTGCCATTGCTAAGAGTGTTTTTACGTACCCTTTTGTTATAAATGCGTTTCCCGGAGTTCAGAACAAGAGCGTTTTTTTTTTTTTTTGTTCTTGCTGTCAATAATAAATATGAACCAGCTCAGAACTCATTTCCTGAACGCTTTCACATATTTTTTATTAGATTTTTTCTTGCGTAAAGGGAAACACGCGGTCCATTTTAAAGGGTGACATAATTTTAATATAGGATATACTATACGGAGTATAATATATGTATAATATATATAAAATATTGTATTTTATAATATTATATATATACACAAAATAATATGTACAGCGCGACCGTAGTTTTTATTTTATATAAGGATGGCAAAATTTAATTATTGCTTTTCAGTGACTTGACGCCATTGTTCATACACTTTTTTTTAATGTATTGGATTTTTCGACTTTTTTAATCATATGCACTCTCAGTTTTAATATATTAATAATGTTTTAAAAATGTTAAATAACAAATATGTACAAAATGTAATAGTTCGCCAATGAACATTGAATACATATTATGATACTTATAAAGTTATAACGTTAGATGTACTTAATTATTAATCATAATAATTCATTGTAGTTTTGTAGTTACCATTCCCGGCCTTTTCTTTAATTATATAGTAGCACCTTAAACCCGTTAAAGGGTTTTCTCTTATAATAAGTTATTAATGACAATCTGTACACTTGACCTGGACCAAATTAATTCCAATTTAAATATTTTGGTAGTTTGGTGTAATATGTTAGGTATATTAATAATATTATAAAACTAAGTAACTATTTTATGAATTCGAAATATAATTTGGAATTTTTTCGTGGAAAACCAATTTCGATTAATTTGTATCCGGTCTACGCATTTAATATATATATCTGTATTGGAATAGGAAGTATGAAGGCTTCCCCTTTAAAATTCGAAGATGAAACGGATTCTTCGGTCGGCTATATAGGATCTTAATAAAAGTGAACGAGTTTTTAATTTAAATGAAAACTCCTTTCGATAAAACATTTTGTACATATCTTCTCGCAACAAAAAATACGGGGTCGGTCCGCATATTTTACGAGTTCGTCAATTATTTAATGCCCATCCGAGAACATTCAGTTTCTGTTCTTTGAAAAATCTGATACATCTTTCGGCCAATCATTTATTCATATAAGCTGTTTTCTCTTATTTTTTTCCCTTACCTACTCGCCAACAACACCCTCGTGTGCTTCTCTTTATTTTTTGGTACGGCGTGCATCATAAAAAATATACCCTAAATTTAAGTAGTAAAAACATATCGCAATATTGTAAATCTCCCTTCCTCTTATGTAGCTGCGTTTACAATCGAAATGGCCTCCCTATACTCACCCACGATATAATCTAGACTGGATATTATATAATATTGTCGATATAATACAGAAAGTTGTTGTAGTCAAGCACAAACCGAGTGCGTGTACAGGTGAGTTACGATCGTAGGGAGTAGATGTAGGTACAGCGAATATATTAAGTTTTATTGAAAAACAAAAATCGACAGAAAACCAAAGACGGAGCTGACGATATTATATGGAAGGGATATAATTATCTTATCCAAACTGTGTACGAATTTATTCAAGGTAACGTTTAATATTTATGAGTTATGACACAATTAAATACATAGGTATTTAATATTTTAATGAGCCGAAAAAAATTCGTTCAAAACTTAAATTGATATAATCTATATAAGTAAAAGTATGGTACAACATCGAGTTTCAATATCATATAGTTTTGAGTAAGAATCGAAAATATTAATCATCTTAAAATGGAAAATGTTTTAATACCTTATAGCATAGTTTGTTAATTCGTATATGTAATTCGTAGTATATGCACCAGTATAGATGATGTAAACTTCTCAAAATATAAGAACTTCTCGCCTCCCCTTTACAAAACAGATGATAATATAATATATTATTTATAAATATTGTGACATTGTGTAAGTTAATAGGTACAATATTATTATCAGAAACCAATAAGTACTATTTTTTTTAAATTTTTATTTTATTCAAAAAACATTGATTTTAAATATACATTTTACATATATGATTCTGAATGGAGGTTTTTTTTGCCAGTCGTTATGTTTCGAGTACCTAGTGAATTTTTCAGGCATGGTATGATTATTAAAACGTATTATTATTATCTTAAGATACATATTTAAAATTTGTTTTAACTCACACAAATAGAATATTTTTTAGTTTCGATGTAGGTTTCCATTGGTTACAGATAATTAAATAGTTACTGTGATTGGATATAATTATCTGTATTATTTTATGCTTTGTCATTTAGTGAAATTGTAGCTGTTCTATACAAACGTAAAACTGAGTACCAGTTATTTCTCTATAAAATCAAAGTCAATAAGAGTCTGTGGTTAATATAGGTACTAAAAAAGTAAACTCAAAAAATCAATTCACAATTCACTGAACCAAAACGAAAATAATAGACTGATAGATTATAAATTATAAATTTAGATACCTAATAATATAGATATAGTACAGCCGTACAGATATAATATTAGTCAGCGGTTATCATATCTAAATGAATCATATAATATTATGAAAGTCCACATAGTTGTTGTTATAAGATTAGCATTAAATTTTGCACACATATTATTTGTGATCTCGGGCCGTTCGTAAGAGTATTATTAGAATATTAGCCAACGGTAATAGCTTTTATATTATATAAATGACAAAGTGTATTGCTGAGACTTGTATAGAATCAAAAAGCATTCAACTGATTTAAACCAATTGGTTACACGTAAGAAAAAAAGTGACTTATTACTATCCACGTAGTTAGTTGGATTGCCCTTCACGGTTTCATATTTAGCCCCAGGAAACGCCGGTTAATACAGCTAGTATATATATTATATAGGTATTAATGATAATATTATAATGCTATTATCTGCAGGAAGTCTTAAAAATATAGTTGGTTATTAAAAGCACCTCTCGGCGGCCTGGTTCATTAATATTTCGAGTAGGTAGAGTCTCACAAATGCAACGCCGTGGTGTTGCAGTGTTCGTGGAGGGGGTGGTTCATTAATGCAGCAGTAGCAGCAGCAGCAGAGAGAAACTTTTTGGGGATGCTCAAAACCCGGCGACAAAGCGCTGCGGGAAAAGATGCCGGAGTTTTTCTCTGCTCTACCTCGCCGTATTCCATAGTTCGCTCAGCCGTAAACGCCGTTATTGAAAACGTTTATTAATTTAATTATAAGCTCTTATATATTATATAGAAGGTCGACAGCGGCTTATAGGAGAAGGGAATTTCGGGACAAGAATAAAATCAACGCCTGCGTGCCCACCCCCACCCCCCCACCACAGCTCGTCATCCTGCAGCCACTGCACTTACTTAGCACGCATAATAACTATTATATATAGCTACGACCACGACGGACGCCACCAACGGGATATATAGTAAATTATACTCGCCGAAGGTTTTAATTACAAAAAAATAAAACAACGTGGAAATTCTGACGAAAACTGAGCTAGTTTACACGTAAACCCATTCGCCAATTCTACGGTATCCACCGTTCCGTATAGAATTCAAACTTTTGTTCCGGTCCTCGTTTAAACCACACGTGGTTCGCCGAACATCGCATAAGCAAATGTTATTCGATCTTCAAAGCGCTACACACGCGTATTATGGAAATATGCATCGTATTAAAAACTGGCTGGAACTGAATCACGCTCGCGGAGAAGAGAGACGGGGGGAAAAAAGATGAAGAAAATTGTAAAAAAAAAAAGAAAAAACGAGATTCAGTGAGTCTAGGGGGTGCAAATCGCCGTTTTACATCGCAGACAATGTTCGACCCTTATTTATACGCAAAGGGTCATAAATCACATATATTATAAACAAGAAGTCACGCGAACGGCCAACTCATAAATAATAACAATATTAAACATTGAAACTATACCGACTCTATTTGCTTCTATATTTGATTACATAATATATAAGCAGGGTCCTCGAAGTCGTATACATACAGTTTGGTAGTTGTAGTTCAGGATTTGGCTCATCGAATATTCGGAGCTACTTTATACGGTCTCTCTCTTTATTATGTATATTATACATAGTATATTATAATATAAATGTAAGGAATGTGAGACTTTGGCGAATTCCTCACGTCTTAGGCATATGAACAATACATTTTAATTTTACAGGCGCAAGTATAGAACGATACGTATAAACCAGTAAATTTGTTTAGTTAAAATTCATAAAATTAATTTTAATTTTAAACGGAAATTTTTTATGACAACGAATTAACATTACTTTAACAATATTAAAAGTGAATTTTATGAACATAATTTTATCCACCACGACTTCGCCACAGTAACGAGGGTCCATAAGTCCCGGTAAGTATTACCTTTTGGGTTTTTATTATGTTGTACAAATATATATAAATACGATAAAAATGCAGGTTTTGATCCTACCAACTATTTGTTTACCATTTAGTTAAATATATTTAAAACATATAATTATAGATGCCTATAATAACAACGATCGTTAAAAAAAAACTGTGGAAAACAAGTGGCATTGTATAAAATCAACTTAAAGGCTATAGATAATAATGTAAATATAGATAGATGTTATTATAATATAGATTAACTCTTTGAGGGGAAAAAATTTCCTTTGGAAAAAAAGCCCATGTGGGCAATATGTCTCTTTACCATAACATTTAGTACGTACATTAAAATATTGATAATGATAATAAATGATGAAATACGCGAGAAATGATATCAGACCAGCGGCAGTGATATTGTTTGATGCGTGTATTAGATGATAATAAGGTGGTTGGTATGCTGACGATTTTCAAAAAAATATTAAAAATAATTTTAAAAGTGGTTAAAATAGTAACCACCGCACCTGAACGGTAAAAAAAAAAGTGGTTAGCATACTAACCACGGCCCCTCAAAGAGTTAAAATAATATAGATAGTAAGAAGTCTGTGAAATAGGTATTATGAGTTATATTGATTTATAAACAGTTCATAATTCGTTAAAATAACATGTTAATTGATCAATTTTACCACGCATCAAGTGTTTAAAATTGTTTTGTTATTTTATGGAAAGCAGCTTTTAAACTATCTAGTTTTGAATCCAGTATGAAACATTTTCATCTCTCTGCAGAGATTGATAGCCTATTTTACTAAAAACATCCCTTATTTGTTAAAACAATATATTAATTTTCACTCAGATTACTGAATAATTCAATAATATTATATGAATATATTAAAATAAATAAATTATAACTAGATACTATAGAGTCTAATAAAATCTAATCGTTGAATTTACAATCATTGAACGTTGAAACCACTCTGCAGTTTCTTTGTCAGGTCATTATTCGATTATGGATCTTCTGTTTGGTCTCCTAACAATTTAAAGCCATTAGTTGATGTTATTAAAGCTATTTATTCAATTTTAACCCTTTATTTAACGAATTATACAATTCAAATGTGGTATTAAACGTCTCCCTCACTCATCAGTCATCATATCAGCCAATAGTATCATACTCATAACTAGAAACGCTTGATAACTGATAATAGACGAAAAAGATTAGAGTCATGCTTTATTTTTAAACTAACCGATAGGGATATTAATTGCCGGAAATTGTTTTCTTTATTGAATTTTTAAGTTCCAAATTGTCGAAGTATATCGACATTTGAATACTTTTTATGTGCCACTCCAGCATTCGAACTATGGTCAAAAGGACCCTATATACAGCCTAAATAGGTTAATGCCGCTTGAAACTATATTTTAAATATTGATCTGTTTTATTGTGTCCCAATAGATGATTTTAATTATTACCTAAATATTATAGTCTTTTGACTAGATAATCATTAGATTGAAGATTCTATATCAATGGCATACGTTTAACAGTTTAAGTTAAGTTTTCATAGTTATATATTTTCAAGAATTTTCATTTAGTGAATTATTTTTATTAGGTATAAACGTTCACAAAATGACATATATATGATAAGTACCTCCTATTAACTAATTATATTAGGTAATATTTGTTACTTTATTTATTATCTTGAAAATTAAATAAAACTATTTACTATAATAACTAAATATTATTGTACATTTTAGACATATTATCTATATACTTGTACTGAGCACGCCAGCTTATACAAATAAGTAAAAAAAATAATTTTCCTAAAAGGTTTATGCTAAAATTAATAAATACATTAAACAAAAGAAAATAATTATTATTTTACGCATATCATATCGATTCTTTTGTCTTTTGAACAAATTAAGTAAGATTTAAGTTCCTTCAGGTTAAGAAAAAATGTAAATTAATTATCTCTCTGGACTTTATTATTAAAAGAACATACCATTTTAATAAACATTTTATTATGCTCCTGAAATATCCAAATTGTATTAAATAATTTAATATTGTTTAACGAATTTATAAAACTTGAGTAACAATTTTTAGTAGACCGTATATATTAAAGTATAACGAAATGAAAATCATATTATATTAAAATTAACACATTTAGTTTAATATGATTTAATATTTATTTCCTACACGACGTGGGGAGTGTCATATAATGAGTACAATATACGTATAATACGTATGATATAAAGTCTAGATAATGAGCAAAAAAATAGTTATTATACGATTTATTCTAATATTTTGGTATCTCAAAATATAATATTATGATTATTTTAAATATCGGGTCTTTATTATTTATATCAGTTTATTTTACTCTATGAATTATATATTATAATAATTTTAATAACACAATATCATTTCAGTTAATAATGCTTACAAATATATTAATTTTGAAACACTTATAGTTGTAATCACCAATAAGAAAAGTTTTAATTAGATAAAAAAAAAAAAATTGTGATATAGGTACCAGAATGTTATTTTAGCTATAATGCTTTTTACTATAACAGCTTACTAATTTAATTTATAAAAATTGATTAATTTAAAACCACATATATTTTATATAATATTTTGAATTTTCTATTATTTATGTTCAATCATTTATTTATTGTAGTCTTATTATATTATTATAGTGGTTAGTTATTAGTAATAACTAACCACTATACATGTAACTTATTACAAAGGAAAACAAAAACTCTAAACATATCAAGGGTAAATACACTTTTAAATGGGTTTATTTATCTCCCTCTAAAATATTTCTTCAAATATTATGGGTAAGTTTTTATAAAGATGAGAGTCGCTAAAATTTGTGGGAGATCATTATAAATACATTTTTCTGTAGGTTCAAGTGGAAGTGGTTAAAACTTTCAACGTTTCATTAAATTGATTTATTTACATGACAAGAAATTATTTATTTTAATAATTTATTACAGGTTAACAATACTACCAAAATATTTGAAGACTTCCACTTGACGGTTTTATTATAAAATAACATAATAATAGCCCGTAAAGCTTATACCTACTCTTATTATCCGATTTAAATTAAATATATCGATCTACATTAATGCATGTTACGTTTTCAGTCATATAATTATATAATTATAAAATTATTCAATATAACAAATATACCATTTATAGGTACATACCAGCTAGTAATAGTTGCACCGTATCAGTAGCGGATCCAGAAGTCACCTAAGGGGGGGGGGGCTGAAAAGTCACTCAAGGTGAATTTTCAAAAATTAAATTGTCTTTTTGTTTAGCCAAATATTATAATAAAAAATAATGTTAAAAAGACAGCTAAAGGGGGGGGGGAGGCGAACGCCCATATATTATAGCCTTATTGAAGTTACCTATTATCCGCGATTTCTGGGTAGATGGAACATTTTCGACCGGCTATTTTCATTCGAATAGGACATTTCCTCAGAGTAAAATTTTTACGGTGGACATTTCCCCCTTATTTTTTTAAAAATATGTCTGGATATTAAAATATTGTATGTATTTTGTCTAAGGTCTAATTTTTTAGTGTGTAATAAAATAAAACAGAATAAATTTCCAAATATTTCCATGTGTACCTATATATTTGTCTATATTTGATATAGTAAAAAGTACCATTATAAAAAAAAACTTATGCTTAAAAGTTATGCTTAAAAGTTAAAACAAACTAAGTAAAAACATAACTTTAATATAATAAATTAATACCTAATGCCTATTTTACTTTTTATTATTTAACTTTGAGGGGAAAACGTCTGCCTTAAAAAAAATTATCAGGAGAAAATATCCTACTCTACCGAAAAATGGTGGAAACATTTTCCTACATTTAGATATTCAATAATAAAATAATTTTAGATATAATTTGGCAGTTATATTTTGCATGACGATAGTTTAAAACGTACCTACGAGATAGAAAAAAAATATTACACTTTAAAATGTCGTCTGCGCAAGGCCAGATTAAGATATTCAAAAAGTCCATAGTGCCCTGCATGTCATATGGTACTTTTATGATAGATTGGTACACTTTGAACAACAATTATAGGTACCTATTATAATTATTATTGGACTCAAGTATTAGGGGTTCCTATAGGCTAGCCTCCCATTTTCCAGTTTACGCCACTGATATGAAGGGATCGCGCATTATTACTTCTATTCCAGCTTTGATTTTTGTTAGGTTTTGCAATAAAATGCATGATTGTACCAATGTGCGATATCTAATATTCGAATAGTAAAATGTTATGTTATGAAGTATAAATAACTACTTAAAATAACGATTTCGTGGTGAAGGTACAAAGTACACGTCTCGTCGGACAAAAACGCGTTATGTAATATTTTTTTATAAAGATAGATGGTAAATATATAAATTGAAGTCTTTCGCCAATTGTATTATATAACTGATAGCCTCGGGGACGACATAACGCCAGCCTTAAAAAATCGTAAACCTATTGTTTCCACGGTACGTGAAGTCTATAAACACAATGTAGAACTCGACCTATATTGTTCGGACGAGTTAGTAATATTAATTTTACATAAAATATATATATAGGCGCGTGCAAGTTGTACCTCTGACGTAGAATAGTTGAAAGTTACATTATTATTTTTCCAATCGTTTTTTACGTTTTCCTCTTTGAACAAAGAAAAAAAATATACAATAATAACAGATAGGTAAAACTTCGGTGTAGGTCACGTCTCCGGTGACCGTATAATATATACGCTATATATATATTTATGGCATATATTATAGTACCCAAGTCTCGCTGCATCGTTATTTTTTTTTCATATAGAAGAGAGTAAACCATGTCGTCGATTTTGGGTCGGTCAGCCGTCCTGACACAATATATATTAATATATATATATATAAATAACGATAAAATATAATAATTTACGATCTATACGCATATGATATTATGTAGAAACGTCGCACTTGTCATCGCGAGATACCTTCGGAGCGATTCGATGTAATATATTATATTTTTCCGGTCGTTTTCACTTTTCGCGGAACGAATTGTACCTATACCCGCTTATAAGTACACTGCGAGCGTATAAAATGATACCACGACACCGGTGACGTATAAAATAAGGGCGAAATCTTTAACCGCGGTTGTCGCAGGTCCGACGCGGGAGACGGACTCCGCGGACGCGACTACGACGCGGACGTGTCCCGTACTGCCGCCGAAGAGCGTTAAATTGTTGTTACCGGGTATTATACGATTATTATAACACATAACCGCGACCGCCGCGAGACGACCGCACGGTATACTACGCCGGGCCGCCGCGGCGGCGGTTTATCGCGACGGAAAAAGTCAGCGGCGGCGGAGGTGGCGGCGCTGGCCGGCGACGGGTTGCGGTGGTTGGTCGGAGTTTGCGGTTAACCGCAGCCAATCATTTCGGCGAAATATCGCGTAGAGTGCTTTTTTCCGCCTCGCCCGCACCCGCCGCCGCAGCGACGACCGTCACCGCAACGGGGGCGGCGGGCAAAACCGCAACCGCGACGGTGTCGATTCGCGGCGGGCAGGGCGTGCGGCGGACCGCGAGAGAGGCGTATCCTCGAACGACGCAGACAGCGGGCCCAGCGCCGCGCGCGCTAGTGTGTGTGTGTGTGTGTGTGTGTGTGTGTGTGTTCGTTTGCCGCCCCCCCACATCCAATCGTCAAGGTACGTGGTTGATGATCGCTTTGTGTGTACCCTCGCGTAGGTGTACAATTATAGTAATGACAATAATATATTATGTATGACATGATATTATAATTTATTTGGATTGATTATTATAATTGACTGTTGCTGCAGCAGCAGCTGCGAGCCTCATCGGCCAATATAATAACTGCAAGTCATTATATACCCAAGTTATAGAGATCTTCATCATTATTCGTCTTACATCGAACCGCACCCACACGATAGCCGAGCACCCAGCCGCGGTTTCCAGTCTCGTCGTATCCGGCACCCTTCTGCACCGTCGCGTCGTAAATCTCAGGAAAAACACTAATCGCTTCTCCTGCTACTTTTCTCTTATTCCTACGAATTATATGTGCACCATACTATTCTTAGTGCTGTCTGCTGAACACTACGTCAATAATAATATTATTATCATCACTTTTGCTTATATAATGTCTAAATAATGTATTATATAACAGGGGCGGCTCCAGAGACATGGTTAGGGGGGCCAAGTCATAATTTTCCGGCAATTTCAATAATTTGTTTTTGTTTTTAACAGTATAAAATTGCTTAGAAATACAACTTGGGGAGGGGTCACGGCCCCTAGGCCCCCTGGAATCGCCCCTGTTATATATATACCTTTAATAAACTGAGAACGAGATATACTTAATAATATTTTATAAGTTGACACAACTATATGATTTATTTAAATGGAATTCATTATGCTGTGTATAGTCATTATAATATTATAATATATTATGCTACCTATAATTCTAATACCCTTCTAAGTAACTACACTACGACACGGTGACATTTGAATAATTAATTTTGGTATTATTTTGGATAGTAGCCCCCCACAAAAAAAATGTAGTAGGCTGTTCTGTGGGCACCTCACGATATGTACACGTCATAAAACGCCACACATAATATTTGATTGCGAAGACAACGGTGACATATTATTTATTTTTTTTTTTTTTGTAATATTTTTTCGTTCTGTTTTTGGAATTATCAGCGACATCTCGTGAAAGGCGTTCGAGTCTAACTTTTTCCACGTCGCGAAAGAGGGCGGAGAAAAAGCGGGTAAGAAAACTCTAAGAAAAACGGAGGGCACGATTTTCTTTGGCGAGCTTGCCGACAAAGAAACGACCGAGGGGCGTAAAAACTGTACAGCGCCGCACCCTTTTCCGTCAGATAGAGCTGCGATATTATATATTATGCTGCCACCGTCGACTTTATTTTTTCAGCGACTCTGTTCAAACCGATTTACGTGACGGTCTTCTGACTGCGACTATTGCGATCGTGGAAAATATCAATTCGAACTACAAAACTATATTTAAGTATAATAGTGTGGGAATCAGGGAATGTTATAATTTTTTGAGCTTTTATATAGATTATACAAATGATAACAATTATTGACAAGCAGATAACTATACTCAGGGGTTAAAGTGGGGGGTGCAGGAGGACTCTGCAGTCCCCCTTCCTCTGACGGTGGTTAAAAAGCGTCCCCTTTAAAAAATTAGGATTTTATATAATAGACATTATACATACAATTATATATGGAACGCTTAAAACTATATGAAGACATTAGTCCCCTCTGGAAATTTTTCCCAATTTAACCCCTGACTATACTAAGTATAAGAACCACTCGATCAAAAAGTATGAAACTATTTTATATTTGTATTATATGAACTAAAATAATTAGTAAAGATAAAATAACTAGATAAACGAGTTAGGAAAGCTCACTCTGCGGTCGTGCTAAATTCCCGGTTTCTAAACGTATTTTATAATATTAAAACGATTAGTGTACTGAGCAATGAACTATAATTCCTGCAAGCAAAATTTAAGAAGAATTCGTTACCTTAATATTTTGGATAGTTTGTTTCTATATTACATACTTATACAGCTGTAATTAAATATCTTAATACAAACAACCGTAACTATGTTAAGTAACTACGAACAATAATGAATAAATAAATATCTTCTTCTTCTAATTTCACTCACATTCTTATTAAACAAACTCCCACTCCACGGCCCACACCACTCCCATTCCATTGGATTTTTCCAAAACACAAATTTCATACCTTCCGTAAATTCCCGTATATCATCGTGTATTTACATATTATACTTAGTAGTTAAGTTTTATTTTTACGTTCAATTAATTGTTGAACTATCATAACTTTTGGTTGGAAGCTAATAAAAAATAAAAAAATAATATCTTAATAACAATAATTGTATAACTATGTAATGATCATGAATAGACCGACGAACACAACGGGATATAAAGTGTCAGAAACTTTTGTTTAGACACCTAAAATGTGATTTTTAATCATTTTTAACAATGTATGATGTACCAAGTACCAACCTATATACTTAAGACTATAACTCAGTGTTTGAATATAAGACGTGTATAACCATATTACGTCGATAACATTATAAGTTGTAACAAGTTATAAGTAACTATAGTTATACGTCGAAATTGTTATAATATTTGAGGCGTTTAGTGGCAAAGTCAGAAATCTCTACTTTTTTTGAAATAAATGTTTTGATCATATTATTCATATAATACTTTTTACTCTGCGTTGATAGGTGACTCTGATTTTTATCACATGTAATCCCCCATCGAGATAAAAGTTTTAATACTAGCTGATTGCAGCAAAGAGAGTAATCTCCAATCATAATACATAATACATATAATACATGTTCTACGTTTCTGTGGCAAATGAGGTAATCTCCATGCGTTTCTGTGACAAAAGCGGCAATCTCCGTGGGTTCTTCTTGGGTTCCGCAGCAAATTTGACAAAGTCCATTTTCCCTCCTTTATTATTTAATGTTATCGACATTTAAAAATTAATTATATAAATACAGGGAATAACACCAAACTCCACTATCAATCCACGAAAACAAAATATCATGGAAAAATACAAGAAATAAAGGTAAAACAGTTTTTTGACATTTACCCAAAATCACCTGCGTTTGGAGATTGCTGACTTTGCCACATGACGCCTCATTTTTATTTTATTTTATACTATATAGTTTACATAATTAAAATATTATGCTTAATTTCTACTAGAGATAATTATAAATTAATTTTTAACTGTCTACCTGTAAACCTATTAAATATTGAATATATTATAATATTTAATTATTTATGTATAATATATAAATAGTATTAGATATACTATAAGTGTAGTTTAGGATTTTATAAGTTATTCATCAGTAAATCAATCAATCATTGGTTGCTAATAATTACTATAATGCTGTTGCTTATTGAAATTTCGTAAACTATTTACGTTCCTTTACTATATTTTGTACACCTAAGTATTAATTGTACATAAGTATATAACATATTTTATAAAATATCATGCAATTAACATGTTAAATACTTTATTTTTAATTGTAATGTGATGGAGGTGGGGGAATGGTGCTGGGAATTCGTACCTAAGTAAATTGTTACTTCTACAACAAGCCCACAGATTAAGCCCAAATTTTAATAAGGTCTAACTTGGATTTTGCAAATTCATCAACCTATACATGATAGGTAGTCATAAACCTGTATGTGGTAAACACAGTACACATACATTTTATAAGAACATATAATAATATATACAACAAATTCTAAACAATGCTATTACCATAATAACGCTTATAAAAGCGAATATATACAATATACACACATATAAATAACTATGTGTATAATATCATAATATTATCTATCCTTACAAGGGACCTGTAAATAATATTGGTCACACGATGTGCGTCTTACCTTGTATCGTAATGGACCTAACCGGAAACGATGATGTTCACAAATAAAGTCCATTTGAATATCGTCGCATTGCAAACCATCACAGTTTAAATACAAACCCGAGGCCGCCAACTCGAAAACGGTTTCGTCGAGAACCGGAAGGAGAAAAATTCCAGTGACCACCGATGTATTTCCCGTGACTGACTGAACGGAAAATATGGGCACATACAATGTAGACTGTGGTCGCAGAGGTTATACTAAGATCAATGAAGGAAATTAATGTTACACTACAATCGAAGTGATCGTAATTTTATTGTTTACATTACCTACTTGCGTATTCGTGTGTGAGTGATGTCGATATTTTTCGTTCGTCAGTTTTAATGACTATAATACGCAACAAACAAAAATTTAATTTCAAATATACATAATATGGTATCAAATAATGATTAATTTGTGTTAGAAAAGATCCTAGGTTGACTAAAATGTAACATATTTTTGTAAAACAGTTTTACATTATTATTATTATTATTTATTTATTCAAATCGTAACAAAATGTACAGGATTACAATAAGATATTTTTGTATACAACACCTGATAAACATGTAAAATGATCGATCCTACAAGCCGTTAATTAAATTGTTATAGGTATGCAAATAAATATTTAAGATTTTTAGTCAGTAACACAATAAAAAAAAATAACAAATTAGGAAAACTTACTCAGCTTAATTTCGGTTTCCAAAATTATTTTAATACAACGCAACAAACTTTAATTTCAAATACAATTTAAACAGAATTTGGTGACTTTTATATTTTGGTAGTATATTTTGGCTAATAAGAATCCCACCAAAAACATATATGTAAAATGAGAGCCAAGTTCAATACTATAATAATATATGCCTTGGTTGTTGACTTCAAGACAAAAGAAGTGAGATCTAAATGGGTGCCAAGTTAGGATAATATATTGAAACCTAAGGTGTGACTTGGCTACTTTTCATATACGAATTATTATTATAAGTACCTACTAAAACAGTAATGGAAGAGTGAAGATGATTTTCCGAAGAATAAAATAAGAACTCAAAGCTTTAGAACTTGCAAATGCTATAATATATAATTCGTAGCCAAGTCACACCTTAGGCTTCAATATATTATCCTAACTTGTCACCCATTTAGATCTCACTTCTTTTGTCTTGAAGTCAACAACCAAGGCATATATTATTATAGTATTGAACTTGGCTCTCATTTTACATATATGTTTTTGGTGGGATATCATTACTTTTTGTATGTAAATTATTATAACCTAACCTAACCTAGCCATGACGTATTCTATAAATAAAGTTTATTACTATATAATATAATTCAGTTACTAATATTAATAATAATATTTATTATAAAATATTTTCCGTTGTATATACAGAGTATAAAATATATGTAAAATAAATATACAATTATTTTAACTCTTTTGAGTATATTTTTAATTATCATAATTTTATTGACTGTAGTTTCTACTGTTGGGTGGATAATTCATAATTTGTAAGAATAATTATTTAATTATTTTAATTGTAATATTTAAAAAAAATAATATTAATTAGGTACATACATAGATAGAAAAAAAAGTATGTTGCTGCGCGCGGGTCGACAATATCGACACATATTCGGCTAGTCGTATTTTTGGAGCGGCGATACGGGAAAGGTTATTTAAGTCAACATTACATTACATTACATTAAATTAGAGGCAATTCATTAATAAATTGAAAAATTAAACATAATAGATAAAATAAATGCAAAATTATAATAAAATCAATTGATTAAAAAATTAAAAATTAAAAAATTAAAAATTAAAAAATTTTAAATTAAAAATTTTCAAGTTTCTGATTTTTTCCTTTGTATTTACCTAACTACCTATCTGTATGCCAAATTTGAACTTTCTAGGTCATCTGGAACTGGGTTAGAATTTTGATCTATAGGTAAGTCAGTGATAAAAATGACGATTTTCGGACGTTAATATCTAAATAACGGTTTGAAGCGTGTTTATGAAATTTAGAGCACATATGTATCTCGTTAGTCTCAATATATGAGCCAAATTTGACATGTTTAAGTGGAATAGTTTTTGAGTTATGAGGGGGTCAAAAGTGGCTCCAAATGGTTCGTGTAATATTACACACGGTGCTGCTCGCCAGTTCTGTTAGCTAGAACTTGGCTTGACACGCTACCGCGTGTCTAGATCTATAAAAAATATTTATACAAATGTACCTAATAAATGATTCTAATATCAATAATCGTAATTAAATATCTTAATTCAAACAATCGTAACAATATTATTATGTAGTAATAAGTAATAACTATATACTAACAATAATTAAATATCTTAATGTGAACAATCGCAACTATGTATAGGTAACTAATAGACAGGCGGACGGACACAACGAGTGTATAAGGTGTTCTAAACTAATGTTGAGAAACCTGATAAAAACAACTCCTTAACAGAACTGGGAAAAAAAATAAAGAATACTATATCCAAGTACAATGGTAGATAATAATACATAATGTAAAATACAAAAATAACACATCTTATATTATTATGTTTATGAATAGTACAATTGTTTTTTAATAATAATATTAAAAGTGTTACTTAATGATGGATTTATAATATTAATATAACAATAATAATTTACATTGGGTTTCTATAATACATCTTGCCGTCTTGGTTATACTCAGTAGGTAGGTATGTACTTACACTATAGTATTTTTTTTTTATTATAGTCTTAAGCCGGGAAATTATGGCCATTAGCTATTGTAGGGGTTACGGTTGGTAAGGTTAGAACTGTTGGTTGGCCACACGTGTATACGTGGCAAGGTTTTTGCCACTATGAACCCGGGTGGTCACCCATCTGGGAACTAGTGGGTGGCAGTGGCCGTCGGCTGCGTCGCGACCGACGCCTTAGACCACTCGGCCACTCCGTCCCCTTGACCATATTTCATATGTGGTTTTTAATATCCGTACCCGGAGGGGGGGGGTACCACCACCTAATTGGTCGTGAGGCAATTGCCTCATGAAACACCCTATCACGCCACCACTGGTGGCCGTTACTCACTCTCAGATCACGGCGTGACTGCGATCACATCCACCACGCCGCCACGCAAAGCCACTAATATAATACTATGTTTTACCGTTGTGCTATTTTGGGTTACGTTTTTTTTCTTAAAGTGGTATACCTACGGCTATACCTTCATTGGACTTATACTCAAAAAATTAAATGTATCTTTCGTCAGTTCAATACGATTTTCTCGCATAGTTTAGAGTCTAACTGGTGGTGGAATTTACTTTTAGTAAAAAAAAATGGTGTTATTAACTTATTACTTTATCGTCCCTGCGCTAATCCTAAATATGTTTGGTAACCAATAAAAGTCGACAGAAAAATAATGGGATAACATATTGAAATAAAAAGTGCTTGGGGTCTAAATAGATGAGAAATACCCATTGTAAATATTTATTTATTTAAATTTTTAAAAAAAAAAAGTCCATGATTATGACAAACAAGTTATTATTATACAATATACTAGAATTTTTAAAACGTATAAAAATTTAATTTATTATATTCGTATAAAAAGTAAAAATAGAACGCGACTGCTTAGATTTGTAGATCAATCGTATATCACATTAATTTTGCTAGGTATATAAGATTATACATCTTAAAATCAGTTTCTATTCAAATTCTTATTTGATATAAACCATATTTGTAAATCATATTTCCAAATTGCTATAATAGTTGAGCATTTTTGAAGCATCGGGTGAGTTGAGTCCTATCAATTAGCAAGTAGGTACCTTCCAATAATTTATATAAACAATTAGATAATTATTATAATATTATATTACTATATGTATATATGTACACATTTAAATATATTTAATATAATGATACGTCCCTTATAATTTCTACTTTTTAGACACAAGTTGGTATTTCTATGTAAACAAATAAAGCGACTTAATCCAAACTGCACACTGATATTTAATGGAAGTATCTGAAGAGGGTACATAGTTCAAGCATGTCAAACGCGCAGACCTCGTCTCTCTTTTTCGCAGCTAACAGACACCAGTATCATTGGGAAGTCAAGTGAAAATAATTTTTTTTTTCGGTGCATAGTGTTCTATTCAATTTTTTTTGTCCAAGTTTTGATACTTAACGTTCTGCATGACGTCAGCTATGATTTGTTGTTGAAATCTATATCACACTAAATGATTCCCCGTTTTTCCTTTAATACCTAATACATTTATTCAAATTCTGATTTTTGGAACTTTTAAATAAACTTAATTATTAACAAAATTTCAAATTCATAGGATATTTTGCACTACCTATAAAGTGTCCTGTGAATTTTGTTTTTCAAATGAGAATCACATTTTTTACTGTAAATTATTTAGTAATTAGGTATCTATACCTGCATATTTTTTTTTCAAAATAGATGTAATATTGAATCTAGTATTTACTATTTATCACAGGTGCTTGAACCATTTTTACGAATTATGGAAGTTGATTGATTAGCATTAGTTACTAAAATTTTCAAAACTATAACCTCTATTCTTCCAAACTTATTATCATGGAACTATTATTCTTAGACCTAACAGTATATATAAAGTTAAATAACTCAAAACTACACGTTCGAATTTCGTTTTCGGTACCTTAAAATGTTCAGAAATATGATTAATTGTATTAAACAATAATTCATAGTATCTAAGAGGGAGTTTTAATTTAAATAATTGACGTTATTGTATATGTACAGGACATGCCTTAGTAGTAGTGTAAAAATCTCAATAGCTTAACAATTTGAGTAGGCATATTGAAAAATTCCTATAATCAGATTTAGCTGCTTTATTGAAGAAAAAATAGGTGTGAACATGATTGGTGCATCTTTTTGTATACCTAGTCTAATATTTTCGTGTAAGCGTAAGTTGAACACTATATTATATACCTACGTTTTATGCAATATGTATAAGACTCCGGTAACCGGTAACAATTTACTTACCTCCGACCAATCTGAATAATATGTATAATATATTATTATATGCTGCGCATACGACGACCGAGCATCCGGTGTGGGGTGAGGAGGTTAGTCGAAAACTTACTTAAAAGCGTATATATATATATATATCACATATCATAATATAATATTAGGTACCTATATACAAAAGAAAACCCACACACACGCGTTTTAATATACTCGCGAGATAATATGTTCTCGGGGTGGTTTTTACGTTGTTTCCGGCGTGTGGTATTTTCGAGGGCGTACAATATTGTGCATATAAAACGAAAGTTTTCTACGGTGTCCCTAATAATATGTATATAAATCGCAAACAAGCAGCGGCCGAGAGTTATAATATAATATACGAAAAGTGCGCATAGAGATGATGGCGCAATACTTTAATAATATATTATGACGTATACGACGCTCATCCAGTGTTTGGAAAGAATAAGTTCATAATATACGTTCGCGTTCATGTAGTATTTGAAAGTTACTCTCGTCGTTGTGAACTTGAGAACGGAATTCAAAGTTTTAGCGGATTATTCAACCGTTTTTGCGTTTCATACATTATTACAAATAAACCGTTATTTTACGACGTTGTCGTAATTCCTAGGATTTTTTGCAGGTATACCTAACTTAACCTCGCAGTCCCGCTGTGGCCGGGAAACTCGCAAGACCGTGTCGGTGTGACAACACACGGCCAAAGTGATTTTTGTACTTTAGTATCGTGTTTTCAAACCAATAAAAGGGTCTCCGACCAAAACTGGACTTTTTCACAAACTGTTGAACGTAAATAATAATTATTATTATAATTTTAACGTTGTAGTAAAAACCAACATATTGGAATAGTACCTGGGTACACTACATAACTCAGTTACCTACATTACTTAGTATACGTATTTCAGAATTCTGTTTGCGAGAGATTGATGATCCATATAATATTCTAGTTTCATGTCCCGCAAACAGAATTCAAAAATATGTATAGGGTACTGAGTAATATTGGTAATTTAATTATACAGTGTACCCTGTTTTCGTGGACACATGGAAATTATATATATATATAATATATATGTATATTATAATACACCTAACTATGTAATATTAGGTACCCTCGACCGTAATTGCCATTTCGTCAGATAATTAAAAAAGAAGCGAGGCCTATTAATAATATTTGTATTTTAGTTTTTCTTCATAATATCTTCTTTTGTATGATAAAATGTACCTATATTATTTGAAACAAAACACAATAAGGGGAACTGAGTGACCGAGCGGACTACGGCGTCAGTTCCGACGCTTACCATCACCGGTTCGAATCTCGACCACGAGAGGCTCCTCTCTTTCTGCAGGCAGCAGTTTGGAGAGTGCCCCCGACGGGGCATGGCAGAAACCTACAAGTGCTCAATTTGAAATTCTGCTAAACCTAAAAACACACGTGTTTCAATAAACCGTTCCAACCGTTCCTTTCCCCTACAAACAACACAAAAAACAGCTAATGGCCATAGTAACCGGGCTTTAGCTCAATAAAAAAAAACACAAAAGTTTTTGATGACGGTAGAAACGTTGGAAAGCGACCTTTTTCCATCCAGCGGGCAGTAAAATGGAAATCATCATAGTGCCTGGAGGTAAAGTGGAAATCACAACAAGTGCTGGGCTCCCTTGTACAACCAGACACCGAAATCTATACCACGGTACTTACAAGACATCAAATTTTGGTTACATCTTATGTTCATTTTATAACATCCATGCATGACGCCTAAACAACGTAGCAATTTTGACTTTTAGTGCATATTATTAACACATCCTATAGGTACAAGCCTTTAGTGTGAAATTTTTTTCTTGAAGTGTACTCGCTTTAAAAGTTTCATCGAGATCGCAATTTATTTCGAGTATTATTAATATTAAGCGTACCGTTGCCTAAATTCGGAATTTTGTTGTTGTATTATTTATAGTTTAGCTAAGATAAAGAAATGTTGAAATCGACGAATGTTGAACCATCGTCTCGCACCTGTTGTCAAAAATCTTTGGTAGTTTTTTAAGTGGGTCATAATAGTGCGTCGGAAATGGATTTTGGTAGTATTTTTCAATACATTTTTCACAATTCGTCTTTAGGGCATTTACGGACTGGCCCTAAATGTTATTATGCATATCGCGCGGGTAGTCCCCAACTATATAATTCGGGTTAGAATGCGCGCGCGTTCTGGTCGAGCGAGGGATATTATAATTAACGGCTTTCGGGCGGCGCGGCGGCTGGTGAATACGAGATGAGACTTTCGAATTAAAACAAAAGGGCATCGCGCTTAATATTATTATTACGTGTACGTATATATATATATATATAATAATAATAACAATACGAGGCGTATAATACACCGTCGTCGGGCTCGCGCGCGTACGTGTACGCGCCGCGCCGCCAATTGGTCTCGCGGGGAAAGTCGCAGGAGTTATGAATTCCTTTGCCGGCGCCCGCCTCGCCGCAAGTAAGATAATGAATTCCGCTCGTCATAACTCCCCGTGTCCGTGTATAGTTATAACATTATATTCCCCGGCGGCTCGGAGCTGCGTAGGTTACTTACAGCCCGCCGCGGCGGCGGAAGATTCTTCTCGCGTATAATATTATACAATATGTGCGGCGCGGCGCGCGTGTGGCGGCCCACCGTAATGAATAATACATGACTGTGGAATCTACACGCGGGTCCGTGTACTTACAACCCGTCTCCGCCCGCTCACGGGCCCGTCTTATTACGGCGGCCAAAAGTTCATTTGCGCGCCGCTCGGCGGTTTTCGATATGCGAGAACTATATTATTATTATTATTATTATTATTATTATATATACACACTGCGCAGCGTCTGCCTCCGTCTGCCCCTTTCCGTCTCCGTTTTTCGCTCGTCGTCGTCGTCGCATAACATTATAATGTTCTGCCGAGAGATTTCCAACCGTCTATAGTGGGCTGATGAAAAACGAAACGCGAGACAGCGTTCACCGCCATAAAAAATATTATATAGCACGACAATAATACACAACTCAGGTCTATTGTTATAGTCGTATTATTATGTAGTTGTGTGTATCGAGAAGATCATAAAATATATTATTAGAATATCGTTTAATATTGCACATCGTATATTATTAGGTACATTATAATATACATATATTATTATATTACGTGAATCACAAGGTTTATATACATCGTATTATAATATATTATAGGTAGTAGGTTTAATAATAATAATAATTATAATAATAATATTATGATCTATTGATCTAGGAATAGTCTTAGTCGTATACAATAATTATTATATTATAATATTACGAGTTATTTTAGTTATTTTTAATCTAAATAGTTTCGTCTGATATCATAATAATATTAAAACACATCGTAATAAAAATAATAGTTTAGGAAGGCATACATATATAGGCTAGGCAGATCCTCAGACGGCCGTCGTATCATGTCATTTTTACCCACTCAATAAGGTCTCCAGACGGCCCCGTGGTCGGTCGCGGACACGGCCTGTTGGGTGGGCCTCTGTGTTGCGCCGCTGACCTGCAAATGATCGTCGTCGACACCGACGCCACCGCCACCGCCTTCTTCGTCACCGGGTTGGTGGTAGTGGTGGTGGTGGTGATGGTGTCTGGTCATGTTGCCGGCCGCGGACGCGTGGTACAGCTGAGAGTAGAGTTGCAACGAAGCCGGTAACTGCATGCCCGTCGCCGGGTGACCGCCGCTGTGGTAACCTCCACCGCCACCGCCCAACTGATCGTAACCGTGCGCGTGGCCGATGGCCATCATGTCGTCCGTGGACCCACCGGGCCCGGTTGGCGAGTCTGGCGCCGACGAATCGGTCGACCTGGGACCCGACGAAGTTGTCGGATGCAAGTCCGGCGCCGGCGGGGGCATCGACTGGTCGTTAACGGTCGACTGCTGTTGGTGGTAACCCCTGACCGTCGGGAACCCGGTCCGGTCGTGTTGCTGGTGACAGTTGGACGTCGACGATGACAGCAGCAGCTGATGCTCTAGGTCACCCGGTCCGTTGGCGGTCGGCAAGGTCGTGTCCGCAAACGATGGCATCACTTTGTACAGGAAACAAAAACAATAATACGCGACGCGCTCTTAGTTTGATTATTATTATTAATATTGTTTAAAGACTAAGCTATAGTTCAAGTTGCACAACTATCATAATATGTGACCCAGGTGGCAATTAATTCAAAATTTATAAAATCATATTTTTTTACTAAACTAATTAATTCAATATTTCTCCCCATATTAATTTTAAACTTATTAGTGTATTTATTTTTGTTACCTTTATTATCAGCTATAGTAACTTAATAATCTTGAAGGTAACTCATCTAACTCAAATTAATATTTCATTCAGTTCGCCATTACCACCATATTGATCTTTATAGATTCAATATTGTATACGAATAGGGGTTACAAATTACATTAACCCGGTACCCACTATTATTATGCGTATACAAGATGAAACGAAAACGAAATCACCACACGTTTGTCTGAAATGTTGATAGGAATAAAGATGTTTCGGGAGAAATTAAATCTTTAAGTGACGTTAGCTAAATCATTTCAGATCATGTCGGGGATTCAAACAACGTTTTCACATTACCGCCTTACCCATAACCCACGTCCCCTACTGCAGCATGCACGCACGAGATGTGGTGAATTTCGATGCGGATTCACTTGTGAGTTAAAAATTAATATTAGGACAGACGAAGAATTGCATAATTCAAATTAGGAGAACCGGGCCGGTAACTTACCTACGTGTAGGTATTTTGAAAAGGTTCGTATGTCAGAATGATATTATTAGGCACTTACCGGCAGCCGTCGTCTGCGCGTTGACCGTGCACGTCGTGAACAAGTCGTGTTGGTGTCCGGCCGACAGGGAGGTGTGAAGCTCGGAAGCGGCGACGGAGCCGGTGAATCCGGTGGCGAGCGCGGGCGGCGTGAAGTTCGTGCATCCGCCCCCGCCCGGCCACGTCGAGTACGCTGTTGAATGAGAGTATCCCCACGAGTGATGGGGCGCGAACTGACCCATGTCTGTCAACAACCACAACATCGATGTAAAATGTATTGCATTGTGGTCATAATATTAATATTGATTAAAATATTAAACATAAATACTATAATATACTCAAGCTTCATATTTTCATAATTAATAATCTTTATTACCTATACTGTACAAATTATATTGTGTACATACTCAATACTGATACTAAGTATACTTAGAGGTATATGGATCGTTATTGTTAAGCTATCGATCATTATTGCAATAAGTGTTGTACCACGCCTCTGCCACACACCCACACAATCCTCGCCCCCCCCTTCACCGCACCACGACCACACAATCGCCGTCCCCATTCCCCGCCGCTATCGTATGCAGTCGAGTCGCGCGCTCGAGATGATGAATGGGCTGAGAAACGAGATTATTGCTGCAGTACAATAATACATTAATATGAATGTGTATGGTTGTCCGGGACGGTGCTAAAATCGTTTAGGCCCTAACACCGTGATACACCGAGCTACAGGATGTCCAAATCCGTTTCGTGATCATTAACCGCGACTCGAGCCCGAATGGATTGTGCTCGTGAATTGATGATATCGAGTGCGTATAAACGAAAGATATAATAATAATGATATACATAATAGAATATACCCGACCGCACGTTGGCCGCCACCCGGTCGAAATAATGATAAATATACTACAACATACGCCCTGTGGTGGTGAATCGCCTCGGTATAGCTATATGAGCAAATGCGACGATATAATAATTATTATGGTTATCATCATTTACCGTCCGTTCCGCGTTAGCTAAACGACCGAAATGTAGTAAGTAATATGTTTTTCGTACTTTTCATGACACTGTTACAATATTATAAATGTATTACACGCAATGTTATATTATTATCGTTTGTCCATCGGTATGTCATTGTTGTGCGGTGTAGGAATAAATTGCAACTACGACACCGTTTTATCGATGTATATCATAATATATAATACTAGCTGAAAACCCAGCTTCGCTCATGTGCAGTTTTTTTTTGCAGAAAATCCTATATAGTATATACTATAATACTATATACCAGCGCTCCGAATTGGGAAAAATTAAGTAGAGGAGCTCAAACTAACGATTTAAAAACTGCGTTTCAAGGGCGCAATTATTCAACACAGGCCATACAAAAAATAGTAGGGGTACGCAAAAAAAAAATAGTAGGGGACCTCCATCTCCCTGCACCCCCCCCCCCCCAACTCGAGCACTGTTATATACGCTATATACATTATACAGGTGTATCTCGGTTTGAGTGTACCTCAGCCCACGAGTATAAATCCGGCATCAGCGTATACCTAGCTTTGTGAAAATATAATTCAACCTAGACGGGCAACCACAAGTTGTGGATTCGATTTGGTATATTTCTTAAGGAAGTTAAGTTTCAACTAATTTCAAAAACTTTTCTGATATCTCTAAACTCAATCTCTGAGATTTTCATCAAAATCAATCGATTGCATTATGAGTGTTTATAAGCTACAAACATACAAACATACATTTGGTTAAATATATCATTTCCTTAATATTGGAGGCCATGTAAACAATAAATAATTTTGATGCATGGTCTTACCTCATCTGTCGAGTAACCAATGGCAACCATTTATGTACAAAAAAAAATACTAATTTCTACTATTAATATTATATAATTTGCAGCCAACTGTAAACAATTTATAAATAAAAAAAAATTCAATTTCTTCCACGAATCTCAAATAGAACCTCTTTAAAATGCGAGTTTTTGGAATATCCTTTCTTAGTGGGTCATAAAACTTAACTACTGATCAAATGTCATACTCATAGCTTCGGCGGTTCCAGCTTGGCAATGATGAATTAGTCAGTCAGTCGGGACCATAGATAATAAATTAGATAAAATAAATAAAATGTAGATAAATTATCTATGTTCAGGACAAGTTATTTTATGTACATATAAAATCTATATTATAGATGAAGCCAATAGACCACATATTTCCTAAGTCTTATTCTGTACTCCTCGTGAGTCACAACTAGTATTGATACAACATGGTATGGTACCTAGTTAGGTATACGCGGTTTATCAAACGCATTTCGACATCGCGCGTGGTAATGAACTAGTGGTACGATTTACGACTAACACATGCGTTTGAATATAATACAAAAAAAAAACATGTTCCAGATAACCGAGTTATATAGAGAGACTTCGAACACATGACTTCGGAGAAAACACATTTTTTTGTCTTGAAGGTATTTCGTATTTATCGTTTTCACATAACCAATATTACAACCGTATTGATTCATACAAACGCAACTGAAAGAATATTATGTTAGTGAAATTCATTTTTTTTATCTAAACCTTTATAAAAATATTACAACAACTCTCTGCAGCAGCAAACAAAAATAAAATGAAACTCATAAAAACAAAATAGGGAAATTAACTGCAATAATTATAATGCATTGTTGAAAACAATAGCAATGTTACACGCGTCTTTATTATTATTTAAATTATTGGTGTCCTATCTTTAAACCTCGTAAGAACCGTGTTATAACATATAGCTCTGAAATACATTTTATGATATACGCGTTTTATTATTACTACGCTTTCATTAGGTACACCGGGGGGTTTATGTCATCGAAGCAGATATTATTTAAACCTAATGCGATGATACTTAAACAAGATCGAGAAGATACATCCACGCGTAATATGATATTACTTTATTTTGTAGTCGTTTGTTATCGTTTCAAAGGAACATTATATACCCATGGGAATCGACCCTCGTGCACAGATACACACCAGTAAACCACCCCTTGTTGTACCTGCAGTTATTAGTTAGATAGTTTTAAATAAACTCCCCCAAAAATAAAAAATAAAAACACGGATTACCGTTATTATGGCATAATTTGTGTTATAGTGATTATAGTATTACGTGTACGAACTCACTTTGACAGTTTGCCATGGCTGGCATGCGGAAAGCAAGTGGATCGGCAGTCCTGTGCAGTGGATCTAATGGATTAGCGAAGTGCGTCGATAAGAACGGTCTTTGGCCAAAAGCGAAGGCGTGGAACTGTTGCTGTTGCCCTAAAAGTAAAAAAAAAATTGTTTTAAATTAAATTTGTTTTTATTATATCATACAAGATATTGGAATTTTATGGTCATTGCTTTACATAACAGACATAGGATTCATAAGAGCGTAATTTAATATTATTTTAAGTTATTAGGTACTTATTATTATATAATATAATGATTTCGAGCATATGATTTGGTTTGACTTCAGTTTATTCATGCGTTAAAAACACCATCAAAGGCAACCAGTAATAATTTATAATTACAGTTTTACTTTTCTTTATATTATTATTAATTAAATTATCAAACAGCTTAAAGTCATCGTTTAAGCGGCTGCAAACAAAAGATATGGATAATAATAAGCGTGTAATTGGTGAGTACAGCAGTCAGCAACTGTTGTAGCTATTGTTAATATTCTTTTCTTTTGTATATAAGTGTAGCAGATTTATAAAGATGTACCGTATCAAAATCTAGTATAAATATGTATTTGTACTAAAGTTTTTGTTTTTTTTTTTTAATTAAATTACACCGTGCTTTGTGCTTATAAACTTATTATATTTCCTTATATGAAACACATTAAAATATAAGCATATTATGTGCACATTTCCTAAAAATCATGTTTGAAATTTAAATCGTAATCATCTTATGTTAACATCCAAATATTATAATATGTTATTATGATATGGCATGAGTTATTTATTCTTTTAACATATTCTACTGTGCGTTGTACGCGTAATAAACATTTTTGACGTTAAGAAAATATTGAAAATATACAATGGCCAAAGAAGACGCGTCACGAAGATAAAATAAATATACGTGACCGGCAGTCACCTAGAAGGATTTTATCAGAGAACGAGTCAGTGACCGCATGGTTTAGGATTACGTTACAAGATTTATATAATCTGGTCCTAATATAGGTAGGAACCTATAATCATTTCTCCTTTCTGGACTTAGGTACTCACTTACTTACTTACTTGACATTTTAAACCACAAAATATTATATTACTAATTTAAAATTAAATATTAGGTAATCATGTATACTAAACAGTAAACATTGTATAGATTATGTTTTCGGGCGTATGTTTATGTTTTGGAGACAAAAATTGCTCAAATCAATCAGTAAAATTAAGGGTGGTTTCTGGTATCAAATTTTATTTAATTGGTACTTTGAGTGGTCAAAAGTAAGCAAAATAAATCTTATTGTGTTTGTACAAGAAAATAATGAAGACCCATATTAAGATATTATCAAAAATAAATTGACAAAATTAAAATTTGAAAATAATAATAATAATACTTTTAACATCATATCTGATGTCTATTTAATATAAATAATATGGTCAATGATTACTGATTATATTACTTCACCACAGTGTCTTACAAAATGACAGTTTTTGCGTCTGTAAAAACTGTAAACATAAACGTTTTGTTACTTACTAGTCCAGGGCTTACAAACGTTATAATAACGTTATAATAACGTTATATTTGACAAATAAATATTGAAATTTGTAAACGTAATTATAACGGAAAGTGATAATCAAAAATAATTAAATACCGCAAAACAAAGCATAACGAATATATGTAATATATCATTAAACAAAAAATATCGCAACACGTAATTTATAGAATATCATTAAACGAAAAATAACGCAAAACAAAATTATTTGGAAATTTTAAATACATTTATTTGAAAGTAAGGTATATTGGTTTCGTAGAAATATATTTTATTTCATGCTATTTATTTTTGTTTTAGACAAAAATCTAAGAATTGGTTATATTATATTCCGTATCCGGGACATTACCTACCAGCATTTTTTTTTTGGAGTTATTGATAACTTTTAAATTGAATTGTCAATAGCAAATACACCTAGTATAATGATAATAATAATAATTATTAATAATGATAAATGATGCCCCGATAATTGCGCTGTAGAAGTATAGAGTATAGACTTATTTTGTATTCACTATGTGAGTGTTAAAGTATATACTGTTGTTAAAACATCCGTTTTATCAGGTCCATGTCCCCGGCACCCCCCATTGTGATTTTTGGGTCCAAACCCGGGGCGATCGTTTGTGCTTCGTTAGTGCACGTTAGTGCTTTTTATCCCATCGTTAGTGCTTCATCCCTTCCAAAGTTATTCGCATTTCCTACAGGGGGGTGCCGGGGACATGCCTGCACCCCCCATTTCGAATTTCGGGCCCAAACCCAGGGCGATCGTTTGTGCTTCGTTAGTGCACGTTAGTGCTTTTTATCCCGTCGTTAGTGCTTTATCCGTTCCAAAGTTATTCGCATTTCGTACAGGGGGGTGCTGGGGACATGCCTGCACCCCCCATTTCGAATTTCGGGCCCAAACAAATTTCATTCGTTTGTGCTTCGTTAGTGCACGTTAGTGCTTTTCATACCGTCGTTAGTGCTTTATCCGTTCCAAAGTTATTCGCATTTCGTACAGGGGGGTGCTGGGGACATGCCTGCACCCCCCATTTCGAATTTCGGGCCCAAACAAATTTCATTCGTTTGTGCTTCGTTAGTGCACGTTAGTGCTTCTTATCCCGTCGTTAGTGCTCCATCCCTTAAAATTGTATATGAATTTCCTACAGGGGGTTCTAAGGACATGCTAATTTAGATTTCGAATTTTGGGTCCAAAAATCTTTTATTCGTTTATGCTTAGTTAGTGTTTCACTGTATTATTCGTCCGGTCGTTAGTGCTCTACTGTACCTTGATCCTTGGGTGGGTACATTGCAGTTAACTCTCGTAATTTTGGGATTAAATTACTTAAATCTGAGTTTTATATATTACGTAATTATTACGTAAAAAAAAATGTTATTAAAATTTCATATTTGTGCTAATTTCTGCCAAACGCTTTAATAGATATAAGTATATAACTTTGAAAAATATCATAGACAGCTGATCGATAAAACTGAGTATCTAGTTTTAAAAATTCTCAAAAAACTACATAATAACTACATCTATATGTACCTATATACCTATACCCCTTACCAAAACACTACTACACACGAATTTTATAATTCTTTTGTTGCAATTATTTAATAACTATAGTTATAATGTGTATGATGTACCTATGTTTGATAGGTGTTGATGTATGCTTGTTTGAAAAAAAATATGCTTTTAAAATAAAATGGTTCGCGTTATTTGTGAATATTTAAAAGTTATTTGTTAGGTATTTAACCAATAAAGATCTACGATTCTACGACCTAATACTATAAATGTTATTGCGGTACAGAACCAAGATAGGGTTCCATTCTATGCGCTCAAGAACGTCAACCCCTGGATTATTCTACCATTAGGTGAAATAATATTAATAATAGATAATATTAATGATAACATTGAGTATAATATATTTTTGTACAATATAAGTACCTATACTCAATGATGAATGATATAAATATATTTTTTTTAAGTCTGGAAACAAATTTAATATTTTTAACGTACCTAACTATTTGGTGTATAGTATTGTAGTACAAGTTTTAGAAGAAAATATAATTTGGACATTAAAATAAAAATAATAATGAATTACACTGTAGGCACATGGCAGTGAACACATGAACGTCATCTAAACTTTGATTTATAACATTTTGGCAACTATCTACCTACGCATGTAGTAAGAAGTAGGTACCTACCTAGTTATTCACATCGATAAGAATCGAAGTAGAGTTTTAAATATATGAACAATTCATTATATAATTGATACTTGATAGTTGATACAATTTTTATTTCAATCGTCAAACAATATTATATGCATTTAAGCTTTGAAAATGCTAGTATACACATTACAAATACATTTAGGAACCATAATTAAACTATTTTGATAATTGTCAACAAATTTAATATTATTTATGTGAAATATTATACACTCGTACAGTAATACCTAGGTACTCAATGTTTTAAAATTTGCAAGAAAACATTACATGTGCATAAAAATTGGTTATAATTGAGATACATACACACGATGATACTTTTTGGAAATTAATGGATAGGTATTGCATTATGATATTCACTCTATTACGCATCAAAACTTCATATGTCTATTCATAAATGAATACCACAAAAACAAAATATAATAAATAATATGTTACTATTGAATCCAATAACATAGGTAACTGCAATATGTAGGGGGATATTTTTTTCAAGGTGAAGGGAAGGCACAAAAACAATTGAACTATTCAAAATAATGTCATTATTTATTATTAATTATTATAATACATATTAGTTTGCTACAAACATAAAATTAAATTTATAATGGTTATTCAATAAACCGATTTTTATACCAGTTATAATTATAGATTAAGACGTCTGGAGTATGAATCTACTTATCTACTCTCATTAAAAAGAACAATTGAAATATTATACAATAGTAGGTACCTTCCTTAGTTATTTAATAAGGCGAGTGGTGACGGTACCTACCAGTTAAAACAGTTATAGGTTCCTATAAGAAGAAAATATCATGTGGACATTAAAATAAAAATAATAATGTATTCCACTGTATGTATATGACAGTATGTTACATACCTATCTTATCTAAGGTATTTTTACAAGATAAAAGTAATATTATTAAAATATTGTGACCCTCATATGTCAAATGCAAATTTACAATCAGTTACATTACTAGGAATTCACCCAAAAACGGTCATTTTTTAAAGTTTAGGTACATGTTTTAACATGTGGTTATTAAGTTATTTCATTTTTTGCGTACTGCTGTTGGGTTGTTTGTGCGAAACCTCATAAATACTCATTATGTTACTTAAACAACAAAACATTGTTGTTAAATTAAACGGTTAAATTTTTTTAAGTAGGAGATTGGGGATGCAAGTAATATTCTAGCATCGGTGCCTACTTATTATTTATCATTATGTTTTTGAATGCGAATGTATAATGATCTCTGTGGTTCCTGGTTCAAATTGTTTTGCATATTCAAAAGTGATTTGACACTACGACGTACATTCATATTTACGGTATGTATACATATTTTATTAATAATTATTCAGTATAATATTATATAAGAGTATTATTATTATATTATTATGTAGATTGTATATTATGTAGAGTAAACGTTTAAAGGTGACTTACAAAACGAAATATTAATCGATTAATGTATTTTACTAAGGTAATTGCCGCATACTGGTACCTATTAATAAATTCTCCCATTTTTCCCAGTGAAGGAATGTAAAATATTTATAATATTAGACTTAGGTACCTACCTAATGAATATAAGCTGTTTGGTGATCAAAATTCCATCCTTATTTGAATGTTTATTTTTTTAATTAATAATAAACTAATTTTTTTAGAATCTTAACATCCATTTTTCTCTTTAATAGTCCATTTATTAAAAATAGATTTTTAAGAGTATTTCAAATACATAATCCGAATACCTATTTGAAAAAAAGTATTCAGAATTATATGTATTCGAATACTTTATGATATTAATATTCCTAAGTACTTGGAATACTTCACAAAAAGTATTCCAAATATTTTTTTTTAGTAGATTTAGATGTCATTTGCAAGAATATTATTTTTTCAATTTTGTTTTTATAAATGAACATTATTATAATCTCGATAATACACACCTATCTGGCTATCTATAAGTTATAAATTATATTCAAATTAATATAGTTAATAAGTAATAATTAGTAATATATAAGAATATACCTATATAAGAAAAAAAGTATTCCGAATACTGTACTCAGAATACTTGTAAAAAGTATTCAAAATACCATATTGAATACTTTCGAAAAAAAGTATTTAAAAAGTATTCGGATTTCTGAATACTACCCATGTCTGATTTTAAGTATAGGTATCTAAAGACCACATTTTAAAATTTCTAAACTTCTATTTTTAAAATAAGAACCACCCTTCCCTTTTTACTGAAAATTATTTAATGGACGTGAAAATGTTAATGTATGTATCTAAATAAAAAATCTTATGAGTAGTTTCTGAGTTATCAAATTATTTATATTAACAATATTAATCCTTAATGGTTTTACAAAAATATAAATTACAATTGTTATATTAGATTAAGTATTTATTATACTTTTCATTTTTATAAATTATTTAGATTGATAGATCAATAGTACTTATCTAATAACTAAAAATTTCAAACCATATTAGCCTCCGTATATACTTACCTAATAACTTACTAATTTGCCATAGACATATTATCCTTAGTTCACAAAGTTATATACCTAGTTCAAAAACTATTCAGTCAAATTTGATTTAAAAAGGTACATCAAAATTCTTTAAAAAAAAGGGGGGTTCCTATTTGAAAAACAAAAGTTTGTATTGTAACAATATCATATTTAAGTGATACAAAAAGTCTCATGTATTAAAAATAAGAATTTGAATATATAAATAATTTAAGAATAAAAATAAGGTGAGCATAAAATCACCCTGTATAGGTAATACCCAATGTAAAATAGGTACCTACTTAACTTTTAACAATTTTAGTTTAATGTGAAATAATACATGATAATATTGAACAATTCATAAAATACTTTTTATTTTGATTATTCATTTTACTGGGCAACAAATAATCGCATACAACTTATTATATTATGAAGGTTGGTAATAAAACATTTATTCATAATTTCATAATCAAGACAGTATAATATTATTACTTATTCATCGTTCATAGGTATAAAAATTAAAACTATTAAAATTATTAAAATTATTTTTTATTCTTAATTATATTATAATCTACAATCTATTACAATACAGAATAATAAGTAAAAAAGAGAAATAAAAAGGCTTGAAAAAAACTGATTAAAGAAGACTTCCAGTGAAGGCACTTTGTTAGTTATTTATATGCATTTATATATGTTTATTGTTTACATATTTATAATTTATATTTAATTTAAATACTTGATATAATACATTTTTTTTTTTAAAATATTTTGTTAAGATTTAGTTTTATTTTAATAATTGATGCCTTTGTAGTCCATCTGTATAACATATCTTTTTTCTTCTTTCTTCTATAAAATCTAAAATATATAACTTCTTCATAATATTATGTTCAATACATTATTTTCTGTTATCTGGAAGATTTTTATTAGCTTATTGACCTGATTTTGTAATTATAATTATAAATATTAATATTTTTTTTAACTTTCTAGGATTTTAAACATTTAAAATGCCAAAAAAGCCAGTTGTTGAAAACGATAGACTGATTCGAGCAATTGTGGATAAGAAACATGTATTTGACAGTTGCTCTAAAACGATATTGGGACCTTCACATCAATGTTGGAAAGAAATAGCAGCAGATCTTGATAATTTGGTATCATATAAATACATTTACACAGTAGTAAAAGGAAACCGATTTAATATACTAAATAAACTGATGATAGATGATGAAAATGTCAATAGTACTAATGAGGTTCAAGTAAATTTTACTCCAGTTCTATCAAGCGATTCAAAGTCTGAGAGCTGGGAAGATGAACAAATGAAATTTACTATTACATTGTCTTCTGATGAGTGGAATAAAATTTACAAAGAAGAAAGGTATTTGTATAAAAGAAGTGACCGAGAAAACTCATTTCGAGCTTATGATGTATTAACTTCAAATGAATGGAGTCCATTGATTCATGAACATTTTTTTGACCACACAAAAAAAGCATGCCCAATAGTATATAAAACAGCAAAAATATGTCCGACAGGATATATTTTTTTAAATATTAAGGGTCATTGTTCAGTGTGCAGTAGTACATTCAATGGTATAGTTCAGAATCTACCAGAACCAAATACAAGAGTTTTGATTCAGTGTACATATAGTGGTAATTTTCCAAGTTGTAGAAGTAGAAAGAAAAGAAGACTCATAGGACAAAATAGAGATGAATTTTTAGAAAAAATATATGAGCAAAATATGTCAGCTTCGTACAGCCAAAAACTAGAAGCAAATAGAATAATGGAATATGGTGATCAAGAGCCTGCCCACATACCAACATTGAATGCTCTAAGGGTCATGAAGTATAAAGTTCTTCAAAAAAGTCATATTCATCAAGATTTAATTACAGCTTTATCTTTGATTAAGGGCACAGTACCTTATGATAAAATAATTCATGATATGGGTTACGACCGTTTCTTTTTACATTATTGGACATCAACTGAAATAAATACCTACAGAGTATATACAAAACAAAATAAAATACCAAGAATAACAATAGATGCTACAGGAGGATTGGTAAGAAAAGTAAAATTGTTGACAGGAAGAGAAACTGGATCCATATTTTTATATGAAATTGGCATAATGGATTACAAAAACAAATGCCAGTTTACTGCAGCCCATATGCTATCAGAAAGACATGATTCTAACAGTATCAGTTATTGGCTGACAGAGTGGTTAAGGAGCAATATTGTTCCACCAAAAATTGTTGTGACAGATCAGTCATTAGCATTAATGATGGCAGTGGCTAAGGCATTTACTCAATATTCTACTTTAACAAAATACATTTCAGTATGTTCTTCATTGATATTAGAACAGTCTACTGAAGTACCATCTTGCATGATACGAAACGATTTCAACCACATTATGCATTTAATAAGTACATGGCCAGAAATTAAGACGTCAACTTATCGAGTGAAAAATTTATACATGCGTTCAATTGGACTAATTATAAAAAGCAGAGATTTTGAAGAAGTGAAAGAGCTATTGAAATGTATTTTCATTGTATCCCTGAATGAGGAAGATGGGTTTGATTTAGATAAAGCACCAACACAATGTGAGAATGCAAAAAACTATCTCAAACACAGAATTTCAGATAATATTACTATGGCAGCAGACTGCATAGATGAAACAAATCCACTACTAGATGAATTAGTTGACATTAGTTATGATAATATATTAGAAGAAGACGGCACTACCAATATATTTAATGTTATAAAAAATATTTATGAGTCTTGTTTAGAAGATTCGCTCAAGACAAATAAAGGAAGTCACGACAATATGCAATACAGTCCAAATATTGCAAAAAAACTATTGCATTTTTGTAAGCTCTTACCAACATGGTCAGCGATAATGACACCATATTTTGGATATGGCAATTCCACAGAGTCGAGTTCAACATCAGAGAGTTTATTTAATGAATTAAAAAACAGAGTTTTCAAACATAAGACTTTACCAATTCGGCTAGATGAATTTGTTCAAAATCATGTAAGTTTTATTATGGGTTCAATGAAACTCATAAAAGGAAAACCTGAGTATAATAATAGTGAAGATGACCAAAGTGAAAAAGAGGAAAAGAAGGAACACAAAAAAGAACACAGTGGCAACAGTATCGGTCAACACCATACATATGACAATATAAATGAAGTAGAAAACTGGAGAGGTCAAGGAAAGCCAGCAAAGTATATGAAACATAATTATTCAACTCCAGATAGAAGTATTCTGTTCTACAATGATAACAGTAAAACCCAAAGTCCAATAATTGGTATATTAAGAAATGGAAATATTCAAGACTTAAAAAGTATTGTGGTTGATGGGACAAATTACTCTTTGACAAATACCTGTACGTTTGATAGCATATTTCAAATTCTATGTTCATCCTATAGAGATAGCGTGAAATATGCACAATTTATCGACTTAAATATATCCAAAACACTTTATATCTTAGTAGCTAACGCTTTAAGAGATGGAATTAATGTGCAGACCTATAAGAAGAGAGCAAATATATTAACAAGTATATTTTTAAAAGTAAAGGAAAACACTAAATTAAGACAATTACCTGGAGGGCTTATACATTTAGATTGTGCTAGTACAGCTAATTTCTTGATACAAAATCTATTTAACGAATTCCCATCTTTCAAGGAGCATATTACATGTAATAATTGTAATTTTGAAAAAATATATGAAGGAAAATCCATAATAGCAAATTTACCGACGGATACTATAGATTTTCTTCAGGACGTATTAAACAGCAGATTTACAAATTATACATCAATGTGTGAAATGTGTGAATCATCTAAAACAGAAATTGATTTTACTTTAGGAAATCATATTTTTATAGAAATATGTGCACCAAGTTCGGAACGTCAACGAAAAGTTCAAAACTTTGACCTCCCATTGACATTATCAACTCTTCCACAAAAAATTACAATTTCTAATAAAAGCTATACTCTCAGAGGTGTTATCAGCTTCATAGCACCAATTTCCAAAGGCAAGGAAGCTATTGGGCATTATGTATCTTATTGCTGGTGCGAAATGAACAACTCGTGGAATAGATATGATGACTTACAGCGTACCCCTAGAACAGTAAGACATACAACTATTGCAGTTGGTTGTCAATTTATAGTATACACAATTTAAATATGATAATTACTACAATTACTTTATAAAATTACAATATTTATAAACAGTATCTACATAATTCTTAATATTAATCTTTATTTTTTTGAATCATAAATGTTTAATTAAATGGATTAGGTTAGTACCTATATAATTTCATTGTGTTATGTTGTAACTGTTATCATATCATTTTATGTTATATTATGTTTTAAGAATGAGTGATGAGTAAAGACTATATACATATAAATTATATATAATGACTTAAAAGTTTTTGTTTTCAACTTAATAGTATTAACAGCATAAGTATAACCACTGTTTTTTAATTGTATTTAAATATGTAATGTATAATGTTAAAGATTACATTTATATTTTATTAGTTTATTTTATTTGTGTTTTGTTGAGTTTATCATGTATTATTAGTTTTATTATGTATATACCTAATACTTATTATAAGAATGAGTTAATGAAAATAAATTATCTTTTAATTTATTTATTGTTAGTTAGTAAATTTGTTGCTAGTTAATTTATTTTATCTATAAAAAAACTTATAATTCTAAATTGAATTAGTGTAATTAAAAATAAATACAATTAATTTCAATTAGCTTAGGTAACTTGATTAATAATTTGTCTCATTTCCAAGCAACCATTTTTGAATTACACAATAATTATTTACAGTTCTAATATTAGTAGTGAGTTGCAACATAAATAATAGTATAATAATATCTTAAGGCAAGATTTTGGAAATATATTATATAATAAATATTATAATTAAAATGTATATAGTAGAGTGTACATTAAGTGAAGCTTAAGTTAATACATAATAGTTTATAGTTTTTAATTTTTTCAATCCAAAGAAGCATTAAAACAGTGATTAAAACATACTTTTTATTATGGTTTAGTATATTATAGGTATTTAAATATTATTTAACAATTCAACTTAAACGTTGAATTTTATTATAAATTACCTAAGTTAAATAATTATTTAGTAATCAAACAATATTTAAACATTGATTTAATTATTTGTTTTCATCAACTGGGATCCAAACAACTCTTTATCTTAAAGCTTTACTATCTGAACATGAACTATCTGTTAAATTTTTATTTAAAACTATATTCAGCTAACCTGACGGTAAACGTTATTGGTATAATTTTCCAACCAATGTAGTAGATTGAAAATTTTACATAGTACCTTTAAGTACCTATATGTTTATATACCTACTACATTGGAATGAATGTGCACATATGATAAGATAATGGTAACTCCAAATTGATTCAAATTTGTTTCGCAAGATCTCAACAATAACTTAATGTCTATACTTCATTCTATCCAAACATAATTAGTTTCAAAAATAAGAAGATTATTATTTAGCTGTGTATAATATTTTGTCTGTTTCAAAATGATAATGATGAAATAGGTGTATGAACTGAAGAAAACAGCATGCAAGTCAATATTATTGCTAACCAAGTTTATTTGGAAACTTTCTTTTGCTGACTATATTATATACAAACAAATAAAAGTAAATATAATCCTTTTGAATATATCATTCTCTAAGTGTAACATAATTATTAGAAAGAAATTATTATCTATTTATTTATTATGATAATGCCTTAGAGAGCAAACAGAAGTATTGTTATTACTTATTTATTATTAATACAGATTACAGAACAGAACACTACAGAACTTGCATGATTTATAGATAGAAGTAATGCACAAGGTCAAGTTAGATTTTGCAATGGTTTTAACTTTTAACTCTTTCACGATACCGTGTCAATATTATACCTATAGATATCAAAACGTTCAATAAAATTAAGTCCAGATAGGTAGGCTAATAATTATGTATGACTTACGAAAACCCAGCTAAGGCAAACTGTTTAGATTTGTATAATTTGCATACTGCACAAGCTATATAGTGAATTTATAATTTAAAAACAATACTATAAAAGTTCAAATTTTCAAAAATTTAAAAGAAAATTATTAATAAATTAACGAAAAAATAAAAATTGAACATAATAGTATAGGTATTGTACATAACCTCAATTATTGTTTGTTGGTAATTTGAAGTGGTAAACTCATTAAACCAGAACTTCGGTTAGATTTAATAAACTTTTATCAAAACTGAATATTGATAAAGCGTGTTTTCACTAGTTTTTTGTTTTGTTTTTTACGGATTTTGAAAACTATTTGGACAATTACTTGAAAATTCTTTGAACTGATCATATAAATGGAATCTACATAAAATTCTCTATCGATAAATTTGACATTTAACTACTTCTTATTCTCCTATTCGAGATTAATCTTAGCCACAAACAGAAGACAGAACAGTTCTATTTCGAAAGTATAATATCTACATTTATCAATTTAACCTGCTTATTATTCAGCGGTGGTCAATTTTGAGATTTATCTTTTTAATACCACCTATATTAAATGCAGAACCAAACTAAGTTCGTTTTGAAGTTTTTGTTGTACCTATAGCTGGAACTATAGCTATTCGAAAATGTACATTTAGTTGACAATTATCAAAATAGTTTAATTATGGTTCCTAAATGTATTTGTAATGTGTATACTAGCATTTTCAAAGCTTAAATGCATATAATATTGTTTGACGATTGAAATAAAAATTGTATCAACTATCAAGTATCAATTATATAATGAATTGTTCATATATTTAAAACTCTACTTCGATTCTTATCGATGTGAATAACTAGGTAGGTACCTACTTCTTACTACATGCGTAGGTAGATAGTTGCCAAAATGTTATAAATCAAAGTTTAGATGACGTTCATGTGTTCACTGCCATGTGCCTACAGTGTAATTCATTATTATTTTTATTTTAATGTCCAAATTATATTTTCTTCTAAAACTTGTACTACAATACTATACACCAAATAGTTAGGTACGTTAAAAATATTAAATTTGTTTCCAGACTTAAAAAAAATATATTTATATCATTCATCATTGAGTATAGGTACTTATATTGTACAAAAATATATTATACTCAATGTTATCATTAATATTATCTATTATTAATATTATTTCACCTAATGGTAGAATAATCCAGGGGTTGACGTTCTTGAGCGCATAGAATGGAACCCTATCTTGGTTCTGTACCGCAATAACATTTATAGTATTAGGTCGTAGAATCGTAGATCTTTATTGGTTAAATACCTAACAAATAACTTTTAAATATTCACAAATAACGCGAACCATTTTATTTTAAAAGCATATTTTTTTTCAAACAAGCATACATCAACACCTATCAAACATAGGTACATCATACACATTATAACTATAGTTATTAAATAATTGCAACAAAAGAATTATAAAATTCGTGTGTAGTAGTGTTTTGGTAAGGGGTATAGGTATATAGGTACATATAGATGTAGTTATTATGTAGTTTTTTGAGAATTTTTAAAACTAGATACTCAGTTTTATCGATCAGCTGTCTATGATATTTTTCAAAGTTATATACTTATATCTATTAAAGCGTTTGGCAGAAATTAGCACAAATATGAAATTTTAATAACATTTTTTTTTACGTAATAATTACGTAATATATAAAACTCAGATTTAAGTAATTTAATCCCAAAATTACGAGAGTTAACTGCAATGTACCCACCCAAGGATCAAGGTACAGTAGAGCACTAACGACCGGACGAATAATACAGTGAAACACTAACTAAGCATAAACGAATAAAAGATTTTTGGACCCAAAATTCGAAATCTAAATTAGCATGTCCTTAGAACCCCCTGTAGGAAATTCATATACAATTTTAAGGGATGGAGCACTAACGACGGGATAAGAAGCACTAACGTGCACTAACGAAGCACAAACGAATGAAATTTGTTTGGGCCCGAAATTCGAAATGGGGGGTGCAGGCATGTCCCCAGCACCCCCCTGTACGAAATGCGAATAACTTTGGAACGGATAAAGCACTAACGACGGTATGAAAAGCACTAACGTGCACTAACGAAGCACAAACGAATGAAATTTGTTTGGGCCCGAAATTCGAAATGGGGGGTGCAGGCATGTCCCCAGCACCCCCCTGTACGAAATGCGAATAACTTTGGAACGGATAAAGCACTAACGACGGGATAAAAAGCACTAACGTGCACTAACGAAGCACAAACGATCGCCCTGGGTTTGGGCCCGAAATTCGAAATGGGGGGTGCAGGCATGTCCCCGGCACCCCCCTGTAGGAAATGCGAATAACTTTGGAAGGGATGAAGCACTAACGATGGGATAAAAAGCACTAACGTGCACTAACGAAGCACAAACGATCGCCCCGGGTTTGGACCCAAAAATCACAATGGGGGGTGCCGGGGACATGGACCTCGTTTTATCTATATTAGCTACATATTAAAACAAATAACACAATCATGGGTAGAACAATTTCTAACCCAGTACTAAAAATGCAAAGGTGAGCATTAACCTGTTAAAAAGTTAAAATTAAGTTAAAAAATGATTTTTTTTCAACTTTTTAACTTAACTAGTTAATTATTTTTGTTTTTAGCTTATTAACTTAGTCAGTTAAAATGTCCAACGTAATTATATAAAATACCTAGGTGTTAGGTATATAATATAGAATACCATTTATAACAATATTAAATATTATTAAAATAATAAATTATCATTTTCTTTTAACGATGTTGTAAAAAATTAAGTAGTAAATTACTTGCTGGATTGTTGGAAAATGTTGGGTAAAATAACGTTTTTGTTCTAAATAACGATAAACTCAAAACTTGGGTAACGTTTTAATTCTGGATAACGATAAACCCAAAAATTGTGTAACGTTTTAATTCCGAATAAAAATTCTAGATAATTTAATATTTAATTATTAATAACAAACAATTTTTCTAACTTAAATAATATTTATGATAAAAAATTGTACGTAAACATGGATTACACTAGGATACACTAGTATTTCTAGTATCCTAAAATATTTTATTGAATTTATTTATTATTGATTATTTAATTGCTTAACATTCTAGACTTTCAAAGCACAAAATCGCCCGTACTGAAAAAATTTAAAAACACCAATAGTTATATAAGTTTTGGGTTGTCGACACTGATATAATAGTTTGTACTACTTAATTATTTTGGATTTATTATTTTCCTGTTTTAGTACTACCAAAATAAGGATAAATTCACATCAACGTTTGATTTTTTTGTTTACATGACTTACGATTCATAGAATACAATCTCCCTTGTAATGGTGTGCGGGTGGTATGAAAATTCGATCGTTCCTCCATACAAAATTAATATTTAAAGTTTAAACAATTTTAAATTAATTTTTTCAAATTTTAATTCTTGTTATGATTCAAAACTGGTGCCTTGTGATGGCAGTGTGCCGAAGCATAGAGCAAAAACGGCGGCAAAACGTTGGACAAAATAATAATAATATGTTCTTATCCTCGAGTTTTCTGATTCGATTTTCCGGGATGATGCCTTTGGAAAAAGTTGAAACTGTGCTACATATATATATATATATATATATATATATGGGTCTAGGCGTTCTCTACATCACTCACGAGCGTCTAAAGTGGAAACGGCAATTAATGGGGACCTGTACAACAGCTGCAGCGGCCGGGCACGTGTGTGGTTATCCCACACGCTGTCCTGCCCGCCGCCTCGCGCGACACGCTTCCCGCCACCGTCCCCTCCCCACGGGATAATAAATGATGGCGAGTCGTCAAGGCGATCAGTTTCCAAAGTCATTAAACGCGGCGCGAACGTCTAAAGTTCACAGGCTCGTGATTTGTCCGGATCGTTTGGGTTTATACGCACGTACCTATATACATCACTCTGTATATAAGCGGTCTTACATACACATACAGTACCTATATATATAATGTTATACTATTCTCTCAAATCTCTCGCGGCTGCCGGCCGGTCGAGTCGCCTGCTTTTATGGTGCACTATATATAATATGCGAGCGCAAAGTGTTTATATGCCGTCCGAACGCCGACAGAGAGGACGCCGCCGACACACTTAATACATAAATATAATATATGTATGATAATATAATAATAATAATAATAATATGGTCTACATTATATAATGTATATTATCTACACATTCGTAAACCGGATTTCATTTTATTTCAGCGTTTCTTTTTTAAACATCGGCGTGTCGTTTAAAGAGACCGCGCGCGTATAAACAAACCACGTCGAAAATGCCTTTCATCATGCGCGCAGTGTATTGTTGGCGGCGGGACGCGGGCCAAAGGGACCGGCCGTCGTAAAGACGTCGGCGGCGGGTGACGGCGGCTGCACCCCTCGTAAAAAACACAAGTTCGACCTCAAAAACGCCCGAAACGCATTCCGGTCGCATCGTTTGTTTGGAAACGGGCACAAAGACACCCGCGAAAGCGTATTATTATTATTATTAACATGTTTTTTTATTTATTATTTTCGTAAGCGTTTATTATTGTGAAGTATATCGCGATAATGGACGTGAATATTAAACGATAGGTATTATGTAGTTATTTATTAGATATTATGTCGTATCGCTCAGATATGAAAGGGAGGCATGACAAAAACGTTTACGTCTTTATGCAGAAAAATCAAAATATGTACAATCAATATATTTACTATCAGATATATTATACAAGACAGACAAAGATAGATATGGGTCCTTTATGTTATTTTTTTCAAAAGAAATTTTAAAACTATTTTGAAAAATATTGAAAATATAATAATGTTGTTCATATATTTTATTTTATAAAACCAATGTTGGTTATTCTGCTATGGTACATATTTATTAAAATACATATATCTATATAAAGATATACGAGCAATGTATGTTATACAAATTTGATATAGTACAACTAAATTCTATAATATTACAGTACCTATTTTATACTATACACCAGATATAGTCAATATTAGATCTGATATCTTGATATTATAGTTTGGTCGGGTCCATACGATAATCAGATAATAGTAAAACGCAATAGCTGTAACCGTGACAGCTAATATTATGATAGTAATATAGTATACTACTAAATATTACTATATTATAAACTTAGACGTAACTATTACAGTAAACCCTATAAGTTATATTTAGTTATAACATATTACTTTCAATTCGGGGGCTTGAGTGTTACCTGAAATCATTTCTTTTCATACACAAGTGAGTATTGACTTTTTGTAAGGTACTATAATGTAATATGCTTTAAACATTCTTTATACATAGGTTAGGTTTTTTCTCCTGCACTACCTCTCTATACAAAAGTTATGTACAATTATTTTACTAGGCATTATCAGTCAATGTTTGTCATAAGCTCGTAGTATTATAAATAAAATATAGTCTATAAACAAACATTTTTCAACAGATTTAAAAATATAAAATATTCCAAGTACAGACATTATAATAAAAAAAATACATAAGTACGAATTATTAACAGCTTTTGAACTTTACATGGTTCAAAAATGACTGGTTGGTTAAACTGTATACATTTTAACTCTTTAACTATCATTGTGAAGATTTTGCAGAAGAGTGGTCTTCCCTCGTATTCATTGTACCAATCCTACAGTCCTAAGAATCCTTTATGTGAAAATGAGAAAATATTGAAACTCATCTCTTGAAGAGGTATGTAATTTTTCACCAATTTAAGAATGTTGAACTTTATCAATCGACTTAGTTATTAGTAAATTTTTTCCGATTAGTTTTAAGCTTTGTATTATTATGTAACTTTTAACTTGGTTTAACGAGTTATGAAAATCTTTAACTCGTTCATCTTTTTTAGTTTATGTCTTATTATTCATGTTAATTTATTATATTCCTGTAGTATTCTATAAAATGGTATACATACATTATATTATCTTTAGTCATAGGTAATGAATAATAAGTATGTTCTCTATTATTATGATTTTTTAAATTTTCAGTTTTTAAAAAGATATTGAAATTACTATAGTCAATAATAAAGTAATTATACAATATCAATATAGTCGAATTACAAATACCCCATATTGGCTTATAATAAAATAACAATACACGCCAAATTAAATGAAAATAATAAATATCTCTTCTAAGACCTGGGAACAAAATGCACGTTAGTACTTATTTACTTACTTGTTTTAGAACGAGGTTCTCTAGGTCCATCCACAGTGACTTTGATGGCTTTATTGTAAGTGGTAACTTGCGGGGGCGAACAGCTCACAGTTATGGTCAGCGTAAAACTTTTGCCTGTAACGTAAACAAAACTAATTTTATAACAAAAATCAAGCCCAAAAATAATTTCGAACGTCTTTACATTATTGACAAATCGTTGAATAAAAAAAGTACACCACCCGACATTATAATTTCTAAAGACGTACATAGTACCTTATACTTTATATATTATTTCTACATGTATAATATATGTATAATAATATTTATACTATAATGTATTATATAAATTATTTTTCGTATGTAGAAACGAATAAATGTTTTTTTTAAATATAGACATATTTTTAAGCAGGGTACAACTTTTTTTTTTTAAATAATTTTTTTGTGACTGATTTTCGGGACGTTTTTCTTATTGCCATAGAACCGCAAATCAATAGTAAAACCAATAAATTAAATTCCTAACAAAATGTAACATATTAATAGATATTTTTCTACTGCACTAGCTATACCCAAAAATATATCTATAATTATTTCCTTATTTCCTTTCAGAGGAAAAATATTTAGTGGCATGCATGCATGCCATTTAAAATAATATATATAGGTACGAAAGACATTTAAAAAAAAAATAACTGCATTAAACCTATACTTAACTCGGTTCCCCTATAATCCCCCTTAACTATAAATCCGAATTTATAGTTAATTCTGGTCGTAATACAATATAATAAATTCCGTACATTATACGTAGATAAACTATGAAATTTTGAGGGAGCTACATGGCGTTGTTTTCGGTAAACCAGTAACTGATATTTACGGTATTTGCGAACAATATAGTAGATAAACCGTGTTTCGATAAATACCGTTTATAATTATTGTAAATATACCTAACCAAACCTAACCTACTGTATACGTCAATAGCCCTGAAGACTCGAGTCCACATTTCAAAAAACTATAATTTTATTTATGTGCGGGTTACAATATAAATATACATATAGTACATAGCTATATAGGTATAATATGAATCGGTGCGAAAACTTTTATTTTACTACATTGCAATGACGGTCTTGTCTTCACCGGACAAGCGTCCGGTTTCGTGCTGTAAGGCTGCCCCACATACAGTATATGCTCATATAATACAGGGTGAGCCGACTCGTTTTCCCGTTTTCTCATAATCATAATAGCTTAACACAGTAAAACTGCAAAACTACCCACCCTATATATTATATATACGGTTATAATTATCAAAAAGGAACCTCCACCCCGTGTAAACGTGCAGATAAAGGGTATATACAATGCGAAAACGGCCGTGTCCCGACGAAGGGAAATCGCGGCGGATTGACCTGACGTCCACCCCATTCATACACACACACACACACACACACACACACACACACACACACACACACGTACATTAAAGTACGTTTTATACGTATTATACTGTTGTGTGTGTGTGTAGGTACGCTTATAACGGACAGAGACGGATGACGGGCCGTATTATTTACATTATTTTCTCTCTATATTTTTCCACCGCACGAGTGCCTATATTTACAACGCGCAGAGCACATAATAATATAATATGTCACTCGTACTGGAAATATAAAAATACCGCACCGAGAGAGGCGATCATCGTCATCGCGTTAATTTGTCGGAAAAACATAACGAGGGGGAAATGATAAATCGCGTCGGAAAAACGCGACGTTTATGCGATAATAACTGCAGTCGTACAATGTACATACAATATAATATATATTATGTATTATACGTGTGTAGTGTGTACACACTACCCGCGGCGGCGGTGATTCGTGTTCGCTCGTAATTATTATAATTGAGCGGAAAGTCGTGTCGGCGACAACCCGCGGCCGTGCAATACAAACGTTCGTAAATCGCTTTACCGCTCTGGTTTTTTTTTTTTACGGTTTATTTTATTATTACGTTTTAATTGACGGCGACAATAATTGTCCGTTGGCGCGGTCGTGTTTGTCGCCGTCGGTGAAAAGTCATATCTTTTTTTTATATTTCTAACACTGCTCGACGCACATCGCAAACATTAATTGTCAATTCAAATGTTGCGGTTTCATCTTATTCGTTTAATACGACGCTATCCCTCCATTTCCGAAAACTTCGTAAACCGCAAAGTCTGGCTTTAGCTGAGTGAAAAAAATTAATTTTTTTACATTCGTGTAAAACGATACTAATAACAGACAACAGTGGTGAAAGAACTATATAATACAAGAACTTTCAACAAAATAAATATTAAATATTGTTTTGTATGGTGTATTTGTATTACATTGTTGAAAATATTTAGTCAGTACGATATTTGTCATGAACCCATGACACATTTGATATTATAGAAAAACTCGAAATTACATACAATTATTATATGATTGACGACTGTATACGAATGGTGAAGTTTTGTTATAAATTTGGATTGAAAATGTGGCAAAGCATGTCGTCATTACATGAAAGTAATTTTCGGGACCATAATTCAAACGAATATACATGTAAATAGTTTATTTATATGTTTAATGATATAATGACCTCGGGGCTTTTGATCAATTATAAACATTGTGAAATTTGAAAGATTCAATCGTAAAAATACTTCAAAGAAATGAAGTGGTGGTCGTTGAGTATTTTGATATATTTTAAAATAAGGTTGTTTTCTGCTATATTATGTCTCATTTATTCTTAACTATATGCTAAAACCTTTTATATATAGATTATAGTTTGAAGTATTAAAGTATAATATACTAGACTTTTGTGAATAATCTTAGTTTTTTATTATAGTTCATGTATTTTTTTTTAAGACTAGTACCTACTATTATATAAAAAAATATGTACATATTTATCATATAAATACAATTATACAGGAACGTAAAATATGCTTTTATAGTGTTGATTAGTGTAGAATAGAAAGGCCATTGTATTTATAGTACCTGTTGAAAGTTAAAATTGTTCAGACAGCTATAAGTAAGTACGTTTTATTTCGGAAAGGATAAATGGACGACGGGTGAAAAATGTAAATCAAAAAAAAATTACACATATTTATATGATGTATATACACTACCGCATATATACATCAGCATAAACACATTCACAGGCAAGTAAAAGGCAATGTCAACAGAAATCCAAGAGAAGTCCTACTATTCGACATCTCCGTGCTCCAGATGTTCGCGTCAAGTGTTTGAAATATCTAATAGGATCCTTAAGGAAACAGCGTATAATTCTCTAGATCAGTAGCTACCAAAATATGGTCCATGATGTAGAAAAAAGTATTTGTAAGTTTAAAAGTGAAGTGACTTACGACTGTGGTGGTATATTTTCTATGTGTTGGTTATATATAAATTCGTGTTCACGTTCTAATTAAAAGCCGTGCAAAAGACATAAAGAAATCGATTTGAGAATTTTTTACAGCCCTTTGTTTCCATATTCAAACGAAATTTGGAGCCAACTGTCCATTTTTTAGATTTATATAGGAATCCATTATCCAATGGCCTAATATTGACAATTATGCATGGGAAACAAGTTGGACTTTTATGTGTTAAATGAATCACGCGAAGGCTTGCACCGCCTTCACAGAGTTGTCTTATAGTGGATAGCATGTTTTGGGCAAATCAATTATGTAAGTACCACTTTATATCTACTTAAGTTGGTGGAATACGTTTTGAATGAATTCTTGAAAAAAATAAATGATTATAGAACAGTTTATCACAGTTTACAAAAGCATCTAGAATAGCACTGAATAAGCTAAAATTTAAAAATTATATTAATTATGAATTATAATTTATAATACGTGTTACAATACAACATTTATGGTACGAAATAGGAATCAAAGATGAATTAATAAAGATTAATTACTTATTTATATAATGTTAAGAAGACAGTTGGTAGTACAATTTCAAACCAATAAATGTATTACAATAATAAATAATCGGTAAAATATTGTCAGAACGACCGGTCACCAAATGTAGTACAAGCAGGTCATGGTTTAGTAATCAGTCAAAACAGGATCTCCCCATCATATGACGGTCATTCTGAAACGTTATAAGTGATAATAGGTTCTGATAAGATTGAACTCAACTACTCGGTATAAGGGGTATAAGAAAAGCTATAAAAAAATTACGATTAACCCGCGGTAAACCACGTGTTTCAATTAAACAAATCTCTGTACCAAAAAACCACGTTGTGCTGCTGTGAATGTGCCTTTAGTCTGTGTTGTACCAGGCTGGATCTAGGGGAGAGCACTGGGAGCAAGTGCCCCTCCCCCATTTCACAAAAAAATATAAAAAAATGTTCATAAATTATTAAAAATCATCGTCGTAAAAATGTTTTTAATTTAAGTGCCCCCTTTGTACACAGATTCTGGATCCGCCCTTGGTGTCGTACAGCACAGATTATTATTGAGTAGGTATATTATATTGTGTATACACAATATTATATAGGAAAAATATATTATCATGCAATTACGCTTACCTCTTCCGCTCCTGCCCACGAACCGCAAATCGTTGAACTTGGCCACCTGGTTCTTCATCAGGGCGGTGCAGTTGCGCAACTCCGCGCAAAAGTTCTCGTCATTGCCTGCGCGTATGGTGACGGCCGTGCCGTCCGGAACTTCGCCTAGCGCCACCACTTTGAACGCTACCGGAAGTGTCTTGTTGGACCGCCAGTGCGTGGGGAGTATGGTACACACCAGGAACGGGCTGCCGGTCCGGACCAGCTCGCCGGGGTGTTCGGACAGGAAGTCGCCCAGCGACCGTTCGGCCAGTATGTCGGCGGTCATCTTGGCGTACGCGTCGGACAAACCGTCGTCGGCTCCGGAACCGGTCGCGGCGACGCCACCCACGCCACCCGTCATCTGGGCGCCCTTCACCACCATCCTGCCGCGGTAGACTTCCGCGGTCGTCGCGCTCGGTAAATACGTAACGGACCGGGTTCTGAAAAATCACGCGATACGATCAAATGTTATTACTTCTTTACTATGATACGATGATATTATTATAAAATTATATAGGTAATAATATCTAAACGACAGCGTGACAACATCTGAAACCGATGACAATATGTCATTTTATAATTTGGTGTACTGTTGACTAAGGATACAAAATCTACCTGCATCCTATACTACACATATTGTAATCAATTTGTATTTTATACATAAGTATACTGTAAGAAATCAGCTGTGTTGTATGTTTGTATTATAATATCTAAATGCAAAACCCAATAGGTAATGTATTTTAAAATTGTAATATAATATTTTGAAAACCATTTTGCTCTTCACAAAAAGTTACCGAAACAAAATGTATTATAATCATTAAATTTATCTGAAACTAGATATTTATATATATGTTTGTTTCCTAGTTTGTATGGCCGTATGGGTAGTAGGTAGTTATATTGTTAAGTTTTAATCAGCTGAGCTCGGACATTAATGACTCAAAATGAATTCAAATTTGAATATTATAAAAAAGACAAAATAAGCAATTCTATTATTAGCAATGTATAATATTATAGGTAATGGTTAGTTTTTTTTATGAGCTAATTTATACATATATACGTATCCCCGTATCCTTCTGACTTCGATCTGAGTATATAAATACTAGGTAAATTGATTTTAATAGCCACTATTAAAATTAATAGTGATATCTGTATTTATGTAAAACAATTTAAAATGCAATATAACATTTTGTGTACATTGATCAACTATTCTCATAATCAATAATATTTTTACAATTGATATTTGGTACTAGCTAGTGAGTAGTGGGATGAGATGCATATAATCCATACAATACAAAATTACATATCGAATTTTAGTACTTATAAATATAAGAATTTACAATGGGAATAGTATCATAGTACAAAATGGGTCGAACGAACAATACTTATAATAACATTATCGTACTTTAGTTAAGAATAACGGCCACACAAGTTCAACGATTTAGGTACCTACCTATAGAGTATAGGATATTATATTAATATTTAATTTTTTTCATATAATCGAAAATAACATCTTTAAAAATAAACTGTTTAACACCATAACTAAGAGAAAAAATGTATTTTTATACTTTATAAGTTATAAGTTATAACTATATAATATTATAAAATATTCAATAACTTATAGTATACCTATAAGGCAAACTATAGGCTGTTGGTAAAAGTTTAAACTTTAAAGTAAAATTGATTTCGTTTTTTTTTGTGATTCTTTTTATGGAATGCTCTATTTATTTTATTAAAAGGAGATTTATATTATTTTGCATAATAGGGAATCAATAGTTTATGTTTTTATTAATCATGCGTAAACATTTAAAGTAAAGTACAATATCGACTATCGAAAAATGCACATAATTAAAAAAAAATAGTAATTCGAACTCAAATTATATAATACAATTTATATAATTTATAACTAATAAGTGACATTTAAACTAGGTGTGATAAATCAGCAATGTGACATCTAAGTAATGAGAGCTTTATACTGAACGAGATTCATTTTTCTTCATGCCTACATATTCGAATTCTCTTTAATCTACCAAAGGGGTTGACGAGAATATAGAATTAAAGGGACGCGATAAACGTTCTACATAGAATAGGTGTATAACCGGTGTGAAATACTTAAAGACACGTCACATCACCGTACTTCCGCTTTAAAGTTTAAGTCTGGTTGAATGGAGAAGCAATAAGTGTTTACACCCTCGGTAAAATATCTACAATATCGTACATAAAGGCACTGTAGTGTAATAATATATTACACAGAAATTCTGAAATCGAGTTACACAAATGGTGCTAATAGTATCGCAATTGATACTTCTTCACAATGCTGAAAGTATGTAACTATTTTTAGTGCATGTCTATAATATAGCGACTATGTAATTTGAGTAGAAAACGATTTTAAATTACTTACTTATACGTTATATAATATATACTACATAGTATTCAAATATTTTGCAGCATAATGTTAATTGAATGTTTTTATTATATGCAACAATATATATTTTTAAATTTAATAGGTACATAATATTTAGACCAACTAAAACCAATCAAATTTAACCTCAATAATAATTAACTGAACTATAATACACTAAACTGTGTAGAACTTATTTAAATTGTACCTATCAGTTATAATAATTAATAAAATCAATTGCGAAATATATAAATACTTGGATAATAACAGACGTATTGTTTAAAGACGTGCATTTTTGAAGCTCCGTACACGGAATGTTAAATTTGATTACTTAAGTTACAACAAAAACCTAACCTAACCAAACCTATAATTACATTGTACCTCTATTATAATAATTAATGACAGTAACAATACTATTATTAAATATACTATAATATAATAATTGATAGTTGAAAAATAATTTTTAAAACTTAACATCAGTTAAAAATTTTCTGTGTAATTTACAGTAAAATGAACACTACCTACTTAAATACTGATGGACAATGTTTAAAGATATTAAATTTGTTATTGAGTAAATTAATTTATTAATAATAGCAAAAACTAAAAACAATATTGAATACACACAGAATATCAGAATGATACAACTAACATATACAATTTTTTAGTTGGAGTTACCTACTTAAATGTATAGGTAATTATTGGTTTTTAATAATTAGGTACCTAGGTACTTGCTGTTAATACTTTAAATTTTTTATTATTACTCACTATTTAACGGGATATGTATAACTCAAAGTGATAATTAATGTCTATAAAAGAATATTCAATACATTTTCTTTACAAGTAAAAACTTTTAAGTAGGTACTTATAATACCAATACGATAATAGGTATTGTTATAATTTATAATAACTATTAAAGTTGTGTGAGTTGTTTATCCTATTTTAAACGTCTTATCAAAATCTTTGATAATTATGTACTATTTTAATGAAGTTACCTATTAAAAAATATTAAGTTAATTATTGTGGAATTGAGTAAGTGTTGTCAAACGATTGTATTGCTTAATTATAAGAACTTAAAATTAAACACAGCCCCACAGAAGGAATATAATGCATGTAATCCTGTATATGATTAAATTATGACAAAATAAAGAGTTGTAAAATGGGATAGGAGAAACTTAAATTATAATAGTTATTATTTTGATCATAACAGTATTCTCATTAAAATTAATGGTGTACAATATTCATTCCTGTAGGATTTATTGTACCAGTACCTACAATAGTTTATGCCATAGATGTCAATAGGGTATTATAAATTAAAACATTTCATATACATTTTACCAAATAAGTTTAATATTTTATTGATTATTAATAATGTCAAGTACGTGGAATATTAAAGTTGTTATATTTGAATAAACAGGTACATGAATGCCAATAACACAAGACTTAGGTATTAAAATATTAATGACAAGTAAATTAAAAAACAGTAGGATTCAAATGAAAAAAACGTGATTAAAATGCAACGCTTTAATAAAAAAAAAGGAATTAAGACAAAAAAAAAAACCAGGAAAAAACTCAACTTAAAAACACACACTACATTAATAGGTATAAAATACGCCAAGTACGAAATGTCGAAATTCCTGCTCTAGTACCAATCACATGATAAACTACGACAATATATAATAATATTAATGACACAGATGATAAAATACGTAGGTATATTGTATTACTGACCTTTGTCACGTCGCCGGCAACAACGGGTGATTTAAAAACGTGGTGGCGGTGGATCGCGGAACAGTTCAAGGCCGTCGGTCGGCTGGCGGGTAGTGGAGGGGAAAAAAACACGGACGCGCCGTCGACGAAAAAAAAATACGAAAAAAATACAAACAAACTTTCGACAGCGCTGGCGAGTGACGGGCGGCAGCGGTGGCGGCTGCGGCGGCGGTGCACCTACCGCGGTTGAAGTGGTGTTTTTTTTTATTATTATACTTTTACGACCGCGTTTCCCGCTCTTTTTTTTTTGCTTCCTTCCGTCCGCGTCCCCTCGACACCACCGCGCTCGCGAATCGCTCGTCCGTCGTCGGTCGTGGTGGTTGTTGTGTACCGGCGTGTGTATATTTATATATTATTTACGAAACGCACTGCGATCGGACGGTGGTAATAACGGTAATAAATATTATTATATATATATTTATTATTATCAACGGAAAAAAAGGCCACGTGCAGAAGACCGCTTTTTGTAACGTCGGTGCGTAATATAATATTATAACGGACTTCGTGTTTTATTAATAATAATTGTGTGATTATATTACTATCGTCGACGACGAAGACGGTATAAACCCGACCGCCGGCGCGACTACACTACCTAACGACGCCGCCGCGCGCACTATACAAACGCGGTACCGCAACTATATATGCATTTACGGTATACTATACGTGTATGGTGTATGTGTGTGGATGTTCGTTTGTGTGTGCGAGCGAGCGAGCGCGGTTAAACGGCGGCGGCGCGGCGCCGGAGCTCCGGTAACCGGTATACGAAACGCGTCGCCGTCGCGGTATATATGACGCGGCGGAGCGCGCGACCCGAGTGCGTGCGCGTTTGACCGCAATATTCGGGGGTTTTCGCCCGGAGAGCGCGGCGCGGCGAGTCGGTCGTGGCGGGACGCGCCCACATGGGCACCGCACACGCACGCACTCACTCGGACGGGCGAAAGGCGGCGGTGGCGGTGGCGGTCGACTGCTGCTGTACGGCGGGGTAGTGGCAGCGCCGTCGATGGGGGTGTGTGCAAGGGTTACACCTTTGGCGTGCGCGGCCGCAAAGACGCACACCGGCGGCGCGCCGAGCCGCCACCGCCGCCGCACCAAGATCGAAACCAAAGTCCATCCCCGTGGCGGCGGCGGTCCGTCTCCGCGCCGTGTACACAGCACCGCCGCCGCCGGAACAGCCGAGACTAACGACGACGCGAACTCCCGTCGTCCCGCACCGCAGCCACCGCACCAACAACCGCCCACCCCTCCACCGTGGACTTATCTGTCGGCGTGAGTGTGCGTCGCGTACAGTCTAATTATTGTATATACTCTCGACGCCATTGTCTTTGTGCCCGCCTTCCTCGAACATGCAGCAGCGTTCTGAGCTTCATAGCGGAGGGTATATTTTTAACCCTTTCCGTTAAAGGCGCCGGCCAAAGGGATATTTTCGTATCGTCCACTACCGTCCACCCGCCCCCAACCGGCACCACCACCGGCACCACCACCCTCTTCCTATTTTTTTGTTTTAATGAAATTTCCGGACCCCAACGACCCTCGGTCATTTTTCTCGGACCTCACGTTGCCGTGATCGCCACCTCCACTACCCGGATGCGCGCGTTAATGCCAGCTACCGGAAAAATACTTTGAATGTTTCGGTTCAAGAGACACGTGGATGCATGCGTTCAGTCCGTTACGTTGTTCTTTCTCGGTTTACTCGCCGTTTGAAACAATTCTCGTCTTTGACGAATGCTGCAGCTGTACACTACAAAAAATAACACTGTTTCCATTTCACATTTCAACGTGCGCCTTAACAGCGACAGGTTTATGAAACAACAACGACTGCAACGAAATGAATGATGGTCTCGACATTAGAGATTTTTACCATTTGCGTATTGGTTTTATGTGTAGGCACTAGGCAGTAGGCATATTAAAAGGTGGTAGAATAATGTCCGTATGCATATTCGATTTATGTAACACATACATTGACTCATAATACGGGCATAAGTTTTTAATAAATGGTACCTACATACCGATTTATACTAAAAACATGGTTATCCATACTGATAGGATTTTACATTAGGTAGGATTTTCGTATTATTTTTTTCTTGGTACTTAATACTTATACCATATTAACATTTCAGGTGAATGAAAAGCGTTGTATTAAAAACTTCTGTACTTTATCAAAGCTCAAAGGTAAAACGTAAAAATATGAACGGCCGTTACTCTCGCACCATGCCACGATCGCCGCTTATCGATGGCTGTGTCTAACTCGTCACTCTCAGAGTGATTCATATTGTCTTTAGATGAATAATATTCCGGTAATATGCCTCAAAATACATCCAAATGGATGTTTTATTTTATTGTATCTCTTGCCATATAATTTTACCTCAACTTTCAATTTAGTAACTTATAGTCAATAAAGCATAATACTTTACATTTTTTCAAGGCACATAATAAAATATATTATGGTGCATATTTCATAATTGTTAGTGCTACAAGTCTCAAACCTTAATAATGATGATATAATCGAAACAAAATATTATACTTTTGATGTAAATCTACCACTGTCGTACTTTAGCTTTTAAACCTGTCTAAAGTAGCTCACTCAAAGAAAACGTATATATGAGTACTGAGTAGATACCACTCCTGAGATGGAAAGTGACAATAGTTGACGTGTAATTTTATACTGCTTATTTTCAAGTTTAATTTTGATTTTAACAGATACCTATTTTGTATTTCCTTCAAAAGTTGTAAGTACAATCATAGACCTCTAAACTAATGGACAGCGTTTAGAGAGAAAAGTCAGGGGTACTATATAGAGTGAGTGAGAGAAGAAACAAAGTAGTAAAATGTATACAGTTCCTTATGAGTGCTTTATGCGGTTCTCCTTCACTACTGTTCTTTATCTCTCAGTTATATGCTTATAATGTTATATTATGATCCCCTAGCATTGATGGCAGGGTAGATTGGAATGCGCTGTCCATTAATGTATAGGTCTAATGATACAATCTACCTATATATGTCCAAGGTAAATAAGGCCTAAGATAAATCATAAATCAAGCATGCTCAGCCCCATTTTTCCTTTATTGATGAATTTATTCAAATTATGATTTTAAATATAAGTCCTTAAAGACCATATTTTTAAATACTTGAGTTTTTTATACCACTTAAAGAGTGTCCTGCGATACAAACTTCTGTTTTTCAAATGATGATCACCCACTGTAAATTATTTAGTGGATAATTATTTTAAATCATTTTATGTACCTACTTGATTAAAAATTTGAACGATTAGTTTCTCAGTTATTATAATGTTTATAATATTAAGGATAATAGTCCTTAAAAATGGTATTATAAAAATATAAAAAAGATGTTGTAATAATATTGGATCTATAGAGATTATTATACTCTCAGATATTTTAATATATTTTGAAATGTTAATAAATTTATATTGATCACTAAAGTTTTAAAATCAACATAGCCTCCATATATAAAATTCCATTATCATGGACCTATATTATCATTAAAAATATTAATATACATATTTATAAGGAACTCAAAAATAGCTCTTTCAAATTTCGATTTTGGTACTTACCTAAAATTGTTCAGAAATATGATCAGCTAAATAATTTTTAGTGAAAAATGGAGGTTCTCATTTTGGAAAATTGGTTTCTCCACACAGTGTAAAATGTACAGGATATTCCTTGTAGTATATAAATACTAAAAAAAGCTGGTTAGTGGATATCGCTCTGCTGTACAGTAGGTTACAAGTGGGTCATTGCATAATGGATTGTATTACACTTGAATTCAATGATATAATATAATTGTATAAGAAAAACGATTCTGACCGGAGACGGTTTGTCAGTCTGGATATTTTATATTGTTATTAGTTATTATATCATGTAAGTTGAACAAATAATATTATTATTTTTTATTCGTTTCTATGGTAATAAACAAAGCATTAAAATCCAACTTTTAGAGGTTTTTCGTAATTTTTCGGTAGTTTTAAGTTATTTAAAGAGTTATAAAGTCGAAAAATGACCTCTCTAAAGTACCATCTTGATCCAATTTTCTAAAAGATAAGGTACTATATTATGTTGAAATCGAAGAACTCCTTCTGGTAGACATTTTGCATACAGGATATAAAAATAAAAAAAAACACCATTGTAAAACCACTGGCTTCCTCACTTCGCTCAGAATCTAAAATGTGAAAAAATAGTATTAAATAGAAATCAAAAATTCCAATTTTTAACAACCGGATTATTGAATAAAAAAAGTGGTGGCATGCTTGGCAAATTCAGAATAACCCTGAGTATAATACTTTATCAGTGTTTCGCCACTTGGTGAAACACAAATATTTTATGACGTAATATCAGAAAAACAAGCTGAAAAATATTAACTTCCGCCATCCTACATTTCTACCACTGCACGCACTGTATACTGTAAAAATGTAAAAAAAATTCGAAAAGATTTTAAGACACGTAACTTAAAATATAAATTTTATTTCCATTACTTATATGAATAAAAACTTTTTAATAGATAATCTTTGTTAAGATTACCTACGTAACACTGGTATTTGTTGTCTCCGTTTTACAAGTGCGTAACATAGCAAATTTACACTTGTAGCACCGTTAGTTTAAAAATTAGAATAAATTGACTTATTATGAAACTTGATGATAAGAATATTATCTGTGTTTGAATGTTGGTCTTTTAGAATAGTTCAATTTTTTAGCAAGTTATGAGTATATAATATACCGTAAATTAAAATTCTCATAACTCGCTTAAAAACTGAATTATTGTAAAAACCCAACTTCCAACACAGATAATGTTCTTAGTTCTTACCATCAAGTTTCATAATAGGTCAATTCACTCTAATTGTTGCGCAATTGTAAGACGGAGACAATAAATACCATGTGTTGCGTCCTCTTAATACTGTTAATTTATGTTTTAGTATAGACAATTCTAATAGGTATTTTACTGTCCATGTAACTTTTGACAGTCCAATTCATTCATGATCTTATTTCACACGCATAATAGGTAGTCAGAGAAAGGTAATATTCTTTTACGTTCATCGATTGTTTTAGATATTATGGTACTTTTATGTGGTAAGTTTTGGCCACATTTCTCACTCGCTCGGGTTACTGTAGCCACAAAAACGGTTGGACCACAGCCGTTTATAAACAATCGAGCAGTTGAACCGCCAAAGACAAAATCCTCGAATTCTCAACTCCGATAAGCCACAAACAACAATATTATTATTATTATTATTATTATTTCATCATCGAGTAGTATTACTATTATAAATAACTGAATGGTGCATAGTATTATCGTGTTTCACCACAACTTATTACATTTAACTGACAATCTTTCAATACCTAATGCAAATGGGAACTAGAATTTCAATAAATAGTATTTCGAACAAAACATCACAAAAAGTACTAACACTGTATAAGTATAAAGAGTTATAGTAATCGTATTAATCAACAATTACAATAGATTTATAGCAATAACATTGGTAAACATATTTTAATTAAATATCTATAGTTAAGAGGATAACACACCATTTGTTTTCTCTCTCAAACCCACACCCAACACAGAAAATGCAATCAGAAGATCTAATGATGTATCGCTAGCTTTAAAATCTGAGTGAATTGTCCTATTATTATTATGTATAACTTATGCAGCTGTACTTTATATATTTGTTAATACGTTGGCTTTATTATGATGTACAATTTTTCTGTGATATTATGATGGTTAAATAGTTTTAAAATTGTATTATTATATATATATAGCTATAACTCACATTAAAATTAAAATATCCCTTGAATGGAATACTCTATAGCCTAGATAAAATCTTAACCTTTAAGTTTCATATTACATTGTTTCTAATACGAAAGCCAAGTAACAACATACCTAACATTGGACCTATAATTAGCACAAATTTGCTATAATGCGTGTGTGTTGGAGAGAAAAAACTAATAGTTCGCTGATATTCTATTAAATGTAAAATTAAAATCCAATTAACGAGTATTGCTTTTTTGCATTTAAGCTTATTAATTCAATTTTTTAATTATTACATTATATTATGTTAATACCTTTTTTTAAAAAATGGCCAAAAATTGTACTTTATATAACTAAGTTTAGATGATTTTGTCAGGAAAACTTTATAAATAAATAAAAAAAAAAAAAAATTAATTCAATTTAATTACTCTTCATGTACGATATAAAAGGTTAGGCTAGGCAAGTTAATAAAAAAAATTAACTTGAGTTATTCAAGTTAAGTGATAATGTTAAGAACATTAAATTATACCTTAGTTAATAGTTAACAAATAAATAATAATACATCAATACATCATAATATATGAAACTCTAAAAGTTTAAAGTTAATATGGATAAAAACTCAGTTAAAATGTTAAAATGAAGTAATTCATTTTTTTTTTGTATTTACATCTTAGCAAAACATTTTGACTTTGTATCTTTTGAATATTTTAAAAAATAAGTAAGCATTTTGTTACAAATGGATCCTATTGGTCCTTATTATTGCACCAGAGTAACATTTGTATCAATTTGTTAAATTTTCATGCTGACCAATTTACTAAAAGATTAATAGTACGAAACACAATTAAATGTAGATATTACATTGTAAACTGTGTAAGTACACTAAACACCATACAGCATACAGCACAATCTGAAGTATACAACAAGATAAAGCAAATTCGGGATTAAATATTTTCTATTATTAGTGCCATGCAGGTAATCGATATTTTACTAATGTCCCGCTGAATTAAAATGGTTGAGCGTCATTGCTCTATATAATACAGGCTATAGCCATATAGGTTAATTTAGTAAATAGCAAGTAAACAGTTATAATTTATAATATATGAGTGCCTAGTTACTTTTGACACAGATAATTTATAAATGCAAGATCTTACTAATTGAATTTAACGATTAAATATTGTAATCCCAGACGAATTCAAAATTTTGCATACTTTCTAGTTTCTAGGTTTTATATTAGCAAATGTAATTTAAATGCGGGGCCGGTAAATTTTTATGGAACTGTGAAAATCTTAAAATTCGTTGGTTCAATATCTGGTGCTGTACACTTTTACTATCTATATTGACTATTCGAAACAGATAATTAATATAATTTAACTTCACGAAAATATGACAATAATACTAGTCAAAAGCGATCAATGATTTTCTTGTACAATAATAGTAAAAAGTAATTAATCCAAAATAATAACTCTAAAGTTAATCTCCTACATTTTTAAATGCCTAAACATTAAAAAGATGGTAAGTAATTAAATAGTTATCGAAAAATATGAAGAAAATAATAATCGCCTATACTTTAATTTACGAATAAAATATCGAACTATTACGAGATGAAAAATGTTAAACACCATAGTTTAATTTTATATTTATCATGAAGTATGGGATCAGTGTTTTAGTTTTCGTATATAGGTAGGTAGGTATATAACTAATATACTAATATAACTCATATTAAAATCGTGTGGATTATAAAAGACGATTAAATAACTTAATAAGCATGACCAGTAGTTATTTTAAATTTAATTATTCGTGTTTATACTTTATATTGAGCTTACATGATAGTACCGTAGATAATAGATATTTTATAGATTTATGATAATACCATAAAAATAAAATGTAATAAAAAAAACTACGGTTTATGAAAGTACCTACTACCAAAAATAACATTTTATTACAGTATGTATAATGTATATGCTAAAATACATGGGTAGATGGCGCGTGGGATCTGTTTTTTTATTTTTTCCAGTCATCGGCACTCTGTTGGTTTAGTTTTTGGTAAAACCTTCTAATCCGTTGATACCAAAAGTGATGAATATTGATACAATTATAACGATAATATGAACGTATAAGAAAGAAGTTATACAGTTCATTGTTTTACTACTATTTAATTTGGAGTAGAGTGTTAAGGATAGCCTCATCAAACATAAAAAACTAAAAAGGCGTTATAAAATACAAAGCATAGTAAAGTTATGTTTAGTCAAAAAAATATAATAATATATTTATATTTTATACATCTGTACAATAATAAATACTTAAAAAAATTGTTCATTGAGAGTCGGTGTCCCCTCAGTTATACAGTTATATATTTATACATCTGTACAATAATGAATATTTTAAATAGGCAGCTTGTTCTCGCGAGTCTGTGTACAATTTTAATGAGCAAGTTGAATTGTAATTTTTTTCTTATTAAAGCTTTTGAAAACACAACAAGTTATATTACGTAACTCTGTACAAACTTTTATTCCTCATCAAATATATCTTTATATTTTGTTTTATAATTTATAGTACATTATTTAATCAACATCTAATCCAAGATGGCAAGATGTATGCTACACTCAATAGATCGACATTAGGCATATTACGTATATTAAATACTATGCATGCTTTAGTAGGTAGGTGGTGCTCGGTTTTGCAAATGACTTTAGTGCGGTTCATTGGAAGGAGCTATAATATTTTTTAAAAATCGGTCGCAATAATTATTTTAATTAATTAATTTGATTTAAATCACTACATAGTAATTAGTTGTGTAATTTCATCGTTCTGTATTCACATTTATTATTTACAAGCAAGGCTAGACAAGTTAATGATTTTTTTTTTAACACAGTTAAGTGAAGTTAATATGCAACAATGACAAAAAGTTAAAAGTTAAAAGTTAATTTAACTATAGGTTAACTCAGTTAAGTTAAAAGTTAATACACACTTTTTGTTAACTTTTTATTTAGTTAAAAAAAGTTAATTTTTTTATACAACGCTAGCGTACTTAATTTTTTAATTTTTTCCAACCCAAAACTAAATTATAGACTATAGTGTTATTACTTTATACAGTATTTCCATATAAATTAGATTCGAATGATATAAATTGTCGACTTTAAACAATTTTCGGTAAACATTGTTTGACATGAAAACTAAGTAGACTGAAATAGTGAAATATAATAAATTAAAAACAAAATAAATTAACTTAACTTACTTCTTAAAACTAAAAAGAGGATAAAAAAAATAAAAGTTTTAAATTAAATATTTAGATATTATTTATGTAGGTAGGTTCTATTTATTATTATATACCTAAATACTTAGTATTAATTTTTTTTTTAATAATCTATAAATACTAAATAAAGTAATTTTGTTTTAGGCAGTCAACCTATTACCACTGATCAGTGATTAAGACATATTTAATTCGTTTCAATACAAGGACTTAGGACCAGTTGAATAAATGTTTTATAACTCAGTCTAGGTTAACGTTTTCGGAAAAAAAACATAACTATTAGGCTTTTGTAAAACAAGTTAAACAACCATTAGTTTATTGAAAATACTTAAACAATTTACAATTTATTTTTATTAAATTGTGTAGGTTTTTTTTCAATTGTGTCTATAAATAGTATTCAGTATTTGACAATTGCTCATTAAAATCCAATGTATTTTGTATTTTAACTAAATATTTTGAAGACAATTTTTGAATGTATTTCAATAATTCCTGACTTTTTTGTTATTGTTTATGAATTATGTTGTACAATGCACGAGCGTGTATAAAAACATCTAACCATATATTATCTTGAAAACAATTTCACATACCTACTCGCTTCACGTTTATTGGGCCTGTACAAGCTATATAATATTATTAACAGTGAGTCGGTGTACATAGCCATATTAGTTATTTTAGTTATAAGTGATGAATAAAAAAAAATAATAATTATATCATGAATACTAAACCATACATTTTTTTTTATTAATTTAAAACATAAATAACATAATAACTATAATCTAAACATTTTTTTCTACCGGACGATTCGGTCCAACCGTAGAGTAGAAACGCTGGTTTTGGACATCAGGGAATGTCCGACTTACAGACATACTGCACTGAGGACGACGAGAGGACATTTTTCGGTGGACTGTCGGACCAGGACACCTGGCGGCCACCGAGCCACCCGTTTGGGGTTCTCGTTGGGCCGCGACGACGGTGCGAGGTGTACTACAACAAGCGGCCGACCCAAGCCGGAAGTTCTCTCGAGAGGAGGATGCTCTGGTGTTCGACGGCGATTTCTATGGCTTGCAGAGGCGGTAGCAGCCTGCACGGGATCGGGAAGCGGCAAGTGGAGGACGAGTCTGGATATCAGCCTTTGCCGAAGGACCATCACCAGCGGAAATGCTACCCTCGTCGGCGAAACCAGCCCGAGTGTTCGTTCTGTGGTCAGGCAGGCGGCCAGCCGGGCTGATTTGGACTAGATAGCTTCCGGCTGCAGATTGAGGTGTGGCCCGTGCGTGCCGGACCAGAAGACAGTGACATGAGGAGGAGGAGGAACTTTCGGAGGTGACGGTGAAACTGATAAAAGGGTAAGATGGTTTGATGGCGATGGCAAGTATGCTGAAATTGTAATTTTACGAAAATTATTAACAATTTTCACGGTTTTTCGACATACTGTTATTTGGTACCTATACTATATAATAAGTCGCAACACTCATAGTTCATAAATACTGTATGCTTTTAACTTACGTTATAATATAATATGTTTGTTTGGTAATTGTGCAGTAATTGTGGTATTTGATTTGGATTTTGGATACGGGTTAGGTTGATGTATAATGGCTGGCTTTTGCTGTGATGTATAAATTTTCGCACTTCTCTTGGAACTGCCACGTCTCTTCTTACCCCGTTCAGTTTCACCGTCACTCCGTTTGTTCCTCCTCAACTTCGACTCTGTTGTCACCATCTCCCGGTCCCGACACCTGCCACTCTGGCACGCGCACTTCGATATCTGCAGCAGGCTTTCTAGTCCCGTTGGCCCGGCCGCTTGCCTACCCCGACCACAGCAGAACGAACACTGTCCTCGCCACGGGCGAGCCGGTTTCCCGGACGCGGGCAGCATTTCCATGACATTATGCCTTCGGTGGTCCTCCGGCGGCGGCTGATCTTCAAACTCGTCCTCGCTGATCCCGATCCTCTTCTGCGGCTGCTCCAAGTGCCGCCGCTGCACGCCATATTTTTTTTATCCATCTCCACCGTCAAGCACGCATCCTCCTCTTCTGGCCGCCGGCCAGTTCGGCCACATATTACGTTGTAGTACACCAATTCCTTAAGCCATCGTCGTGGCCCAACGAGAACATGGCCCAGTCACCGCAGAGGAGGCCGACCGCATTCCTTCAGGATCTGCCTCGTGGTGTCCAGGTCCAACAGCCCGCCGGTAGTCCTCTCTTTGTCCTCAGTGCAGTATGTCTCTTTATGTTTGGGCGCCATTCCAGTCAGGCGCCACTCCAGTTCCTGGACATTCCCCGATGATTCAATCTAACTCAACCAGCGTTTCTCTCTAAGTACGTCCGGCATTGCTTTGTGAATAATTAATTTTAAAAACTTAAATATAAATAAATAAATCTTGTTACTATGGTCCAAGATATTATTATTATTTATAACATTATGGCATTATTTAATATATTATTTCGTTTTTAGCATTTTAAACGGAAAAGTTGCACATTCAATTATAGCCAGATGGCTATAATTGTGTATGTATACGATAGTAATGTTATACCTACCTAATAAGTAATAATAGTAGGTAATAAGTTATAAGTCTTAACTAAAATCTGCATATAATATTAATATGATAATGATTAATGCTCAACGGATATAGATAATAGACATAAGCTCAATTAAGGAGGGAGTGGCTATACACTCTCAAAAGTTACGCATAGCCTCCCTCCCTCCTAAATAAATAATTCTCTCAATTCACATGATATTAAATTAATATGAATAAATAAAAAATTTAATTTACTTGAATTTTTTTGTCATTACCTATATGCGGTAATAATACAGTTAAAACATAAAAAATGTGGGCAATTGGGTATCGCTCTGCTGTACAAAAGGTTACAAGTGGGTCAACTGTAATGGATGGTGTTAAATTTGAATTGAATGATATAATCTGAGCGAAAACAGTCAGTCAGCTTATGATATTACTAAGTATATTTGATGATATTATTGTGAATAAAGTAATTCATATATAACCCTTAATTTAAATTTTCAATCACTAGGTAGCTATAAAAGTTTAACTTTTTATAAATTATTAACTACAAAATAATTATTAAATTTTAAATTTGATAAATTTTGTCGAAATTTAACTTTAAATGTTTATAAAAAAAATGATGCCTATGCATTTTTAATATTTTTCAACTGCTATTGTAACAATATATCAGGAGCTTTGAATTACATTTTCACGCTTTTTACCCAACAAATAAAATTTTATTGATATTATAGAAAAAAAAACTAAAAAAATTGAAAACTGAAAATGTCCGTAAGAAGCTCAAAAAGAGTCAAAATGTTATGGACCATAACCTAACCATAACTTATGGTGTATAGAAAATTCTAATATAAACATTCAGTCAAAATGTTATGTACTTACGGTCATTTGTTTAAGAGTTGCACCAATAACCAAAATCGATTTTCTCGAAAACAGATTTTGCGTAAAACGTCCCATTTTTCCTTAATTTTTCTTTTGTGTTTCACGGCGCTTTTGAAAACTACTGGAAAAATTTTACTTTTGACTACTCAAAGTACCAACTAGATTCACTTTCCTTTCAGAAAAGATACTGTTGGAAAAAATCTAAGCACTTTTACTGTCCTAAAATTTTATGACAAACACAAAAATAAAAAAAATAAAAAAAAAACACACAACACTGTAAAATCAATACATTCATCGTTTCACTCAAAATCTAAAATTAACTTGTTAATTTCACGTTAATTAAAAAAGATTTAGTAAGTTAACAGCTTTAAGTTAATTAAAAGCCAAAAGTAACTAGTTAAAATAAAAGTAACTTTTTAACTCGTTAATGCCCAGCCTTGTTTACAAGATTATTTTTTATGCAACTTTCAATAATAATACTACACTATACTACACTAGAACGTACCTATAATACCTATTATAGTATCCGTATTATATTATGACTTATGAGTTATGATTTATTGTTACTACGTCATCTGACATCTGCTACAAATTTCGGTCAAGAAACATTAAATCCTATAAATTATTTTAAAATTAAACTCAACTAATAATAATATTATAATAATATAAATGGACCGCGGTGCTGACCATTTTAATATTCAATGTCCCCGGACCGAGCAAATACCTACCTAATTTCCTCCTAGAAATTCAAAATTTATTGTTATTAGATATTTGTGATAAATCATGATTAAATTACCAGGCATAATCTCTAGAATAGATTATTTCATTATTCTTCTCCGGACGTAGAGTCAAAAGAAAGTTCAAGAATGCCGTGCTTCGCGGTCTATAGTAGGTTTATAAAAAACGTGCTACTCGATATTTTCCGCTTCGAAGAAAATGTATGAATCATAAATATGTATTAATAAGTAACCGTGCATTTTATATTATATAGGTAACCTAGTGGGAATAAGGTAATTTTTACATTTTATTCGTGTCTCTGGTGATAAATAAAGCGTTACGAAAATCGGTTGGAAAATAAAAATATTTGTACACAGCCCAAAAACATATTTATATTAATATATTATTTCGAAAGTTTTTCGTTTTTATACCCTCCGCGCCTTGGTAAATAACATATATTATAGATTATAATATCATTTTTATAAATTATAATATATAACAATAAAATTTAATATTATAGTTATAATATCCGGAGAGAAAAAACATCGTTTTTCTTTTCTACACACATTATTATTTTTTTTAACAAATCGGGTAATCCGTATAGGTTTGGTCTGACCGGACGGACGGATGGCGACTATGACGACGACAACATTTACCGTGTTGGGGAGGGAGTAAAATAATAATATATCATACTTGAATTTAAGGTACCCATTTTCGCCGGTCGCATTGCTCGCACGTGTCGCACAAGGAAATCTGTCGGTTGCGCGCAGCGGTGGTCCTCGTATATAGCAGTCGCATATTATACATTAGAGTCCTCTCCTCGAGTAGCCTCCCTCGCCCTGCTCACCCCGCGCGGCACACCCTAAATCATAAGTATACATACGAACATTACGAACGCACGCACTGTACACACGCCGTATATATACGTATTATACAAAATACGATATTATTATAAAATGCCCAACGTGTCTCCCGCCCGCATACGTCATCGGCAGCAGCGGTCTTTTTTGCATTAATCACTCGAGTCGACGACGCCGCTGCCGTTTAATTTTGGGACGTCCGTCCCATTAGCGCAGCAACGACGGCAGCAATCCACTATTATAGCTGCTGCTGGTCGTGTTATCCGGGGTCGTCTTGTCAGGTCCGCGGGTGGCGAACACACCCCGCCGCACGCGCGTCGCCGAGAGAAAAATACGAAATAAAAATATATTAATAATATATACAATATTATATATTATTATGTTTCGATGCTTGTATAGACGGAGAAACGTGTGCGTGCCCGCCATAAATTGTGTCAACGCTCCACCCGGACGCGTTTCGTGCGCACACAAAAATATATATTAATCACGATCGTATGTCACTGCCAAATTGGCGGTCGTCCGGTCTATATAATTATTTTATATATATATATATATATATATTATAATATTATGTATTATATTTATGGGTACTTGCAAGCATTCTCAGTTCCTTTAAAGACTAGCTGCACACCGCACCCCGCACTCCACCGGATATTCGTTTTATTTTTTCGCACGTCTCTCTTTCTCTCCTCCGCACAATATTTTGATCGTACACCTCGCACTTGAGTGCACCGTGACGTTCGCATTTGTTGTTGTCTCCTTGTCACCAGTGCGTAACGTGGAAAATATACGTTTACCTTCGTTAATTTTCACAATAATAATATGTATTGACCTATTACGTACCACGCTTATAAAGGTGACAACATTGTCTGAGTTAGAATGAAAGAATTGTGTTGGTTATTGAAATTTTAGATCAAGCTATTGCTAATGTTATTGTTGTGTATACCAAATATGTGTAAGATATTAAATATAAAAATGCTAATATTTTGCTTGGAAAAAAAAACTTCAAAAAGCACCTTCATCGAAATATTGATAATGTTGCCTCCTTTAAGTTTGATCACAAGTCTATTCGTTTTAATGTTAAATATTTAAATCCGACAACGCCTAACGTGATACCTACTGAGTGGAATGAACGTAACCCCTACACTTTCAAACAATTTTGCTCCTAGTCATTTATCATTGTTCACAGTGCACCAAACATGTATATACTATTTTGTTTCTGTGTCGTAAAATCGCCTTCTATACCTACCACATGTGGTGTAAATTGTGACCTCTGTAATATGATTTTTACAACATGAAAATGTATTTTATAAACTACATATTATTTTATTTGATCAAAAAAGAATATGTACATAATTATTTTTGAAGATAAAATTTTTGACTATCTATATCTGTGTTGGTGATATAGAGTTATTATAGGATATAATTATATTAATAGAAATTATTTTATAAAAATAAAAAAATATAGATGTCTAAGTATAAAACTAATAATAAAAATACAATTAAGTAATACAATATAACACGCTACCACTTATATCAGGAAAAGATGCGTGTACATTATGATACACATATTACATATATAATCCCAAATATACGAAAGTATATCTTATACATATGTATATTATATTATACATATTATACATATTGCACACCAAAATTATTTTATATAAATCAATTATTATTAATCATCCTAACAAATAAATCCAACAATTCTTCCGACATACTATTCACCATCATAATATCGTTATCCTCGAATGCGTAAATGGCCAAGGAACCTATTATTAATGATGATTAAACGATATTCTGCACATTATAGGTAAAAATAAATAAATCATAGGACAAAAATATATTTGAATTAGTTTTAATCGACACCCGTCGAACCTTCTTATATTCACCTAGGTATACCTTATTTTATACGTATTGCTATAATTTATTGTATTTAGTGTGAATATAATAGGTATGTGCACAGAATATAAATACTGACTTTCTTAATAAAATTTAAATCAATCACATATCAGTAAAACGTGCATAAAATGAATCATGACGTCACTTTCAGCACAATAATATTATACAATATAAAATATCTTTGCGTTAGGCTTCGGAATTGCACAGAGCGTTTTTAACAACTACTATTATTTCATGATCGATCTTTCGTAGCGACAGGTTATTTTATTTTGTTCAGAACTTATACGCCTATTATAGAAACGAGTAAATCATTACACCGAGTACGTGCGAAACAGGTGGTCTCTCTCCCTGAGGCCGGATTGATAACTTAATGTACTACACATGTGTATAATTTATATAATATATATATACAAACCTCTCTAGAAACTGGAAATCCAATTGATCACCGGGTCGCGTTCCTGTGGTATACGAGGCTGCTTCCGGGCCCAGAACACGTGCGGCGGTGTTGGAAAACGAAATGGGATAGTTTCGCAAATATATTATTATGTATGTATATATTTTATATATTATACGAAGCGATCGATGCCTGGCTATTATATACACCACTATGCGGAAACTAAATAGGTCTAAATATCATATATCACATTCCAATATGCCGTACGCCTATATATTAGCATTTAACTCCCGTATAATATACATGATATTATATAGAAAAGCGTTGAAAATTACTGTTGACCGTTGCTGTTGCGCGAAATAAAGGGGTCTATTCCAATTTCCAAAGTATATAAATAATAAACATCATCCGCATAATATAATAATGTATATTCAAAATTGTCATATGATAATATTAGTACCTATACCTATAAGTCACCACAAAAGATTTATACGCATAGGAGGCATATAACTACGATTTAACCACCCTAGTCCGCTGACGTCCAATTTATAGGCAATTTAGTAATTTTTTTCTGCTAGTTTAAGTTAAGTTAAGTATAGAAACTAACTAGGTAAGTTAAAATTTTGGAAACTACTTAACATTCTTACAGTTTCTATGATAATGTAACTTAACTTCAACTGGCTGAAAAAATAAATAAATTGCCTATAATAGCTCTAAAGTCCATGGACTACGCGCGGTGGTTAGTTGGTAAAAATAATAACTTGAATAAGAAATTAGTTTTTTTTATAGCATAAAATACAAATCTACTATCCCGTTTATACAATTGCAAAGTATTACACTACATAATAATTAGGTACACACTTAACTTCTAACTACTTATATTTATATAGATTATAACCATGGTTTGAACTGTATGCATTACAAGAAAAATAAGGGATCGATAAAAATAATAATATATATCATTCATCACAAAATACTAAATATGAATTATTAATTATTATCCAGTCAGCAAATCCACAGTTATACTTTTTTACGAAACAATAAGATTTTTGCAGTAAAAAAGAATCTACCAAAATAACTAAAGTTAAAAAAATTTTTTTTTTTAATTCCCAAAACAGCAATTGGATGCATACATACTCGTATATAGTATATAAATATAATTGTTATGCATCATCGATATATGGTATACCATTTAGATCGATTGGAGGTTTGAGTTAATATTAATCATTGAATTATGTCATATAATATTCAATAACCTGCAGCTAGGTATATGGTTAAATATTATAACATATAATTTATTATACTACAAGAATAGAACTTTGTTGCACTAACAATGCATCAAAATTGCATTAGCTATAAATTTACAATAATTGCGTTAAAAATCAAACATTTATTTAACATAATGTCATAATGTATTCAAAGTTTCACTTATTTAATTTACGCCATTGAACTCTAAAATGTTTGTGAAGTTGTAGAGAACTTTAAGTTTTCAAATACTTTAAATGTGAGTAAAACAATTTCACTGGCTCTGTAATGACGTCTATTACTACATTTGCCACATAGCATTATTCGACGTCACGGAGTTCGTTATTTCATACAAAAATCAAAATTACATTATCTTTCATCTTAAATGCATATCTTTTGTCGTTTTATCATAATAATATAGTTATATAAAAACCAATGGACACACCTATTGCAAAAAGTTTCAAAATTGAATATTTAATTTTAAAAAAACTTAGGAATTAACGGTTTGATGACCTTCAGTGAGTTTTGAGTATATCTAATCATTAAGCAGTTCACTGTAAATTATTGTAATATATAAATAATTGTATTTTTATATACTCTTATAAATAAAAATTTTGGTTTTTATGAACCTTTGACACATTGAAATTTCTATAAGATCAACTTATGAAAATTCTTGCCTATTCAATTTTCGGGCTTTTTAACCAAGAAAAAAATATTTAATCAAAGTAAATCAAAACATAGTATATTGTAAGTACAAATATTTCGAATGTTTTAAAAAAACTATCTCAAAAGGACCCAAAATATTTATTTTTATTTTTATACATCATATCTCAAATAATAATAATTAGGTACCTTGGTAAACAATTTTACAGTGGTTACCTTGAATATATTACATAATAATTATTAAATAATAGAAACTAATTGATTTTGTGAAAAACCATGCACAATTTGTAATTATTATTATTTTCCCAGTTATTAAAAAAAATTACTGTGAATTTGCGCTTTTCACCAGAGTAAAAACTAGATCAAATTTTCTACCAGAATCCACCCTCAACTTTGAAGATTGGAGCGAATTAATAACATTAAGAAAAATATACACTCCCATAGTCACTCATAGTCACTCATAGTCTAAAATAATTATACAAATTGCATAATATATAAAATATAAACATCACACGATAATAATGCAACCAAAACGTTTTTAATAAAACTATAATATGATTGTATTTTAAACTCTATAATAGTAGGTATTTATTATGATTTATGTTCCTTTCGTGAAACACGATTATAACTTACTCTCATTATATTATACATGGGTAGCAATTGTATTAATCACACCGCGATGGTGCTATGAATAAAAATCGTAAATGCAAATAATAAGTGCCGATCAATAAATTAGTATGATGAATGCTGAGAGGTATCGTCAGAATATATAACATGACGTAATAGGTATGTGGCACAATTATATTATTATTATTATTATTATTATACCATTGTATTTAAAAGATTATTTTTTGTACTGTATACAAATAAAACCAGCTACAAAATATTATACGTTGGGGAGCTGTACGTCTCCACCAACGACACGGTGACCGTAAGCATTTTCTGGTGCGACTCTTGAGTTGCGGTGTACGTGTAATGAAAACGATCTGAAGGATTGATGTTTTGCATGGACAGTAGCGAGTTGATGTCCTTGTGCCAGCGACGTTGAGGCTTCACGCTGAACATAAAGTATCCGTTGAAAATCTTTTTTATGGTTTCCGCCTGCCTCCTGAGTGCAAACATTTTCAAACAAACCCATTGTTATACACAATATTATAAATATAATACGCAAACTATGTGTTAAAATACCTATAGTATAGAGGTATATTATTGAGTTACTCGGCCGAGCTAAAGACGTATCATTGTATTTTTTTAAAAACGCACAGATCTAATATTATCGTTATTATTATATTAACATGCCATCAACATATCATTATTATAAAATATTGTATTATATTAATATTCTATCGACGTCACCGCCACCGCCGCACCGCGATCGGTCGTAAAAGACGATTTTATGTCGACCGGTTTGTCGTTGGACCGTATCGATATATTACATATTATAATGTGTTACGTTACGGACGAGCACAATATAATAAATATTTATATTTATGTTCAATATTATTAAGCTACGCGTTATTGACGTCCTAAGCGCCAGGTTGACGCTTCGCGCACATCTATGCCTAAAATGATAATATGTTTTCCGTCTGTATAAGGTACACTATCATAATAATATAATATGTATAGTATAGATATACCTATAAGGCTATAACACTCTACGTGCCGCCTATGCGTCTTCTCGATACGTATTATAGTTGTACGTTATGTATAATATTATAAGGTGCGCATATTATTATTATGACCTTTATTTTATGGGACTCGTGCGGCGGCGCCGAGTGTTCATTAACATAATATGGTTTACGGATAGGTATAATATATTATATTTATGGCGGCGTTTTATCGTCGCAGCATATCGCGTATAACTATTATAATAATATAATAATATTATGGCCCCACCTCTAAAATATTATCCTACTTACACCGTCGAATGTGTGTTTATATACCAACGATAAATTATCAATATATAATACATAATATATATGTATAATAATGTATAGCCAAATATAAAGCAAATATTCACTGCCTGTTGGAGACGGTTGTGTAGTACCGTAACTATAGCGATATAATATTGTACTCGATACACAAAACACGGTGCTATAATATTATACTGGTGTATCTCTGTTATAATGTATAGGTACCTCAGTTCACCGCGGGCCAATCGGTATCGGTGTAACTCGCTTTTTTTTTAAAACTAATCGACCGAAATGGGCAATCTATCTGCGGTGGCAGATTAGACATGGCACTTGGTATGTTTTCCAACGTGCAGCGGTTCAAAGTTCAAACCACTCTCCAAACTTTCGTGATATCTCTTAAGCCGGGTATACATATACAACCGTGCATCGGGTCCCACGAATTAATGTATAGCCCTCCTGATTGGCCGAAACATATTTTGTTTGATAAAGCAGATATTACAACAGACTTATTAATATATGGACTGCGCGTCCCCCATTCCCTACTATTGGTCGCCAAGTGCAAACATTGTTAGAAATAATTGGGTCAATACCTCAGGAATACCTATGATGGGTCCTAACTACCTAGGTTTTATGCTATCTTGTTCTTACAATGTTGGCCCCCGGGCCTCTCTCTCTGCTATCAAAAATGTTCGGTTGTATTCGACTTGTCAACTTGTGTAGTTATAAATGTATAGTAATGGTTACCATAGTATAGTTACCAGATGGACGTACTTATTTTTATCACAGCTGTGTAAGTTACATATTATTATAGTGTAACGGTACATGGTTCACGAATCATGGTAATATGGAAACCCGGCTTTATAAAACAATCTCTGAAACTCGGCTAGGTTAGAGCTGTGAGCTTGTCTATAACTGTGATATTATAGTCAACCACGGTGGACTTACTTGGCCGGTAACTGGAACGTGGCGCAGTTGAGGTCAGGGCTGATCCGCGGGAGCGGGCCGTGATCCGTATCGTAGTGGTTGGTTATGGTGTCCACGCGGGCCACGTACCCGCAGTTCTTCATCGGGCACGTGAACAAGTTCCTCATGCAACCCGTCCGGTAGTGGTCACGGAGTTCCTCGACTGTGTACCACTCATTCGCGCAGTCCACTTGTCCGGGGACGGGTGACCCGCTGTCCATCATGCCATTCGCGCGGTACTTACACCTCAACTTCATCGCGGACACCAGCCAGTCCAACGTCGTGTTCGACCTTTTGAGGAATCGGCAACCACACGCGCACCGCGACTGGTACTTGGTGCACGCGGGACAGGCCACGTGAGCCTCCACGCACAACTGGTACGGTGGCAACGACTGCCCGCCACACGTGTAGCACGCCACCAACCGTTCGATTTCCGGACACAAGGCGTCCATGATGTGCAGTTGTCGACCAAGTCTCTGTTGCTATAAATGTTGATGATAATCCGCGCCGCCTGTGTATTCGTTGACGCGGACTCTATAATAGGTGTATTATATTATTTTATTAAATATACGCGATTAATGCTTCGGCATACAACGTGAAGTTCAACATTTATATTTCCACCAATTACCTATAATATAACCTATAATATGTAATATGATTGAATAATAACACAACTAAATGAATAACAAACGCGTGCAGGGTTTCCAACGTTACCGCATACCACGATTACTGCGTATACGTATAAAATAATAAATCCCCCACCCCCCAGATTTTGGTCGCATCGATCCGGCTCACTCTCAATTTGACGGACAAAGTTTGAACTGGTATATAGAGGAATAAAAAGAAGCCTTTAAGCTATTACTACATAGGTACATAATACAACTATACGAATATACATAATACATATAATATTATATGCAAAACAGAAATTCGTATACAAGTACTAGCTGTAGGTATTGTAAAACAAATATTGTTATCGAACCTAATTCCTTTTGTAAGAAAGCTGTGCAAAGATAAAAACAAGCAACTCGCAACTGCATTAAATTTACAATCGTGATACGGCTATAACGTAATAATTATTACTTTTATGCATATTATTATTGTCATCTATATGAAACCGATAGCAAATTAGCATTTTGTTAAAAATTGATTTGAAAAAGTGGGTTTCTTGTCAGAACAATTTTTTTCAAATCCTTGTTATTGACAGATAACAATTTTAAAAACTATCCTGAGTATTTATAATATTCTATTGAGCAATACAATTTTGCACTCGCCCTTCAGTGAAATTCTACTCACAATAATAATATATTAATATTACATGGTTCGTTTGATTTATTCATTGAAACTATATACCAATTCACACTCAGGGCTCCGATAACAATTATAACGGGTTAATATTTATACATAGGTACTAAATTGTGTCTTTGGCTTTATTAATTATTATCATTTATAAATTATAAGTCACATAAAGGTAACGTTACCTAACCTTATTTTTAGAACTTGAATACTTTTTTAAATTATTGTATTTATTTTAATATTTACAATTTTAAAGTACAAAATATTAACATAGGTAGGTACTTATAAACATATTGCTTTTTTTTAATAAGATAATTTAATACTAGTAGTATAAAAAGGTTGCTAAAGTATTAATTGTATCAAAATATATTTTGAGTAAAATGTGTAAAAAGTTAGTACCTATGAGTGAAACCTAGTCAATAACTATTATTTTAACTATTTAAATGTATCCCAAAATAATTGAAAATATTATCTGAATTAATCATTTCAACATAGGTACTATAGTAAAATCCCAAATGATATTTTAGCAAATTATGGCTTAAAAATGTTACCATCACAAGAAAGAATTACATATTTAATACAAGTATAATGCTATTGGTTGTTATGAATTCCACATATTAATATTTAATACACCTACGTTTCCATTTTGCTTGCATATATATAACGTAATACGTATGGATATATTCAATAAATATAAATAGTACTCACTTAAGTTATTGCACGTCGAGGGATTTGGCTGAAATGTTTCCTCGTCACCAGTCCTTTTTGTTATCGTCGTCGTTCTCGTCTTAGACTTAACTCAAATACAGTGGTTGGTGAGCGGTGTACAACTGATATTTAATATCTTGCTATCGACTGTATTAAGCGATTGGAAATGCCCTTCCACGACGATAACCTACACACACACAATATTATGTGTATTAGTTCTATCAATTTGAATTAGATGTCTTTCCATCAATAGGCTAACTGCAACGTCGTTACGATCATAGTAGTAATAAAGGTGTAATGTTATAGAAATTTTCGATTCAGCATTAGAAACGAGTATATAATATACTATGTACCAGGTATAAGCTATAGGACTGAACATGACACTCATTCGCACTAAGGTGTGAAATGATCGAACACAGTAGGTATACACGCATATACCTAACTATAATAAAATATCCCATTAACTGCTAACGAGCTGTTTTACAGTATTCAGAACGATTATGTGTGGTTATGAATTTACAATGTATACGTCTTATATACATAAAAAGTCGATTATTATTCGATTAATCGGTTGTTAATACTTATAAGAAATGATCTAAGAAACCAATTAATCGATGTAAAAGTTGATCAGTTGAAATACTCGAACAGGTATATATATTATGAATATGTGTATTCATCTACATAAATGTATTATAATATATTATATATCATATTATATCCGATTGTTAAATATACAGTAGTATATGAATTTACATATTGATCATTGTGTATACTGTATATATATTGTCTTTATGCAATATGCATGTGTGCTGTTTATGGATATCGGGTTATTGATGATTTAGAGTTTGTGAAATATTGAAATATTTTACTGGTTTAATATTATACTATTATGTATGTATGCAGTGGTGTGAGTATATATATTATATGTATATATGAATTTATGTATGCCGTATGTCTCGCAGTGACGTATAGTGAAGGCGGTCATCTTATTTCAATACATGTGTGTTTGATTATTAAATATCAGTTTATAGTATATCAGTAATATTAAATTGTTGTCATTGGTTAAAAAAATAAAATAGTTATTATGATTGGACATAACTTTAAACCTGTATTTTCTATTTGATCAAAACCACCCAAATAACTGTGCAACTGCGTTAAAAAACTGTGCAGCTTTCGTTTACGGCGGGCAACGCCGGTAGATTATACATTAAAAATGTATTGAAATAATATTAGGCAGGTACATCGGTATATAAATAAATAAATATTAAACATCTCATTCGACTAACACCTTATTCATTTTGGTATACTATTAAATAATATATTATATTCTGCTTTCGATCCAAATGACGTCCCGCCGTTCGGAGCGCCAACTGTAGCGAGGTCTGTACAATATTGTAATGTAATAATGTAAAATAATATGTCATAGTGCAGACTCCAGTCGGTGGCGGGCGGCAACAAAGTTATAATATTAATATGTATTTTTTCTGACGTGACGTCGCCAAAACGATATTCGTTGGGACCTATAATATAAAATATATGCTCGAAAACCGGAGAACCCGCCACGCGCCATATAATATAATATTTTTTCGGCGCCGTCTCGGTGAGTATGGCCTCAGATCGAGACTCGTCTAAATATTAATATTGTATGTCGTACAAAAACATTACCTATATACTGCACGGTATGGCGGACACGCGGCGCTTTCGGTGGAAAAAAAAAATAATAACGCTTTCCAGATGGCCGTTGAAGTGTATCGAGCGTATAGTATATAATATTATGATTATGTCACGATAAGATTCGGGCCAGGCCGATTTACGGTTGTCTCGTCTTCGGATAGACGCCAAACCTTATAACGTAATATTACTATGCGTCTATGCGTACACATGCGCATAAAACAGATATAACCCCGCCGGGTGGACACTGGTGTAATAATAATATAATATAATATGTATAATATGGGTGTATATACGGGGTGCTCGCGGAAGCGAAAATAAGGTCTGTATAATATTATTATTATTACCATTATAACGGCCTAACGCCCGCGCTGCTTGAACTTTACACGCCCGTCGGGGCCAAAGGTACTACCTATATATAAAGTATATAAGTGCAATATATATATACATATAAATCGACCGTTGGTGTGTACTTCTTATATGTGTGTATAATAATATATACGACTGCCCTTTACAAACCGTGTGTCCTAAAAGGGTTAACCCGAACTGCTATAAAGGAAAGTAAATACCATTTTTTTTTTTTTTATACGTCCACGACGTTAAATCCTATATCCTTCGTCCCCGGGGTCCTTCTTCCCGGTCGCGGCTACTATACTATTATTATACGCACATTATCTTATTACACGCGCTGCAGTCGTCGTCCCACTGTTACATATATTGTCGTCGAGCACTAAACAGCAATGTGAATTATTAATATATATATATATATAGGTACATACCACGCTACTGATGCGTACTGTACCATAATAAACCCTGCATGTGCATGTGCATGTGCATGTGTCATGTGCATGACGATCGTCGACTTGAGAAGTCCTGAAACGAAAAAGAAGAAAAAAAATCTGAACCCATAAACACTGCAAACCAACCCTATCCTCGCTCCGCGGGTGTCCGCCACCGTCTCCGTATTTTGTCACATTATCGCCGCTGCACATCCGCATACAATATATCGTAATATAATGCATAACATAATATATTACATACTATGGGTAGCCATAATGCGTGTTCGACTTGACATTGAAACGTGGTCAATGTCGCACTTAACGTGACCATGAGATACATACGCATATATATACGTATTATTATTGTTGTGTGTGTGCGTTGTGTGCATTATAGTATAATATATTTCCATTGTGTGCGCTCGTCTTGACGGCCGGAGAAGCATGAGAAAAAACGTTCGGTCGAGTTTTTGTTGCGACTCGGGGAAAAAAAAATACGGCCGAAAACCGTATGGTTTCCGCGTTCGATAAAATACACACAATAATATTATACACGATAACATAATAATATATGGCCCGAGACGCGTTACAATAATAATAATAATATTATACATAAATATATATTATTTAGACGTCGGTACACTATTACATATATATATATATATAAGTACAGTTAGTTAGTAGCTATATATCGCGTATCGGTAGGGGCGTAAAAAAAAAATAATAGCAAGAGTACACGTTTATAAGTATATATAACCATAGCGTGACTAATCCGAACGTTTCGAAAATAGTAAGTGATGTCTCGTACATATTATAATAATAGCAATAATAACATAGTATTACATTGTATAGGTAGGTATATAAATGCGCTCATCGGGTATATAGGTATACGCGGAAACAACGCTCGGGGGCGCTAACGATTCGTGGAGGGGGGGGAGGAGGTGAAAAAAAAAAACTAAACGTTTCCCAGTACCTATGTATAGTTTTTATCGACGGAAAGAAAGAGCGTCGGCGAGGGAGGAAAATAGTCTTTCACTATTCAAATATTATACACACAAACGCGAGACGAAAAACGAAAACAAATTCGCCGTCGAATCAACGCAAAATCCCCCAAACATTTTCACTTTGTTTTCCGAAAAAATATATACGTGAAAACCCGGTGCCGGAAAAATGTGCGTTCATTCGCAGTGGAAAGCTGCTACGTACGCAAACAACGACTATACACATAGTCTATTGTGCAATCACATAAACTCGCGGTATATATAGGTGTGCGTACCTACACTAGTGCCTTGTAAACATATTATTTTAAGCGCCCCTTATAATATTATATTTATCTGAAAAAAATTAACTATTTAAATTATCGGACTGTAATTTGAAACACAGCACATAATTGTTTTGTATTTAAATAGCCATCGCCGTGTAAAAACCATTTTCAGCGGATACTCTCCGATTCGGGATCGTCTCGTCAGGGACTGAAATCGTGTGCAATACCATATTATGTTGTGTGTATTACGAAATGTTGGAATGTTCCTGTGGGCAGTTTGCTGTAGGCAGTTGTTGTAGGCAGAGTGGACTGCAGTGACCTGTATTATGAATATACGCGTTACTATTAAGTTTTACATATTTTGAATACTGACTACCTGTTTAAATCTATGATTGTGTATTAGTAATTACTTAAAACTTGAAATTTAATAATCTTTAAAATGCTAACCGTTAACTTTTGACGATCAACACAAAAAAAAATGGGATTGGAAACGTTGTGTTTCTTGTACCATTTTACAAATAAAAAGTAGACAAAATTATACATTTTATACATTTTATAATTAACCAATTTCGATTCTGTCATAAGTTTTAACCTCTTTTCTATTGTTCTTAGAGAATCATATTTCAAAAATAAAACATTTGATAAAAAATTCTACTCCAATCACAATTTACAGTAATTCCTAGAAAAAACACTGATTAATTCAAATATTTTTTCAAAATTAAAATCGATTTACTTATAATATTCTAATTTTTAACCTTTAACAAATTACCAAGACATAAATCTGTTATATTATTATGTATGACCGACCCGATGCAATAAGTACTGAATTTGAAATGATACATTTTTTGGTCCCTGCGTATCTGCATCATCCGATCCACTCATTCTTCTACAGATGTTTCAATGATATTGTCAATTATACTGTATCCTTGTATGTATAATTTATGTAAATTAGAGGTACACCTATACCGTATGGTAATCTGGACTTCTGTAATAGTTATAAATAAATATGTTATATTGGATATTAATGTGTTATCAATCTTGTGAGAAAAAGTCTGCAATATTGTTTTTTCTACCCTTTTAATTAATTTTTAGAGGCATTTTAGCTTCAATGCTGTAAACCGTCATATTTTTGGTAATTCCTACCAAATTTCGTCGTTTTTCTACTAAGAAGTTGAAGATTCGAGGATACATTTATCAATGACCGGTTTCGGCAACAGCAGAGAACTCACAGACTATTTCACGTTACTTGCATTCAGTGATAATGATTTAACTATCAATAATTATTCTATTGAATCTAATCACAAATTAGTACATAGGTACATAGATACCTACTCCGATAAACATGTTTCATACTAAATTTAAAAAAAAATATTCAACAACCATTTTTAATAGTCGGAGACGAAATAATGTAAATATTGTATATTGCAACAAATGAAAATAAATTAAAACATTTTTAATTTATTGCAAAAACTAAAATAAAAAGAAATATGTATAATACAATTACCATCTTTGTTTAACAAACTACCTTGCTGTATCTATTTCAATATCCCTAATAAATTGTAAACACATTATCATAGAACATAATTAGGTAGGTATAATATTAAGTTATGTAAAAAGATTTATTCACTGTTTACTTATCTTTTAGAAAAATATGCAGAATACTATGCAAATACTTAATAGACAATAGTATATACACTTTAAATGTACACATAGTACCTATTTAACGTAATTTTAGATTCTGAGTGAAACGATGAATGTATTGATTTTACAATGATGTGTGTTTTTTTTTAAATTTTTTAATTTTTTTTTTTATTTTTGTGTCTGTGTACACGATAAGTAGTCGAAATAATGCTTCGATTTTCGACTTCAGTATCTTGTTCGATTGGAAAGTGAATATCGTTGGTGCATTGGGGAGGTCAAAATTTATTATTCCCAATAGTTTTCACAAGCGCCGGGAAAAACAACATAAAAATTAAGGAAAAACGGAAATTTTTACGCAAAATCGGTTTTTGACAAAATCGAATTTGGTTTTTGGTGTAACTTTAAAACAAATGACCGTATATACATGAAATTTTCACTGGTTGTTTATATTTGCATTTTCTATACACGATAAAATTTTCAAAATATTTTGATTTATTTTGAACTGTTTAGGTACATTTTCATTTTCCATTTTTTTTTAGTTTTTTTTCTAAAAATATCAATAAAATTTTATTTATTGGTTGCAAAAGCTTGAAAATTTAATAGAAGGTTCCTAATATGTTGTTTCAAAGGCAGATGAAAAATATTAAAAATCCTTAGTCACAATTTTTTTTTATAAGCATTTAAAGTTCAAAAATTGACAAAATATGGAAAAATCACGAAAATTAGCAAATTATTTTGAGTTAAGAATTCGTAAAAATTTTTCTTTTTAAATCTAAGATTTGAAAATCTAATACAAGATTACTCATAAGATTGTCTACCTTTATCAATAAAAAAATCTCTATCGGACAGTCAAATTAAATTTTTATGAGCGTTTGAAATTCAAATTTTTACAACATTGGATATTCGCTCGATTTCTCATGTGGCAATTTCCTTTTTTTGTTGTAATTAAAAAACGAATTACTGTAGATACATGAAAATTTCACTGAATGTTTATATTAGCATTTCCTATACACCATACAATTTATTTCTATTTTATTCTATAAATATCAATTAAGTTTTATCTGTTGGGCCAAAAAGTGTAAACATTTAATACAAGGCTCCTGATATATTTTTACAATAGCAGTTGAAAAATATTAAAAATACATAGGCACAGTTTTTTTTTATAACCATTTAAAGATCAAATTTTGACAAAATTTATCAAAATCTCGAAAATTATCAATCATTGTAATTAATAAATTATAAAATGTTCATTTTTTATAGCTAAGGATTACAAATTCAACACAAAGGTTCTCATAAACAGTTCATACTATAACCAAAAAATCTAAAAAATATATGAACACACTTATTTTTTACAGACATTTTAAATTCAAATTTGGACGAAATTACATATTAAAAAACCTAGAATAACTATTTTAGTTATTTTGTTGTGATTGAATAATATTATTCGTGGGTACTTGAAACTTCTAAAGTGTACTATTATATATCTATGATAGTATCACGGTTTTTGTTGATGTATAACGCGTTATAAGTATCTAATGGATATTGTGATATGATTAATTTGGAATTTATTATAGGTACCTATTATAGGTCAATTTTTTGTTTAATACCATAAATATGTATATAATATGTCTGATACATAGACTGACATACCGTCACTGCTCAGAATCGTTTTTCTTATACAATGATATTATATCATTGAATTCAAATTTAATACCATCCATTATACAGTGACCCACTTGTAACCTACTATACAGCAGAGCGACACCCACTTGCCCACCTTTTTGATTTTGAAATGTCTTGTTTTTTTTTTAATACACACATTTACTTAACAAAGTACACTATAGATTAAACATTTTTATCCTTTAACTTAAATTAATATTGCAAAATAAATTGTATATGTAGTACATAATACCTAATAAATTATACATTTATGCATATCTACCTAGTATTCAAATTAATTTTATATGAACATGAATTAAAAATTATGTTTTTTTAAAACATTCCTGGCGGGCTCGAACCACAAAACCCTTCTCACCAACTCCATATTACAGGTGCCTGTCAGTATGACTAGATGAAGTGTGTTTTGTTATTTATTAAAGTAACTTCAATAAATAAAATATAACGAGTACTCTTGAATTTGTACGTCAATACATTGATTCAAATAAATTACAAAATATTTATACTAGTATAGATACCTCTTAATAAACTTTGAATTTATCATAATACTACCCCGTCCGATCCGTACAAATAGATATATTATTAATTTATAATAAACTGAGGTATGATCATGTTATTAATCAATCCTGGAATTTTTATTACAATTTCAATATTGTATTATTCTATAAAATATTTATTGCATTCCCTCATCCAGCATAGTACCTGATTTCTAAAGGGTCAGCCGCCTTAACGAATGTTCAAACAATAACCATAATAATAGTAATAGGATAATATTGCAATAAAAATTAATGATCGAGTCATTATCACACCGAAAGTATATGAAACGCGAGGGTCGTGTAAATAATGCGCATTCAGGGCTGGTATTATATGTTTTTATCCGTAAGATGATATTATTATCGCCGTAGTGTATCGCATTATATTATACAGGCGCTTTGTACCAATCTTAAATTTCTGTAAATCATTCAATTTGTTTTCTAATTTTTTTTTATTTATTTATTTACAAGCATATATTTTTTATCCGGTGCCACCGAAAATAACCCCGTGCAATGAATAACACTCCAGTTGCATGTGAAGTTTATCGCGTGAAACTAAGAGGGTTGACCGTGTAATATTTCACCGGCTCACCAACTTCCGGCCCTCACACTGCGCACACCCGTCGCCCACCCTGTGTTTAATTTACCGGAAAAATACGATTTTTGAAAAATCGGTCCCCCGCGCGACCATATAATACGGGCTAATTTCGGTTCGCATCGCTCAAATTCAGTAAGAGCTAGTCCGAGTTTTATAGTTTTCGTTTTTCAACAACGCTGCAACTGCACACACGCACTGATAATATTATAAAATAATATATATATATATAATGTGGGTACCTACCCACGGCTCTATATAGTATATAATATCACCTTGGAGCGGGTTTACCTACACATCTTTGAGTTCCGTTTTACTTTTATAGGTAGGTCGTATTATACATAATATACTTATATATATATATGGCTATATACATAACGGTCTATATGCGTTACATTATTTCTCCGCAAGCCCTTCGATTTCAGAGTCGAACGACTGAAATAGATTGGGGGCTATTTTATGCGGTAATAACCGATTTTTATTTGCCACCGGATACGGTTAAAAAATAAAAGTAGGACTATACTGGGAATTGCCAGGATTCCAATTTGACGGAATGGGGATACCGATAGCATCAAAAAGCCGAGGAATATAACGCTCACCCACACGAGCACACACACGTTTATACTCACATATACTCTGGCGAAGCCGAATAACAATATCGTCGCCGGAATTCCATCAGGCAGTTCAATTGTCCGTGATAAACTGATCGTTTTTTAGTATTTTTCCTTCCATTTCCCATGGTTTTCTTTGTGCGTCCTCCGCCGCTCCAGCGACAACGCCTCCGCCGCCGCGAATCACGAGTTTCTTTTTAGTTTCACAATTGTACACCCTTTTGCTGCAGTATGTTTCCTTTGTTTGGAAAAATCGTGGTTTTCTCATCGATTAACGACGGTAATAAAAAAAAAAAAACTACACATAGGTAGATGTACCCCAAGCACTGAGACGTATATAGTTATGCCACGGCTGAAAGTGTACCAAAAGTCTAACCACACTTGAATTATTATACATCGAAAACAGGTTTTTGCCTAAAATAACCAATAAGCTAACTAAAATCTAATTTGTAACACCAAATAATATAATGATTATAACTTTTAAGAAACCAAAATAAATACTGATTGGATAGAGTGATGGCAATGAATATAATATTACATAGGTCGATAGAGATATTATGGTCTTATTGCAGAAATATCATACAAGAACTATAAAAAAATAAAAAGGGTTGTATAGTAATATTATCAGCCAATAAAATAACATAATTAATAAATGACTATAATAAATAAAAAAAATGAAAAATATTATTTATCATGGTGTTAATTAATTATAAAACATTTTATTATTTACAAACAATCAAATTAAACCCATTGATCGTGCATCATATCAATGTACCTAATAATTTCTTAATACATACTTAAATTACCCTTAAATATTCGTTTAAATAAAGTAGCTATTGATTAAAGGGTACCTATCGATTAGGAAGTATGTGTAATAAATGATAAATATGTGATCGATTTATAAGGTATAAAAATTAAATTATATCATAATAAAACTATATAAATTAGACACTTTTTATATCATAAAAAGTAAAGCATAACATAGAAAATAATAACCAATGTATTGCATATATAATAACAAAATGCACCTATGACTTAGTTTTTATTGCTTGCGTATATGTATAATTTAAAAGAGTACATCACGTCACAATACATGAAAAAAATTGACATATTTTGTATGGGGGAAAATGCGAAAATCGGGGTTTTTGTTAGATTTTTCACGTTTCAGTGACCCTTCTTGTCGTAGAATAATTGATGTATAAAAAAAAAGTCGGCAAATGGAAAAACACACCGACATCGAGGTGATCGGACGATGACGATTAAAGCCCCCCCATTAAGACCTATTATAAACGTCCCTTATTTTCTCTTCGGGATTATAAGTGCATGCGCGTGTGTGGGAAGAAGACCAGACGAGGAGTGGGACCGACGGGTGGCAGTGGAGAGAAACATCGGCGAGATGACATCGCGACGAGCGAGAAGAAAAAAGTCTGTCGTCTACATTCTCTCTGCCATTAACGTTTTGCGTAAGCATTTTGTGGCCATTGATGTGTCGATCCCCGAAGCAGTATTATGGAGTGTGTAGTATTATACACACACTACCACTTGCACACTTTGAAATGGTTAAAAGGCGACGACTCCTCTCTACTCCAGTCTCCCCCCCCCCCCCCGTAAGCCTACCCGACCAGCGGTGCGCTGTACAGGAACGAACGGCGGCCGATCTTTGTGTCTTTTATATGCTCTCTCCGAGCCGCTTTGTTCCGCCCGCTATCTAAAACGTTGGATCAGTGGCGGTGGAACCCTTGTTATTAATGTACGCTGTGTGCAAGAGATTTCGGCGATATTGCCAATGCAACGCGATATACATGCTTATTTATTTTATTTTTATTTTTTTTGCAATTTTTTTCTTCCCTTCTCTGTATATAATATATTATGCAAGCTCGTCCCCAGGGACGCACTCTCTCCTCTCAACTGAATTCGAGAGAAAGTCGGTGCACAGATCTGTCGGTAAAACCTCATCAAAGTGCACGGCCGGGAAATCAAAAACATTTTTTAAAAAACAATAAATTAAAACAAAATCTTTCCCCAAACGCGATTTTTTTGTTTATATACAAATACAGAAATATACATTTGCACATAACTTCAATTTAATTTTCAAGGATTTCATTGTCTTTTTTTAAGGTATTCATAATACGTCATGGTATATGTTTTTATTACCTGATCATTGTCCTATTACCATGATACTGCAGCAGTCCTACATGCGGTTTATTTAATCGAATATAATATTAATTCGGGCTACTTACAACACGCGTCATTGCGCCAAATACGAAACATAACTGTTGTTATGAGTATTTCCATCGTCATTGCGCTAAAGTTCAATATCTCAACTGAACTATAATAACTAGATTACCACTATATGTGTAGGTTAACTATCAAGTACATATACTAAACTGAGAAAGATCTAATAAGTAGTTTATACATTAATTCATATTGCATACAATGTCTTGTTATTTTTGGATACCACATTGGAGTTATAAAAATAATTTCATTCATTATTCAAATACTTAAGGAAGTATATTATTATACGACAAATCTTAATCACATGATATTCAATTATTCATGATTTGTTTTATATAAAAGTTGTATATTAAATTAACTCATATTAATTACCTTTAATAGGTCAACACAATTAATAGTATCAAAGTAATATGGTAAACAAATATATTTCTGTATACTTTTGTAAGACAATGTAAGTCAAAACATCAAAATTATAAAAATTAGCATAAAACAGAATTTTGTTTTTAAGCAAAAATTTTAATTGATTCAAGTTCAAAATGGAATTAATTTTAATTATTTTTGCTCCTGCCTTCTTCTACAATTTTTCAATATTTTCGACCATTTTTTGATTACAAAATACTCCATTTCAAAGTCTCAAGGAATCTATTGATATAACTTCTATTAAACAGTTCAGTACTTTTTGAGTCTATTAACTATTTACATCGGATAAACCAAAATCCTTTTTTAGCTGTATAACTGTTTAACTCGACATCGTCAGTGAAAAAAATGAAAAAATATGGCGATAAATAGATGTACCTTCGGCTGCTGCAGATTGGATATAACACTTAGTATAGATCGAAAGTGGTTCAAACTACACTCTTAACTTTTCTGATACAATTTGAAATTTTCATAAAATAAGTCAAGTAGTTTTTGAGTACCTACATAAGCTACGTTTAACTCTCATATTTGTTTTATGATATAATTATTTCTTTATTCATACAGGGACGATTTGTTGAATGATTTTACCTCATCTTCCCATCTTCCCAATAACCAATGGCAACCATTTATATACAACCACATAATACTAATTTCTACTAATTATTTCTACTGTTACTATAATCTTCTGTAAGATGTAACCAATGCCAAACATTTGTAAACAAAAAAAAGGTTTTCGAAATTCATGGTAAATTTCAAAATCCCTGTGTACAAATTTTCAAATTTTTCTTTCAGTGAAAACCTTATTCGGTCAATTACAAGTAATTTTTAAAAAAAATTATCCAAATAGGTCCAACCGTTTTCAAATGATAACCAACTAAAAGGATTTAATTTTAACTCTTATATTTTATACATATTTTATTATATTTGTAACCAATAGTAATCTGTAACCAAAAGCAACCAAAAAACTTTTTATGCATTATTCCTACTAATCTTAATAATAACATATGTAATCAATGGAACCTCTATAAATAAAAATTCGATTTTCATGAGCCAATATAAAATTATTTTTGGAGCTACTTATAGGTGGTTGAAAAAATACGTTATAAACACACTCCATGACTCAAAAAATCTATTGGTATAACTTTTACCTCAATCGGTCAAGTTGATCAAAAGTTACACGATTATTAACAAGAGACATTCAAATATTATATTACCTAATTAAAATATCATAATAATCCTAACTAATACGATATAATATTACATATCAAAATAGTTAAAATAATATAAAAAACAAGTTAGAAAAACTTAATTCTCGGTTTCTAAAAGCATTTTAATGCAACACAATAAACTGAATAAACTATAATTCAAAATTTGGTAACCCAAATGTGTTGGTCTAGGCGTTAACATAAATATAAACAACGTGCATGAAGAAATCAACGATCGAATAGCATGCGGCAATCGGTGCTATTATAGCACTATGAAACTTCTTAAATCAAAACTACTGTCCCATAACTCAAGGACACTACTGTATCATATCTATGGGGATCGAGGAAAACCCACCTTAACGTGGTAATCCCCCTTAAGCCGTAAGCCTAGGCGACCAAGAGGTCTTCGCGAGGACTGCAAAAATCGGTGGGGTGAGGGGTGATTGGTGTAGGTGGAGTGTGGTAAATGTGCCAACTTAAGGTTGATGTAAATACTAGTCTGAGGCAAATAAAATAGATGGGACTATCCCCCCCCTAAATGACGCCAGTACCGACTCATTGTATGATGCAGCAATTTCGTTTCTTTTTCGTAGTGCGTAGGTATATGACTTACACGTTCGTAGTCTGAATTGCAAATTAACTAATTTCATATTTCGTCCGATAAATTAAAATATATCTCCCAGACAAAGGGTGCAACTAAACTATCGTTTATTACTAGCCAGCTAGTAGGTAGTAAGTACGCGGTGGCATTCATCATATTATTATTCTAATCGGCCAGTATCAGCTAGAATACTATTATGTACTTATGTACTCATTATATACTATTATATACATTTATAGGTTAAATCTCTTAAATTCTGTGTGGCGCGATGAATGTATTGCAATTTTACTACTATGTGCAATTTCTTACCTATTATATCTATGCGTAGGTACCCGTTTTATCGTAGAAAAAATGATTCGATCTTCATTATCGAGTATGATTTATGATTACAACTTGCAAGTTGGTCTAGTTGGTACATTTGAGGGGTGAAATTGAAAGTTTTTTTTAATAATTATTTCCTCATTAACTAATACATTTGAAGGTTGTACAGAATCAAACAAAATAAAGTATACTTAATAAAAATGTTTCATTGACAACAATGGGTATAGATAACTCAAAAATAATTAAAATATATTTTAAATGTTATCATGTATGGAAAATGCTAATCTATACATTTAGTGAAAATTCCAAGTATCTACAGACATCTGTTTTTGAGTTACAACAAAATATCAAAAATCGACTGATGAAAAATCGGTAACTTCCGAAATATCATCCAATATTGTAAAAATTTTAATATCAAAGGCTCATAAAAAATGTATGTTATTTTCCGAAAAACTAACTTTTTGTTAAAGGAAGAAAAACATTTGAAAAACGTTGTATTCAATTTTCAAGATTTTGATCGAGTGAAAAATTATTTATCAACAATAATTTTAAAAAAAACTATAAAAAATTGAAGTTTTCTCATGGCTATGGTCAAAATATTTTTTAAATGTTATCATGTATGGAGCATTTGGTGAACATTTAATATATTAAATTAATATGCCAAAAATTCCCTTTTGAAAACTACTAGTCATTTGTACTTTGGACCCCCATTCCTCCCATTACTACCAACTATATTCACTTTTCTACCAGAAAAAATGTTTAAGTAGAAAATCGGAGCAGTTTTACTGCTCCATAAGGTGATGGAAAAAATAACACATTATTGTAAATTAATACATCATTTCACTCCGCTCAGAATCTATAAATCAAAAAATATATAAAAGATAAACGTAAATATTTCATATATTTAATACACAATATATTCAAGTAAAGAAAATGAATGTACTGGAAAATTTGTATGAAGGTACTACAAGTACATAATATTATATTTGCTTAAGTATTTTAAAATGAAACTCACATTGGGTCATATAATTTCATTATATTTATTCGATAATGTTGCGTTTCTATAATCGAACGATAACACAGTGCGGTATTTTAATATTATAATTTTAAACTTTTTTATACATAAACCTATGAAATTATTACCTTTAAAAAACCACTGAAACTTACCCAAAATGGCGACCAAGAAGTTTCCAATGTTAAATTATTCCCCTTCCTATTACTTCACGCAATATATCGTGTTGCCATTTAAAATTGGCTACGTTCATATTATAATAACTACTGTCTGGTTGTCAATCAGTGTGGGTCGCGGGACAGGTGACTCTCGTGTTACGGTGTAGGGGATGAAGAGGGACCGTGCATTGTTTGCCAAAGTTTGCCCCTTTTACCCCGCTTGTCTCTCACGCTGGACTTTGGACAATGGCCGCATTACTTCCGGTCCGGCGTGCACCAGTTCCGTGTCATCATCAACCTACTACCCCCACCCCACAGTCCCTACTTGTCGCATTGTTTACAAAAACCCGCACCACCCATAGTGCATATATACACACACACATATATATATATATATATATATAGTGGCGGTCCGAGAGAGTACACCATTATTCAAATGATACCATCTCATTCGCGCACGAGTCCAATTTAGTCCCGTGTACATATTAAACTTTCAATATATATACATAGAGTAGTTTATACAGGGGGGGGCCTTTGTAGTAGTGGATGAGGATCGGAGGAACTCGAAGAGGGATAGGACATGTAAATGATGAAAAAAGTATCTGAACCAGCTTAAATACTGAATATTCTCTAATTTTTTATTATTACTATTATTATTATCCGACATGCGAGCCTTATTCGTAAAACGTACGCCGCCGAGTGGCGTGCCTGATAAGCGATAACCATCGAATGCAGCAGACTAATTGAAACCGTCAATCCCTGTGTCAAATATGAGGACATGGGGTACCTTCTATACTTGAGAGTGAACTATAGTTATAATACCATTATTATATTATGTAGGCTATAAACTAATACTGTAACGCTCGATTTCAAACATTTTAAACAAAGTAATCGTTTAAGGGTTTGAAAACAAAAATGTTATACCAATTACGTTTTAGTTCAAACGAAAACAAGTAATTTTATTCAAAAATCAAGTACTTCTAGACTGTATAAGTACAATCAATACATATTTAGTTATGTAGTATTATTGTAGGTTCTTACCAACTTTGTTCATTTTGTTTAAACTGTGTACATTATACGCATAACTGTTATTGTGAGTAGAATATAGTATATATATATTTATTCATAGAAATAGCAAAGAACACAATATAATATTATATCCTCGAGAAAACACATTAATGCATCCAGTACCTGGATTAATATATAAATTAAATTAGGCTATTTTACCGTTTTCCATTCAATTAGCCATAGCTCAAATCCTCCTTTTAATATGGACGTACATCCAATTTCATTGAAATCGTCTTTATAAAAATCATAAGCCGGTTTAACATCATCAAGAGTACTACTGCATACTGTAACAGGTAACAAACAAGGCAGAGAAGTTAAAATAACTGAATTTAATTTGAACTTTTCACTAAAAAAAGAAAACAAGCCATCTAAATACTGATAACAAAAAATATAAACCCTTTAGGTAGTATATAAGTGTATACGATGTAATATTTTGAGAACATCAAATAATGAATAGATAAGTAATTAAATAATTGTTTATTCTTTATTACTCTTGTATAACTTTTAATAGCTACTAGCTAGTCTTGTTGGGTTTCGATTAATGCGACTTTGGTAGAGTTTATCCTTATTTTAAGAATAATAGACACGTTAAATTAAAATATTACTACACATAATTTTACATAATAAAGGATCTCTGTTTTTTCAATAAAATAAAATATTAGCCCTCTTAAATACGATTTAAGTTAGGTATCCCATCTTACCTGAGTTGCCCCTAATTCGAAAATGTTGTATGTACAAAACACTATAATATTAAAATTATTATAAATACTTACACTAGACACGCAATTTACTGCATAACAACATAGCATTGACATAAATGTTATACATTTATACAAATTATGAGTACCTACTCGTATATTATTATGTTCGGTAATGGCGGTTATCGCATCGACATTTTCCTCCGATCCATCATCGCGAGATCACGACGGAAAATCACTATTACATAATATTATTGTGAATATTATTATTATGATATCCACAGACCGCAGCTGCAGCCGCGGCGAGTGTGTTTTGATCCGGTCGCGTTCGTTACGCGGTCTCGGGATTCAGACCCAAAATAAATTTTAATCATGAATTATAAATATTATATATTATATTATAATTGTACATACCTGTGCAATGTGTATATACATACATGTGGTGGTTCATATTATATATATACCTATTACCTACCTACGTCCTGTACTAGTGTATCGAGTTGCCTCGTGCTCGCGGCTGCAGGTATGATGTATATAATGAAACGGGTGTAACGCGCACATTATAACAAGACGTATGAATTTTTTACGCATTTTTGCATGCGCCGTAATAAAAAAGAAAACAACCCCGGCGAGCCTAATGGATTTCAAGGGTGGCCCGCCCCGTTATTAACGGGCAAACAATAAGCGCCGGTGTTCTTCAAAGGGTATATATAATATATATATTGTATATACATACACATAGGTGTATGGTATTATTATTACTATACGTTTATATACACTTAAAGAAAGACCTGGCAGCTCGTACAATATATAGGATAATATATCATATGTATATAATATATATGGCATATGCACACTTTTTCGAAATTCTAGTCGCTGCAGCGAGCTTCGCGATGTATACATATAATAATATTATACAATGCAACCGTCTATATCTACAACACGAGCCCACGCGTGCTATGTAAGTATAATAGTAATAAGAATAAGAATATAAGAATATAGTATTATATAGGTATAATAATATTATATAATATGATATCATAATACTCGTGCACATTATAATATACATTTGTTATATATTACCTATATACATTTAACATTGTTGTGTACACAGCGGCGAGTATATTCCCCAGACGTCCGAAAACAGAAGAAAAGACGAAATCGTAGGAGCCTCGTCATCACAGAGCACCGATACGTCCGTCCGTCGGTATTGTCTCTATTATCATATTATTATAATATATATATTATTGTTATATTATGGGTATCACCGCTGCACGAGGCACACTTTGCGATGATTTATGTTTGGGCGGCTTCGGCGGCAAGTGGCGACTTGTGAAATATTACCGTGTGCCGTACGGCTGCATTACTCATTTAATATTTTATATATATATATCTATAGTCTACAAGTATTAGGTACATAATAATATATTGTATGATGAATACAGAGTGATCCATTTAGCTGGTTTACCATTTTCACTGGCTATTTGGGGTATACTAATTTTCCAAAGTCAATAGCCGATAAATCTTGTATTTAAAAAATAAAAAATAAATTTTTTATTATTATTATTGTATTTTGAAAATTTAAGTAGGAACTGATATATTATTCCTTGTTCTGTTTACAACTTTGTACCCATACATTTTTACAATATTATAATCTAGTTTTCTACTAGGTACTTTTTATCCTCCCAATAGTGTGTTTCTTTTAATTTTTTGACAAACTATATTCTAAATTTGGATAGTAAAAGCAGAATGATTCTCCAAAAATGATATTGAATAATACTGAATAATTATATATTTTTCAAATCTACATAAGTCATAATAATTAATAAGCATTTACACGTCTTTCTCAGCACATAATATATTAATTGTTATTTATTGCTGCTATTAAACGTATTCCATATCACATGCGATGTAGAGACATCAATAATTTTAGAAAAGTCCCTATCTTGCAACTTTTAAAAGTGAAATAAAAATATAGTGTAAAGTCGTAATAAGTCGTAATATTAAAAAAAAAACACACACATAAAACCACTATGACAAGGAGCAGTAAAAAAATTGATTTGTACGTAAAAATATAGCGTAATAATGTTTATAGATACTTCAAACTTCGGTATTATACATATACAAGTACATATTTTTTTTTCAAATACTAAAACTGATTTAAAAAAGAATAGGTTATATAGATAGTCGCAGTTAAATGTATATATCACCCTGTATAATATATTATGTGTGTAAGTAGGGTCCGGAGATGAGTATATTTTTCGACCAGCGTCGACGGGTCTACAGCACACAAACACAGGCACATCGTATATATAAATATAAAAATTATGTACACAAATATAGAGAGGGAGGGAGAGAGACATACAGAGATAAAGAGAGAAAGACAGAGTTCCCATGAGGGTAAACATATAATATTATATAATATATAAATACTAAAAGGGGAAGGGGGCACAATGCAGGTTTTGTGTGTGGATATCGATATATTATTATTGTTATTATTATTAATACGTTCGCAGCTGCCTCCGCGGAGATCTCGCGAGCCAAAAACCGCCCCGGCGGCGGCGTATCGTTTTACGGTCGCGGCGACGGCTGTGGCATAGCGGGCCGATCGCGACTATATTGTGTGTCGCAACGGAAATGTCAACCGACAGACGGCCGACGATTATGTCGAATTTCTCGGTATCCACTCGAGCACAATAATGGGGACCGCGTTTGATACCTACCATCATATACCTATATGGAAGCGCAGAGTACACGCACAAGGTGTATAATATGATGCTTATACATATATTGTGTACAGGTAATAGGTATATACTGTATAGGTATATAATTCGTCGACATTAATATTGTTATATCTATACAGCGAGATCGGAAACACAATGTTGGGGTTTTAATATTTTAATCTCGTGGGATTTTCGAGAAAAAGTACGTTTTGTTGCAGCAGGATTTTCGATTGACACCGATTCGAAACGGAGGCCGGAACAAAGATGTCCCGGACTACTGTAATATGTCTAATACAGGCGGAGTGTATTTTCGAGTCTAGCTGTAATACTGAGCGATCAGCCCTGCTGCAGGTGGTACTTTTCTTTATATTATCATATTATTATACAATAATAATATATAGATATAGACATTTATTTGCATATAAAATTTTAATCATTATAATATACAATATTATTTAATCATTGTTATGATCGAACATATTCTATACTTTCTAAAGGTTACGATTTTAGTTGTACCCTAAACTTGCCTACCTAGCTGTTTTATAAAATTGGCTAGGTATAAGTATATAACAATAACAGTTCCGAAATGAAAATTAGAATATTATATAATTAGCCACTGACATCGGTAATTCTTACACAATTATAGAAATACGTATTCCTCTTTTGGACAGGTTTAAAATTATGGTCACATTATATAGGTAAATCGTAAGTATGTTTTTAAAATTATTTCCATTCTCAACACGTAGGTAAGTATGCTATGTATAGAGAAAAATTGTTTATTCATAGCACAATTTCTGAAAGTTTCATCACTAAAAATATAAATATAGCTTTTTTGACCAATTAGAACTTCTAAAGTTTATTTTGACCATAATACAGTCAACAGTACTTTACTTATTACTTGAGTACTTGGTTTTAAAATCATAAAAATAGTACAACAAAATGACAGGTTTATAAAAATATTTCTTAACGACCCAAGTTTGCTTATTGTCTGAAATAACACGACACCAGTACATGTCTTTTTTAAACGTACTTATCAAGGTTCAAACAATAAAGCTTTTTATATGCGTATAAAGGGTGATTGTTTTAAGCACGCTTGCCCACTTTTAGTGCTTATAAGTTTATTAAATTATATTTTGTATATACCTGATATACCCACTGGTCACTAAAAATCAAAGGACGGCGCATCTAATTATTTCACCATGGCTCATCGGATTATGACCGATTATGGCCATCTATATAAAAGTAATATTTGTCGGTATATAATATAATATGTAATTACAATAAACGAAACGTCGATCACTTCAATTATAATATAACAATAATATAGGTGGATAGCTATAGCCTATAAGTATAATAATATTAGTACCTAAAAAGACACAAAATATCTTGTGACCTATATTATTCATAAAGGTTTCTTGCAGGGATAGACAGTTCTATATTCATAGTATACATGTCGGCATGTCGCTTCTAGTTTCTGCTACAACCGTTATTTAGAATTTATTATGTACGTATTTATACGTCTTGTCATAAATTGTTGCAGTGCCCCGCCATCGTAAATCGTAATCATCAGTTTGGTTGACGAGTTTCATCGGACCTGAAATACGCACAAAACTCGTTCCTCGTGAATTTTATCACATCACTATTCACGTGAAAAACGGTTTGAATGTTTGATCAAAGAATGAACTCATAATATTGAGAACTTGGAGTAGGAAAAGGTCTGCGATGTATATAGATGGAGATCAGCTGTAAAAAAATTGAGGTGACTTAAGTATTTGGTAGTAATAAATCCGTGGGGGGCTTACCCTTGCACCAATTTTTTCTTATGTTAATGATACCTTCCAAACTAAACAGAATAAATAAAATAGAATATTATTTAAAAATATCATTTTTTAAGCTACCGTATAGTGTTTACCTTAAATGATGGTGATGTATAATATTAAAATTAATTAAAAATTATAATTTTACTCTTATTATAAAGTCACAAAAGTATTGAACAATAATTATTTCCAATTTTTTTAAAAACCGTTAAGAATTTCAAATATATAGGTAGTAAACAGAACCACATACGTTCTCAATGTAAGATGCCTCAACTAATATGCAATAAATTCCTACTGCATAAAAGTTGGATAGTCAAATTTTATTTCATTCTTAAAATTACGTAATTCTACGTATATTAATTATTACGTTTTATATTTAGAACACTGTTCTAGCATCCCATAAAAACAAAAATGTCGTAAGATACTAAAGATCAAAGCTTTATCATATACTCAAACTACGTCATTTTAAAATCATCATATTATGCGGCAAAGTTAAAAATGTAATAAATTTAATTATTTTAGATTTATGTTTCGATGTATATATATATATATATATTAGGTATAAATAGATGCATGTATATAGGAAGCTTATTAGAATATGTGAGTATATATATGATTCATTGCTATCGCTGTTTGTCGTTTATTATTTAAAATTACTGATTTAAATAAATCCATTTTGGCCCCTACACACTGCATACATTATATTATAATATAATGTAACCCTTATTAAGTCTATTTGTAATACGCCCACATGGATAAATAGAACAATTAATTTAATGAATCCCAATATAAAATCATGTGTATGTGGGTGTTAATCAAGGATACACATTATTAAATTATATCAAATTTATGACCGTGTTAAATAAAACATAATAATATACAATATAACGCGCGTGTGATAGTATCACAAAGAAAATTAGACGGTTTATTGACCGTATATATTGATCGATTTGTCATGATACGGCGATACTGCGATAGTTATATTATATTATGACGTGATATACGACGACTATATACATTATATAATATAATATATTATTATATACATACATATTGACGACGAAACTTTATATTAGTCGTTTTCCCTCTTTGCAGAACTCATATGGTTTTTTTTTTTTATTTTTGAATTGTCGCCAACAACACAATGCTCAAGCGCATATATACTGCACGCACATATACACCCTAAATATACGTATATACAACTCTATACATATATACGCAGGTCGTTAATCACGAGCCAAACTATTATCACGTCACAGAAACCAATCTTCCCGTTGCATATATATATGGCGTAGTGCGCGATCAACGCACAGATGTCTTTGGTCTTTGGATCATCGATTGGCGTATGCGGATACACACAAGCGAACGCGCTCGCGTACATAATATTATATTATATTATTCGCTTGTCTTCCGCGGGACAATAAATCCTAGTAGGTATGTAAAAAAGCGCACACGTTTTTTATTATTATTATTATTATGTATTATAACATATTATTTCGTTGTCGTTCGCGGGCCGATATATAATACTGCATAATCCATACAGTCTGTAAAATTTATGAGTCGCGCGCGGCACACACCACCGTACAGATTCGGTCACGTGGAATGAATAAACGATGTTCAATAATAGTATATGATGTGCACACGGCGCACATAACACCCCTGAACATTGTAACTGGTTCGCGTATCGAGTGGGACGTGTACATCTATATATATATTATATAGGTACTGCAAGGAGAATGGGGAAGGAAAAAAGCGAAATTATACTTATTTACCAAATCAACTCGTCCGTAAGTAAGTTGTTGGTAGGTTGTATATGTGTATACAGTTTTTTATTTATGCCCACCGTTGATAATCCAATAGGACACAGCGGTACCCCAAGTCGGTTTGTTGAACATGAGGTTTTTTTTCATGCCAAACAATATGTGAAACGGCTATACATAATAGCGTACTACAGAATCGGTTTGTTGGGGGTTTGCCTTTTTTGTATGCGTATGGCATAGGTACATGCATACCGTGGTCATCGTAAACATTATAAATAGTGATTTTCGTTGTCATTTATACAATCACTGCAGTATTTGCGTATATACGCACCTATATAGGTACACATTTATTATATATGATATATTATGTGTGTGTTTTCGCATTTCAGTTTTGGTGTTTGAATTATTTACGTAATAAATTGAATAAGAATTATACCCACATGGGTGACAATAAACACGACTTCAGGTATATTTCTGTTTACATTTGTGCGCATATGCCCGAATAGGTAGCGTGTATAGGTATAGGTATATGTATACGTATATTATATAAAGACGATACAATCCATTCAATATACGAAATATTTGATCACGGTTTTCAATTCAATATTTCTTACAATGCACACTATGGAGCTATGGTATATACAATATTATAATATATTAAATTTTTCAAGTAGACATATAATAAATATATATATATTATATATACATAAACGATATGAATGGTGTCCAGTCGTGTCCACGAACCGTAAGTATATAAGAATAATTATTTTAATCAATATATCACACCTATACCTATATTAATATTTTTGTACTACTATATATCTTAACACTGAATTGTAATATTTTTATATATGATAATATTATACAATATAATATACATTTACTTGCAATTTTAGTTGTGACATTTAAAAGCATTTTATAAATAATCGTTTTACGTGTTACAAAAAAGAGTGAAAGAAAGAAATATCAGAGGTATCTACTGTTGTAGTATACTATAGTAGCAGTATACCTGTAGAATCCATATTGTTATAATATATAATATATATGTATTATATAATATTATGATTATATAATATTATGATTATATACCTGTTATGGCTATTTACATTTATTTTTCTATTAGTGTACGCATGAGTATAATAGTGCAAACAAGAAAATTGTTTATTTGTTATTCTGAGTTATGAGCACTTAAATATTATTTTATGTTGTCTATTATTTAATAACTATATGCATTATTATATATATATATATTACACGCATATACACTGCAGCGGCATTAAAACTGAAAAAACATATATATATGGCCGTTTGATCCTTATGGCTTTCGATTTCATCTGTAAACAGGCTCTGTATGTAAATACACACGTAATGATGGTATAAACCATATATAACATGCGAACACTATAATAATATAATATTATATATATACGCGTATAATATAGCCTCGTGGAGTTCCTAGTATATATACACTGCAGTATGGGGTCAGTATAACGGCCGTCGTTATTGTATTAATGACTTTGCACGCACCTAAACTGTGTGTCTGTGTGTGTATAGAATTGGAGGGAAGTCGGGGTAAACAGAAGGGACATCGCGTAATTGTAGCCGGGCGAGGTCAGAGGGGTAGAGCAGTGTGTGTGTGTGTGTGTATGGTCTACAGGAAGGGATGAATAAGGCTCACAATGGACAAACCATTATGAAGTGCAATTAACAATATTGTGCGGCCATTCGACAGGACCCCAAAAGCTCGTGGATGCTGCAGTGTGTATTTTCGGATGTCATAGCCTGCTGTGACCAACGCATACGTACTATATATGTATACAAATACGCATATATTACTGTTATGGTCGAGTAATTTACACAGGTCGTTATAATTATTAATTTTAAATCGTAAAACTCGATAGTGTTTTTATTAGTAATATGATGTATAATATGATGTACATATTAATATACATCACGTTTTATTATATTTCAATTTTCACTGTTTACCGACGTGCACAAATATACACGACCATTAAAAATTGACTATACATTTATGCACATATATAACAAGTCCATATAATATTATGTGCATTATAATATATAATACCGCGTTGAACAACATTTTTACGAAACGATAGTGGGACAATAATTATATTACATAGAATATAGAATATAGATTATAGCTGTATAGTGAAAAGTTTAATAGATTTTATCAATAAATGAAGTTGACTAAATTGCCGAGTTTGACACAAGAACAGAACATGACTTATGTATAACAATTTACATATTATACATCTACATATATAGATTATTATCGCAATTGTAATAGATCATGTTATATTAAACTCTCTTTCAAAACACTGTATACCTAGGAACATTATTTAAATTTATTAGGTATGAGTGATAACTGATAATAAATAGTTGAGTACCTACATCAAATAGACCTCCATATTATTTAAACTTTGATATTTCTAAAGCTATCCTTGACTACGGCTTGAATTTAATTTCTCAATTTTTTACATTTTAATTCAAATAAGGACCCAGAAAACTCTCCCTGAATCATCTGTATGAACAACAGGTTCCCAAATTCTGAGTTATACGCTATATTTTATTATAGGTAATTGGTGTAGGTACCCATTATTGATTTTATTGCTGCATTAAAATACGACTCTTTTATCAGGCTGTAATGTCTTATTTACTTTATTGAAAATAACGTTTGGAGTTATCTATATTCTGTAAATAATAGTAGAAAGCGTATTCGCGGCAGTAGTTGAAGTCAGAGGAGTAGGTTAGGTTATTAAATTATAGTATATATAGAGGGAACAGACATAGGTTAGCCATTCGGCTTAGGCGTTTTTACGTGTCTATATAGTCAGTAATCACATCAGCCAATATATATAACCTGGGAATTTAAATCGACTCAAAACTCATGATTTTTAAATTGTGCCTATACCTATAGTAGAGAAACTATTATTATACCTAACTAATTTCGTATACCTAATGAACTTCTGAAACAATATTAGGTAAGTACGTTTGGCCAGATCATGCGGATTCTATAAATATAGAATATTGAGCGAAATAGTTCTGAACACGCCTATACTCTGACTCTGTATATATTTTTGATAATTTTAATTTTATAATGATATATTTACTAGAAAATATAGTGTGTTAAATATTAAAAATGAATAATTGAAGTTATAGTTTTAGTATAAATTATGATTTATTTGATAATTGTATAGAAATACATCGCTCACGTTTTTTCTTCTATAGATAATAGGTGTATAACTGTAATATCTATATTCCATATAATAGGTGCCTACTCCATTTAGGTGTAATCTAGAGTAGGCAGTACCTAGTACTACCAGTACCTACTATCCAGTAGTAGTACCTATATAAAATAATACATTGTGTGATGCAGATAATTTAAATTTTTGAATATATTACCTACTAAAGATGTTAAATTATGATTATGAAGTAGTCAGTAGATGTATTTCTACCTACCTAGTACCTACTAATAACGCATAATGATAATAATATATCTATATTCTACTACGCTATTAAGCTATTTTTATTATTTTACGTTTTGTAGTACATTTTTATTTCTTATACAATATCTATGTAACGTATTATAGAGACTATAATATTATAATATAATCAGTTTACTTATACCTATACTTATATGTTTATCATACGTCTTTTAATATTTGTATTTAATTTCCTATTTGTATATACATACATATAGCCATTATAGGGTTTAGTGCGGATTATACCTAGGTATGATTATTTCATATCCATTGAACATAATTTACTTGATTCTATGCGATGTATAATTTATACATGAAATTTGCCAAGCAATTTCATTTATTATATGGTTCCACACTCTGATATTATTCTGGCGACCCAATAGCTTGTTAAACGGGGTGGCCATGATTATGGTAGTCTGTAATCGAATTAAGGACAATGCTCTATAGCGAAACAGACACACACATGCTGTGCAGTTGTAGGTCTACTACTCAACGAGGGCTATACGTATTCGATTAGCACACCCACGCTCATTTAATGAGATAATTAGAGTGTCTGTGGGCGAATTGACGTACAAATTGCTATCTCTGTCTTGAAACCCAACGATATGTTGGTCTACCAAATGTCGGCCGGAAGTTGTCACACGCTTTTATAGGTATATAATATACCTACACAAACAGCTATTATAAATATAGGTAGGTACCTACCGTCAAACGGTTTATTTAAATGCATATGAGCACGTTTAAATATATGTGATCGACTGACAGGGCAATCCGGTTTCAGGTGGATGCATACAATTAATAAAATGTCCAGCCAATGTGCGTATACCCTATTTTTTTTATTCGTATATCGATTCTATTGTGAATTAAACCTAAAAAATATACTAACTTGTACCTATAAGTATTATTATACTACAGTACATATTTTATTATAAACTATAATTTAATAGTGCATTTATTTTTGACCCACTGCATATGCATGTGTATCATTGTACGGAAAATTAGTTTAACCTAATTAGATATTACCTATATTATTATATACCTATCTCAATAATATATAAAGTTCCGACATTTCGTTTAAATAATATTCCTGGAGTCAAAATGGCTATAATACAGAAAAATATTTTATTTTATATAAAATATTATTGTATACTTACATGCAATTCTTTATAATTATAATATTAACAGTAGTTATAAACTTATTACACAGGTATATATTTTCATATGAAAATAAAATAGGTTCATCGCATACAGCGGTTTATTTATCGATTCCGCTGGATATTTTTTTATATTGATTCCGTCGACTGTTTATAAAACAATAACCAATTCTGTATCATTTTTTTATAGATTTTTTTGTTTACCAATTACAATATTTTGTTTTCCATACATCGTCATTGCTGCGTGTTAACCTGCAACCTAAATAAAGTAAATATATTATAGATGTAATGAAGGTGTTTTTTTTTTCTTTAACAATACCTACAATATAATATAACAATTTGTTTTTCACTGTATACAATTATTGTGGAAAATTGTTTTGAGATATAGCTAAAGTTATTACGATACTCATGCATAATATTATGATGTGACAATATATTTAAGATTTTAAAAAAGTGCCTGCACCGCTGGATGAAATCTTTTATTTTGTTTTTTTTCTGTTACAATAATAATTTTTCCCATACACGCTTATTGTAAAACGCATTATGATTAAAAATAAAATAAATAATAAAAAAACAGTTTAGATTTCCGAGCTCTGAATAATGTTTAATTCAAAATTAATCTTGTGTGTTGTCTATACAATCTATGTCATAACTTATAGGTTTATGGTATCTATAAATTATAATCTAGCCATATATTATATTATTAATAAAAAGTCTTAAGATTTTTATTCATTTATAGGTTTAGGTATATGAACTTTTGAAAGTTTGAACTACACTGAAATTAAAACTATGTATTTACTTTTTGATAGTACAATATTATATGATGTATAATAAACCTACATGCTTTGATGGTGTATATAATAAATAATAATATAACTGTTTAAATTATTGTATTATTAATAAATAATTTAATTTTTTGCAATATTACGTTTATTTGTTATCATTTAAATAACTATAATAGATCCTATACTGATCAGTGTATCAAAATATTTATACAATCGTTACAATATATACCTATAGCCTATAGGTTATAAGTGTCTACAGTTTTAACTAAGTCCTATAACTAGTATAACTTAATAATATTCAATTACTGTAAACAATGGTAGTTTTAATTCTTCGTTATCTACATATATAGCGTTGTATGAAATCGGGTCGACTTTGTGGCCGAGTGGTCTGAGAGGGGTGTAACGCATATATATTATTATATAGGTCGTGCAGTGGTTACGGAAGCGGCGACCTTGAAAGTTCGAAAAAATCAACCGAAAAGACGATGGCGGTGGCGAACAAAAAGCTCGTACTATAAACATCATATTATTATTATAGTACCTATATAATATATAGGTTTATCGTACATAAATACTGGGTTTTTGAATTATGGAATTTTAGAAAGATAATATTTATTTTTTGTTGTTGATGAGTTTTTTTTTTATGTTTAAAATAACTTTAAAAAATAAAATACTAGGTATACAAAGTATATACATGCAATAATTTAATAATTGTTAATTATATAGGTATATATAGGTATATTAATAAATTATATATCATATAATATTATACAGTGCATAGTATAATGTTTGATATTGAAGGCTCAGCGCACGTACTCATATTATGTTTAGGCTGGGGTACATTCGCACATATTAAATATTAATTAATTAATTATTTGATTGAGAACTAAAATATGTGCTTGTAAACCAAGTGTGAACCATGTTGCATTTGGAACGCAGTTTTCAAATCATTAATTTTATTATTGACCTCATCCGTATAATTTTCTCAGATAATATTATAGAGTCATAATCAGTGGCGTGGTGAATGGGGTTTTATGACGCCTAGGCGTCATGGTGAAATTTTTTTTTTTGGGGTGGGGTGGTTGGGTACATTATGGTAACCAATAACATACAACAAAAATTAAAATATTTACAGTTCCATAATAATTATATGTATTATATATTATATTAAGGGGATAAAGAAGGGGTAGGTACTGAAATATATGCTGGGCATCAAGGTTTATAAATGTTCACCACGCCACTGGTCATAATTAATATAGAACCATACATAAGCCCCGCAATAATTGAATCTCGTTGTTTTAAGAACTCGTAATAGCCATCGATATACATTATCTGGACATTATTAACACAATACTAGTAGTGTACCCACTATATTATAGTGAACGAAATGTCATAACGAAATATTTTAAACAGTTGCGGTTGAACGATATCAAAGCGCGGGTGACAAGAGCCGCCACTGACGCCACTACCGCCGTGGACCGCGGGTGTACATAACATCGTAAATGACGACAGTTGATGTGTATTATAACAATATTATTATTATAATTCGAGCTCGAGTCGCCGCCGAGTCAATCGCGCGGGCACACACACGATCGCACGGACGCGCGCGCACGCGGGCGCCAACGCAACTGGGCGGACACCGCGCGCCGGTGGCCCGTCCCCCGGTCGGCGCGATTTCTTTCCGCGCCGAAGCTCACCGGGTCGCGGGGCATTTTTTAGTCGACGGGTTGGCCGCAAACCGCCGCGCCCGGCCGTGGTGGGAGTGATGCGTGTGCCGTTACGGCGGCGACGGTACCGCGCTACCACCCGCCGCCGCGACGCGCCGACCCGCGACCGCGCGCCGCAACGACGAACGGCGGTACGGTCAATCAAAATCCCCCGAGCCCCCATCCCGCCGCCGTACCTACCGTAGCCACCGTCGGCGGTAATCGCACGGCCGCGCGCGGTGCGGTGCGGTGGCGGCGGCCGCACGCGTTTTGCGGGATAAAAACCCCGGCCGCACGCAAAGAAGGGGCGGCTGGGGGTCGCGGCTTGGTTTACGGTGCGGCGGTGGCGCGCGGTGCAGTGGGCCGGCGGTGGTCGCGCGCGCCGCGTACACCATATTATTATTATATACATACGCGGTAGTGTCGTCGGCGGCGCGGCGGCCGCGGTGGGAACGAGGGTGAAAAAAAACCCCGACGAAAAACACACTACCGTGTCTGGTGGCCGCAGCGGTGGTGGCGGTGGTGGTAGTGGTGGCGGCGGCGGTGGTAGCGGTGGCTCGGCGGCGGCGCGAGGTGGGGACGACATAACACGAGGTCCCGTCGTCCGCGTGCGGAATATTTCAGTTGTGCCGAGATCGGTGACGCGGTTTGTCGCGTTTTTGGTTCACCTTTTTTTTTCCTCCACTTCTCTGGCGCGACCGCTACCACTCGCCCTCCGACCACTACCGCCCGTCGACCCATCCGAAGCGTCGAGCGCTGCACATAGTGTGTGTACAACAGTCGCGCCGGCTCGGCTACCGTCGGCCGCACCGCCGCCTCCGTCGCCGATCACGCCTGCCAAGCTCGATCCCGCGCGTGGGACGTCGTTTTTCCGACAGCGTTTTCCGTTTTTTGTATTTTTTCGTTTCGGTTTTTTTTTTTTGGTTTTTTAATTTTTCGTCACTCCGACCACTTATCGGTGACGAGTCCGTCGTGCAACGTCTTCCGCTAGCAGTGATCTCGTTACCAGCCTACCGACGACTGCTGCAGACATCATGGCAAGTATTATTATAATATATTTATATAGGCTTATGGTATTATAGTATGTAACCTACCTTATGTATTGTGTATATAATTTATATTATTATTATACATGAGAACGTTTGTTTCTGTGTTTAAAATCAAAGAGTGTCGGCTTGGTGTATCTCGAAATATACACAGACTCGAATAACGTTAAGTTTAAATTTTTTGCTTTGTAAAAACACAAAACCTTAACTGTAGTCAACTGGATATATCATTCAACGTTCGTCTTAATTAACTTTCAATTATTATACTACGATATTTTCTTGATTAAAATAAATTGGTTTGATAACTGTATTTAAGTGTTTTCCACACAAGACACTTTTAAAAAATTTTTACAAACTCTGGAATGTAATCATATTATTTTGCGAATAATCCAAATAATCCAAAAAATAACAATAATTTTAGTTTCGTTATTTATCGAATTAAAAAATGTTAAACTTGTGTTTGTGTACATGTACGAAATGTTTCCGAAGTAATCATTTTGGGACGCAGTATAAAATTAATTAAAAAGGGGTTGAAAATAAAAACAAATAGTGAAAACTTGTTGATACCTAATTTTACACTGAACAATAATGTTGTACTGCAGTCTACATGGCGTGTAGGTACAATGTAACATATTATATTATACCTACGGACGTTTTTATATTATAAGTGCGAATAAAAATGTATACAAAAAAAAATTTACTAATTTAGCTAATATTATAAGTACCTATAACTATATATGACAAGCTCTTTTTGAATACACGAGTTTTCAAATGCAATAAATTAAAAAAAAATTATGATTGATCATACCTAGGTGAAACATTATAAATATATATTATACGCGAGTACATGCGAATCTATCTCTCAATATTCAAAATACCAATGGATTATAATTTATATTTTATAAGTATTAATATAAAATCAGTATAGGTACGTCGTATAGATACACGTTTAATATAATTTATATTGTAACAATATATTATATAGGTACATTGGTAGATAATTTCAAATTATTTTAAAGATACTATTATAGATATTATTATATTATAAACTGCAATATTAACTAACAATTTGGGTCGCGTTTGCGCAGGACATCGACGCGGTGTACCAGAAGTACGTGGCGTGCATTCTCGAGGACGTGAGGGCCATCCACGGCAAGGAGATGGTGGCCACGGGCAGCCCGTCCGTGTTCTGTTCGGTGTTGCCCGGCCACTGGAGGTCCAATAAATCTCTGCCCATACCGTTCAAGGTGGTCGTGCTGGACGAAGTTCCCGACGGCGCGGTAGTCGTCGTGCAAGCCGGCAACGACGAGAATCCGTCGGCCGACATGCGAAACTACCGAGCCCTGTCGGCCACCGGCATCGCCGTCTTCAACGACCTCCGATTCGTCGGCCGCAGTGGGAGAGGTTCGTCTAAAATAATTTAATAATTATCATCACAACCGGGCTGGACTGTATTGACAACGGTTTTCGGTTTTGAGTTTTTGTGGCCTTTGAGCCTCTCTCTGAAGGCCCAAATAAGGGTAAAAACTTCCGGTTGGTCTGTAACCCAACCACATCGCCTCTGATCACTTTATATAACAATATCTTAACCCGTGTGACTTATGTTGTATCGTCTTAAGTGATTTTCAAGAATTTCGAAAAAATACTTTAGGTACCTATAGCAGTATACATATATATTTATGTATTAGATACTATAAATTTGAACACCCACAATTTTATATTTAAAAAATATTCTGTCAGTATATAATTTACTTACTCATTTACTTAATATTGTTGTTATATAGAATTCATTAAATTTATAACGGGTATACCTACTCACAATTTTTATTTATTTATTTTATTATTTTTAGGTAGGTATCTAATTTTACAGTCGTAAATATATTTAATTCGCAATCTTATATTTTTATTATGTATAAAGTTTCATTTCCAATTATTTAAATAATAATAAAAATATACACATATATTGGAACGATAAACATTTTATGTATAATTTATTGTTACGTATATAGGTAAGCTGTTAACACTCACCATCACAGTTCAATGCAAGGACCAAGCAGTGTTAGTAGCCAACTACGTAAAGGCCATTAAAATCACTGTCGACGGACCAAGGCTCCCTCGGTCGAACCACAGAGGTAAGTGTTTTTTTTATTACAAGTTGTTGTATGACTATTGGAACGTATACCTATATAAATTAATTTATACGAATCAAAAATTACTAAAATCTAAAAGAAAAATGTATGATTGATATGATATTGAATTACATTTTTCGGGCTCGTTTATTGTTTTAACCTTCTCATAATGCAAGTATAGGGCCAACAATGGCTATAAAGTACGTAAAAACAAAAAAAAAAATAACATTATTATATTGCATTTCTTTAAATCGGTGCAATTTTGAAATGAAAAAAATGTATGAAAAAAAAACAATACTTCCACATAATACTTTTTTACTCTCGTAATTTTAGATTAAAACTATATACATACGACGTACAGTTGACAATGGTTTCTCCGTTCCCCTCGCACTTCGCAGTCATTATGACAAACGGTAGAGGGTTAAAGACCCTTTTGCTTTCGACACGCGGCCCGAACTCGTTAAAAACATATATTATTTTCCCAACTTCGGGTTATTTCAATGAAGCACCATTGATCTTTGACACGGAGCGCGGGGAGAAAAGATTTTCATTTTTGTTTACTGTTTCAATACGCTCGCTATTTTCATATATATAGATATACAATTTATAGTATATGATATTTAGCGACGTGTATAAATGTGTGCGCTGCAGTAGTATAGTAAAATACTTGCAACTGTTATATTATATACTATGTAGAATATATTGTGAGAAAGCGAACTGCGCAATATTTGAACTCTCCGCTGTTAACCTATACTATATAATATATTTACATAAATATTGTGATGCCATATACGCGTAAATATAGGTCCAATATAAATTATTTATATTTTTCAACAGCTCGTTGAATTTGTCAACCTTTAATCAATTTAGGCCAGCAAAATATTATATAACCGAAATCGGCGTTCTATTTAATTATTTTAATAGAAATATATGCGACTCCTCTTTACCTCGACCACAACACCTATATCAAGCAGACTAATTAGATTGCTGTCCATTTGCCGTAAAACTGTTGTGACACGCTTTTGACATTAAATGTCGATCCATTTCGAACTATATTAATGCATTATGTATATTTATGTGTGTAGTAATTTTCTTTTGAAAATTGTTTATTAGCATAGCAAATTATATGTACCATTAAAAGTATAAAAAAAAACGCATACTAAAACCAGCTGCAGCTATATAGCTATGAATAAAGTTCACAATTAATTATTGTTAACCAAATACCAATAATAGTATATGGGTAGTACGATAGACGGGTATTATAATAGATCATAATATTTAAATACTAGACACTCTGGATGGAGTAAAATTTATTTTATATTATTATAACTAAGCAGTTCAATTAAAAGTAGCACTAAGTGAAATAGTTTTTCAAAATTTAGTTTTTTTTACTGTAAAACGATATGCAAAATTACTATATTATATAGAGATCATCAAAGTCTGTAGCTTTACGTTGGTTAAATAAAAATAGAGTATAATAATATTATACTTAAAATCCTGGAAGTACTTATAGTACTTACGTAATTATTATTTTCATTTAAAATGTATATACATATTTAATAGAATGCGTACACGATACATAGTAGGTTTTTATGAGTGTTCAATTTTTTCGAATTTTAATATTATATACATATACTGAAACATAATAATATGGTTAATATGTAGGTATATCGTATTGTATGCGCATATAATCATAGCGAAACATAAAATTAAAAATCCTTTAAGGCTTTAAGTCATGTTTGTTATTTTATAAGTACAATATGCTAAACATAACATAACATATGTTTAGGATATGCTCAAATGTTCAAGTCAAACATATTTTACTTTATTTATTAGTAGCAATATAGTTAGTAGTTACTAATAAAACCAAAACCAGAAAAATGCTGAATGTTTCCTATGTAGTCATATAGCACATAATAACTACACATATATAATATGTATGGACATTATCAAGTTTCGAGAATGTATAAAAACTCCACGATTGCTACCGACTTGAGTTCCGGTCGGAAAACGCTGATAAGCGGAGATTTAATGGCCTGCGACCGTTTTCTCGTATATGCTCTTGGGCGGATATTACAGTCGCTGTCCGAGGGTAGTTATTCTCATGTATTAACGTGTAAGGGTAGGAAAAGTAGGACGGTATGGAAAAATTGTCCAAATGCGCAAATTCCATTTCCGACGTGGAAAATACATTAACATACGCTGTACACATACATACGTAAATGTCGTATATATATTATATACCTCTGCACACACTCAAACGTAAAAAAAAAAAAAGGTATAGTGTGTCAAACTCATTGGGCTGCAATAACGTTAACGAAGGTACGGAAAGACGTCACAGTGAACACACACAAAAAAAAAAAAATACAAAATGCCTAAAAGGGTTTTTGTTCATGTGTGGGATTATCTGGTAGTCGTCGTGGTAGTGCATTAATCATCCGCTGGTCTTTCGCTGGAAAGGTTATATGTATATGTATATAGCTTATACATAAAACGTAAAACGTATACGTATATATTATGTATTATATATGTATACATATATAAGCGAACGGTGTAGATAATGGAAGACACATACATAAATGCACATACACTCACGTGACGTGAAGTTGATTGGGAAAGCCCTTGCTCTTTTTTCCTCTCTGTTCGGAACCCACTCAGTTTTTTTTTTGCGTATTAACGCAATTTACACAAACGGACATAACTGTACACGGATAGTTTCGGATTTTTTTTTTTTTTTAGGGCAAATGTTCGCCCTTCGAATTGATTAAGTAGTCTCGGGAATGCTTAATGAATCCATTCGTGCATTACCCACTTCATCCACAACGATGACCGTTATTTGTATCAATCGATTGTTTTCTCTTTTTTTTTTCATATCATATATTATAATACATAGATATTTATACGCGTTTGGAATTGACCATGTGCGATCTACCCTCTCTCTCTTCCAGTCACGTATTATGAAAAGCAGCCCCTTTTTAATTATTTTCGCGCTTTTACCCGAAATCACTCCAACTGTCCCGAGGGCTTCTCGTGAATAATATATTACACAAAGGATGTTATCGATTTCATACACATGCCTTTATGTTCATACGACAAGTTTTAAAATTTAATTAGGATTTAAATATGTACTAGCTGGTATTTATAAATGCATAATATACAACTACAATAATATTATAAGTATAGGTACTACTTAATATGCAGCGTTACTACCCTTTCTCAGCAGAAATTATTTAAAACTAAAAAACTCATACATCTCATACATCATAGTAAAGATACATCATTGAAGAAATACGTTGGTTTAAATTTCTATTTTATTACACACTATAGGTGCATTTTGTATAGTATTTACTATTTATTATGTGTGTATGTCTTTAATGTAGTTTTCTTAATAATCATTTAAACAATATATCGACAGCTATTAATTAATAATTATATATAACAAATAATCATTTAGGTATCGATATTTTACGTGTAAAAATCTATAACATGATGTATATTGTATACCTATCAACTACCTATAATATTGAGTATGGGTATAATTTATTATTTGATCGGCATATGCTTTTGATGGTTCGCTTGTCACCGTGCTTTTTTGCAATTATCCGATAAAATCTCACAACGAATATATCCGCAAATTATACGTCGAGATTTTCATTTTCACTGACGTGACATAATAACAAGAGGTAGCAAACTGTTGTGCGGAAACGAGTGGAGGAGGGTTGGGAAAGTATCCTGTCGCTTTACTGTGTACAATAGAGTTCACTAAAAAACGTCCCTTTAACGCGGACTCGCACACACAATAGCTCCCGGTTTAGTCGGCTATTGTAACCCGTTGGCAGGAAGGCAGGCGGTGGAGTGGAAGGATGACGTGCACGGTGGTGGCGGTAGCAGCGGTGTGGTGGTGGTGGTAGTGTCGAACACTGCCAGAGGGATGGTTGACCGAGGGGTTGAGGGGTGAGGTTTACCCGAGTAGTAAACATTTGGCCATAAAACTGACCCTCTTATGTCCCGCAAAAGGGGTAAAAATTACAATAGATTTCGGGGAGCGGAGGGATTTTACGATAAGCTCTCGGGGCTTAACCCGAGCCCCATCCACGTCGACCACCCTATTCACAACGCATGCATCATGCCTTATGCCACAGCATCGGCCATTAAAATCCGGTTGGAGTGAGTGAGTGAGTGAGAGAGAAAGTGATGGTGGGAGAGTGGTGAACGAGAGAGACCGAGTTCACAGTGGCATCCGTTAATAATTTAAAGCGCAATTAAAATCGATACTGCACGCTATACGTCAAAAAAGTGCATTTCACTCCCGATTTTTATCAATATAAAAAAAAAATGATTAACATATATGGGCGTTAGCATTACAAATTTAACTCTAACTGCATGCGACTTCCCATTCGGAAACACGGCGATTTATTTAGGTAAAATCGGCTCTAATTCGAAAACGTTGAAATAAAATTATTATTGTCACAGTTTACGTGCAATATATGTTAATGCATTAACGCCTATACCGGGTGATTCTTTTATCAAACAACACTCATTATTTCAAAAAGTGTAAATTTTTTTGAAGATATTTTTTTACATAGTTTCAAGTCGCTTATAAAGCAACGTTTTTATTAAAAAATTATATTTTTAATTATTTTTTATCCTTATAATTTTTTAAGTTTTTTACTTTTTTGAATGACAACATGGGGTTTTAATTTTATATTCTAAAGTAGAATATTTTTCTTAGTATTTTGATTGTGTGTAACGAGTGGTTCGGGGTTACCCCGCGAAATGTTTGTCCACTTCACCGCTCGTCTAAACTTTAAATACTTATAACTCATAAACTACTCGCCCCAAATTCAATTTTCATGTATCAAAATACTAAGAAAAATATTCTACTTTAGAATATAAAATTAAAACCCTATGTTGTCATTCAAAAAAGTAAAAAACTTAAAAAATTATAAGGATAAAAAATAATTAAAAATATAATTTTTTAATAAAAACGTTGTTTTATAAGTGACTTGAAACTATGTAAAAAAATATCTTCAAAAAAATTTACACTTTTTGAAATAATGAGTGTTGTTTGATAAAAGAATCACTCAGTATAGTATTATTCTTTGACCCGTACATTTATTTTTGTCGATAACCGGCGAACGTTAAGCAGTCCATAATATTACTAAAAATAATTAAATGTCAATTCATAATAATATAACGTCATTAAACATTTCCCTTGATGTGTTTCAGACGTGATCCACGGTTACGGTGGCATGTTCCCAATGCACGGTCCCCTGCCGCCTTACGGCATGATCATGGAGTACAAACGATTGCTGGAGGGAGCAGCGTTACCGGGGTCTCTCAACTACCAGTACATAGCGGCCAATTACTTCCAACTTCACAGTAAGTGTACATACGAAAACCTATATAATATATATATATATTATTATTATTACTATTATTGTTACTGTTACGCGCGCGATGTGAAGGTACTGTGTATATATGTATAATACAGTGTAGCACAGGGCGGAAAAAGGGGTTTTATATTTTTCGTCACCCCTAGCCGTCCGCGGCACAGTTCAAACGAATGAGAGCAAATCGAATTTTCCATTTGAATAGGCGATTCCGAATAACGTAAAAGAAGAACGAGGAAAAAAATCTAATCCCGTTTGACAAATCGCATATGTACACATAATATACATAACAATATTATTTAACAGGGTGGTATTTGAACCGAAATTAAAAATACTTGTGTTGGAACAGAAACTTGACCGGAACCCATATATAACCGGTATACAGAATTATTTAATTCTATAATAAATCAAATGTTTTTTCATCATTTTATGGTTTTTCAAAAAAAAAAATAAATTAATAGTATTGGTTTATTATGGATAGATATTGTTGATATTAATATTTAATTTCATATATTATAAGGCGATCGCGTAAAATGGGAACCCTTAATTCTTGCGTACTGTAATTTTAAGTATCGGTATCAAAAACATAACCCGAAAACTAAATTTCGAAAATCCGAACGGGAACAGTTTATAAAATCTCCAAACTCTGTTATAATAATATATATTACAAGATATATGTATGTATAATATAGAAAACTCATAATTATAAATGATGACGTATTATGCACCTACGGTCAAAACGGTTCTAATTTTCGTCGTGTTTTTCTATTATCCGCAGACGCCATGGAAGCGTCGCAGATGTATTGCGACTTACCGCCCCAGTCGGCGTTCAACTTCGCCGGCTACAACGGCCTGCACGGTTTGCCGCCCACGCCACCTCACACCGAGGAAGAACCGACGGCGACCACACCGGCGGCGCAGGACGACTGCGGCGTTCCGTCGAAGCGACAGCGACAGGCCGCCGAATCGGCCCGCGCCGTGGCCACTGCGACGGCGGCCGCGGCCGCAACCGCCACCACCACCGGCCCGGACGACCGACTCCGGCCGGTGCCGTGCAAGCGGCCGAAGCGCGAATCGGCCCCCAGCCCGGACATCGACATCGTCAGCGTGGGCGTCGTCCGATCGTCCAGCCCGGAAGTGCAGCTCAAACCCCGCCAGGAAAAGATCTGGAGACCTTACGGCGCCACCGACGAATAGCGACCGACACACGCCCCTGTAAATAATGTCGTCGTAGATAATAGTATTGTCATGTATTATTATAACGCGATAATAATGTGTAAGGAATCGGTTTTTTCTTCCCGTCTGTTTTTACTGAATATTAACGTTTCTTGACGATGTATATTATATGATATAATATTATTATTGTACATGCATATGTATAGACAATCAACCAAGCATTTAGGATATATGATTCAATGTTGTGATATTAGCGTTTAGGTTTATAAATTATTATTATTATTATTATTGTATTAATATTTACGTCTAAAATTGATTTTTTATCACTACCCGGGGCCTTTTTTTATTGTAATCTATATACGTTGCATATGTGTAGAACTTGTATAAAACCAAAGCATATTATTATGTTTGCCCCTTCCGGATAAGGAAAAAATGACAAAAACGTTTTTTGTTCGACGTTTTACGACGTGCGCGTACGTCGTTTATAAAACCGTGGTCCGTTTTTGTGATAAATTTATTATATATATATATAAATGTATAGTCTGTTATACTAGCGTGTGAATTTGTTAAACGAAAAATGCATATAAATATATTATATATAATATAAATACGTACATTATATTATATTATGATATTAAATTTGAAAAAAGTCGTTTTTTTTTATTTCGAATACAACATCCTACTATATACATATAATATCTAACACTATTATATAATATATTATTATGTGCCATCGAGTCGTCCCCGCGGACTTTCCAGGGTGCATGGCTGCAGCACGAGCGACTTGGCGCGGTGTGTTGTCGAGGTCTCCGATGCGGTGTGGTGCGCGTGTGGGCTTCGTCCACCATCACCCCACCAAATAAGCGCAAAAATAGGGATTTCGGCGTAGCCCTTGCGAGGGTTGACGTCGTCGCCTCCACCGCCGCCGCGATGGTCGTCGTGAGTCATATTGTGCACACACACACAATCACTCTCGGCCGTGCAGACACAATGGTGTGCGCATATATATTATATGATGTGATGTGTGCAGCAGAGGGACCGCCGCTGCTGATTCATGATAAATAAATCTGGAGTATAGGTCCCTATTATATTATTATTATTATTATCATCGTTATTATTTCGGAGAGTATAGCTCGAGCACGCCAGTTGTGTGTGTGCGCGCGTCGAAACCGACGAGGGAGCTGATGTGCAGCAGTCATGTATATGACTCGTATATTATAATATCCTATGTATATATTCGTACTACCGCGGAGAGTTCACTATAATAATTAATTTATATTTTTCCGCGGCTTATATTCAATATTATTATGCGTATCCCGAGAGCCGTCCTTGTGGAAGAACGGGTTGCAGTGCCCTGGGCCTTGGTGTTTTTACTCGGTTTCGGTGCGCCTCGAGTTCGCAAAAACAAAAAAATCGAAAAATTGATTTTAAACATTTTATTATTTCATAGCATTTAAAATTTGAAGTTTTGTAGTGAAATATCAAAGGAATTCGAAATTAAGTTTCGATGTGATTAATATTATGCAATAAGTAAATCATTGTCACGGTTAAACATACTTCATTATGATGATAATGTGGCAAATTCGGCAGGTGAAAACCTGTGGTACAGTAATATTTTCAGACGACCTTAAAGCTTTTTGTTTCGTGCGAAATGTTCGTAGCCTAAGTAGGTGGTGCTTCTGACATTTTCGGTGTAATGCAAAGACCTGTTCCTATTCACTATACTATGCCTCCGAAAGACGGTATATTCTTCTGAATAAATTGATATGAACAGTAAAAAAAGGCGTTTATTTAAAAAGGACTCACGTATTGTAAATATATAGAAATTTATGTCATAGGGTGGTAAAGCAAAACCTCTTTGAAGCGACTCAACACTCCCCTCATTTTATCGTGACTAATGAAAAATTAGACTCTCATGTTTTATGGAAAACCCGCACACAATGATAAGAAAACTTGTGCTTCGCAAATCCTAAAAACGGAGCTGCTCCGTGCAGTTCGTTAGGATAACGCGGCTCGGTGATGAGCCGCTTGACGGGTGCGCGATTGATCATGTTGTATAATAATATTATCGTTATTATATTTATATGTGCGTAGTGTGCGCGCGCATCTAATATATTATATCCGTTTTGTAATTTTCCGTTATGCAGTGTATAACATAGGAACACTGCGCGGAACGAGCGTTTGTGTGTATGTACACATATAATACACATTATAGAGGATTTTCGGAAGACTTCGACGGGCCGGCGACAGATAAAACGCGCGAACAATGGGCACGCCCCGTGTGATTAATGGGTCAGCGGCGGCGGTTTCGTCGTAGTTTTGGCGTCGAGAGTGAAATCGTTCTCTACAGTCTACACTCCGGATGTTCGCACGAGTCGCGTATACCTATTTAGAGAGCACGAGCCTGGGGTGGGAGCGAACGAAGGGAAAAGGACGCGAATTGGTTTTCCGTTTCCATACTCGCGTATCAATATAACGCGATATATATATACACACACGCGATGGTACATACGCCATGGCGATTATATTATTATATATATTATTCAACGTCCGTAAGTCGTAACTATATACGATATATATGTGTACATTGAGTAAAGCGCGCATTTTATATAATGTGTGTTACACGGCCGGCTCTCTTATAAACAATATTTTACGGACGAAAACTATAAGCGCGGCGTTGTTTAAGAGCGGTCGAAGGACCTAATTACGATATTAGATGTCGTCCAGGGATGCATTTTTTATATGGATAAGACTTTTTCATGGCTGGTGGTTTGAGCACATTTGAAAGAGGTTTTCACCAATAAGAATATAATATATAATAGGTATATCGTTTTGTAGGCGTATTGTCGTTATAATATTTTTTATAAGTTTACTTTAAACTGTGTATATATAGAAAAACTGTGATGGCTGAATAACTGCAGGTTCTTTGAGTCTGCTCGAGCTGATGGCGAATGTCGTACAGTGGAGTAATTAGGAATTTGGTTTGGGAGGGGGATATACGTTTTTAGCAAACATGAATGGTCATTTTCAATACTTTGAGCAAAATGTTAGTAGTAAAAAAAAGTTTTGGGGGGGATCTATCCCCCTAATCCCCTCCCCTAATTACGCCCCTGATGTCGTACACTGCCGAATACCTACCGTTTTAATAATATATGATAATTTGGACGGATACGAATGTGTCGAGTGTGTATATTTAATGTTTTCCTAGTCTATATAATAATATGGTATGTGTATTTAGTGCGTAATTAATTTATAAGGTGTAACAAATGACACACGCTGTGTATTACCATCATGACGTCCAAAGCTAGATATATAAATACTAGGTGTAGGTACATTCCGACTTCGCCCGGGAAAAAATGAACAATCATAAAACACATTTACTACATTGAAATTTATATCTGAAAATTACCGGGCTCAGTTTACAATTTTGCTCCCTTCGTTGGGCACAATTTACGTTTATCCACATTTAACACGGCGCCATATTGGTCAGGCTCGATGTAGTTATAGTGCACTTCAGTTCACGGGAAAATAGACATCGGTGTACCTTGCTTTGTGGACTAATATTTGAGCGAGATTGGCAAGATTGCAGGCCTGTGATAGAATGGATAGCACTTAGTGTATTTTTGAAAAATGTATTTGGTTCAAACTACTCTTTAAACTTTTCAGATATCTCCAAGAACCATCCTAAAACTTTTTTCAAAATCGGGTGAAATTTGTCGAGTTTAATAGCTACAAACACTAAAATATACATCGCATTTTGTTGTACATTTGAATAACAAACAATACCTATATTTATTGATATTTTCTTTTATTTAAAAAATAACTTCGCTAGTCTACCAATTGTTTTTCTTATTTTTTTTCAAAACCAATTGCATTGTGACAACCCTATATATATGTAAACAAAAAATGATTCGATTTTCGTGACCCAGATACCATATACCGACCTATATGTTTTTAAACAATTACATTTTAAATTTAAGACACTTTCCAAGTTTTAGGGAATCTATCGATAAACATTTTATTGAAATCAATCCAGTAGTTCCTGAGATCAACACGACAACACCACAAACATACAAATTCTTCAGCTTTATAATTTATTATATTAGAGTAGGTATAGACGTATAGTATATATATCATAATAACACTATCGGCACGAATACGAGTCTTTATCAAAAAAATGTATATTATAATTATATCATATTTAGTGGTTTTATGTTAGTATTGTGATGGTTCACCACGTGAAGTTTTACCAATGAGGGATATATTTACGTGGCCACTCAATATTTGTGTATTTTCTTTTATTGATCTATGTGAGAGTATGAATGTTAATAAAACGATTTGAGATTTGTGTGTAATACATAATGTAATGGCTAATAAACTAATACCATGAACTTGGACCACTAACTTTACCCAATTCACTCCAAAAGTATGGCAAAAAATAACGATTAAATATCAAATATACGTTGTATATTTAAAACCTAACTTGTTCAATAATAAATTGTATTAACATATTAAGATCTAAAAAAATAATTTTTGTTATCAAATTCCAAAAAAAAAACAAATATATTTAAAAATAAAGAGTTTCTATAAAAAATGATTACATAACTGAGTCGAAAAAAAAATCAATTTATAATTCAAACATTTACTAATATTACTGTGTAAATTTAGTAAATAATCGAAAAAAATGTTAACATTAAATCACATCACTTATCATACAATGTATTATTATGACGTATACCATCATGCCATAGTATACCTACGCGTTTCATAATATTTTTAACGTCCCAAAACCATTTCGAAATAATCATAGTGTAGGTAGTGAGTCGTACATATAGTTATGAAAGCCCTTTGTAGTGTTTGTATCACCATCATACATCATTATGGTCGATTTTTTTTTTCAATACAGGTACTTAATAATGGCAAAAAAAGAAGGATGCGGATATAAATTACAATATGGTTTTTTGGAAAATTGTTTTTTCAATCGCCGATGGGATGTGAATATTTGATACGTTTTGATGTGAACAATATGAATTTCTTCTGTGGTATATTGTGTTATTATTATTCCATAAAAACGTCAAGTATATGTTATATACTTATACAATATACATATATATATATAATTATTATGTAGTTGACCGATACAAAAAAAAATGTACCTAACAGGTAGGGACGATAAAATTGCGTGCATGCAGTATCCTGCAGTGACTGAAATATTAAAAAAAGAATTATTATAAGATTTTTTATTCATTTTAATCTATATAATTATTAAAATACTTGTGTTATATACTATATAAAAGCCAAACAAAAATTGGACTTTTTACGTTGAACAAATTACACTCGGAAAAAAATGTACGTTTTTTTTAGGTTTTGTGGGAATCATTATTAAAATGAAACATTTAATCAAAAATCTACCCCCACTATCACAAAAATCTATAAAAAAAAGTATGAAAAACTTATTATTAATAACCAATGTATCTCAATAATATTATATCTAATGATAAATGATAAAAAATACGTCATTTAATTTGTGCAAAATAAAGTAGGTTTACCCCGAAAGAATATTTTCTTAATGAAAAATAATAATGATACTTATAAGCTAAAATAAAACTTTTCAATTTATTAATAATTCTATATAATATAATTTATTATTTATATTTATTAGTACCTATATTTGAAACAAAATATTTATAAGGTCAGTTTTTTTTTCGTATTAATAACATTACAAATTACAATACACTAAATTAATCATTTATAATAGATATATAGTGAATTCGGTGAATTTTTTTTTCGATTACCTTTACTATCATATATGGTCCGGTATGAAATGTGTATTATACGAAACGATTAATATTTTAGCTACTAAACTATAAAATACTACGTCTGCTAGTGTGCTGGTGATTTTTATCCAACGTCTCCAACTGCGAAATCGTTGTTCGACAAAAATCTAACGCACTTGCAGTCGTCACCGTCTCGATAGCGAGCATCAAAGTTATATAGAGGTGTACCCCTGAATAATTGTTACATAACCCCTCAATCCTGATAATGACGTGTTTCTTGTACTGTCGTAATCACTTATTGTGTTAAAAAAAATACAGATTGTATGAGCTCTTCTTGCAATAGAAAAACGTACCACCTCGACACGTATAATATGTTAGTAATAGACGCAAACGGATTGTTGGACGTGCGTGAAATCAAATCCCCGCCACTGTTGAGTTTATCGGTTTAGCGCGCTCAAAGGCGGCTTTCGGGAAACCGACCGCGGAAAACGTCATCGGCCGTACACCAAGTGGAGGCGGGAATCACATACGGTGGTGGCTGTAGTTTTCGGTGGAGGAGGAGAGGACTCGCGGGTGCGGAAAATACACGCCGTTTTATTTGCTCGGCGAATTTCAAGAGATTTTTGTAGAGCCTTTCGAAAGCAAAACACAAGTCCTACCAACGACACGCCCTATATATATACCTGAATACCACATACCTATATATTATAATATCTATAATATACCTATTAATATCTATCTATAATAATGCGTGTACTGGGGTCGGGGTGTAGGTTGCCGTAATGATTTTAATGATGCTCAACCACCCCACCCCCAATCCTATAGCTAATAATGCATTCATTCAAATTCAATATTTCATACATTTTCCAAGTCCATTTTAAGACGAAATCTTCAAATAGTTAATATTATAATATATTATATTATGTTGTGTACCTTTTAAAAGCAATAGGTAGGTATATCTATATAATTTCAAGCCTGTGGTGACAAAAACTGACTTTTTTCAAACGAGAACCTCTACCTCTTTTTTAAGTTTTTTATGGCAAGATGGCTAGCCGGGAAAAAACGTTCTTGACGAAATACTATAATTTATAATATATTAAACAGTTATTTTAGCCAAAACATCAAATTTTTATTACATCATTCTAATCGATCTAGTTATGCGATAATACTTTTTAAAACCGATTTGAATTCGTTATTATGTCTACTTGAGATTGGTCAATCCACTTTTGCCAATTTCGCCCACCCAACCTCTAAAAATTTAGTTTGAATATTTTGAAATTTAGGAATTTTCAAACTTTGATTATTCGGAATTTAAAGCAGAAATCTTAAAATGTGGACTGACCGATCTCAACTGGACATTCTAACGAATTCAGATCAGTTTTCTGAAATATTATCGCATTATTAGATCGACTGGTAGGGTGGAACAAAAAAAAAACGGGAGTGGTAAATTATTGTAGTGACTTTCTGTGATAGATTGATTATAATTTATAATTTATAAATATCTTGAGTATATTGATAATGCAATAAAATTATTGATATACTACGTATATTATGCATTTATAATTATTATAATTAATAAAATATACATATAACTATATAAGTAATAAGTAATAACTAAGTAATAAGTACCTATATATAAGTATAGAATTGTACGTACTACTACGTTACATCTTATATACCGAGTTATATACATTATAATCTCCTAAAACCAACGCGTAATCATTTTGACAAGGTAATAGAAAACGTGTATAAGGTGAGGATTCGAAACAGCGTAATAAGATCTACATATTATGCATTTATAATTATTATAATTTATAAATTATAACAATTTGGTGACTTTAACATCAATTTTAATGATAAGAAATCAGCAACTTTTAAAACTTTCCTTATGGATACATTTAATTTACATATGATAAACAATCCAGCAGAATCTACAATGAGAGATGACACCACCACACTATCGATGGCAGTATTTTCAAGATATTTGGAAAAAATTAAATCACAAACATACCTATCATATTTCAATTATTACAGCCCTGCAATTTCGATTATTGAATATGATTAAGAGGACGCCACACCCGCATGTGTTGTCTCCGTCTTACAAATGTACAACATAGCAAAAACTCTTTTGCGAGGGACAACTTTTCTCGCACCATATTTGTTGTAGAACTACCAAATTTTCATAGCATTTAAAGAAGAACTTTATCTGTGAAACAACGTTCCCATATTTTAAATAACATATATACAATACAAGTTATTTGCTTCTAAACATTTGGTTTTTTCATTTGCTTATAAAAAATGATTGGATGGTGCTATTGAAAAAAAGAGCACGCTGTTGCACAGATAAAGTTCTTCTTTAAATTCTGTGAAAATTTGGTAGTTCTACAACAAATATGGTGCGAAAAAAGTTGTCCCGCGCAAAACAGTTTTTGCTATGTTGTACATTTGTAAGACGCAGACAACACATGCGGGTGTGGCGATGGCGTCCTCTTAATATAGTAGTAATTAAAAAGTAATAAAAATAATTTTCATTTTCATTTATTTTTCACATTTACTTATTGATATTTTATTTTGAAAGGTTCTTCTAAAACGTATAACGTATTTGTATTTTGTAATCTATAATATTTGTTGAAAAAGAAACTTTGTTTCTACAGGGTGTCCCATGACAACACTCACTTTTTTACTGTAAATTAAAACTGTGGCGATGGTCTTTTTTAAAATATAGAAGGTACCTTTACCTACTTAAATCTAAATTCAAAACAGTAATATAAATTATATAATTGTTGTTTTAAATAAAATATAAAACAGATATTACTATATATTAAGTATGATTAATATAAATGTGTTATAGCATAATATAGTTGACAATTAAGTTCCCGTTAAAATTTTGAATTATTTAAAAAAAAAAACATGTACCTACCCAACATAAAAATCTAAGTACCGTTTTGAAAATAATATGGTCTTAATGTAATTTTACTCTACAAATCAAAAAACCAGGTTTTGAATAAACGAACACAATCAAAGGAAAAAGTGGCAATGACCGCGTGCAGCTTGGTGAGTGACTATATATTATATATATAATACTAAACGAGATGTGCAATAGTCGTTAAATCACGGGAACTCTCGAGCGTGGGGGGGGAGAGAGTCGTTGCCTGCAGTGCCGGTATATAAATATAATAATTTACCTCTGTGGATTTATATTACACATTATATATAACATGTACCTATGTTATGTTTACAAGAGGTTCATACCTCGTATGCACAGTATTTTTTTATATATATACCTATATACACACGGGTCAGCCGCAGCGTGTTTGTTTAACGGCAAACGATAAATTTTTTTATTAATAATTGCTGCAAGCCTATGTATGCATATTGTGTATACATGACAGGCAGGTACCCATAGTGTAAACAAAAAAAAATTTCGGTCGATCGCAGTTCCGCTCTCGTTTCCGAATACGCTGACCGATCGACCGACCGCGGCGACGACGACGTTGCATTTTAACATATATATTGATATACAATTCATATAGGTACCAATAATACAGTAACAACAATAATAATCGTTTCGATGATTTTCGCTCCCCTGCTCGTCGTTTTGTATATATTATAATGATTTGTGTGTGTGTGTGTGTGTGTGTGTGTGATAGCATTGCGGTGGTTTTTTTTCCTCCGCTAACGAAATGGCCGGTTTTTAATAATAATTGAAACGTCACCCCACCGTCGAGCGAAACGAACAGCAGCTATATTATAGTATTTATTATATACGTACTACAGCAGTGTGTGATTTTTTTTTGTCGCCGTGAATCGGTTATTACATATGTATATATTATACACCGGTATATATCTGCATCAGGTACGTAACATTATATTACACAGGAATTTGTTATTACGAAGGAAAATAATGGAAAAATTGTTTAAAGCCAACAAAAATGTTAACGAGAGTAAATTTGTACAACTTGACCTTGTGTGGGTTCTCCGCAGTTATCGCTATCGCGTGTTTTTTTGTTACCCATATCGTTTATAAGAGGATGTCAGCGTAATATTTGTTTACTCTCTCAGACCCACGCACAACATAGATAAAACGATTTCACTTAAAATGGTTTTTTTTTAGCTATTTTAGAGTAAAATCACCTTTTACAAAAAGTATAGAAGACAATAAATTTGAGGTTATGACATGTCGGTTTTATAGGTATTTTATAATTCTTTGACTTTGTATGCAACTTTCAAAATAAAATAAAATATTGTAAATTTAAATGTTCTTTAAATGGTTTTTTGAGGCAATATTTAGGCAAATCGATATGCATCCCTCAATATAATTATTCTCAATCGTTTTTGTAATGGGTGATTTTACTCTAAGATTGCTCGAAAACGTAAAAAAAATGATTTTAGGTAAATGCGTTTTGACTATGTTGCTCGTGGGCCAGAGAGAGATAACAAATGGTGAGCTAACATCCTCTTAAATGATAAAATATAAATGCATCATGCTGCTTCTATATAATACCTATGACGTTGGCTCGGTACCAAAAGGTTAAATGGTTAAGCAGAGCAATAATTTTAACCTTCAAACTCTAACATCTATTTTTCCTCATATGAATGATTATTAATAATAATTGTTAAAAAGAAAAATTAATAAGTTGTTCTGCGTCAAGTTTTGACATTTTTTTCATGTTCTAACCAAAACCTAACTTACAAAAACGATAATGTAGGTAACACATTTTAGTTGAGAACCAAAAACTTCAACAGAAAGAACATATTTTTATCTGTTAATATATTTATTATACTTACCCAGTTAACTAACTTTTTTGTTCTGAATTAAATGTATGTTTCATGGGAACAATATTCAGTTAAACAAAAATGGAAGTGTCGTGATGTTAAGACCAAAACAATATAATGGTACTATTATTTTTATAAAATTGTTGTATTCACCAAAGTTGGAAAAATTGACAGCCCTGATAACTACCATATGCTGACTGCTATACAACATAAACCTTTATCATTTTTTTATATATATAAATGTATAGGGAATATTAGAGATTATATTAGTTATTTTGTCATTATCGTCGTATACGCGTGTTATTATAATAATAGGATTATATATTATTATTATTATTATTATATTGTTATATACTAGCACTACTGGTCAATTCGACTGGGCATCATCTTCTAGACTAATCGACTGATCGATGATACTGCGTGTTAAATATACAACCGGGGCCCATTCGATGCGGAACTATAATATAATATTATTATAATCGAATGGTGTACATTATAATTTTTTTTTTAATACATATTTTTAATGCTTCAGTTGGTACCTACATTAAAGGTTATATTATAATATGTTGTTTGATTGAAAGTATTTATTTGCATCATGGTACGTCAACGTCACAAGCTGGTGCTGGTTTTTTTCTGATAAGGTATGAGTGGGTTGTATATGAGTGTATCCAATTCTATTATAATTTATTTATACTATGTTATTGCGATTATAATACCTATGTTTACAGTCGAATATATCGACAGTCGGTATAGTATAGTGTATAGGTACCTAGGTTTTAAACATAAAAAACATGAAATTGACGTCGCGTGGCGCCGAATTAATATTAGTATAATATTTCCATAACGGCGGCGTTTCACTCCTTGCTCGTCGACGGGTTTTTTCTTTTCTTTTTTTTTTCCATACTAGGTAATATACGTTATTGGAAACGATAAATTCGTATCCGGCGACCACTCGACGTGTGCACGATATTATATTACATCGAAACCGGGAGAACTACACGCGCACACAACGTTATATCGTGCTACCTTTATGTACCTATTGTAATAATAATGTGCGCATACGAATATTTCATAATATAATAATATTATTACGTATAAATTATTAAATCGTGTTTTCAAGAAAAAAGGGCGCGGCCGAGACTGAGATTACCCGTCCGCAGCCGCCAAACGGACGTCTAACAAAAATATAATAATATAAATATTATGCATATTATACCTACTGCACCGCCTATTTATACATTATTGTAATTTGTAGCATAGGTATAGCCGGTATAAAGGTAAGGTTAGGTTAGTTTAAAAGAATATCGGTCACGGCTTCCCCTACAACAGTCCATATACCGCTCACATAATATTATAACATAGGCATTTTTCGAGAGTATGCCGCAGAGTCAACTGCCCTCACCATATCTCACCTTTTCCTGACCATCACTCGTGTGCCTCCTAGACAAGCCATTTTTACTTCCAATTTTAAAATGTGAGATTTTATCTTTTAACTATTAGTACATTTTTGTTTGGTTCATTAAGTTTAAACGGAATAAAAAAAAATATTTAGCAGACAATATTAAACTTAACACGACTTACTTTTTTTTCTGCATTAAATCATCTTGACGTTAAACGTATAATACGACTATTACCTACCCCTGTTATGATTATTATTAGATAGGTACCTATACATTTTATTATTATACACAATCTCGGAGAATCTCGTTTGTCCGCAATATGCTGGCCATTATATTTTTTTACCTGCTCTCTGACAAATAATACATGAAACGATGTTTTGACATTCACCCGAGTTCGATGGTTTTTAATCATTATTCCGGAACACAGAAACGGGATACTTTATATTGTATGTGTACAAATACGTTTCGGGGACGAATAACCATTAGCGTGGCGTCAAACGGGTGCAAGGGGAAATAGCGATTTATTCGTGTATCCATGTTTTGACATAATATCCGAGACGAAATCGTCGTTTGATTCCGTTTTTTTTTTTTTTTGTTTTGTTTTTGGCCCCCCCAGTCTGGTATGCAACGCACATCGTATATTATTTTATCGTTTAGTTAACAGTGACCACGTTACCCGTGCAATGTCGGTTTTGACAAATGAACGTCAAGCCGGCCGACGCCAAACACGGCGTAATCTGATGCAGCCTTATACGCGCTCGCGTTCACTCGGCGGTACACATGCCTACTATTATTATTATAGCATTATATTATTATTGTAATGACAACGTCTGTGAATAAATTCGATTCGGACGATTTTTACCAAACGCGATAGTAATAATGTTATGTTGTATGTAGGAAAGACAGACCCGACGTAAATATTATGTTTACGTGTCCAAGGTAGGCGCCTAAATATATCAGCCGTTTATCGTCGTCTTCATCGTCTTGAAAAATAACAAAACACAATGATTTAGTGTCGAAGAAAAACACTCAATCGGTTGTTTTTACTATTGAAATGTAATCATAAACTAAAAAGTCAAACGTGGGACATTGAGTTATGAATGTATAATACTGTAATATAGGTAAGAATAATTTTACGACGATAGAATATTACTATTCTGTGTGACGGGTAATGATACGATTCTGAACAATGTCGTAACTACAGAGTGGCATGGGTTTTCATCGCCCCTAAGGCCTCTCGGGGCTTCAAAGGGACCTTCGGACGTTTAGAGTATTCTATTTATAAATAAATAAATCAAGAGTTTTAAAATGGATAACAATTTTGTAAACTGAAAATAAAATGTTAAATTCTTCTGATATAGTACTCTGCAGTATTATATGTAACTGCGTGCAAGAAGTAGGTATGGAGATTCCTTGACGAGTGGGAAATAAAAATTACCGACATGAATCTTTATCGCGCAATGCACACAGCACGAATGTATTATAATAAAACTTTTCGCTTTATAATAATCTTGCCATAAGCCGAAAATAACTATTTTTACGAACCACGATAATATTTTGATACTTAAGTACCCACAATTGTTATTAATTTACATTATAAGGGGGATTTTGATTGTTATTATATAAATTACCTATATTCGTTATATTTGTTATATTTAACCTAACATAACTAAAAAATTATAAATACGAATACCTATTTTTAAATTTGTTTAAGAAATACCTAATACCCAAACACTAAACGGCAGTATAATAATAATATATAACATATAGGTGTTAGGTTGATATATTTTTTTTAATTAAAATTATTCGAACAAATTATCATAAGACAAAAATACATTTTACAATTAAAACAACTGAACAAATAGCTCGAACGACATTTTTATAGCAAAATTGGTACCTACTACATAGTTATATCGTGTTGTTACTATTAAAGTAACTGATTTTAATATTAGTATTACGAAAGCCGGATGGTCGGTTTAATTTTACCGAAAACATTGCATTTAATATGTATTGTATTAATTAATATTTTATTATTATAATTATTTTATAGTTTATATTTCTATTATATTATATTATTCTTAATAATTTTTAAGTCAATACAACCTTCTATGTGAATAGGTTCATGGTACAAATACGTAAAAGCTTAAAATTTAAAATTAATCTAAATATTTCAAAAATGGCATTGCATAATATTTAATTTTATAAGTTCCAAAGAATAAAAATCCATCAACAGGTGTCGCCATCACCTAAGTTCGAAAAAAGTAACATTTAAAAAAAAAATGTTTTCTTATCATCGTATATATATCACCATTTAAATAAATTGTAAAGCCCCGTTCGAGACGACACAATAAGCTCTTTCTAGTTTAGAATCTAAGGAACATATAATATATCGTTTTAAAAACTATTTTCAATCCCTGTCCTATAGTTAAAACCAACATTTTTGGTATTTTTTTTTGCAAAATTGTTACTCAACTATTACTGCCTCAAATTATGCCTCGACTATTACTGCTAGACCAGATGGGCCGTGGAGTTCGGCTAGCTATACAGTCACACCTGGACGGCAGACAGGGCACGCCGCCGTATGGTGCGTACGCCGTCAACGTGGCCGCTTTCTTGCTGGACCGGCTGGGCCTGCAGTCTACTGGCCAAAGTCAAGATCACCAGTCCGTTTTCTTGAGACGGCCGTCGCCGGGCTGGACACCAACGCGTTTGACCGAGCGCCCGCAAGTTCCGTGCCGTGTACGTCCAGTATGTCCCATTGTTGTACGTGGAACACCTAACACGTGTTCGTCGGTGACGAGACCGACGGTCAGCCGGCCATCCGTGTGATGGCCGCGGTGCTCGTCACCCGTGGATGCCCCGTCACGGCCACGTACACGCAGACGCTGACGTCAGACGCCTGCACCTGTCGGCCTCAAAATCCTTCGAATGCGCGTGCTGAACTGGGTAAGCGCCTGATCTCGGCGGTCTGCGGTGGAGGAGTCGGCGGTCAGTGTATAGGTGGCCGGGTCATGGTCAGTGGCTGTGCACCACTTTCTGACGACTCTCCACCGATGTTGAAGCGGCCCACGGCCCACGCGCTGCAGGCCGTCCGATCGCTTTCCAAGACCCTCGACTGTTTATGAGCCGATTTCGAACAGTTCCTAAAACGGGTCCACGACGGAACGATGCCACCGCGACACGCGGACCACTACGTCACGGTAGTACGCACTGGCCAAACTGTACGCCGACCGGATTTTGGGTAAAAAAATCTAACTTCAGACGTTCATAACAAATTAATTTGACTCTTCAGTAGATATACTTTTTGTTTGTTAAAGGAAAAACTTTGGTATGTGAAATCTTATAACAAGATTCGAATCCGACATATTATAACAGTGATACTACACCTACTATAATAGCTAAATACCCATCGTGAAAACTTGTCAACATCCACTAAGACCCACGATAACTTACTTTGAGGTCTTATATTATTTTAGTCTCTGTTAGAAAGTCCACTAAAATAGGAATGGTAACCGACCATCAAAACACAAAACGGAAATTAATTTGAAGAGATGGCGTAAAAACCGCATAGCAATTTATAACGTATTAAAATACTTGATGGTCGTCAGCAATGCAATAAGTAAATTTTAGTTTATGTTATTAATCAATAGTCAGTAGGTAAAATACGGTTAACACCCGTAAAGTTTTTTGGTATGTAGCATTTTACGGTAGGTATACATATTATACTAAACCAGCGAAGTAGCGGTAGGTAGCATACTTCACGAGTACCAAATATTCGTGAGTTTCAATTATTATACGTAATATGTTATTTTACACGGGGCACAAAGCTAAATTTGTACATGTGCCAATAATTATTATTTATTATAGTTACGGCACTGCAGTGTTAGTTTCAATAAAACACTCTCATAATATATAACTTTGGAATTTTTCCTCGATAAACGTATACGCGATCTCAATACATATGTTCATAATATTACAACATTCTAGTTGAGGTTTATAACACACGACGATGGCACGTTGGAAGTCCGCACGACGGCATTGTCGTTGTGCGGTCGATTCGGCATCGAACGATAACGGAAAATACAATAATCACAACGTTATTTTTTACGGTTCATGAGTGTAATAGGATTTTCGTACAGTTCGGTAAAACGGATCGTATTATTATTATTATTATGTACCTATATTTGACCAATACCTATGAATGGCTCACCAAATACAGCATACAATCTAAACCGGACCTGCATTCAATCTAAATAAGGTATTTATTGTGTGGGCGGCCCACACATACAACAGTGCGAATAATGCATTTTTTGGCACCGGTCGGTCGCAACTATATAATGATACAAACATAACGGTTAAGTCGGTAATCTGCAGAGCACAACGGCGAGTAGGTACGCAACTAGGTATTCTTTTATTTTTCGCATTTATCAATGATTTTGGGTGGCTTCACGCCCAATTTAATTCTACGCTCCAGAACAATGCGAAACCATTGCGGTCAACTAGATTTACGACTTTACCTGCGCTAAGATCGCCTAATCCGACAGTAGAAAACGGCAAGGTCGCCTGAACGACCCGAAGTCATGCTACGAATTACAATCGAAAATGGTTTTGATATCTTGTATTTTTTTTCTTTTATGAATGAATTTAGTTTGTACAATTGACGACTTTTTTTCTTTTTACTATTATTATTTTCACAAAAACACTATTAGACGACCTGAAGATGTTACACCGATACAATATATTATTTTCACCACAGTCCTGCAACGGTCGTCGATATAATATAAAACTGCACGATGTGGTATGTATATTATAAAAAAGATGATCATTTTGTAATTCCACGTTTTCATCCAGTGCGTACCTGGTGAAAGTTATTGACTATAATAAACTATACATATACAACCATTTGGAGTGGAATTGTAAAAGAGCAGATCGTAACGTTAACTAAATTTTATCGGTCTTACAATGAGAATACTATACATTTAATAATATATTGCGGAAAATCCACATACAAAAATTCTTCTATGCATTTTCGTGTATGCAAACATTTAAATACTAAAGCCACTTCGTCTCTCAACATTCTTTCCCCTATTATGTAACGTAACAACCACTATTGATGATGTTATTATGTTAATAATCTATATAGGTGTATGTATATTAAAATGAATATTTGTCTGTCTGTCTATATGTCCTTTAAGCATTCCTAAATGGCTGGATCGATTTTGATGACTTTTTTTGTGTGTGTTCGAGTGGTTCCCTGGATGATTTAGATTTACAATTGGACCCAGTAGGTCCAACCCGGAAAAGTGCTCAAACGGGGATTTTGAAATTTACGATGGAAAGTTTTGTTTATAAATGGTTGTTATAGGTTTTAATAATAATAAATGTTTGCTATTTAACAAGCATGCACCAAATCGAATTTGAACACATTGCCCACAGAGGTGGCTAAATTGCACTTATAGCAGCTCATCGGCAGTGTCCATGGGGTATGGAAATATACTACAAGGGTGGCTAAGTTTCATTTAGTGCAGCAAGTTTTTTTATGAAACGAAATTTTCGTAATAATACAAATACACAGCAATGATACATATATATTATAAATGCAAAAAATTAACAATTAAATAACTCAAAATGTACCTATTGTATTAAATTATTAAAATTCAAAAATAAAATGTTTTAAGTATTCAGCAATATATAATATAATAAAGATTTGACGTTCGTTGTGTGACTTGAGTTATAATATAATTCTTAATTATTTGTTATCATATTGTATTAAATGTATTATTGTAATCATTTTCGTGTAATAAAAAAATAAAATAATTAGTTATATAGGTACCTATAATAACTGGTATTGGAGAATAATTAGCTAATATTGAAATATAATTGATATTATATAATACTATATCGATTGACAATACTTGGTGGCCAAACTTGCCTGTACGGCTAAAAACTACATCGGGTCCAGAATGTCCAATATATCATCCTGCAATCAATGTCGATGGACAAATGACGTCTAGGCAACGTCAATTTTTCGACGGGCACTAACCGTCGAGTCCGCTTGCATCTTTAAACGTGGTGCGTAGTGTGTACATATTATTATATAGTTGTTGGTAGCCATAAATAAATAAATGTGTTTTCCGTGATATATTATTTCCCACAGACCGTCTGGGACAAAGTAGACATTAATAATAATAATTATTATTATTATAAACATTTCTGTGAGACCGTAGGCGATCTGCGCATTGTATAATATGGAACCGTGTGTGATAATATGCATAATACCTATACTGGTATATATATCCTTCTCCGAGGGGACTGCCAATCATTTAGGCCCGGCGGCAGTGATGGTGTCTTAATACGCGACCGACTCCTTGAATTTATGGTGACAGGCATCGGATAATGGTATACTATAGTATATAATACTGCAGTGTGCCATGCAAACAGCTTTCGGGCTTGGCGGGATTATCGTAGAAAACATCGCGGGCGCGGAATATATCACGACGTTAAATTATAATATAGCAGCGGCGGCGGCGGGAATGACAATAATACCTAAGGTTGTAATAATTCATGTCATTACAATTGTCGAAGGACCCGTGACGGGCGCGTATGTGTATTGCGTTCTTATATGATATTATTATTATTAAACTATTATTATTACTATACCTACTCGCCAGAAGTATAATATTGAAGAGAGAGCGTCGAGAGCACGGAACGTCGGGGGTAGATGCGGTACATCGCGTGGAAAAAAAAACGGTACGTGATATATTTTTTTAACAACTAATTCGTTTATGTATAGTAGGTATGTATGTTTGTAGAATTTCGTTTCCCGCGAAGGGGCTGCCGCCGCCATGGGCTTCTGCCGGATTAGCATATATGCGGGATTATTGTTGTCCCCGCAAGCGGCCAGGGATCATTGAAAAATCATTAAAGAAACCCTTTTTATTTGCTGACAAGGAAATCTCGTCTACTGCACACACTCCGCGAGCTCACCGGTTTTGAATACATTATTATCGAAACGACATATTATTAGTATTATACCAGTGGCTATATAGTGCACTCCAACTCCGAGGGTATAATCTGTTTTTTTTCCACCTTATTATTTATATCGTTATAATATATACGACTAATCCACTGCTGTAGGTATGTCAACAAGATTTATTACCAATTCCAAAACTATATTGCATATGATGCGTACAACTTGACAGTAGGTATATTTTCGTCTTAACTCTTTAACCCGCGATGGCCGATGAGTGCATTATGATACAACAAGCATATTATACACGTGACATAATTTGATCGATATTCTATATGCGCAGGCTACGTGCAGCAATTTACTATGAAATTGTGTGATGACTTTTAAGACGACGCGATAGACAAACGTGTAGGTATAAGTGTATTAGTGTATATATTTATAATAGTAATATTCAATATTTCTAACGTTTATAATTCGAAACTGGGGAGGATCTAAGAATGGAAAAAGGGTCGGACCTGTAGAAGTTGTATAAACGGGACCAGATTTATGTCTAGGGCTCCGGGACTCTACAAAAGTATGTTTTATTATTTTATTTCGCTTTTGCTATTGAAGCAAATTGACATTTTCACATTTAATAAAATAAATATTGTCCTAAATTCTAATGTATTGGTTTTACAATGTGAAGTGTGTGTAATTTTTTACTTATATTATTCATTGCAACAGTTTTATAAGCTTTTAAAGTTTAGATGTTGCCAACATTTTCTATTCAAATGAAAATTAAAGATTTATAGTTCAGTGTAAAGGCATATTCATTTTTTCCGTAAGTATACAAATATAAATTAATTACTCATATCTTTAAATACTGAAAACCATAAACATGGAAATTACTGTTGATATTTTTTTAAACACCATAATAGAGTATGATACATTTTTGTGAATCAACTAATATAAATGAGAACGAATCCTTAGAAATACAATCTAAGAATAGGGTACCAATTTTAAACCGACGTTGTCCCCACGATTTTCCACTGACATTACCTACATATTATATTGTAATATCATATATGTACGTTGCTTAATGTTTTCTGATACGAAACCGATAGTTTAATAATTTCTTGAATTGGTTGGACTAATATAATAATTGTAATGACTGCCTGTATTCAATTATTATGTATGCAGGTGTGGGCCACAGTGCCCTCCTTTTTCGAAGTTTTCCAAACACAGCTGACACAGAAAAAAATGCTGGCCCACCCTGCACAATAACTATCTTCAGTATATTAGTGAGATGTATACAAATATTATATACCTCTATATTATATATAGGTATATATATATTTCTTTTCGCGAGTCTATCAGTATTCTATAATACTTCTATATTGTGTTGAATATAATGCATCAGCGCCGCTGTCTTGTAGGTTTTGCGATATATGTGCACACAAGAGGGTAAAAAATATTTTGTATAATATATATAGGGTGGATATCATATTGTGATGTCTACCTATGCCGATAATAACGAACAAAAAACAAAAATGTAACGACCGCTTAAACTCTTTTTTTCTTTTTTTCCAGAACGTTAAATCATTTTTTCGGCTTTTGTAGTTTTGTGTGATGTATACGCGCGCGTGAGCTCGAGCACACATACACGCACACCCGAAGTTAGAAAATATGTCCACCTGCTCCGGTTAAGCGTATTATTTACAAAATAAAGGAGGAAAATTGTATAAAAATACAATAATAATAATATTATACAAGCGCAACAATGTCGAATATTCCGCGAACGTCTGCAGGGAAAACTGCTACAACCGCACCGCACTATGGCTTGTTCGATGAATGGGGTTCGGGCGATATGATGAACTCTCCACACAGCGTATAAAATATTATACATTGTATACCCGAGTATATGATATTATTGTCAACAAACACGACTGTAACACGGCAATAAAAGCGTGTTTTTGTGTGTAAGGGACGAGGATTTATTTCGACGACGAAAATATTAAGACGTACGCCCGAAACGATTCCTTTTGTCGGACACTGTGGTAATAATTCATATTATTATTATTATCATCGGCGCACACTCGCACACACATGCCGCCGCAGTCGTTTTCAAGTCCTCGTCGGGGCGAACAGATGCGAACGACTCTATCACCTTCGGACTTTTTTCCGTCTTCCACGCCGTCTGTCCGAAAACCCTACGTCACCACCACTATATCATAATAATAACTCATACCTAACTATATAACCTACCGGCAGCTGTATATTGTATGGACAAATTTCGAAATGAAAATCCGATCGAACACATATTATTACTACGATGAGTAGGTATAGAATGTTTCGTTCTTGCCTTGAGTGGCACTTTTCTGTACAGTGAAAATGTTTTGTATCAAAGTTGCAAATTGTAAAATTCCATCTAGATTCTGGACTCGTTCATTGATTTATAATTTATTTTTTTAACACAATCATTTAATAATTATTTGTTAAAATAAATTGACAACAGTATTTGAACAGCTCAACAGCGTTTGGGGGGGAGGCTAAAAATAGCACCACCAGGTCACCTCAACTTGAACACGTTTCTACTATAGGAGACGATGAATGATCTATCCAATATTATTATACCATAATATATTATGCAGATATCCTACACGAAATTTTTAAGCGAATTGTATTTACACATTCCACGATGTGTTTTTATTGCGTTGGTTATTTTTCAGCGATGTTAAGAAATATTTTATTTATTTATTTTATCCACATTTATTTGAATTATTTAACTCGATTACTCGAACGTAGGTATATGAATTATATGTATTATATATGTGTGTATATGTACAATGTACCTATATATATTATGCAAATAACGCTTAATGGAAACTCGAACTCTATAGGATTAGGGGCAGAATCAAATTCATGTTATATTGTCGTATATGTTACAAACTACTATACATAGGTATTCGTTATACCACCTAAATTCAAAATCGAATACATCAATTCTATTATTCAATACGCATCATAAATAAAAATAAATGACACGGAATTAATACTAAGAAGTATAATATCGGATACATTTTGGGGTATAGTAACATTATTGTAATATTGTTTTGATGAATGTGCTACCACTCGTTTTTTTGCGTTCAGGTAATCGGGTCAGCATTAAAGTTTAAATGTTTCTTGAAAATTTATTATTTGTACGATGGTAAATACTAAATACATATAATTATCTCCATGGTATATAGGTATAGGCAATTTATAATACACTGCAATTTTCTGTTCAAGTTATTTATGAACCAAGGTTATAATACTACAATTAGACAGGGTTATAGGAAATATTAACAATAATCATTAAGGCTCATTAGCTTGCCGATGGGGCGTGGAATGACGGACAATTATTCACAACTCCATGACTCTATACGGCCCTTCAAAAAATGGAATGAATCCAAAAACCATTTTTACAATATTTAAAAATACGATGATTTTTAAAAAAATTATATTCTTGTAAAATTAAATTTCTTTAAAATATAATAAGATTATTATTTAGAATAAAAACTGACACACCTGTATATAGGCACTGTATAGATGATTTTATCTGTAACTAAATAGTTCATATTTTAAAATGGGAATAGTAGGCCAAAATCAGTAAAGCTAAAGAATCTTTCGCCAAAACTTTAAACAGTAGATCATTTTAAGTAAAATTTTATTTTACAGTGTCCAAATCTGGTTTAAAAATATCAGACATTTGTGGCTGTGTTACTACACTTCATAAAGCATAATATTACGGTATATTATAATATACATACTGGCTATTTGGAGATCGCACGCATCCATACATGGCTTTCAAGAAATTCGGACTACAGGTTATTGTGATCTGAAACACATGATAGGTAAATAAGAAGGCATAAATTACTTTATTTGTGACCAATTAGCGGCTGGGGTGGATTTAGAGATCACCGTCATTAGAAGTGCTATAGTTACGCTACCTACTGTTAGGTCTATGAATTTACTACACTATAAATCCTAAAAAAATTCACTTAAAATCTACCAAAACACACATCAAATTCCAGGTTAAGTTATAAACACATTTAAGAAAAAAAAAATTATTATTATTATTATTTTATTTATTTATTTAACTAAGTATAATGTACCTACTACCTAAATTATTTTACATTTAAAAACGTTTATCAGTAATCAAAATAAATAAATGTTTACTGATGAAAAAATCAAGAATAACTAAATACCTACCTATTACGTAAAAAAAAATAATAGGTATATAAATTAAAAGTTTCAAAATTGAATTCATTTTTATTTAACTAAAACTTAGTGTTAAGAAACCTTTGTCTTATAAGAGTTACAATAATCTAATGAAAAATGAATTTTTCTACAATTAATGTGCACCCTTAATAATATTACATTATCCACTATAATAATATGATTCATTATAATACAATCAATGTATGGGTTACATGTAAACCCATGTAATGGATAATAATAATACAGATAATAATAAACCACCTAATGTCTGCATAATACAAATGTTAACATTACTCGTAATAAACACACATATATGTATTTTAGACAAATTTTTAATTTTCTAAATCTCCAAAAATGTATTTAATTATTTAAATATGTATTAATTAGGTATAATTTACAATAGAGTAACATAATACATCAAGTATATTTACCCATTTGTACTGAATCCTTAGCGTATGTAATACGTATGGTAAAACAAAACTCGCCTGCTCTTTGATTTGACGATGCGACAATGACGATCAAAGAGTCCCGCGGACGATTAATAAGGAAACCGTGTCAATGCAACCGTGTTTGACCGGCGTGACATAGAGAGCAAAAGCGTGTATGGTAACTCTGTAGCCTATAGGTATAACATAATGTAATAAGTGCATACACCTAATATATATATATTACGTATGTACATTTATTATACAATAATATGTACAAGTGTGCGTTATGTATGTAATTGTATATGCTGCCATCATATCGTTCGGCGCGACCAGAAATAAAAGGGTTTTTCGTGCGGACGCGTATATGGTGAAGGGCGAGCAGACAAGTAGATAGGTATAGGTAGGTAGGTAGGTATGTACACACGGCGCGGCGTCGAGTGAGTGAAAAGGGGTAAAAGGACGTGAATTCCCATCTGGGGCACGACCTCGGGGACGAGCGATTTTAATGGTACACGCGTATAACAAACGCTGTCCAAAAACAAATCTTGTCCTGCAATGCCTCTCGTGTCCGCCCCCGTACGCACTCACTATATAGTATGCGTATACCCATCGCATCGTCTCTCCTTCACCCCGCCGACGGTCCTATAGGTCACGTAGGCCGCTGTATACATATATGATATATAATATATGTGTATGTGTGTGCGCAGTGTAATAGGTGATACATTTATAATACACTGCATATAGGTATATAGTGACGTATTTGTATGACTCCAGCAAAAGAGGTGGCCGAGTCTCCACGGATGGTGGTTGTGGAGCGGGTGATAGGTCGGGGAAGGTCCCCGCGCAAAACAGGATATGAAAAACATTTCCAAGGGCTAATTGGATCTCCATCGTTGAGCCGCGAAACAAGGAGGGCAAAATTACCGGACGCTTCCTGTAGATAATGAACGGGCCCCGCTCTCCACCGCCGCTGTGCGCATACTGCAACCCTTTGGCCGCATCCCTCAGCAGGTGACCCTATCTCACCCCTCCCGCCCAGATAATATGTGTCCAAATATCTTCATTACGTCGTCGACACGTTTGTGTATGTGTGTAAATTATGTGTCGGACGCGTCCTTAATACGCGCATATAAGGCCCGCGGGGAATTCTGACTTATACCTGATTGTGCTGTACATGCGATCCAATTACGTCATAATTGTCGCCGGTCCCAGAGATCGTCATCAGCGGGTACTCGCGCCCGTGTGTGGAGGTGGGGAGGATGGCTTTTTTTAATATTATTTATTTCGTTGTATTCGCGTAACACGTTTATAAATTTAACGACTGCCCGAATATTTACGGTACACCGACAAATTGGCTATACCTACAACCTTTACAACTATATTATGGCCACTACACCATGCGATAAGAACGATTACCTTCTAAACTTCTACACCGAGGGTACAAGTATAGAACACTATCTGATAACGGCGGAAGTTCTTTCACAATAATTTTTTACAATGGAATTACTTTACTTTACATAATATTCCATTATGAATTTCATGTTTTTTCTGTCACTTTACAGCTATACAATATACATGGAAAATATAAATATAATTTTCATATAATTAAATTGTAATATTTATTATTTAACAACGTCATCGATATTATTTCAATAAAATACCTACATGTTTATTTTGTTAATAATATAAATTAATATTAAATAATAACCTATAATATATTGTATGTTTTCATTACCTACTCATTTTTTAAGCCACAGTTTATTATATTATTATAAAATCAATTAAAGAACTATGTAAATTAATTAGCTCAACTATAAAAAAAATGTGTCTGTCCATTATATAGTCCCACTTCAAAACGACCCCTGAAAAATAATATATAGTAAACCGCAAAAACTTTCCGCAAAGTTATCTGAGATTAACTAATGTTTACAAACTCTGTATAAAGGGATCCTAATATATAAAGTTTATTTTAGTTTTATAAAATTATAACAAAAACTAAAACATATTTATAATGTATATACATACATACAAAAAAAGAAAGTAATGCAATCTCGTCAACAAATAAAGTGTTACAGCAACCACACAGATATTTATTAACACCGATGACCTGCACTTAGCATATTATGTCTAACCAGACGTTTGCATTAACCTGGTATGATACAAATATACAATTATTGACACCTCTGCAAGGCAATGTATATGCCTATACCAGGGATGGAAAATAAGTGGCAAGCGTGCCATACTTAGCAATGGAGAAATTTTCGATGACACTCAAAAGACTTTCATGTGTCTATGTGTATATTAATAAACCTTGCAAGCAACAGCACATATTAACCTGCAGACATAAAACATTTTAGTGCTAAACTCTATAATATTTCTCTTTATTTTTGGGTTGTTAAAATTCGATAGGCCGTCACGTGACACTTACCTAGTACCGTTTATCTGGCATTTCTGTCCCAACTCCCAGATATTTTTCCAATATTACTCTAGACTCTCGAGTTTATGATCGGGGGACATCGTGCTCAATATTTCATCCGACCGCTGCACATCAAAAGACAGTGTAGGTATGCCAATACGAATATAACATGATTTATATCGTTATACTATTATACGTTGGTCAATACACCAATTCCGGGGAATAAAATAATGACAACAATAATATTCTCGAAAACAGTTTCCAATAAATCAGAGTCCGTATTTATATAATAATATAATAAGGTATTCGCGAAATCCGCAACGTTATAATAATGCGTCCACACACTCACACACTCTTCATGATGAACAATATGATAATGTGTATTGTAATAACAGCGATTCTTTCACCGCTGCAGCGCTCGGACTGTGGTGTGAATCGGTGGTACAATAGTTGCGTTTTCGTCCATTGAGTAGAGATGATCACCGCGTGGGCAGTAATATATTATTATTATAAAATATAATGTCGTTATACAGCAACGACACCCATAAAAATAACGACGACAACAATAATAAAAATATGATGGTAATAACAATAATAATATCGCGGACGAGCAGAGACAGACGACGACAGTGTACGAGGCATGTGTGTACGCCAACAACCACAGTGTTACAATAATAATAATAATATTATAATCGCGACGGGCATTCGCATTCGCATAAAAATATTATTATTATTATTTTGTACCACTATAGTTCGACGAAAATGTATGATATATAACGCGTAAAAACTGTGTAAGCGCGCGCACGCACCGGATCGCTTTTAACATTCCGTATAAATACATAATAATAATATCTTATTTTATGACGTGTACATATTATTATTATTATTATTATTATACAAGTGGCGAACAAACCGTACCTGATTTATGTCGTTCGGTTTATCATTTTTTTTTGCTTTTCCGCACAATGGCTGTGGCGGCCGTGGGAATAACCGCGGACTCTGGTGACGGGCAACACACACAGGCCGCCCCGTTTCATATCATAGATACGGTATATGCTGCAAGGAGTGGCGTATTTATGGGATGTCAAATAACGACAAAATATAATAAATTTTCAATGTTGGTACTGAGAAAATAAACATGGTGTATATTATTCTAAATGTATACACTTTAATAACAGCAGTTCTTAAACTTTTGAAGAAACCTGGTAGAAGCATGGTATACAACTCCAAGTATGTTGCCTCGTAATTTTTTTTTTTTTTTTTCATTAATTAACCCTCAGCAACTTGGACCATTGGGTGGTTTTTAACTGTGGGGGAGGGTACTGTAGGTTTTAAACAGTGTGTTTTTAGTATTGCAAAATTGTCAAGTGAGCACATGTAGGTATCTGCCATGCCCTCATGGACGGCAGCCTTTCTCTCCAGACACCGTGACTGCCCGATGAGAAGGGCCGCCCGTGTCCTAGGTTTGAACCGGCGACAGTGGTTAAAAAATCAGGTCCGTAGTGACATTGGACAGGGCAATTGTACAATTTTTCAGGCCAGGCCAGACTGGACTTCGAATAATAAATCAAGGGTTGGACAGGGCTTTTTAAGGATTTTTCTTCGACAATAAATTATCACAATTTAAAATAATAAATAATAATGATAAAACCGACGTTGGTACAGATAGATACATGTAGAATAAGGATACTCTATGGATTGATACTAGATAGTATATACAATCACAATGAATATAAATATATAATAATATATTGATTGGTGGGTATAATATAAAGCTATTTATATACCATAATAATATTATATTTTTTTTCTCAATATCTTTTGGAACAGGACCTTGAGGATAAAATGTATGGACCGAAACGGGCTTTTTACGTGCTTAGCATTATTTTCGGACTGGGCCAGGGCTTTTTTTTCACAATATTTTTTGGACCGGGCCGGGCCGGGCCTGAAAATAAAATTGACGGACCGGACTGGGCCGAAAATTTAAGGGCCTTTGCAGGTCTATACAATACATCTCAATATTATTGATATTTGATAGGTATCATAATATTATTAACATAACCAATATTACAAATCACATATGGAGGTACATACAATGGAGGTGCATTTAATATTTATTTTTATTACATTTAATTTTATATGGAAATTGAATATTAATTTAATTTTTCACTTAATGCGAAGGGTGCTGTTGTATTTCAGACATAATTTTTGAACATCGGACACAAATACTCAAATGCATTACTTATTGTTGACTATATTTCCTATACACGTGGTTTTGCGATTTGTTTTTAATAAAAACTACAGCGCTAATCGCTGATCTCAGTCTCATACCCATCGTTTTCCCTAGGATTTCTTCTCTTTCACTCGTATAATATTATTTTTTAATCGGCCGTCCGAAAACGACCAAATCTTTCCAAATTTTTACTCCATCGGTGTACGAGATGAGAGATACATAATATGGCTTTTCATAAGGAAACTTTGTAAGTGCGTTTCGTGTCGCGTATGCGATTTATTGTTGCTTCTTCTCTGCAGAGGAGCAGGCAAGTTAATGAAACAATTTAACATGTGTCGGTTAAGTGAAGCCGGTGCTAATAACGCCAAGTTATAAGTTAATAGTTAACATACAATACATTAAACTCAAAGGTTAGTAAAAAAGTAACTTAACTCGGTTAAAAAAAAGTTATTATTTTTTGTTAAACATGGTTCAAATTGTTTTCTTAACCCCTCAAATATATTATATTGTCTATAATACACTTACTATTTGCTAAGATATCCACTCACCGTAGTTTCCGTGTTTCGTAATCATATAGACAATGCATCAGAATATAAGATACAATTGATTTTATTACAAATTTTTGTCCGGTTTCATAAAAATAATATAGGTATAATTTGTAAAATATTATTACGTAAAATCGATTTTGATTTATAGTCATGTATGATGTGTATATACAATATGTTAAATATGCATTTTTTTTAAACTGTGGATTTTAAATTACTGTCAGCTTTTATTGTTTACTATACTGGATAATATTTTGCGATTTTAAATTAATTCAATACATAATATGTATATATAATATATAATATACATAAACGCATGTTTTCGATGAATCGGACTCTGTTTACGCCCTATATAATATATTTAGGTATAGATTATATATCTAAGTATAGATATTTATTCGTATCCATCATATATCATATATAACGTATGATGAGAGCTAAATTATAAGTACCTAACTATAATGTACATAATATAATAATATTTAGTGTGAACTGCAAAACAGGATATAGTTTTGCCGTCGATACTCGATCCCTTCGGCGTATATCTGCTAAATGACTGCGACGATAATTAATAATTATACCATACATGTATTACCTATATACATTTATTGTATAATATAATATATGGATGATTATCATCGATATCCGATTAGCGTCCAAGCACCATTCAAACGAAACCCCGTGCTATTGATTAAACCCAATTTATTTAGGTATAGATATATAATAGGTATGTGCGTATACGATTGGTTTAAAAAAGTGCTTGGAAACAAAACAATTTAACTGTCGAGTTATGGAAAAACCGAAAAAAATCCTATTATAATAATTATTATAATTGTTTAAAATGCAATACCTAATTCATCACATTTTACAGCTTCTTATCGCATAGGTACACCTGCTGTCTAACCTGGAGTAGGTATCAAGACTAATTTATCACGCATAAATCTACTTTTTCATATTTTAATATATCTATTATCTACCAATTATTGCACTCTTAATATGCTTATATTCAAGGTTGATAGATCAATCACGATTGGTAATTTTCAGGGATTATAGACCAATTTATTGCATTAGATAATAGCCATTGGACATTTAAATTTAAAATATATCAAAAATAATAGGTATGTATTATACTCACTACTCAGTACAATATTATAAAAGTAACGTACAGCATCATAATATTGTGTTACTCCTTATTATAATGTACTGTGCAGTGCAACGAACCAAATAAGCCGATAAATATAGCATATTAAATTAAAACTTAATTTCGTGTATTAGGTGGTGGTGTACCCTTGGAGGGGGGATTGTAACTATCTCTGAAAATATTTAAATAATATCTCACAATGCCCAATGTATTTTTAAACACTTAGTTCATTTACTTCTACTTACTCAATTATTTTCATATACAAATATCGCTTATATAAAATATTTAAATGTATGATAATTAAATGTTGATAGAATTAGATTAAATAAAAACACAATTTTCATACTTTAAGGTAAGCCTGAATATTTTTTTTTTTTTTTTGTCAAAATAATTATTAAAAAAGAAAATTCTTTGGTTACCTATCGAAATAAAATATATTAGACTTAATAATATTATTATCGTTGATTACTCTTTATTTATTTGTCTGTTATTTCTATTACACCCTGTGTATGTTAGCCTAACCTAACCTAAGTACACCCATGTGTATTGAATTAGTATAATAATAATAAACGCAATAATGTAAAAAAATCTAAATAGGAATATAGGAGCAGCCTGGTTATTAGTATTATGTAGATAACCGGTTAGATAATAAATAATAATTTTATATTAGCGACTATGTATTACTATATTACATTATATTATTATTATTATTTATTATACTTGCTGCATCCGCAGGTCAATGTAAAACTCACCGCGCACAATAAATAAACGAATGTGTAATAATGAAATTATATAATACCTATAATACGCGAATCGTTTGCCGGAGAGAATTTGTCCTTCGTTATTTCTCATAATTTACAGTCGTATAAGAAGCACTTTGTGTTTATGAATCTGGTAAGTGATAATATTATAATATTATGTCTTCTAAAAAAACATACCTATATATGTATCTAATACAATAATAGTTACCTTTACTTGTGGATCGACGATCGATGTGCAGCAATGATTTTTGTTGTCTCAGCCGACGCATATGAAGTGACTATACTATAGTTATAATAAAATGTAATAAAACGTATAAAATATAAATCTTACATTATTGTACTTGTTCCGTGACATTACAATGCGGCAGCAAGTGGCTAGCAGCTTTATTCGTAAATCACTGCATATACGCATAATATCATAGTAAAATATTATGTACATAATTATAATATTGATTACAACAAATTATAGGTATCCACACAAAACATATAAGCGTTTTAGAGCGTAAAATTTGCAAAAAATAATTCAAATCGTTTTCGCTATGACGTATATAATGTACTATTATAATATCGCTATAACTGAACGTGCATTGTTGTTGTAATAATTATTATTACATGGTCGTTTATTTTTTAATAGCAGTAGTTTTGACAAATTATCATTAATCGGTTCATATTACCTTTAAAGCGCACGACCGCGTATACTGAGTGAATCTTTAAACAGTTTAAACACTTAGTATCCCAAATAAGAATGCCGTTTTTGAAAATATTTATTTTACATAATTTCTACAAAACAACATTTTTCAAAAAAAATTGTTTTCTCACTATTTTGTTTGTATAGTTATTATTTATTTTTTTTTTTATTGAATAACAACACGTTTTTTAAAGAATTATTATTAAAAAGTAAACATGGTGTTTTGTATAAATTAAAACTATTTTTAAAAACAATAAATAAAACAAAGTAGCCACAATGATGTATGCTGTTTTTTAATAGTTCTCCCCTCAGATACTATTTCAAAGATTCTTTCTAGTTCGTATGGGTATTTAGTATTTCGTACAAGTTAGTAAGTTAATTTACCCATACTAAACGGTGTAAACTTTATAGTCTTTAGAATACTTATACTTTTACTTTATATTTTTTATATTTTATCACTTTTGAAAGCCAAGTGCGAGTAATTTATATTTATATAATTATATGTGGCTTACTAAGGCTCATATTTTGGGTCTATGGCCGCTTTCTGTTATTAGATCTACATGTGCACTTGATAATACTCGTATATGATATTATAATTACAATTTTGTATATGAAATAAAAAATACCTATAAATAAGCTGCAAAGGTAGAATAGTTGAAATTAAATTTAAATATTATTTACCATTTTCAAGTTATACTAATTGTTCATCGAAATGTTTTTTTGTAATTGTTATTGATCAGTATTTCAGTGGGAACGTTACAATTTAATGCAATCGGTTTGAAGTCGATTGAACTATAAATTAGTGGTAAACATATTTGACTACATAATATGATATTATATATTATTATACACTTCTCGATTTACATTTACAAAATATTTATGAAAAATTCCATAAAATAACTAACAATCAATATTGGAGGGACCAAATTAATAAACCGATTGTAAAAACAACAACACACAATTATTGCGTACCAATTGTAAAATATTTTGAACGCATACCTGCAGTACGCGAATTATATTCACTATTATTCAGTCCCTATTTTTTTATTATAGAAAATCGTACTACACATGTTTTGTAAATTGAGATTATAATATAGCGAGGTGGGGGGCTTTTCTCTTCACCCCCGCCACTTTGTGCCACTTTATAATCATTTTATGAAAAAAATTGCCTGACATTTTTTTAGTAATAAAATATAGTTTTTTTTAAATTGCAGACGTGCGTGTGGTTGACTAAAATTTTAATCGTCATATTTATTTTAAACCGGACAGGGAAATGATTTGAAAATTTTTAAAATCAACTTAAAAAAGGTGCTCTGCTGTACAGTAGGTTACAAGTGGGTCACTATAAAATGGATTGTATTAAATTTGAATTCAATGATATAATATCATTGTATGAGGAAAAACAATTCTGAGCGGAGTATCGTCTAGGTATAAGATATATTATATACTTATCTATCGTATTAAAAAAAATTTACCTAAAAATTAAAATAGGTACCTATAATAAATTCCAAATTAATCATATAACAATATCCATTAGGTACTTATAACTTATAATACGTTATACGTCAACAACAAACCCTGATACTATCATAGTACATACTCCATAGATATATTAAACATTAAAGTGTACTTTAGAAGTTTCAAGTACCCACGAATAATATTACAAAAACACAACAAAATAACTAAAATAGTTATTCTAGGTTTTTTTTATGTAATTTTGTCCAAATAGTTGAACTTAAAATAACTATAAAAATGAACTTAATAAAAAAATCCTTAGATATAAAAGTTGAACATTTTATACATTTTTAACTACAAAATAATTATTCAATTTTAAATTTGATAAATTTTGTCAAAATTCGATCTTTAAATGCTTATAAAAAAAATTGTGCCTATGTATTTTTAATATTTTTCAACTGATATTGTAACAATATATCAGGAGCCTTGTATTAAATTTTTACACTTTTTGGCCCAACAGATAAAACTTTATTGATATTTATAGAAAAAAAAACTAAAAAAATTGAAAACTTAAAATGCCCGTAAACAGCTCAAAAAGAGTCAAAATATTTTCAAAATTGTATGGTGTATAGGAAATGCTAATATAAACATTCAGTGAAATTTTCATCTATCTACAGTTATTCGTTTTTGAATTACAACAAAATAAGGAAATCGCCACATGAGAAATCGAGTGAATATCCAATGTTGTAAAAATTTGATTTTCAAACGCTCATAAAAATTGAATTTGACTTTCTTATAGACATATTTTTTTTTGATAAAAGTAGAAAATCTTATAAGGAATCTTGTATTAAATTTTAAAACCTTAGATTTAAAAATAAAAAATTTTAAGAATTCTTAACTCAAAATAATTTGCTAATTTTCGTGATTTTTCCATATTTTGTCAATTTTTGAACTTCAAATGCTTATAAAAAAAAACTGTGACTAAGGATTTTTAATATTTTTCAAATGCCATTGTAACAATATAATATGAGCCTTGTAAAGTACCAACTAGATTCACTTTCCTATCAGAAAAGCTACTGTTGAAGAAAATCCAAGCACTTTTACTGTCCTAAAACGTGATGACAGACACAAAAACAAATTTAAAAAAAAAAAAACACACATCATTGTAAAATCAATACATTGGTTATCAATACATGGTTGTACATAGTAACGACTAACGATATTTTTAAAACTTTTCTTGGAAATAATATACTTTATACCAATTTATTATTTATCTGGTAACTAACGGATGAATGAACAGCACGATGGGGATTTAAGGTGTTCTAAAGTTCTAAACTAATGTTTAGAAACCTAAAACGGTTAAATTATATGACGTAGAAATCCAGTAGGTTAATTTTAGACTATACAAAATGGTCATAGAATCCAATAACTGTACCTACGTAGGTTATAGGTATATAATTTAATAGGTAAATATAATAAAATATATGGTTTCAAGTTTATTAAACTATTTTTTTTCTTTTTAAATAATATATTTTCTAAAACATTTAATAAAAATATAGTGTGTACTTTGGCATCTTTATATTTTCCGCGTCTTATTAACCAGCCATAAAATGTACAAACTCGCTATGACTGATGCATAAAAGTTAAAATAGGTATATTATGAAAACCGTAATGAGTGCAATATAATATAATATTATGTATGGAGATAATGTACATATTCATTATTTATAGATGTAGGTGGTTCTAGGTCACTTTGTACGGTCAAGCATAAAAAGTGCGAAACGCGGACACTTTGTATTATTATATACATAAAGTATATAAAATTATTATAAATATAAGCTATATATCTAATATAAGTAGTATAATAATATATAATATTATAAAACAATTCTTAAAATATAATAGGCACAATTTTTTTTTATAAGCATTTAAAGATCGAATTTTGACAAAATTTATCAAAATCTCGAAAATTATCAATCATTGTAATTAATAAATTATAAAATATTCAGTTTTTATAGTTAAGGATTGCAAATTTAAAACAAAGGTTCTCATAAATAGTTCATACTGTAACCAAAAAATCTAAAAAATATATGAACACAGTTATTTTTTACAGACATTTTAAATTCAAATTTGGACGAAATTACATATTAAGATCAACATTAACGATCTTGGTTTTTTGTTGTAATTTAAAAATATTATTCGGGGATATATGAAACTGAAAAATCAAAATATTATGGCCTATCCATACAATACAATCTACCATAGTATAAAGAATAAGAAGTATGCTCAATGATAAGACTGTGCATATTTTAAGGGGCAATGAATAATTTATTCATAAATTCTATATAATTTAATACCATAGATAAGTACAAGTATATAATATGTCTTATAACTAGACTGACATACCGTCTCCGCTCAGAATCGTTTTTCTTATACAATCATATTTTATCATTGATTTCAAATTTAATACCATCCATTATACAGTGACCCATTTGTAAACTACTGTACAGCAGAGTACCTTTTTAACTTGAGTCGTACATGATAAAATAATTAATTTACTTAATACAGATAAGTTAGTGCATCATAGTGTACCTGTGTACAATATGTTTTTATTATGTACTAGCTGATCCCGTGCACTTCGTCGCCCGTTAAATGGATCAACTCAATACTACCTACTCAAACTTTGTTCAATTCATTATTCAATATTCGGTGTATGGTGTTCAAAATTTATCTTATCTTTCCCGTTGCCCTGAATAAAAATTCTGAATCGCAGCAGTACATTATCAGGTAGGCAATCTACCTGCGGTAGATCGCGGACCCCGTGCTGTTTGTACGGAAGTGTATGATTTAACTCTAAAGTATCAAAGTTATACCAAGTTTATTTTGATGTAATACTGTGGATTAATATAATAAATTTGGTTGCTCGTAAAAAATCGCAACTCTTAAAAAAATTATGATTGTTTAACTCCTTTTGGGTGTAATTTTCTGCGGTAAGTGCAACTCTGCCACCCTGGTAAGCATTGTTCAATAATTCGATTTGATGCAAGCTTGTACCTGATCTGCCCGAATAACCAATGGCAACCAATAAATAAATGCTAATTTCTAATGTAGACTGTAACCAAAGAAACTATAAATAAATAAAAATAAAATTTCCAATTTCTATCGTGAATCTCAATGTCCCTGTTTCAGCACCTATTTAATATGCGAATTTTGGCAAATCCTTTCTTAGCGCACGTCTATATTATAATAGCTATCTGTATGCCAAATTTCAGCCAGATCCGTCCAATGGTTTGAGCTGTGCGTTGATAGCAGTCAATCAGCTTACTGTTTTTTATATACAGATATGGTTGCCATGGTAATATGGACATTGGACACACACACACACACACACACACACTGACATACATTCATTTTTATATATATAGATAGATTGATATGAAATCTTGGTAACCTTAGTAACCATGGCAACCTTGGTAACCATGGTAACATGGACACACAGACACACAGACACACTGACATACATTCATTTTTATATATATAGATATGGTAACAATAATGTTTTATAGGTAATTACATAAAATAATAATAAAAAAAAATTATCCAATCAACAATTTTTATTGATTGATTGAGCATTATAAAAAGTTGCAATAAGTAATGTCGAATCAATAAAAAAAAGGTGGGCAAGTTGGTGTCGCTCTGCTGTACAGTAGGTTACAAGTCTGTCTTCAGATTTCTGAGTTTCACTCAGAATATAAAATGTTGGTACCGTTTTGAAATAGCTCTATTATACATATGAGGGGGCTGTGTGAAAATTTGCCCCACCCTCCAATCTTATTAGTCTTATAACAGACTGCATGGAATTAATTTATAAATTTCAAAAACCAATTTACAAAATGACTAATAAATACATCATTTCTGATTCTATTGATTTTATGTAGGATAAATCGTCTTCGAATTGGTTATTCTTGCTTCATCGCAGGAAAACATAATATCACATTCGTATAATATTATATTATATACCTGCAATAATATGGTGTTTTGAGGCAAACCGTTGAACTTCAAGTTATAAATATATAATATTTTAATGATACTTAATTAGGTATGTGTATTCAGTATTGGTACTACCTACTGTGTACTAGTGTACTATATTATCACTCGTGCTCACTTTTTAAATCATTTTATTATAGGCTGCACACTGCACAGTGCACAATTGCTGAAACTTTGGACTGCATCACGATTTGTGTCGGGGGTGAAAAAAAAACAGGGGCTGTGCCGTATATATATATATAACGATGTATCGTAGGTATATACTAACAGATATCATGCGCGTGTAATCCGAGAGATGCGATAATAAAATAGAATAAAACATGCTCTCGTGTTCTCGGTGTATTATATAATATATAGGACGTGTAGATATTATATACACAGAGGATCTACACGGGAATTTCGAAGGAAGAACGGAAGAACAAACGAGACCCCTACGTCGTGTTATTCGGCATCCAGATATCTTCAGCAGCAGTCTTCTATATAATGTTATTATATACATGCCGGGCGTATCTATATATAATTGAATAATATATAATAATATTATATATAGATGGGTGTTTTATTTCTTTATATTCGCTTCTCGACGCTCTTGCGTAACCCAAGAGGCAGCAGGAGACAGGTCTTTTATTTTCCCTGTATAATATTAGTATTATATTGTTGTTGTTACTTGTTATTATATATTTTTTTTTGTTCGTGAAAACCTCGTAATGCGTGTCTGGATTGTTTGCACTCAAACCGTAAATCGCATAGGTACTTATAAGCTGCTATAACCTATAATACGTATAGCACATGTATACACATACTGCGCTGCAACCACCCACACTGCCAGAGACTGTTTTTAATCTCTATAACAACACACAAAATAACCGTGAAATTCGCGTAAAAGACAAAAAAACCCACACTCGAGGCATACTGCCCTGCACAAAAGAAACGGAAAAAATCCCTATGTGGGTTTTTTTTTTGCCACACCGAAAATCCGATCCGAAAACACACAAAAACGGCTACTGGTATTCGCGAACAATATAATATAATAATATAATAAATACCACCTATATAGCACTGCTGCTTCTGCTACCCCGCCACCACTGCGCCCTGTTTTTTTCTTCTTCTTCTTCTTCTCCGCATTCCCTTTCGCTCTGTGGTGTAAAATTCGATTGTGTTTCGGGTGTAGCACGGTAGCTCTGCCGAGCGCAGAAATTTCAGTTCGACATTGTGTCACCGTATTTTATTGCTTGTTATTGAATGGACGGTGAAAAAAAATTGTTTCCGCTATTGCGCGTATTGCGTCACACATACGCGTATTTCGCCGCAGTGTACAATTATTATATTGTATTCATCCCCGCAACACTGCATGCTGCAGCTCGGGCACCCCATCGTTATTGAAACCGCCATAATTTCCGTTTTGACAACATATAATAAAATGGTAAAAAAATAAAGAAACTGGTCGCTTTTACGGGTCAATTTGTTGTTACTTACAAACATAGTGATTCGCATTATATCACGCACATTGTACCTACAACATATATTGTATAATATGTATAAGTATATGCGTTTTGAACACCGCACTTCAAGCCATACACGCATTGGGTTAAGCTGCAGGTCTTGGTTAATCGCAATAAAGTTTTCTAATTGTTACATTATTATGTAATATATTTTTCATCTAGGAAAATTATTAGAAGAACATCATAATAATATTTGCCCAAACTCAAAATAAATCTTCAATGTCCTGCAGCAGAGTGCATTTGACTGCAGTTTTCCATGTCGCGCAGGGAAATCTAGAAACTCGTTTCGTAAATTTTTTCGTCGTATTCAGAGTTTATTATTCATGTCAATCACTGAAGTATTATTATATAACTCACACTATAATATAAATCACTTATTTAAACCTGGGTACCTATTATTCTGAAAATGTTTTGAATACTATTCGAAAAGAGATTTATTACTGTATAGTGTATACCGAATACTTTTTGTAGAGTAGGTATATGTTATACAGATAACTATATATATATAGAGATATTTGTTTTGGAATCATAAAATAATAGACTGTGTTGGCCAAGTACAAGTCAAAATGAACCACATATTGTTTTTATTAGGTAGTATTGTTCTGTATTCTACAACTTTAAATTCTTTGGCAATAAGTTTTTACAACATTTTTTTTACATTCAAATATGTTTACACAATATTCTTTTTCTGAATTTCATTAAGCATCATTGTTTTTTAAATGATGAAATAATTTGATAACAATTCTTAATATGTACTATAGTTAGGTAATGTTAAAATGTAAAAAGCATCTTCTTTAAATAAATTATGTAATAATATTATCACATTTAACTGCAAAAGGTAATGTATTTAAAAGTATATTATTTTATTTCGTGTTTCATCGAAACATTTTTTAATGTTTTATATTTTGAGCGGAGGGAGGAAGCAAGTGGTTTTACAATGATGTTTATTTTTTCATCCTGTTAACAAAATTTTTACCAGAAGGAGTGCTTTGATTTCAACATTTATAGTATATTTTGGTCATTTTCGATTTTCTTATTAGTTTTTTAACGCCACGGGAAAAACCCCCGAAATTTAATCGTTTATATTATCATCTTCGTTTGACTTAACACGGAGCAAATTGTAAGCCATCCCATTTAAGAATCGATTTTGGATGTATCTTTGTTAAAGCTAAGGTTTCATATTTCTTAAATGATTTTCACAGTTGGGTAGTTAAATCATCAAAATTGAAGGTATAACCATTAATATATATACATAGATCTCATGCCATTATGTGCATTATTTGGAGTGACTTGAGTTTATTGATAAATCTCGTATGGATACAAAAACGGTTTAAAAGAAAAATTTTTACCTATATATATGCACGGAATAAATTAATTTTGAAGTAATCAATAATATCAATTTCATGTTATCGTGAATTCGTGATAATATACCTACACACTTAAGTAGTATTCTTCCTTCAATATATTCTTTTTCATTTCATTCTAAAATATTTTAGGAGCAGATTTAAATATTTTCTTTTTTTGGAGTAGGGGGCTCAACCTCCAAGCTTCTTTTATGTATGGTGCTATTGGCTACTATTTTCTCGTTTCAATATCAAATAATAAAAAATAAAAAGATATCCTTGACGTGCATTGACGTGTGGCTATTATACTATCACCCGACACCGTGTAATACACATAATAATTATATTGTAACCTACAGTAGGTATATTAGTTTAATACATATAATTAAAAATCAAGTTTAACATTAATCAAAGCGCACACAGCTTATTTTTGCATGTTCCATATTTTACGAGTAGGTTGTTAAAGGATGTCAGTGTACTATATATTTTGTTCTCTTTCTCTGGCCCACATGTAGCATAATACCTACATTTGTCTACAACAGATCCAATTTTTTGTGGTTGGCTTCAATATTAGGGCGAATCGAATTATTAAGTTTAAAGGTGTGAATCTAGGATATCTCCTAGGCCTTCATTGATATTTTAATTTTAACTGAGTAAAATATTAGGCTTATAAAATGTTCATAACTCGTCTTAAAATTAAAATACCTATAAAAGCTTGACTATTAGGTACCTATATATTTTTAAATTTAAGTTTGATAATAGGTCAAGAACACATAGCATTGGATCTTCTGAACGCAAAACGTTCTATGCTGCGCGTGAATCAGAGTGAGAAAACATTTAGGTAATAATGTGCTGTCATCCGTGAGATGACTATTGTATATGGAGATTTAATTACGATATATTTTTTACATATTATAATATAGCTATATTATGCACATCAAATTGGTTCGTTAAATTGATAAAAATGAAGAAACAAAACGTATCTTCGGTTCGGCGTTAGATTTCTGCATATATAAGTTACACATATAATATAATACTTGCCCTAAACGTATTCACGTCTTCTCCGACCGCCGAAATGAATTAATATTGCAATTCTATTTTACGTACTTTTTCGGCTGGTTTTTGAAACGCGATAATCGTAATTTATGCACACCTACAGTCTATATTATACTATACTTATATTAATATTATAATTTAAAAAAAAACCCGCTACTATACTACTACGAGTGGGGAAAAAACTCGTAGGAACACACGTACATTGATAAGTTATTACTTGTTAGCTTCGACCGTTGTAGAAGGGGTATGCCGGGCGGAACGTGCAGCGTAGCTAGCTGGATGTATTGCGATAATACATTTTAATAATAATATTATTATGTTATAGTCGCTGCGATCAGTGTATTTCCCGTGGTTGCGGCGAGGTGTTTTCCAAGACGGTCTCCGTAGACTTTAACGATTTCGCTGATACACGTGGTGTTTCTCTAGTGTCCGTTTTTGTTTCAACCGCATCAAGTTGTCGCAAATCAATTAATATTCTATAGATTGCACGCAACACGTCGTTCTCTGAAACGAGACTCGGCAGGTAATACATTTATTATTATAATATTAACTATACATATTAATATATGTACCAACCTACTTACTTATCTATATTGGCATATATGATAATGAATTTATTTTACGTGATTTTTATCATTGTGTATTACGATGTATAGATCAACGGATACAACGCTAGTGACGTATAATTATTATTTATTTTATTTTATTTTATTTATTAATAAAATCATAACATAATAATAAATTATTATACACGTTCTAAATTAGTATGGCCGTATAATATTGTAATATTGGTAATATTAAATGCTTCTGGTACACGATCACAAATATAATTATTAGGTATTAATATTACCGTTCAAAAATATTTTACAAGGTGAATAACGTATATGAAAGTATGTGTTTTAATATGGTTTTTATTCAAAATTAGTTTTGAAAATACTGAAATTGAGTTTATTTAGGTAGGATTTGAATTCGAAAGCGTATTTGCATATTATTTTCTTGTTTATCGTATTATCATATACATAACTAACGGCACAGCCCGGCATTGCCGTGCCAAAGATTTGTTTTTTATAAATATATCTGTAAAAAAAATGTACACCCATGCCATATTTTTACCAGTTATAATAGTATAAAGTATAAATATTCTTTTTCGTGAGCTAAAAAAAAATTTGTGTGTGAGCTAGAGTTACCATTTAGCTACCTATAGGGGTTAAAAAAAATAATCTATAAATTCCTCCAAGTCTTAAGGAATCTATGGAAATAACTTTTATTGAAAACGGTCCAATATTGATTAAGTCTATTAATTACAAACAGATGACAGACTAGTGTCACATGACAGTACTATACTATTGCAATAGAAAATATATATAATATATACAACAGTAATAATAATAGCTTTGAATACAAATATCTATTATACGCTCCAATATTGTTTACAGAAATATTCAAACAGGTATGGAATTTCAATTCGAAATTGTTGAAGGTTTTATGGTAAAATTGAATATGTTTTATCATAATAGGTTCATTTCAATGCATGGATTTGCATGTATTTTGATGATTTGTTACAAAAAGTATATAATATTTAAACTGCACACGTCTTAGTAGATATGTAGGTATGTCTAATGTCTACTATTTTTGTCAAAATTAAATAAATAGATAAATTATGTTGCTTAATTTAATTTGTATTATAAATTCTATTCTATACATTAATATGTACTAAGCAAATATTACGCAGTATTCGAATATAATAATAACTTAGTTGTATGAAATTTACAATAAATGATAGACAAAAAATTTTACATGTAATCGAAGCACGTGAGTGTAAATATAGATTAAAAGAAATAGAGAAGGTAAAAGTATTATCTATCATTTAAATGCATATTAAAGTGATAAATTCTAATACATAAGTATTTTGCATATAATAAATTAGAACTATAAATTAGAACTTGAAACTTTTTAAGTTGCTTTCTGGATCAAAAAAAAAATCAATCAATATTTTTAGAGAGTTACAATTTTATAAAATTATAATTAAGGGTATAACCATTATGATTTTGGCTTTGTTATTCATAAAATATGATGATAGAGCTGGGGATAGGATGAACAATTAATTTAGTTATTTCATAATTTTTATCAGATAAAAAGATCATTATTAACTACTGTATATCTTCGAGGGATTAAAGGGTTTTAGCTAATTTATTTGACGTTGTTATCATAAATTTAAAATTAATTTGTTAATTCAATGATAAATAGTGCATGTACCTATTTATGCTCCAACGAAAAAAAATGGTCACTGTTTAAACAAAAAGTCTATTGCTATTAATATTTATAAATTGAACATATTAGATAATAGGATAGATAGAGGCATTTTTAAATTGTTGAAGTCTAACAGTAGTAATTATTGCTTATCAGTTAGGTCTTTACAAATGGAAATTCTTGGATATAAAATTAGCAATAACAGCAAAAATTCCACTTTTCAATCTATTTATCTTGACCCACAATAATAATATATTATGCTTGCCTACCTGTTGCTGTACAGCTGGTACCTATAATGGAACATTTTTTATTCTTGTAATATTTAATAAATCGACTGTACAAGTAGAACGAATCAATTATATCATTCTACGCACCATACCACCTTCACAGTTCACACTATGTGTGTGTCCCGCTAAAAAGCAAGTAGTCATAGGCATTACGCAAACGCGTAAATTGGTGAATTTGGAAATCTCTACAGTTACGACACACTTGAACTAATTGTACGTAATGAAAAATAATAAGTAGATACATAATATTATAATATAGTATAATACAATAATAAAGTATCTAAAAATTGGATACGTTTTCGTTCAATACATATCCGCCGAACGCAAAAATCATCACGGTCGCGAAGTTTAATTAAACCACCTGTCGTATAGTTACGGCGTATTTCATTTCGATCGTTATTGTGATATTATGTCGATTACGATGCAAGTAGATTGATTTCGAAAATGACGACACGGAAAATTATAAAATCTTTATAATAATATAGGTACGCGTTTGTTTTATACATAATATTATTAAATATCATTAATTTATAAACACGAAATACATTTTGACATTCGACAATTCAAACTTACGATTATCATTTCTAAACTACTCTCGGTGATTCCGTGGCAAAACAAATGATCGTCCATCTCTTGGTAATTCAAGACATAAACCATGCATTTTAGTACACTTGAAGTAATTTGGACCAGATTCCTCTAACACGTGACAAATCCATTTGACTCCCGGAAATATTTGAAGTTGTTTCGCCGTGATTATTGAGCATATGATTTTCATTTTTATAGTTAATTAACAATTATAGACTTAGCGCTTTTATTCCCCGGAAAGACCATCGAATTATTATCGTACATACATATTTATAATAATTTATTTATCTTCGCATCTTATCGTATTTTAGATTCTGAGTGGAGCGATTAATGTATTTAATATTATGAGGTGACAAAAAAATCTTATGAGGTCTGCAAGGTAATCGACAATCGATAATATATTTATGAATCATTTGTGTTGAATTATTATAATTATTATTTATATTTTATTTTATTATATTATTATACATACAGTATACATACACAGTACATATCACATAATAATATATTATGTAGGTACTACATGCATAGTGTTTACATTTTTCATGACTTTCGGTACCTAATTTGAATTTTGTTTTTATCCTCTCGATATCTTTAAACTGTACAATAATTCAATTTAAATCACTTGATAGTTCAGAGTTTTTCATAAGTCCCTCCAACTTCGAATATATACCGATATTCGACTTCCTATATTATTATTATGAGTACAATAATCGGTATTCGATCGATCACTATTATTATTATTTACCGTAGATGCGAATGTTCCGGAGAATAAATGAAAAATGTAAGGTCGTACCTACATACATTGTACCTAATATGGTTTTAAACTAGGTATATAAGTCGATGAAATGTCTGCAACTACTCGAATTTCGTTTATTTATTATAATTAATTTAAACGTGTCGGCGTTAATTTCATTACTTACATTAGTAATATCATTATTGATAAGCGATTTACTCGTTTATCACGTGTCACGTGCTGACAATCGCATTGGCCATCGCGGTGATTCATGTGTCGCGGAATCACATAACCGATCTCCCCCACGAAATCACAACGCATAATATATATTATTATATATATAGGTGTTGTACACCTATATTAACAATACGATATCCCTCCTCGTCGCAGTGAAACGTTATGTAAATTACGGGAAACAGACGATAACTGCAGCGTGGTGCGTATTACTATTATTGTTATTATTATGATAATATAATGGCAATAATAATAACAGCGACTGCAGTGTGCGATGGAAACTGCGAGTTTTCTGCAGCGGCGGAAATTACAAAAACACAATGAATAATGTTAATGTATATTATAAATTATAATAATATTATAAAATAAAAGGTCATGAAAACAAGACGAAAAAAAACATGACGTGTATAAGTACCCGTAATTGTTAGTCGAAGAACGGTCTTTTGCCGTATACCTATTCTGCCTGCACTGTCTTTTTTTTTTTGCACATTAGCTTGTTTTTTATCATATACGCCGAGCCAAGGCGATGTCTTATACTATTATCTATATTATACATAGTTATACCTTCGTGGCGATGATCCTAATCATCTACCATCACGGTGTCTTGCGGGTAATCATATTGTTTTACTGTACGTACATATAGGTATAATAGAGCGATATCTTAGCAGCATAAAATTAAAAATAAAACATTGATCTCTGACCGAGACCTTGGTGCTTAATTTGTTTCGGGTGACCGTGGAACGGACGAGGAGCTGCATAATAATAGATATATTGTTCTGTCCTCCGCGAGTTGTGAACGTTAAAAGCTACACGACACCGATGATTCGACGGGAATTCGGGAGTTTAGATGATTTGGACGGCACACGTAGCAATAGTATTCCATTCATATATTGTTATTTGTGATTTTTATTTTTTTTCAGACGTGTATGACAGCACCAGAAAAAAACCTATCTCCATTATAACAATATAATTATTGTTATCACACGATCGACGGGTTCGGTTCATGCAATTACGGAGCTGATATTATTATAATGATGATTTCTCAGTGATACGATCATAACAATAATAATAACATTATGTATATCAAACTCAACGTTCCGCCAGTCTTCAAACAGGTAACGTGTACGGAACTTTACGGAAACTTGTTTGAAATTATATATAACAGCAAATTGCTATCTGCGGTTAACATTGGCTAGAATTCCGGCTCATTATTTCGTCGTGAGCGCAGTTAGATATTGTGGGTATAAAATGCAATCACTGAGCACTGTACTTCCTAGCTGCAGCAGGCCCATATGAAGAGACGCAAAATAAATAAAAATGCATTTAATACTAAATTATGTTCTTAGCGTGCCAACTATTGTTGATTATTGGGACATCGTGAATAAGGTTATATATATAAAGGTTATACAACAACACTGTCTATGATGTACAAACTGTTTAGTATAGATATTATATAGTTCTTCAACTATTTATTTGATTGAGATTAATGCAAGTTAATTAATTAAACATTTAAACTTTTTCATCAGTCATTGGTTTAAATTATCGTAGAAAATCATTCTATCGTTCGAACGTTTTAAAATATATGCATAATTACATGGCGGACATACACACACACATATGATATCGAACTCTGCCAATAATCAGGTGGAGGCAATTAAGTATATATTCATACATTTGAAATTAGTGTTTGTTTTGTATATCGGTGTTTGCTGTCAAGTCAAATAATGAAACTCAACAAACTATAATATATCAAACGCATACCACACCAAAATACTGCACACCGTCATGCATACGTATAGTAAGCCACCATAATACTAACGAATTATGATCCCGTCATGTTTTTCTAATAAATTTTAGTTTTTATCTGTCTAGTTTTTTTCAATCCACCATCCAATAAATTCAATAATTCAAAAATTCTTTAAAAAACTGTATAGGTTATATACTATTATGACGCATTTACATTTTTTATATACCAACTAAAATACGTCATGATATATTGGTTATAACTTATATTACCTAAATAATAATACCTACAATATACATTAAAAAAAAACTGGAAATCCTTCACATGAGCCTAAATGATTCTTCGGTGTACACAAAATGTTTTTTTCATACTTCCTGGTTTTAATAATTATTATATGCATTTTATTATGATATTAGTAATAGGTACTGAAACAGAGTGGGGTTTTGGGGGTGCAATACCCTGAAATGTTTTCAAAAAAAATGTTTCATATATCATACCGAAATAGACCATTATTATTTTTATATCTTAACATTATATCGATAAATTAACAATAATATATATGTTGTTTATTAACGATAACAATTTATCATTTTTTTACTTATAAGCCCCACTTGAAATTAATTTCTGTATACGTGCCTAATAGCACACTTTACAATTAAGATTAATTAAAGAAAAGTTTTTATTTTCAGTCCGTTTATTTATAAATTTATTATTATGTTTAATCTATTAAATATAAGTAAATAAAATATTATAACTATATAACTTACCTCGTTGTTGCAAATAAAGCATTTACAATTAAAATATTACTGTAATTTAATAATAAAAAGTCCTAAACATAATGATGTGTGCGTCGTAAAAACCGGACCAACTTAAGACCCCGAGTCTAATATTCAAATAGGTTAAGGTATATATATATATTATATAATGTACCTAAATCAATTTTATTATTTATTTGTGTGTTGTCAAATATTTTTTGCAGCTTTCATATAGTGAACGTTATAAATTTAAAACATATTATATGAGTATAATATGACATATAGTTACAATTTATAGTACAATGCGTACTCCATGCATAATCAAGGTGAATCTTTTGAAGATAAACAATTAGCACTTATATTCTCAAAAAAAATTGCTGTAAATATTTTTTTATGTCACTTTAAGTAATTACTAATAACATTTATAAAAAAATATATTTTTTATAAAAAGCTCAATTGTTATTTTTTTGAATGAGAGAGCCTTCACTTTAAATTTCATATTCCAAGCCACAATAATATTCTTCTGAGAAATCTAAAACTTACATTTTGGACGAAATTATATTAAAATAATATTTTGCCGATAACATTGGTATAAGTATTAAGTACTTACATATGTTGGTAGAAATAATATGAGTTATAGGTATTTAACTATAATATACTTTTCGAGACTATGAACCTATCACAAACTTTAGTATTTGCATATATTTTGTTTTAACGTGTAAATCCTAATAATAATTGTATATATTGCATATGCGTCGACAAATATATTATAATAATATATTGTTTAATAACTATTCTTGACAGATGTTCGCCGCGTCTGGACCTCTGATTGTGACGCTCGGTTCCGGGATGACCGTCGGGTTTTCGGCCGTTCTGTTACCGCAGCTCAAGGACGACCGATCTACCATCAAAATCAGCAGCCATCAAGAGTCTTGGATAGGTGAGCTATGAAATAATTATAGGTACATTTCAGAACGTACCCCGTACCTATAGTACATACTACATATCTCATTACATCGACAGTGGCATAACGGAAGTTTTAAAAATATTTTAAACCGTTAAATTGTTTCACTGCAGATACAAAGAGACCAATAATAGGTAATAACTGATAATGATTATGTTTGTATCAATATAATATTGTAACATAATATTTGTGTTTGTACAATCTTTGACCTTTGTATTCGAAAAGTCACGGTGGTATTAACGTTTTTATGTAGACGGAAACCTGTGAAAAGTTTGTTATAGTTGTATACGATAAACAAAACGTACATATTAGACTTATTTTAAAATCATTTATCTACATAAATTGAAAATTGGAAAAATTTGTGGCTGCTATGGTTTGTTTAATCAAAGTAAATATAGGTACACTGAAATGTGGATGTACATAGTACAAGGGTCCCCCAAGCCCACAACTTGGCCCCAAATATATTAGGTGCCTATACTTACCTATATATAATATTATATTGCGATATACTATAATATTATTATTATTATATGATCATTGTTATAGCCGAAGCAACTATATTGCAACGAATTGCTCGCTGCAGTGTAATTAAATACCACCACGTATGCACTATATTATTATTATATATAGGTATATATGTATAAGCTGCAGATGGATTAATTGTCCGGTTGTATACCTGTGTTTGCACTACGCGCATATAATATGTCTGGGGAAAAAAATCAAAACTTAATCACTCGAAAGGGAATGGCTTACGCACAAATCGGTTTAACCGTAGATGTATATATCGGTATTTTCATCGTAGGTTGGTATAAACTCATTTTGTAATAGCCAATCAACTGCGATGCGATATTTCGATTTTTTTGATTCTGCAGCACACTGATTAAAATAATATATAGGATATGCGTGCTCAGACTTCATCGGCAGGGTTTGCAAAATAAAAAACTTTTCCTCTTAAGAGGACGCCACACCCGCATGTGTTGTCTCCGTCTTACAAACGCGTAACATAGCAAATTACGTCCACGGAAAACAAACGAATCGGCATCAAAAAGTGGTTTTAGAGTAAAAATACCTATAATAAAACTTAAAGAGAACAATATTTTGGAGGGAACCTCATCGGCGTTTTTAAAAATATTAACTATTAAAAAAGTTGTGGTTATTTAAAAAAATTAAAAAAAAGAGTTTTTGTGCCTTCAATATCTAGCTGTGTATTTAGATTAATACAAAACCCCGATGAGGTTCCCTCCGAAATATTGTTCTCTTTAAGTTTTATTATAGGTATTTTTACTCTAAAACCACTTTTTGATGCCGATTAGTTTGTTTTCCGTGGACGTAATTTGCTATGTTACGCGTTTGTAAGACGGAGACAACACATGCGGGTGTGGCGTCCTCTTAAAAAAAATAAAAGACAACTGCTATAATAAAAATACAAATTATTATTGTCATTAAAATCTAAAATTTGTTACCTTTAACTTTTTATAAAAAAAATATATAGAATTTATAGGGCGTACTATAGGTCGGGATTGGAAAATTGGATCCCAAATGACCTTATCTCGGTAAATAAGGTCCCGGAAAAAAAGGTAATAGATAAGTTGTATATTCATGGCACTATTAACGAATTCCACCAATACGTGCGCGTACAATATATATATATCTACCTGCACGGCATCAGTTAGCTTTATAGGCTTAACAGAGTTCTAATCCAATATACATTCTGTATTTAATATTATTTAGGATGAAACGTCAATCGTAGAGTTGTGTAGACACTCGTGTTTAAGAATTTTAAGCCTGATTATAAGAGAAAAAAATGTGTACTATTTCAAAAAACAATTTTTATAATAAAATTAAGTATGTTAAAAAAATTGACAGTTAAATACTTTGAATTTTCTTTCAGGATTTTGACTCTCTAACTATATTTTTATAATTTGAACGGTAGAGATTAGATTAATTCGATGCTTAAAACGGCTAAGACGCATTTACGCAGCTATTATATATATGATAATATATCATGTTAAATTATTATAGTAATCAATTACAAAATATAATATTAATTGTAGAAAATAAAGCTATTAGAGGTTTAAAATAATGAAAATAAAAACAAACAAAATAGCCAACCCCTCATAATCAACAACCCCCTAATGTATATGGCTTTATACAGTCCTGGTCGATTGAGAATGGAAATCACAATATTAATATTATAACCAAAGAGTTTTTTTTCTTGCAGCCAGCATGGCAGCGCTACCGATGGCCGCGGGCAGCGTACTGGGTGGCGTAGCCATGGACAGGCTAGGCCGGAAGACGACCAACCTCCTCATCTGTGTGCCGTTCGTGCTAGGCTGGACGGCCGTTTCGATGGCCACCGGTGTGACGGGCGTGTACGTGGGTCGGCTAATGACGGGCCTGAGCACTGGCCTGCTTGGCCCACCAACGGCCGTATACATTGCCGAGGTGACAGAGCAACGTTACCGGGGCGCTGCATTGGCCATGATCTCTTTCTCGGTATCGGCCGGTATACTGGCCGTGCACACAATGGGCACGTTCCTCGGCTGGCGACTGGTATCAGCCCTATGCTCGGCCGTGCCGTTCGCCGGCTACGTGCTCATATGGTTCACGCCCGAGTCACCTGTCTGGCTGCGTGAGGACGAGGACAGGCGCCACCGCCGTCAAACCGCTACAGTCTGCGACCACGCGAGTGACGGTGTACCGTCGAGGCCACCACCGGAAATCGACTCGCAGCCGCCACTATCGGCCGTCAAGCCGACGGCACGCCAGTGCTTCAGTAGGCCGTCGTTTCTGGGGCCGCTGGCTGTACTGTCCACGTTCTTTTTCGTCCAACAGTTCTCGGGTGTCAACGCGGTGGCTTTCTACTCGGTGACGCTGCTCAAACGAGTTGGGCCCGATCTCAACGAGTACCACTGCACCATGGCCTTGGACGTTATCCGGCTGGCCGTGTCCGTGCTCGCATGTGGCCTGACCAAGCGGTACGGCCGCCGGCCGCTGGCCGTCGTCTCAGCAGTAGGCACATGCGTGTCTCTGCTTTGCCTGGCCGTCTCGGTCCGCGACTCGGGCACCCCTGCCACCGCGGGTAGCGTGGCTGTCCATGCAGTCCCAGCTCCGGCGGCCACAGCCAGCCTGGCACCAGTCATGTCCATCGTCGCATACATGGTGTTCGTCAATATCGGGTTGGTGCCGTTGCCTTGGATCATGTCCGGCGAGGTAAGCATGGATTTTTCTACTTTAAATAAATATTATCGTTTCTTTTAACTAATTTACATACCTACATAATGAATTATTGTTTTTATAAATAACTTCTAACTCAAAAATTGAAATTTGTTCCATGATATTATGTAGGTAGTTACTAATCAGTTAATAATTTCGGTATAGTCACATTTAGTTTTTTCGTTCCTATAATACATTAATACCCATAAATCCCATTTAAAATATATTTTGTTTTGTTAAAATAATTGTTATTACTGAAAAAAAAAATAATAATTGGAAATAAGGTACCAGCTGTTATTATCTTATAATGTTATACCTATGAATTTTAAATACTAAATTAAAGACTAACTGTTTAAGTGTAAATGCACTATTTATAGATTACAATAGGGATGAAACAATGGACTTTTAATTAAGTTTTTATTAATTTTTAACTTTAAACTTAAATTACATTTTTCTATAATAAGTTATTATTAACCTTACGGATTCTTGAATGTCAGCGATAATAAATAACAATTACATATAAAAGAAACCAAACATCTAAAACAATATAATTATTATGTTTTTTTATATATGGACTATAATTCTGCAATATAATATTCTAAAATATGAAATAGTATATTGTGTGACAAGGGCGGGAAATTGCCTTCCCGCACGAGCCATACATACTATATACGCCTCTGCATTCATCGATCACGGCAAAGGTAATGCAGGGATCTATCCAACAACTAGACCATATTTCTACAACAGCAATATTTCATCTAAGAAATGATATGGTTTTATTTATTTTAAGATTCACGAATGGAGGTTATAGTATGAATATAGGATGAAACCAGAAGTTTATGTTTTGTAAGGACTTAGGTATAGATTTCAGTGTCTGGTTGTTCAGGGGATACGCGCGTGATATGTGGGATCAGCACTTTTAGGAATTCCCACTTTACCGCCCGCCGGAAGGAAAAAGGACGCTGTCCAACGCTTCAACTGCTATTGAAAACCAAACTTTCGGTGCAGGCGTGATAAAAAATAAGTTAAATATTCACATAACCCCAAAATATATGGGGTACCTATATTCTTATATAACAAGTAACAACATAATATTTTCTACGAATTCTGCAATCAACGAATCATTTTTTTATACTGGGACATTTTTATACCAGTTGAGTTTTATAAACTAAGCAAATAATAATATACATAACCTACCTATATGAAAACCTAGCTATCTGATATCCACTATATTACCTACAATATTATTATTCTGTAGTAGTGATGATGTTTTTAAGGGTTGACTATTATGGAATGAATTATTATTAATACTCGGGAATGGATGAAGGAGAACACCCATTATTGAAAAATATATAATATAATGTTGGTAATGAGTAATAACAATAATAACTGTTGTAAAATGTTAGTAATATTTAAAAAGTATATACTGATCAACAAAATATTTTTAATTGTTTTCAATGAACGAGACATGGAAGAGAATCCCTTATTGTAGGAACGGATATATTTAAAAGGGACTTGAACGACACAGATCAGAGAATCTCCATTATAATATATGTAATAATTCAAAATTCAACCGTCAAGAAAAACGTCTACTTATCTAACTGTATATTTTAAAACAAATATTGCCAATTCCATAACTATTATAATTATTATTGTATTTTACTAAGTTTTAAGCATAAACAATATAATATTTATAGTACCGGTATTACACTCCATCACCACACAAATCATTTATTTTTACAGACGATAAAATATAACAAAAAAAAATGTTATACTAACATTTTATCGTTGTAGTCAATGAATTAAATTTTATTTCAATGCTCATTTGATATATTTTATCTGTTTTTTACCGTATGAAAATAACGACGCATGTGTGCAAGTGCAGTGCCAATACGTGTTTGTTAAGTTTATTAATTTATGTAGGTATTACATAGTAACATTATAATAATAGTTTTATATTAAGCCCCGAAAGCAAATATGAAATAATAATATAATTCAGTGAATAAAAAATATTACAATAATGCTAACACATATTTTAATAGGTAATAAAATATAGTAATAAGTAGGTAATCCAATTATGTAGCAGTAAAACAATATCTATAATTAATTAGAATAAAATTAATCCTAGCTGGTTTATATTATGATAAAAAAAGTCAATAACTTTAAATCTATTACAAAAAATGCTGTTACTGTTTAAAAGCTTCTGTTTAGAGGCCCAAAATGGTTGTAATCTTGCTAGTATTGTATAATAAAGAAAGGCAAGTTGTTTATAGAGTTAAAGGATGGCACATTATAAGATATAGGTACCTCTTAATAATATCGATCAATCTACTTTATCATCAACACAATTTTTAATAAATCCAAGTACAAATTGCACTCGGTTGAAAAACCGGTAATGTTCTAATGTTACACTCTATCAGCTCATTCTAATAAGAAATGATAGTTATTAATTTAATTTGACAATTATTGCATATATTATGACGTGTAGATGATCCATTTAGTATTTAAGCGACCTTATTACATAACGAAAATAAATAATTTGGAAATAAACATGAATACAAACAAATTATTTTCATATTATTATTTTTTAACTGTGACTAGATAGGTAACCTATATTATGTATTCATGTAATATTTCGATTTTACCTATTTATTTATTTATTTAAATATCTATAAAAATTATATATTGCATTTTATTAATTTTAAAAACCCCCATATTTGTATATATATTTTTTTTAAATATTGCCGCTATAATAAATAATATGTCATTATTATAATAAAAACAGCACAATTTATGTATTAAAACAATTTAAATAAGTAGGTACCTACTAAGTAAGTATCTTCTATGCTTTCGACCATCGGCTGATATTATTTTGGTGATAAATAGGTTTTATCTAAATAATGATCGAAACGAATGAAACTCGATCATTACCTTTTCCCATGCTGAGTGTGAAGGTCACTATATTATATTGTTACTGTTATATTTTTGCTGTAGATGTTTCCCGGATATTGCCGAGAACTCGGCAGCGGCCTGTCCACGTGCTTCGGGTTCGTCATGTTCTACGCGGTGATTCAAATCAGCCCTTATCTGCTGACCAACATCGGTACGTCCATAACGTTTTACATTTTCGGCACCGTATCCGGCGTCGGTGCGTTATTCCTCTATCTGTGTCTACCGGAAACCAAAAACAAGTCAATGGAAGATTCGACATGACGAATCGCGTGATAAACTTCAACTAGTTCAACTATCCTACATGAATACGTAACGTTATTGTATCGTTTCTGGACGGAACTGCAGATGACAATTTACGCCGTTTGGCCGGGAGATCTCGCCCGATGTATGTTTTGCGTTCGAATCATCAGAAATAAACGATAATGATGTTACCTGTTTTACCATAATATTATAATGTTTTAGACGATCGTTTGATAAAAAAAAACGATCTTAATTATTAAAAATAATATTATTATTATTAAACCTACTTCACTTTTTTGTGATTTTATATTATGTTTATATTCAAAAAGTAGTCGATAACAGTAATATTAGGTATATAATATTATATATGCCTATAGCCTATTATTATTTAAATTAAACAATAAACATTATACCATGATAGGTTTATAGTATGCCATTATTATAGACACATTACACATGTACATAATATATTATTATATATATTACCATAATATTATAATGGCATATTATATGTACACATGTACATAATATATAATATATTATTATATATATTACCAGTGTTGTGAATTAACTATTTCTCTTTTTCATTTCTATAAAAAAAAAAAGTATCATTTTATCTATCTATTTAAACAAAATTATTATCTATCTGAGATAAATTACCAAGATAATTTTTTGTGACAATATTTTCGATTTCATTTTTACAATAAAAATGTGTTGTGTGATTGGTGTTAATTTTCTTATTTATATGCAATAACCCATTTGTTCGATATTATTTTCATGTTCATTTAGTTATTTTATGTATATTTATTTGTATTACATGTATTTTAATGCAGTTATTTTTTAATTTGCAATATTTTGTCCATTCTCGTACACTGATGGATAATCGTATTTACGAGTGTAAAAGTGTAAACTTTTGTATATTATATTATTATATTTTTAGCAAAACTGCTATTTAACAAAACAAGTTTTAAATTATCTGATTTTTATTTTGTTAAATTTTGTTATCTTTGTAGTAGGGACATAATGTAATTTTAAGGCTATTTTAAATGGTAATCGTTGGAATAGTATTTTTTTTTCGTACCAGTAACTATACTAAAATGATAAATATTAATATATTAATTAAAAAGTGCTATACAAAAGTACTAGAAACAAAATCAACAAAGAACAATAATATTTTCCTTATACTTTCTATACATTTCGTGGATTAACCATTCCTGGACATAACAGCACCAGCTGGCCACGGTTATTGTTTGTCCAGGAGATTACGCTACCGAGATACTACAACTATTATACGAGTTTATATAACAACAGAACTATATGAATGTACACCGATTTCTGAACAATTAATCATGCTAACGCACATTTATTATTCGAAATCATCCACCATGTATGAATCTGGTATATTTGAATAAAATATAGATATCAGGAAAAAAGTGTTTGAGAGCAAAAAAAGAACATTACTGAAAATAAATTCAAACACATACTAAAAGTTTATACAAAATAAATATTAATAGTGGTTTATAAAAATTAGTAAAATAAAAATGAATGCTTTTATAATTAGTATTTACTATTTAGTATGATGAACAATAGTGAATCTGGCTCTGATGAATAATTTTTTTTGGACGATGGTTTGAGTTATATCCTGATAAAAATGATTGGTTTTATGATAAAAAAAAAAATATAATAATTGTATAGGTTATTTAAATTACTTATTTTTATTATATAATTATTTTATTGGAATTTTTTATGGTCTAAATGTCATTCAAATTATTCTTAATTCACAATAATTAATAACCGATAACGAAATGTTATATATTACGGCGCTCAATATATGCAATATTGATACGTACGTGTATTGTAGTCGCCGTTGTAAAGATTTGCCAATTTTAGCTTATATCATTGATAAAATTATGTACTATACGTACTCTATACTATATTACTATGTATAACTAATGGTAGATATTATCAAATTGTAAGTCTTAAGGACTTTGACATTTTCAAAATTTAGCCAAATATGATACATAGCATAGTATTATAATATTTTTAGTTCTTTATTAACACTGCTGCAGGACTTTTCCATTCAAAAGTAAATTCTGTCGGCCGACAGATCGCGCTACGTTATTACTTATTAGTATTATTTACGAATTAAGATAATATACTGGATACGGAACGGGCGCTTATCAGTTGATAGTCAAACCTTAGAGGCTTAGACCAGCGTTTCTCAACCTTTTTTCATTTACGTACCCCTTGACCTCTCACCACTGTTTTACGTACCCCCAAATGTCAATTTATTATATATTCACACACAACACAAATAAGATATTATGAAATAAGTTCGATGATGGAAAATTTTAAAATAATATTTATTAATTAATTTAATTAGCCATACAGTGTACGTATATATATATATATATATATATATAAAAGTAATATAAATTTTACAATTTAATTTTCATGAGACCCTTAGGCTTGTTTGCTGGCACATAATTTTTTGAAATCTGGCTTCTTGGATGATAAGTAAACTCGTAAATCTGAACTCACAGAGAGTCTATTACGATCCTTATTTTTAATGTACGTGTACGACGAAAAGGCCCTCTCCACCAATACGGTACTCGAGAACGGCAGTAGAGCATTAAATGCTTTGTTTGAAAGCTCAGGATACTCTTCTTTTACGTCAGTCCAAAAAGCGATGAGAGATTTTTTTTTAATATTACCTCAAGTGAAGAATTCGTCTTCAGTTCAATAAGTTTTTCTTTTGGTTAAAATGGTTAATGGATTTTTAATAGACAAATGATTGACATTGTATTGAACAACTTTACGTAACCCGATAAGATAAAATCCAGTGTCCAGCTGTGCCACATTATTAAATATTTCACAAATTCCAAACCATTTAAAATACACCAATTGTAATTTTTTCCGATATTATGCTTTTTTTTTCACGTACCCCCTTATACCTTCTTACGTACCCCCAGGGGTACGCGTACCACAAGTTGAGAAACGCTGGGCCTTAGACTATGGCATGACACTATTAGTTCCTTATTCTCCCGGTTAACACAGAACAATCCTATGAACGCTAGCGGTAATATAGAAGGTAAGAAGTTATTTCCACGAAATATGAGTTGATAAGGCACTGCGTTCCGTACTTCCGTATCCAGTATATTATCTTAATTCGTGGTTTTATTACATAATATTATATTGCTGCAGAACGTTTTCTGTAATCTTTTTCCGTAATTTTTTCCTCTCTCATTTTTTCATAGATTCAGCGTTCCCCTTCATTTAATTGAGCGAGGAACAAATCGTCAGGGGGGGGGGCGATGTCTACTTCTGAATAGTGTATTTGATTTTTGGTTTCGTTTATTATTTCTAGCAAACAAATTGTTATTTTTTCCCGGGAAACAGTTATCGTCATTTGTCACAGACAATCTATATGGTACCAATAATAATATATAGCAGCATTGACTTATCAAACATATTTTATTTTCATAATTTTATTATAAGTAAGACCAATTAATACTATAACTTGGAAAATTGGTTATCGTGACGGTCAATGACGTTACGAAATATACCTATAACACCGTTCAATTATATTGATATATTTATTACACAAAGTCCCCCGTAAGTCACTATAAAATGTATCCGCAATGGAACGGAGTTTTCTGTCCGTTCTCAATTTTCGTTCCAATTCGAGCTCTGGATTAAGTGCTGTACTTACAAGCAATATACAATATTTATATGCCTATTATTTTTGGGGTAGACTTGCTGTTTTATTAAGCTGGTATAGTTGTAGGTATCGTGAAGATCTACTTCTTAAAATTTGTGAAATTTAAATTAACAGTTTTATTATAAGTTTTTACTTTTATATACAATACAATTATAGAATCACGCACGTCCTTGTTATAATAGTGAATAACGAGTGAAAAGATATTGTCACGCCGCCATAAACGTGGAATAAGTAATTTATATTAATATATTATAATAGACATCAAGTGACTTATACTATCGCGGTAGTATGCATATATGTACATAATACAGTTACCTATATTATTAGATGTAGGTGCACAAAATATATGGCTGCTGTTCTAATTCGGTTAGGTTCATTATAATAATAACAATAATGCACTGTAATGTTATGCAGAATACTAAAAAGGGGACACCGCATAAAATATCATATGCGTGTACATTATAATATTATATGCGAGCTCACGCGACAACTACAAAATTATTAAATCCCTTGCCTACCGACGAATTAATAAGTGAACGTTGGGCGTCTTTTGAGAACGCGTCACACGTATCCGCACCGCCATCACCACACCGTAAATCTCAACTCAACCGACGATAGCACGCGAAACCTGCAACATAAATAAAATATAATATTCAATAATAATAATACATTTTGTTTATTTAATGTATTAAATTATTATTATTATTATATATTATGTTTCTATAATTATATATTATATTTTAAAGTTTATTACAATATTACAACATAATCGAGTTTGGTGGATCCACACAGATTGAAGGGATACAATAAAGAATCGAACTGCTGATCGTCGAAATCCGTCAGCACAAATTGGTATGATACTCTATATTATAATATTATAATAGTCGTCTATTACTAATAAATGTAATAAAAATATGTAAATATTTATGTTGATATTTTTTTTAAAATATATATAATTAAGTGATAAAATAATTAATTAGAATAAAAATTATTTTGCATAATAAATTGTATATTTTAAGTAGGTATATAATTACTTAAGTATAGTATTTAAATAATAAATAGCATTGAGTTACCGAAAAGGGGGAATGTTCCCCCCAACCAGATATAGATATATAGTTGCTGATATCTGCCTCTAAATATATATGTACAAGGATGTAATATGTGGAGGATTTGACGTTATTAAAATCTTGTACACCGGAAAATTATAAATTATAAGATGTACCTAGGTACTTATCTATACTAGCTAATTATTTAAACTAGGACATTTGGCATCCGATGTCCTATGGTATTTACCGCAAGTGGATGTTTAAAACCCAAGTTCAAAATGTTGACATCCAATATTTTTTATTTTTCAATATTTTCATATTTATTTTAATATTAATAAAATACATTATAATTTAATACTGTCTAGTAGCTTCCTGCTCTACGAGCGATAACGACTGATGACTGTATAACAAAGAATAGAATAAAGGACATATTTAGTATGCTTACATACATAATATAAATTATAATTGACTAAACATCCTCAGTGTAACCGTATATGTTTATTAATAATAGACCATTGATTTATTTACAAAAATATTAAAATAATCATACATTTTTATGTATTATCGTGTAAGAAATGAGTTTAAAAATTCCAATATTTCAGTGTTTAGTTATTAACTAAAATTTAAGCACAAATATTCTCCAATTCCCTTGCTTGTACGACCAACAATATTTATTATCAGATTATTATTTACCTATATTATTTTAGTATAAAGTAGATAGCAATTAATAATATGCAATATAAATTCTCAAACTTTGTTACAATCATTATGTACCTATATAGTTACTATTTACTAGTTAGTATTAACCATAGAGTAAGAATATTAACCTACTATAGTTTCTACTATTTAGCAATAGTATTACAATATACCATTATAATATTAAATAGTAAATTATAATGTATTAATGTACCTACTAACTAGTACTACGTACTAATGAATTGTTGTGAATTGTTGTTAAAGTAAATACTAAATATAAAAAGTAAAAAAATTATCGGGTGTCAAAAGTTCACATGCGATACCATCAGGTATCAAAGGTCTGGTGTTTCATTTCCATTATACCTATTTTTATCATAGACACGTTTACGCATTCCTGCTAAACGACGACTGTCGTTCCGTGTTCGGTCAAACGCAGCACATCTTCACTGTTATATATATCTACTACCGATACGACGTTCAAGAAGAAAAAAACTTCTTCTAGTTTGACCTTCGTCGTCGGTTCGATATACGCACACCCATTTATGTGTATAATATTATGTACCTATGTCCTATACGTTAAAATACCATCGCGAGTCGCTCGACTAAACGCAACAAAACCGGTCTGATACCGATTGATAGGTATACCGTATACAGTATACACTATACACATTAAACCATGTTTCACGCCTATAATATTATCATACTGATAATATTATTGTAATAATATTGTGCCTATTCGTTCACCTATATTATTCAATTTTAAAGATTTTTTTCGAACGGAATTATTATTTCTTGCTATTATATTATATAATTATAATACATAATATAGAATATTATATATTATTATAAATTATAATTATTGTTGTGCAGTTCGTTTTTAAAACATCATTCGATTACAATATAATATGGTCCGATCAGTACATTATTATAATAACGATAACTCAAGCATGGCGTATTATATTAGTATATTGCTATCGGGAGATGATAACTGATATACTAATTTATGTATAGTATTAATATTAATATTATATGGTTTAAAGTCCGGACGCAGCGGGAAACGATGTAATTATTTGTTGTTTTTGGATCAGAACAAATCGGTCTCTATTACACGATTACCGCGTCTAAGCAACAAACTATAGCCTATAGGCAATAGGTAATAATATTCTATAGTCATATAATAATTAATAGCAACTGTGAACAGATAGCAGCAATAAACTGCAGCTGCAGTCCGGACGACGATTCCATGACCTATGTAGTATGAACGCTTGGGAAGGCGGGGCGGGAGATGTACGCCGCCGTCAAGACACGTCATCAATGACCACGTAGGTAGTCAGGATTTTTGCTTAATAATAATAATTGCCAGTTGCGAGTTTCTTTCGAATAACAATCGTTTCCGATGCCCAACTGTAGTTGTCTGTACATTATTTTAAAATATTATAACATAATAATATTATATTATAATATCATTACCCACGACTATCGACAAAGTATATATTATATATTTTTATCAATACGAGTTACGACAATACTAATATATACTTTAATATTATAAAGCTGAAGAGTTTGTTTTTTTAAACGAGCTAATCTCAGGAACTACTGGTTTGGATTGAATAATTGTTTTTGTGATGGGTAGTTCATTTATAGATAAATGCTATAATATGCTACATATAATAATATTATTATAAAGAGGAAATATTTGTATGTTTGTAACGAATAAACTCAAAAACTACTGGACCGATTTCAAACATTTTTTCACAATTAGAACGCTACATCATCTCTGAGTAATAAATAAATATATTAGTTTAATATATGTTAAATATATTAATTACTAGAAAAAAATAGGGATCCCTACTAAAACTTCAATAATGTTTTTTTCGTATGTACGAGCCATATCTCGAAAAGTACTCAACGGATTTTATACGGGTTTCGCTAATAGATCAATTAAGTTACGGGGAAAGATTTAATATGTATATTTTGTTTTGGAAAATTAATTGGGCAGTCAAAAATAATAACAATAATATACATGTATATAATAATGAATGTTTGTCTGTATGTATCCCTTATGCATTCCTAAACAGCTGGACCGATTTTTATGAAATTTTTTGTATGTGTTTGAGTGGTTCCCTGGATGATTTAGATTCACAATTGGACCCGGTAGGTACAACCTGGGGAGGTTCTCAAACAGGGATTTTGAGATTGATGACAATGAGTATTGTTTATTAATGGTTGCTATTGGTTATAGAAGAAATGATAATTAGTAGAAATTAGTATTTTATTTGTATATTAGTTACCATTGGTTAATTGGGCAGATCAGCATGCATACAATAGAATTTTCGCTCAATGCCTATTTGATATAATTTTCCCCCTGAAAGAATAGTGACACAAATCAAAATATCAAAATGTTGGGAAATCGACTTTAAAATGTTTTATTATGTAATTTAGTCATTATAAATAGGATTTTTAAGTAATTTTGCTTTTTTCAATCTTATATTATTCTTCATATTGTATAGTTTACTTGCATATGCTTAAAATAATAATTTAAATATAATTTCACCTATATTTTATTATAAATCTGATGTAATATTGACACAAGTCAAAATTACATCAGATTTACAATAAAACCTAGGTGAAATGGTACTTAAATTATTATTTTAAGTACACTAAAATATAAAGAATGAAATTCTGAAAATGTTGATGGTAATAATTCGAAAATCGTATTTTTTGAGTTGTCACTATTCTTTCAGAGGTGCGAATTATGCTGTTATAATTATGCACATTGTCCGCGATCCAACGTAGTCGGATTACCGACCGGGATAGCTGAGTTGCACTTACTGCAGCGAGTTACACCCAAAAAAAGTTGAACAATCACAATTTTTTTAAGAACTGATATTTTTTACGGGCAACAAAGTATGCGGGATCAGCTATATTATAATATATTAGAAAAATATGGCATATAAATTTTGAACAAATATATTTATTAAAAATACAAATCTTTATAGGCCTGGACAACGTCGGGCAGGACAGATAGTTATTAATAATTTCGGTTGGTATACACACAGGGCACCGGCCACCGGTTATAGACATAGATATACTAGAAATTCGCTAAACTAGACAGGTTTAAAATTATCCCACATTATCCCGCACCGGAATAATGAACCATGTAAACGATTTGGTCCAAACATTCCGGTGCAATATTTTACACACCGGTTTAATCTAGTGAATTTGTAGTTATAGTCCCATCGCGCTTTGATATCACACATCGGTCAGCGATGCAAATATAAAACTATAAAACTATGCTATCCACCAGTGGCGCCGAACTACTTTTTAGTAGGTGGTGCAAACACAAATTTTAACCACCCACCCACCCCTACCTAGACACCCACAAAAATTTTATTTTTAATTAGGTTCAAAGTCAACATTTCCAATAAAACTTTAATAAAATATTGTTTTATACATAAATCAATACATTTATGATCTATCTATAAAATACATGTATATTATGTAGGTATATAATTAATTTTTACATTTTAAGTTTTAACCAATAAGTTTTTTGCTTAGTACTGAACTACATTTTGCAAATACATCAACCACTTCATTATTATCTATGAGCACATCGGACTCACATGATATTATTAACAATGACTCTAGACGATCTTGTTTCATAGTGCTCCTTAACCGATTTTTGATAATTTTTAATTTTGAAAAAGTTCTTTCAGTGGTTACACTACATACTGGTAATGTACAAGCAATACGAAGGGCCATGAATAATGTAGGGAATACATTATGAAGCCCAGCTGAGTAGCATATTTGAAGTAATGTTAATAAGCTTCCTGTATTTTTAACATCTTGTTGTGTCGACAATTATAGTCAATAACTCAATACGACATATTATTATGTTCGTATAGTTAATAATAACCATAGACCTTATACTAATGTCTAATAGACGGAAAATCCAGGCGGGATGCGGGTGGGTGGTGCGGCCTGTGCTACAGTGATATATATATATATATTATATACAGTAATATACAGAGTATTGTATCATCTAGTGCGCATGTGCGCTGTACGGTGTGCTACCTTGATCAGCGCCGAATATTAATAGTTTTAATTTGTAAACATTAGTATGCATTATTAGTAATATTTATTACACTTTGTTTCTACTTTCTACAATTACTTGGCCATCAATTATTAAAGTATTAACAAGTTCGTATTAAGTAGGTACTTACTGGCTATTTAGTGTCAGTTTTTCAAAACTATATGGACCCAGACACCCAGTGGCCAGTACCCACCCACCAATTGTAGGTGGTGCAAATGCACCACCTTAAGTACGTGTTCGGCGCCACTGCTATCCACCGACGATTGCCTAATTACGTCCTACTATAGCTGATGCCTGATAGGTAATGTTATATTGTATTTAAGTTGGCAATTGACAAAATGTAATAGGTATATGTTAAAGAGTTTACTCTGTGATATGAAAATTTAATAAAGTATAAACTAAAGACGTGGAGTCGTGTATAATGACCAACTCTTAAATTCTAAAACCTGTCATAGTAAATCCTGCAGAACCGAATACGGAGCTTGAACCAGTCACCTGGTGATAAAAAATCCACTATTGGACATTTATTGCTGGTCGGCATGGGCGTCACTTGAGTAAAAATTCTGAGGTAGCAAAAAATAATTATCTATGAACAATGTGCATTGGCTAGTATCAGTGGCGTAGCCAGGAATTTTTTATGGGGGGGGGGCTAAGTATACAAATACAATGTGGTTTTTATTTACTTTTTTCATTTTTTTTATTAACCTTGATAAACACCTTGTCGACACCGGTCAATGGGGGGGGGCGGATATAGCCCCCTTAGCCACCCCCTGACTACGCCACTGGCTAGTATCCATAATGGCGTAATCCTATACTTAACAATTGATATTAAAATACAGCGAATTTCGTAAAACATTACAATATTGTCAATATTTAAACACAATTTATTTATTTTAAAATTTATATAAAATCAGTAAATTTTGTATTGAGCCGCATGATATGGCAAGCACTCCTTCGACTATACTATATAATACTTTCAAACTCTTATTCAAAATAATTCAAACTGTTGTTTGTTACTATATAGTTACCAAATACAAAGTAACCTAACGTAACCGATCTTATTATTTGACATTTTTCCAAGCATGACATAAGTACCTATACTTATTTAGTTAGTTTTTTTTTGGTATAGTATATTTTGGGTGTGGAAAAAGTACCTCGATCTCCATATAGTAGTGACACTCCTAAAAATTCTGTCCATATTAATTTTCCGCCGCGATACCATTGGTATAATTTAAGCAGTCTTTTCTTGTTAGCTGTTGTCGTTGTTGATTCTATTTTTCTTGGGGATGGCAATCTAATGTCTTAGAGTTCTTGTCTATATGGCTCTATTGTTCAAATATTGCGGATAGGTTGCAATAAATGGCATTGATAGAATAAATATCAATGATGCATTACGATAATCACACTGTACAGAGATATTTTTGTCTGCAGATTTTAAAAAATTATACTTATACATATTTACACAATAGAACAAAATAACGAATATAAATCCGGGTTTCGACTATATTATACCAAGACGAGTATTATATAGGTTAAATAAATATATTACCTATATTTGACTAGTTGGTAACTGAGTTATGCTGACATTTTGTTACCTATACATAAATAATAATACGGAACACAACAAGACACTGTATAAGTCGATTATATAATATTTTATATTATACCGCGGTATTAAACCCAACCAGTGACCGTAACGTGCGCCGCTGGGCCAGCAAATGGCAACGGACAACGGTAGACGGTAGTCTCAGCTGAAAATATACGATCAAGTCCGGACGTTTCTCAATCGCGGTCGTCATCTCGCCGCCGCCGCCGCCGTCGTTCGGGTTCAGTGTACGGGAAGCGCGTTTTTATACGTAACCGCGTGAATAATATAACATATTATTATTATACGATCAGAGTGCAGGACTGCGGTAGTGGTAGTGGTAACGGTACAGGTATACGACATGATATTACATATATATATATTATATATCATGTATGAAGCCACGCCGGTCGTCGTACCGGTGTAGATAATAATAACAACAACTCGAAGGCAGTCAGTGCGCGTCGGTCGTCGTGGTCAGTCTCGTGTTGTTTATTATTTCGGGTCTTGTCTGTCGTTTCGCGCGCGCCAACTGAACGTATAACAATAATATTATATTGGTAGGTACTATAATAAAATAACTATACATACATATCGTAGCCATAGTTAGCTGTTACTGTTGCACACGAAACGGCGAATAATCAATCGATTATATTCGTACACGCGATATACGCCAGCCAACGATAAACCAATAATATTTGGCATTTCATCCAATGTATGTTAATATTATTTATTCGTCTTCGTAATCCGTAAAACCATTCGTCTGCATCAGCTGCAGGAGTGCCCACCATATCGCCGATGGCGTCATCGTCTGACCGGAGCGCAGCTACGTTCCCACTGCTGCTGCTGCTGCTACTGTCGTCGTCGTCGCCGCCACCGTGTTCGGCTGCTGTGGTGGACAGCGGCCGACTGTTCCCGGCCGGCGTCCAGTACGAGTACGAGTCGACGACCACCGTGCTGACCGGTGGATCTTCAGACAACCGAGACCCGGCGGTTGGTCATCGGGTGGTCGGCCGACTGTTGGTCGCCAATCTCTGGCCTGCTACCGACACCACCGGCGACAAACTGTTGCGGCTACACGTGAGTACTGATGAAAATAATGGTTATTTTTGAGGTGTATAAAAGGTACCTACCAACTTTTTTTTTAAATTGTACAAACAAAAATTCAAAATACATTCTGAAGTAAAAAATTTACTTACAAAATGCAATTAAAAGCAAACAAATAACATTTGGTCAATCTTGAATAAACACTTTTCGGTTCAACTCTATCTTTCGGGTCTGGAGAAAAATACAAGGAAAAATTACGATTAGTACAATAAGTTACAGTGGCTTGGAACAATTCTAGTTTAGCGCCCACTCGAATTTTTCGATTTTTTTTTCGGAAACCTATGTATTTCGACGAGTTTAAAACGATGGTGTAAAAATTAGTTTGCGGAAATGATTATTTTGGAAGTTACAGCCTTCCAAAGTTTGCGATTTTACGTTTATACGCATGCGCGCAACACTACTATAATGCCACGCGGAGGACTATTTTTGTTATTTTTTTGTACTTACTTATTCTAACCTGTTTAAAACGATGGTACAATAATAATTTATCCCCCGACTTGCTGTGCAACACCTCCCCAAGTGGGTCACAGGGTTGAGAAAATATAATTTTTGTTGCACCGAGGCACCAATTTGAAAAAACATCGTACAGTGATGCGGTGCTAGCGGCACTCGTCGCTACGCTCCTCGGCGCCGTCGCTCCGCTCCGCAAATCGAAAATATCCCCCGACTTGCTGTGCAACACCTCCCCAAGTGGGTCACAGGGTTGAGAAAATATCATTTTTGTTGCACCGAGGCACCAATTTGAAAAAACATCGTACAGTGATGCGGTGCTAGCGGCACTCGTCGCTACGCTCCTCGGCGCCGTCGCTCCGCTCCGCAAATCGAAAATATCCCCCGACTTGCTGTGCAACACCTCCCCAAGTTGGTCACAGGGTTAAGAAAATTGCATATATTTGCATATAATTACTATAAATTTAAAATTAGTATCAAATATATTTAACATTTTTACAGTATTTATTTATTATTTATTTTAATTTGGCTAATATACCTAGTCTAATTAGGTACTCAACTATAGTTTATATTTCACCATAATAATGACGTGATTCACAATATTACTTACCCAAGACTGACTATGTCCCAAAACTTGTTAAAATACGTAAAAAAAAATTTGTTATAGGCGCGCGTGGCAGTCAAGTAGCGTTGCGGAGCGACGGCGCCGAGGAGCGTAGCGACGAGTGCCGCTAGCACCGCATCACTGTACGATGTTTTTTCAAATTGGTGCCTCGGTGCAACAAAAATTATATTTTCTCAACCCTGTGACCCACTTGGGGAGGTGTTGCACAGCAAGTCGGGGGATAAATTATTATTGTACCATCGTTTTAAACAGGTTAGAATAAGTAAGTACAAAAAAATAACAAAAATAGTCCTCCGCGTGGCATTATAGTAGTGTTGCGCGCATGCGCATAAACGTAAAATCGTAAACTTTGGAAGGCTATAACTTCTAAAATAATAGTTTCCGGGAAAAAAAAATTACACCATCGTTTTAAGCATAAAAAAACAAGTCTTTTGAAAAAAAAATTTTGAAAATCGTGAGGGGGTTGGTAAAGTAGATTTTAGCCCAGTTTTTTTTTGTTTAAAAACAAAATATAAAATATTAGAATTGGTTTTACTTTTTGTCAGTCTCCTTATATGGTTTTCAGTGTAAAAAACAAAAAAAGTATCCCTTGACTTGATATGCAACACCTTACACCACGTCACCACCACAAGTAGGTAACAGGGTAAGTTATGTTGTATAGTATGTACTATGTATAAGTGTATAACACGTCTTGCGGCACTCGTCGCTGCGCTTATAGTGGTGTTGCGCGCATGCGTATAAACGTAAAATCGCAAACTTTGGAAGGCTGTAACTTCCAAAATAATCATTTCCGCAAATTAATTTTTACACCATCGTTTTAAACTCGTCGAAATACATAGGTTTCCGACAAAAAAATCGAAAAATTCGAGTGGGCGCTAAACTAGAATTATGCCCAATATATTATATTATATAAATCTGAATCATATATATTATAATATATCATAATATAACCAATGCCCTGCACTAACTAGTAAGAAATTTAACATTTATTTGTGCTGGTAATTTTTAACTTAACTAGTTAATTTTTTTTAGGTAGCCTTTTTTGAGTAATTTAACTTGTATTTTTCTATATCTAATTATTGAGTAACTTAATAAAATAAAATATTTTTCGATGAACTGGTATTTTCTTATTCCTATATACCTACTGAACATACCAGCATCTGGTAAGAACCGCTGGTGCCGTGAAATTGTATGCTGGGGACATATTATTATTATCAGCTTCTGTCGTATATATATATGTATATATATATATATATATATATGTGGTTATCTACTCATCCTTTTTTTACGAGATCTTATCGAATATTATTAGTATCTACTACAATTTCGCCTTTAGAGTGAAAAATAATAAAAAATTTTGAAACGGTCACGCAGAAAAATCGTAATATTATTAATATTATTACATTTACAGGATACTTATAAGTTATAAGGCATAGACGTTTTAGATACCGACTGTAAGTACCTACCGATACATTATACATAGCATTGAAAAAAAACCAATCATAAATGCTTGTAGTAGGTCCACCGTGTAATTATGCTGTTAATTGTTGTAGTCTTGGATGCCTGAACACAATTTCATAAGAAACTATAATAATATAGATAAATAGGTATAATAACTATAGAAGTTCATGCACTAAACTCTACGGTAGAATATAATATTATGTATGCGTCTCTGCGCATAAAAATGAAATAATCATAATTCTTTTTCAAATACAGTTTTTATTTAACCTTTTTAAATAAATATTATTGCTTAATAATAATCACTTTTTACATATTTTTATAAACTATCCATAGTATTATAATGTATAGTTGTGTAAAAATTAAAATATTTATACTTATATTTTATTTAAGTTTTATTACATTTCCAGCAAATAGACAATGATTCCAATATTTGTAACTTAACTTGTTAATGTTTGGACTTAAATTAAAATATAATAATATGATGTACTATATTATACGTCAGTTCAGGTTTTAAGGAGGGTCAGACCCATTGTGCACCTAATTTAATAATATTTGTTTTTGTAGTTCAAGTCACCCAAACTTCAAACGTGGTCCAAGAAGTCTAAAAACGATGTTAATCGTCAATTTATAGACCGTAAATCGAGGATTGATAGGTTTTCAGACCAACCGTTTTTTGTGCACTGGAGGAACGGGCATATAGAAAACCTGTATGTCTCTTCTACTAATTCATTGACTGAGGCAAATTTTAAAAAAGGAATCGCTGGCCTCTTTCAGGTACTAATAGAAACAAAGAAAAGAAAATTAGGTAATAAAAATAATAATTTATTCTCACGTAGTTTCAATTGTCAAACCAACATGCCGTCGAATATTCTACGCTCGGAGAGTGTAACGTGACCTATAGTAAAATAAATGAAAATAGTGTTTCAAAACGAATTGATGAATGCGTTTCACCAACAACACTGCCGCCTGAAATTAAACATCCCGACAAAGTAATATAAAAGTAGTAATTATTATAATATATGTTTGACTTAACTCAAATATCTGTGTTTGTACCTATTGAATGTATTTCACTTAGATTTGGCAAGGAACTTTACATTCAAAACGTGAAAGTTTACTGATATACAACCAAAAATCTTTGGTTGAAGTATCTTTTGACGAAAATCATGAGTTTTCTACTAGCTTTATGAATGAAGTAGGAGCCTCGGTGTCATCAAAACAACATATAGAATTAAAAGGTATTTGCAAACTTAGATTTTGATAGTAACGCGTGGTTAATTATTAAAAATAATAATGTTGTATAATAGAAACTAAACAAAATTACGATATCATTGAAGCCAATACATTGAAGGAAGCAATTCATCAATTAGAACAACAACTGAAACTGAAACTAGAAAAACAAAATTTAAGTCCAAGCCACGAGGTTAAAAATTGTAAACACTACAATTCATGTAATAAAGTAAGTAAACCAAATAGCCAATAGTTACTTTATTTTAATATAATATTATTATATTATAAAAATATAATATAGAAAATAAATCATTTCAGATATTGTGTACTTTTTGTTTTTAGTTGGACGACGTGGTTAACAACTACCACGACTCTTTATTGGATTCAGAACTGGGAAAGTCCAAATCGGCTTACGGGGCGATCAAAGTTATGGATGCTATTGTAAACAGTGACACGAAAACTATTAAAAAAGTATTGACAGATGAAAAAAATGTGGATATAGTGTAAGGCATTTTAATGTAACTTATTATTGTGTACCTACACGTGTACTTATTAATTGTATGTACTTTTATTTTTAGAGTTCAATTATATGACTTATTAGGAGCTGCATTAAATGAAAATTCGCATAAAGCCTCAATGGAAACACTAGACTTTACTGATGCTAAAAGCGTCGAAAAAATAGAAAGATACTTATGGGGCGCATCAATAAAATTCAATCCTAAAATAGAAATCATAAAAAGTAATATACACTACTCCTCGGGTAAAATATAGTTTTTGAATATTTACGACTTTAATAATTTATATAGGTTTATTATCAATCACTGATGAGAAACTAGCCAGTAAAAAAATAGTGGACACCTTATTTAACACCGTAACCGCTATGGCCAGTCGTTTGGCTCGTTACAATCACACGGACGCTAATGTTCTCGTAAGTATGATCTTTATCAAAATTTACAAAAAAACGCGTCTATAGACGCTATAGCGCAGGATATAAAACATATAAAACATCAAAATATGTATATTTGAATTTAGATTTGCGGTGAACTAGTCGTTAAGACATTGGAAAGGCTGGAAAAATGTAAATTAGACGACGACGAATGCATTCTAACGTACATCAGAGCGTTGTCTAATCTCAAACATCCTCTGTCGATTGAAGTGCTGTTGAGCTTTGCACAACACGGAAACAGAATGTAATAACAGAAAGGCAATAATTTCTAATACAATAATATTTTTATAATACTCTGTTTTTTTCCAGGACTAGTGCTTACGCCATGAAAACGATTAAAATGTTTGGACCGGATTTGTGGGACAATCGAGTGCTGAAATGTTGCAACAGAATTTTCTTTCAGTTGGTCAAAGAACAGGACAGCAGCACCAGGACAATAGCACTAGCCATACTCCTGGAGTCTGATCCAGACTATGACCTGCTGAAACACGTGGTTGAGTGGCTTTCGGCGCCGGGTGAAGGATACGAAATCAAACAGTACGCGTTGGAACTATTGAAGGAAATGGCTAATCAGTGAGACATTTGAAAGGTTCTTAAACGTATAAGACGCCCGTCTAGACGTATATTATAATAATGTTAGCTATATAATATTCGGAGAATACAACGAATTATAAAAAATTAAAAACATTATTGTCCATATTATGCATAGTCAACTTATGTGTCATATGAGGCATAGCAACATATTTTATGTGACACATAAATTTACTATGCATACGGGAATATATTTCGATCCAAAAAAAAACTCATAACCGTGGTAGTTTTTTTTTTTTTTTAGAAATGAGACCTCAGCGAGACTGTTGCGGACGGTGTTGGTTCGCGAACGGTTGAACCACTACGGCAGCATGGCTCAGAGAGGCTTATCGTCGTGTTTTTCGAGAAAATTCATCAACTATAACAACATCACTGGACTGGTGAAAAACTCTCAACAGATATATTCGGGAGTAACCAAACGCGGGTCCGTGGACATTGTATTGGAACACGACAACGTTAAATACGACTTATGCAGTGTAAGTGCGTTTATTATAATATTAGGTCCCGTAAATTTTTCACCAAACGACCAACACGCCTGACAAAAATGTAGGTACGTAGTATACCTCGTGTAGCACTAGCTTGATCTTCGGGAAGTAAACAAATTTACTTTTCATCTGTCGTAGCATATTTTTTCTATTGGACATTTTTTATTAAGTTAGGTAGGTCTGGAAAATTAAAAACATATTTAACATTTAAACGTTTTACTCTCATAAACAATTTAACAACATTAAAAAAGTGCCCCGGCTGATGCTTTCTAATGAACTTGGTCGAACGTATTTTCATTTTTTAAATCGAACTAAAATGGAAGTACTCTCCTAAATGTTTGTCACCCATACATTTTGATCTACTATAGTAACTAAATGACATAAGTATTATATAATATATGCATCTTGCATGTCTGTGCATACCATATTATGGTGTGTATCTGATGCTGGTAATATATGTGCGATACACATACTAATTCAGATAACCGTGCAGTTATAAGCTTACGACTTTTTATGATACAAATATATTGTGTGTACACTGTACCTATTATTATTATTATTATAGTAATATTGTTTCAGTTCGGCATGTTCACAACCGGACTCGGGTATTTTACGTCCCTGTATGACGATTCGGGCAAAAAGGACACGTCGGACGAGGCCAACTTACCGGCCACAGCTGGTCTAGAACTCGTAGTGTTCGGCGTGCATATCAGACCGTTCATTATGTTTTCTAGTCAAGGCCAGTTAATGGGACACGTCTGGGCCGGAACCGGGTCGGACAAAACACCCATCATTCAGGTACATATAATATATATAGTATACCTATTATAAAATCAATGGTTTAACGAATAATTATTACCGGCCAGAGGTGCAAATAAGAGAGTTTAGCCCCTAACTCCAAAAAAAAAAACCTTTCAAACATCCTAAAATAATACACGAGCAATATAGAGTACCTATATATTTTATACTTATAGTAGGTACTTGAAAAAATTCTTCTGTATTTATCCAAGTGTTCTATAACTGACTTTCTAACTTGTAAATAATATATTGTTTCGTACTTTTGCAGGGCATATCTCAAATGATCGAACATTTACAATACGTGCCACTGAGCAACGGAATTACGGCCGAGCTAAACGTCAAAGGAATGTTGTCACTGGACATATCTGGTCAAATAGAAATGAGCCTTTGGAATAAAAACGCGCAATCGGTAATCGAGAAAAAGTAAGAATATAATATAATTTAATATAAATTATTATTTATTGTTTAAATTTTTATTAAAATATTACAACAATTGTATATAATTTGTTAATTTGAACCAATATATTACGTCACAATAGTTGTTTAAATGTATAAGGTTATTAGTAATAATGTATTACAATACAATCTTCAATATTCACCAATATTCTCCAGGTTTTATGGCTGACGATTGCAAATTGTGAATAATCTGATTAGTTATTCAATAATCAATACGATTTAACAATTTTGTTAAAAATTTAAACGCATCATTCACCTCGTTTTAAGAAACAGGCACTTTAATGTTTACACTTTACAGTAGGTATAAAATTTAAAATAATGAGGGCAACTCGTAGTCTTACAATAATGTATATAATGTGTCGACACATAAACATGTCTTATAGCATAAAAAACAACATATAAATAAACGCAAATTATGTTCATTCATCTCTTACAACAATTTAATTACAGACACAAAAAATAAATAATATACCTACAACAAACCCATCATTTTAAAATCAATAGGTACACGCCCCGCTCAGAATCTAAAATTAGTTCCAATAAAAATTTGATTTTATTATTTTACTCCAAAACGCCTTTCTGGCGACAACGCGCCCATTTAGTTTAAATTATAATGGTTTGTTCTTTGTGCAGCGGTGGTGTCAGCATACAGGGGTCATTGAAATTGGATACAGACTTGGTAACAGACGAAGTAGACTTTGCACTGATCACCGAAGGGCTGCTACACATGCATAGCGACGCTGAATTTGCGACAAAAATCGTTTTATGCATGCGAATAGTTTTCGTGGATACGAACGTGACGTGAGTATCGTGACAATATAGTACTTACAACTTACCTATAAATTATAATAAATAATAACACTAAACTGACACATGAATTATATTAAATCAGCAAGGCCTAGACCCAGGCCCAAGACCCTAATACTTTGTAGTATGCACATATTTTTCCTTCAAATCAAACGATTTAAATTTCAGCACGACCGTAAGCAAAAGTGAAAAAGTCCACGGGCTACCCCACAAGTCATACACGACCACCACAAGGACCCATCCGGTTTCCGGACGGACGTTCGCCTTAAACCAAATGGTCAACGAATTTTGTAATACCATCCATTCTCAGTGAACTGGTCAACTACGACGAAGTCAGCAATACACGGAAACAAAATATTTCAAATAATGATATTATCATTATTATTGTAATTACCTCAAAAAGCGACTGAATTATTTTTATTTTAAGTTTTGTTATACGGACAATTCAGAACAATATAATATGGATTAGTTATTATTTATTAACTATTGAATCTGTGTTAAATTTATTTCGGATTCCTATTCAGGTATGAATGTCAAACTAACAGTTACAAATGATACAATATGATAAGTAATTATTTATTTATTCGTAATGTATATTACCATATTTAATATTATAATAATAACGTGTAATCTAGTATAAACCTAAACGAAGAAGTTATATAGGCTATAGCGTTTTACGTTTTATAAGAGGATGTCAGCGCACTGTTAGTTTTCTCTCTCTGGATCATACACAACACGCAACATTGACTAAAAGCATTCATAAGAATATTTTTTTTATATTTTACATAATTTAATTATTTAAAGTAGATATATATTAATAATTAATATTATACACTAGCTGATCCCGTGTACTTCGTTACCCGTTAAATGTACCAAATCTATATGACCCAAACTTAGTTCAATTCGTTATTTAATATTCAGTGTATGGTGTTCAAAATTTATCTTAACTTTTCCGTTGGCCGGGATAATAATAATAATTCTGATTCGCAGCAGTATATTATCAGGTATGAGGTAAGCAATCTACCTGCGGACCCCTTGATATTTGTACGTAAATGAATGATTTAACTCTAAAGTATCAAAGTTATACCAAGTTTGTTGTATTCCACCTAATGGTGGATTAATATAATCAGTTAATACAAAATCCTAACCGTACTAATATCAGATGAATAAAAAAAAACCAAATTTAACCATTTTTAAATTAGCCTGTCTTCTTCTTAGAGGTCTAATCTACACACAAACATTCATTTATTTATATTGACAAAAAACAAAATACAAATCAACAAACATGCCCGATTAACCAATAACAACCAATATAAATTATAATACACTGTTGTATTTTTTTCATCCAGATTTCCTACTTTTCTGATTGATTTTCCTAAATTTTTTTTCGTATAAATCTTCTCCTGGCAATTACGAACATCTTAAAAAAAATTGGACCATTTTGGACCAGCCGTTCTCGAGTAAAAAATAAAAATCAACAAACATGCCCGATTAACCAATAGCAACCAATATACCATAATATTATTATTTTAATCTGAAACTAATTTTTTTATTATTAAATTAATTTTTTTCTGGACAGATGGTGCCACTATTGTATTTGTTGACATTTAAATTTTCTACTTTTCCGGTGGATTTTTCTAAAATTTTCTATCGTTCCAATCTTCTCCAGGTAATTACGAACATCATAAAAAAAAATTTTAGCCAAATCGGTCCGGCCGTTCTCGAGTTTTAGCGAGACAAACGAACAGCAATTCATTTTTATATATAAGATTACCCTGTTCATATGAATAAGGTTAACATTACCCGGTTAATATGTAGGTAAATTACCCGTTTTTGTACCTAACCCATAGGCCGTAACATTTATACTCGGATAAATGTGTACAATGTTACAGGAACGTGATATGCAGGGATGAATTCGAATTTATATTATAATAAATAATAAATATTTGTAAAGAGAAAACCGCGGGCTATAAAACGTGCGCGTAGGTTTTTCATTCAAACATTTCGAGAATAAACAATAAATATAAACTAGTGAATCGTGATACTGACTTATTAAAAATGTCCATATAGGTATTGATGAATTTTGTCGAAATGTAAAGTTTTAATGCTTATGTAAAATAAATTCGACTTATGTATCTTTAATATTTTTCAACTGCTGTTACAACAACTTAAGAGGAATCTTATACTATATTTTCAAACATTTTGACCCAACAAAAAAGTTGTATTAGGTAACAATTATAAAAAAAAAAAACAAAATAAACTTTAAATATGTTCATAAATAACTCAAAACTAGTCCATAATATTTTTTAAATGTTATCATGGATGTGAAATGATAAAATAAACATTTCAAGTACCTACAATTATTTGTTTTTGAATAAAAAATTTAAAAAAAGGTGCTCTGCTGTACAGTAGGTTACAAGTGGGTCACTGTATAATGGATGGTATTAAATTTGAATTCAATGATATAATATCATTGTATAAGAAAAACGATTCCGGTATGTCAGTCTAGGTATAAGACATATTATAATATACTTATCTATATGGTATTAAAAAAAAATTTCAAATTAACCATATCACAATATCCATTAGGTACTTATAACGCGTTATACATCAATAACAAACCATGATACTATCATAGATATATAGTAATTACTAATTACTAATTGGTAGTATACTTTAGAAGTTCCAAAAATACCCACGAATAATATTATACAACCACAACAAAATAACTAAAATAGTTATTCTAGGTTTTTTATTATGTAATTTCGTCCAAATTTGAACTTAAAATTTCTATAAAAATAAACTGTGCTTATGTATTTTTTAGATTTTTTGGTAACAGAATAAACTACTCACGTGGAATCTTGTTTTAAATGTTCAATCCTTAGATATAAAAGTTGAACATTTTATACATTTTTAATTACAAAATAATTATTCAATTTTAAATTTGATAAATTTTGTCAAAATTCGATCTTTAAAAGCTTATAAAAAAAAATTGTGCCTATGTATTTTTAATATTTTTCAACTGCTATTGTAACAATATATCAGGACACTTGTATTCAATTTTTACACTTTTCGGCCCAACAGATAAAACTTAATGGATATTCATAGAAAAAAAATAAAAAAATTGAAATATGAAATTGTCCGTAAACAGCTCATAACAAGTCAAAATATTTTGAAAATGTTATCAAGTATATGAATTGATAAAATAAACATTCAGTAACATTTGCATGTACCTACAGTTATTCGTTTTTGAATCACAACAAAATAAGAATATCGCTACATTAGAAATCGAGTGAATATTCAATGTTAAAGTTACACCAAAATCCAAATTCAATTTTGTGAACAATCGATTTTTTACTTAAAAATTCCTGTTGTTCCTTTTGTTTTTCTTAGAACGATAAAAATACTAGCTGGCTAGTAACACACGCCGTCGTCTGGGAAATTTTCTCGGAGATCGGTCTATATGTTAGGTGTTAGCTCATTCTCGATTAAATCCAAACGCAAATATTATATTCTTTCAAAAAATAAATTATGGCAACAAACTACAACATCGACCTAGCCGCAAAAACATAATATTACTGGAAATGGTGGAAGAATTTTTGGTCAACAAGATGGAACTCGCTTTGGCCTATGAAACCGACGAATATCTCGTTGTCGTTCTTGTAGTCACTCCACTTCTGTCTGCCATTGTTACGGTCGCCACTACAGCGACGTTCAGACCCTGGAGTCGGAGCCCGAAGGCTCGACTCTCGGAGGCGCAGACGGAGAGGAGTTGGCTGAAGACGTCGAGGAGACCGTCTCCCCGCACTGTGGCGGAGTGCCGAGCGGCGACGCGCTGTCGTCTGCTGCAGAGTCGGAGCTCGGTCCGATCCCAGAGACAGCACCGCTCGGCGACGACGACGACACAGTAAGAGAAGACGGAAATTCGAAGGTTTCTGAAGCAGAAGTGGAGGATATTTTGTGTCCAGAAGACGATGTATCGGATGAAAATATCGAGACCGCCACAGGAGAAGACCCCCCTGGGCGAAGACGACGGACAGGAGATGACGGCGACGGAATGGAGGGGAGGATGCGGGAAAGAGCACGGACGGTGCGCGGCGGTAAGTCACCCGCGCACGTTCTCCGACCTGCACACGCGGCGCGACTGGTTCGCTGGCGTCGCGCGCTCGGTCGTCGATGACGCGCGAGACCCTCTGGCGGCTCGGCGAGCGCAGGACCGCAGTTACGTTCACGTGATGCGATGGCGGCGGTGGACGGCGGCTAGTAGACGTACCGGCGTGGGCAGCGATTCCGACCCGACGGTACACCGACTCGGTACGACGGCGGCGGCGACTCGGTACGACGGCACCGGCGGAGACCTCGGCACGGGGTGAGTGGTACGGAGATTCGAGTGCTAGGAACACGGGGACGTCAGCGGCGCCGGACTCGCAGAAACTTAACCGTTTCAGGGTCTGGAGGCGCGCCGCGGCCGAAGGGACAACGCCAGGGCGAAAATTACCGAGAGTCGAGGATCACGCTGTGGTCCGCTGGCTTTCGCCTTTTCGCCCCGCGGTAATCCCAAGTCGGCCGCTTCGGTCGTCCCCACCGGATCCGCAGCACAGAATCTCATTTCGCTGGCTCCACGTCTTGGTCTTCGCCGTCCGTCGTCACGAGTCGTCACGCCGTCGACCGTCGACGCGCACCACATCGCGCACTAGTCGCCGTCAACCGTGGTCGCTCCCGTGGCCGCCTCGGTCTGGCCTCGCCGGCTGGGCAAGGTCGTCAAGCGTCCGAGCAAACGCGCCAGCGATACTCGTCAACCCGCGCGACAGGTCGGAGAACGTGCAGAGGTGACCAGTGGCCAGCAAACACTGCATTTCTGCACCAATCGCCATCTCGCATCCTCCCCCCTTGTTTATTGTGTCTATCCTGTCCGTCGTATTTTTTTTTTAAATTTAAGTTATTCAAAATTCAAAATTGTTAAATTGTTCACACATATAAATTTCTATTTTTTTTTCTTATTTGCGGCCCTTTTGTTATAATAAACATTTTTGATGTGAACAAAAATATATTGTTTCATTTTTTCGTTTTGTAGAGTGTATAATCAATTGTTACAGATTTAACGACTAAAAAATCGTTAAGATTTGTATTTTAAATAAAAAAAACTCGTTGGTCGATTATACAGAGTATAGACCTGCAGTATAAACGCTACACGGATATTATAATATGTTCCAAGAAGGCAAGAAATATTTAAGCCATCAAACACTAAATTCGACGAATGACTGCGAAATAAATCATAAAATACCTACCGGCGGATACAACATGGACAGTTATATAAACCAAGCAAGAAATGTAAATAATAATAAGTATTGTATAGAAAATATGAACGTTAATATAATCGAAAAGTTGATACAAAATAATATTTAAAAAAATTCTAAATTCTATTTTACATAGGTAAAATAATAATGTAATAGCTGAATGTCGAAAAATAATATTGTTTGAAAACATTTCGCCATTTCGGTTTAGGTTTGAACCATTAAACCCCCATGTTTACGTGCATGTACCAATACCATATTTTCTACATAATTATTGACTTGAGTTGTAACTTGTGTCTTGTAATATCCTAATTTGAACAAAACTTGATACAATGATACCTATCTTTTGTACTAGGAAATCACTTTTTGACGGTATGTGAGTTTTGATATTATTGTACATAATATATTAACTATAGGCATAACCACACATTAGATTTTGCACTGAAATAGGTACATCATTATACATACTACAAAGGTAGCAAATATATATTTTAAAGTTAGATCCGAATATAGAATATAAATCAATATTAGTTATTGCTCATATCAATATTGATTATAACGAGTTCTTGAATTTTAAAATAACTTTTAGTTAAACATACAATGCCAAAAACAGTGTTTAAACTTTAATATTATGTTATATTTTATAGAAAAAATAAAAACGTGTAAACCATATTAAGTAGGTATTATGAACTTTAAATATTAAATCCATTCGACTATACACTCAATCATATAAATTAAATATGATAAAAAAATTAAATTAAATTAAAATAATCATCACGATATCTTCTATCTAACTTCGAGTAGATATTTTAAAATTTTTGTCTCGATAATATTTAAATAATATGATGTTTACACTATAACCCATAATATACCCCGATAAAAAAATACTATGTATAAATACATATATTACAATTTACTTGTTAGCATTTATATTTTATTTATTCAATACGAGATTACATAATATACCTGCTAATGGCTGCTATACCAAATTCTAAAAAAAGACATTCATTAAAAATATGTGATTTCAGATAATTATTATAAAAGTCGATTTTAACAACTGTGTATCAATTAAACATGTTTTAAACCAATTAATTATATTATAATATACGTATCTATACATTTTAAATAATAAAATCGTTTATGGTGAAATTAATTATTTTTTTACAATAATCTGATGAAGATATTTTACGTTATCAAAAGGAAAAGAGAATATTTTTATTAAAAACGAGATTAAATAATGTTACATATTATACTGAAATACCTATGCCGTTACACAATATTACGCTGTAAATTTTAATTTGTATAATATTGTTGTAATTTTGTAAACAATTTTATTTACGCATTCCTAAAATCCTAATATCAGTGGCGTAACTTCAAAATTTGGGCCCGGGAGCGAAATTTTCAACGGGCCCCCCCATCGTCCAGGTACCTATATATATTAAGAAGATCCGAGGGAGTGTATTCACCTTACTAAAATAATTAAAAAAATTTTTTTTAAATAATAGATATTAATTTAATACTTCATATTATATACATACAAAAAAAATTAGTAAACAGTTATAGCAGTTGTAATAAATAACAATTAACTCAAAACTTAAAACATTCTTCTGGACTTCTTATTTGCCAAAGTAGAAATAATATCTGATGTATTAATTTCTTTCGCAATTTTCTTTTCTATTGATATTATTGCCAAACTTGACAGACGAATTTGAGACATCGTACTTCGAAGATAGTTTTTAATTATTTTGAGTTTAGAAAAACTTCTTTCTGCGGTGGCCACCGTCACTGGTATTGTCAAAAAAAGAAAACAAGCTGTACATAAATCTGGAAAACTTGCTGCTATTAAATAATTGTCTACAATTATAAATTTTGCCAAGTCATGTACAGAATTTAATTTTGAAATTTGATTTTCAAACGAACGTTTAAATTGAATAATTTGGTTGACCAAATCTATTGTTAAATCATGTTCATAATTGTTTACCAAAGAGGTAGTTAAATGTTTAAGTTCATTTTCATTCATTGAACATATATTAATTGGTAATATTGAAGAAAAAAGTTTTATTACTTGGTTCATACCATTAAAACGGTGTTCGAGTTGTTTGATAATTATGTCCAGAGTACGATAATAAATTTGTGTTTTAAAATATTGTTCAGCATCATGGAGACGTTCATCGTTACTTAATTCATCAAAAAATTTAGTTGTTTTTGTTTTTCTTATTTTAGTGAACGTTGGCTCAACTCCCCACGAAATTGCTATTTGTTTAGCTTCCTCAAACACTTCTTCAAATTTATTACGCATTTCTTTTATTTTATTTAAGGCTGTTTGAAGCAGTTCAAAAGCTTTAAGTAAGTCTATATCCGATTTTTGTAGCAATAGTGATACAATTTGTAATGAGTTGAGAATTTTGGATTCGATGACAATTATTAAAATTACATCAAACTTTTGAAAATAGTTTTGAAGACCTGAGGCTTTACTTTTTTCATCTTTATTTCTACCCATAAGTGAAATATATGCTAAAAGTTTTAAAATATCTACGTAAAGCAAACTAAGCGCTTTTAAACAATCATTTCGTGAAGACCATCGAGTAGTACATAGTCTTTTGAGTGAAACAGACACAGAACTCACTGATTTTAAGTGTGCCCACCTTTTAATACTATTTGCAAAATATGAATAAAGGCATTCAAGTTTTTCATAAAAATTTTGAATTTCAGTAATATTTTTAACCGAGTCATTAATTACAAGATTTAAATTGTGAGCGGCGCAATGCACGTATAATGCAAGTGGCTGAGTGTGTTTGATACGTGCTTGTAATCCACTATAAACACCACTCATGTTAGCAGCTCCATCAAATCCAATCCCTCTTAACTTTTTAATATCAATTTTATTTTTTTCAAAATTATTGTATAGTTGCTGTTCCATTTCACTACTCGTTTGGCCCTCCATAATTTCAAATCCAATGAAACTTTCATGTATAACTATGTCAACTGGTTTATTTTCTTTATCATACATCACATTTACATAACGAAATATATGGCTTTGTTGATCAATTTTGGATATGTCTTGTGTTGAGTCAGAAATATAGCTGAAAAATGGAGCTTTTCTTATTTCTAGTAAAATATCATATTTAACTTTATCTCCTAGTGCTGTAATTATTTCATTCTGAATTGCCGGACTTAAATATTTTATGGTTCCTTTAGGTCTTTGGAGTAATTCTGTAAGTACCGGGTCGTATTTACCTAACAATTCGATTATCGCTAAAAATTTACCTTTGCTTTCTGTCTCATTATTTTCTCGGTGGCCACGAAATGGAATATCTTCAGTTGCGAGTGTTAACGTTGTAGCTATAATTCTATCCAATACCAGTTTCCAATAATTTGCTTCATCTCTGATTTGCTTTTCTTGATTTTCGTTTACTGTGTTATGATTTTGAAATGAATAAAAAGCCATGCATGCCATTTTATGAGGTATAGATTTTTCATGTCTTTCAATTCCTCGTGATGTATGGGCCCAATCGTTAAATCCTCGTATCCATTCTTGGTGCTTAATATTATTGTCTCCAAAAAGCCAACAAGGTTGACAGTAACATTTATGGAGCTCCGGTGAATAACAAAGCCACGATCGTGAAATACGCAGTCCAGCTTTTGATACGGTGTAATAAAATGATTCGTCAAAACATCGTCCAACCGCATTACGACTGAAAGGACCACTTGGTCTACAAGGACCATGTTCAACAATAAATTGTTTATCTTCTACACTCAGATGTCTCAGAACTGAATTTTGTATATAATTAGCTATATCAGTAGGATACTGTTTTGTGCAAATGATCGTCATATTTTTACTTAACAATATATCACAATCATCAGTATTGTTCATATTTTGACAAATATCGATAACGTTATTTTTTTCGGAGTTTTCATGTGGTATTTCAAAAACAGATGTAGTTATAGTAGGATTTTCCGAAGTAGATTCAACTGTATTTTTTAAAAAACTGTCTAATTTGGGCAGTTTAGCATCTTTCAATTTTTGTTCTATTTTTTTTTTGCGCTTTTGTGCTCCACTCATAGGTTTACTCATTTTAAAATATAAATTTTAAAAAAATAGAACAAATGAATACGCGTAAACGAACGATAACGAACAATAACGGCTACACGAAAATAAAATCGAAATATACGCGATTGTCATCGACTGACCGACCGACTACTACAAACTTTACGAACAAACTAACAAATAAAGATTTCAAATAATATCAAAACGATAAACGGATAACGTAATCGTAATGATTAATGACAGACGGTCGATTGATAGCCGGTCTATTAATAAATATATGTTAGGAATAAAACCCAACTTTTAACAGTAATGATAATGACTCATGAACATGACGTAAAACGTTAATATAATAATGTTCATACCCATACCGCAGCGAAAAAGGTCGTATCTAACAATTTTGAATTAATAAAAAAAAATGATTTGTTCAATACTATATTAATATATTATAATAGAAAAATATAGGTAGTTTTAAATTTTTATTAATAATTAATAGAAAATTTTTTTTTATTTCTTTGGGCCCCTATACGAACGGGCCCGGGTGCGACTGCGCCCTCTGATCCCTCTTAGTTACGCCACTGCCTAATATCAAATATTACACTTCAATAGCAATACAACAATTCAAAGTTAATAATAAAATAACTGATAAAACCTTTTACGTTGGAAAAAAAATTTAAAAAAATATATATTTAATTATACTGCAAACTGATGATCAAACAATGATTTATGCACACTAAAAACTGTTGTATTTCAACTTTCGGAGTTCAGTCGGCTTGAGAGAATGGCGAAGAGTTCAAAACCATTGGGTATTACATTCCATTACAGTTTTTTTTCTACCCCAAAACCACGGACTAAGATATTATACTTGTTCCTTTAAAAATCCATAAGTGGAAGGTGATCTGAAAAAAAATAATAATTAATATTTTTGACCACTCTTTGTCTAAGTGAATATTTTTACCTTATTTTCAACAACATGCATAATAAAATCCAATTCTCTGAATAACGTCTATTTTTTAAATTGGTGACTTTACTAGCATTTACGATTTCTTGGACTATTGTTTTTTGTGAAGGAACTATTTAAGTTTGTATGTTCAACTAAATCATTTAATGATTTATTTGTTAAGTTCTTTGATTTATCTTGTAGTTCACTCAATGTACAATTTAATTGGTTAATTTTTAATTTAAACCTTTGAAAAATAAAATATTAAAAAGTATTTTAATAAATAAATAGGTAATTAGTTTAAATTAATTTTACCGTTTGTTGGATTTCTTAACATTTTTCGATTTTTTTATCATCCCTTTAATTATTTTGTGTCTTGTAGGAGTGAGAGTTGTTCCAACATATGTTTTAGTTCTTATAGATAATCTTTTTTTATACTCTCTAAAATAAGGGAACAATGAATTGCACCTTTTACATCTTTTTTTTGAACTTGTTAGAATAGAACATTAATTATGGCGCCAGGTTGTATTCTCTAAATAAGTATTCTTAACCCGAATTCCTAAATAAAAATTGGTTTAGGTAGGTACCTATACAGCTGTTTTATTTAACATTTAAAACTCATACCTGAAAAATGTATGACACTGGGACCTCCTTGGTATATTTCTTTTTGTTCAAACAATTGAAGGGTTTCAGTAATTTGCAATGTATCAAGTGGGTATGTTAATTGTTATAGACCCAAATTTTTAGGATTTCGACGCTTTTGATTAACATAATAGCTCACTTTTAAACTATTTGATTCAAAAACAATTGGTTTTTCAATAACAATTTTAGCTTCATTAAATTCTATGAATTTAATCAGCTTATACAATGCAACAATACATCCATCATGATATAATGACCAACCAACTGGCAATAATAAACTTTCATACCACAGTTTTGATTCCTTTAATAAATCATATGAACTATGAAGTTAGGTAGGTATATATAAATTAAATAATCTACATGGTCTATTATGACAATTAATCACAAACATACTATTAATGTTGGTGTTTGACATAATCTCTTAGGCTTGGGTTCACCAAACAATTCTTTCCTAAATGACTCAGTAACAGGTGTACAAGATTCTCGAGGTTCTGCAGGCAAATCATTTGTTTTGTGAATATCAAATGGTGAATTAAATACTGATGGAAAAGCACCATTTTTAGCCCAATTAAATTCCTTTTAAACTGTGTATAGAATTATTGAGTTATAATTTATAATTTATAATGACCAAGTAGGTACTTATATAGTACCTACCTAAATGGCTAAATACAAATAATTATGTTTTCTTACTTCCAAGTCATTACACCCACTATCTGTTAATCAAATATTCTTTCCTAAAATGTTCTATACAGACGTATGTCACTTTACGTTTATGATTACCATTTACTTCATTAATAATTTCCTCCCACGATTCTCGAACTTTAAACAACTGAACATTGGACCGTTCCTTAGTGGTACATAAAAATACTGAACACTGGCGAGGCATTTTAATTTTATAATTTCAACACAAATGTAGAAAATAGTCGTAACTATTTAAATAAATCAAGCAGTAGATCTAGACGCTCTAGTAAGTAGTAAGTAAATTTCTAAAGTCTGAATACTCTATTTACTAATGGAATGAATATAAAATATGCAATGAGACCAATGTAATTTATTTTTCTGTGCCAATGTATTTATAGAGAAGTAATGGTGGATGAGCTATTAGCCTACTAGATAGCGCTAGGTGTCCCACATGTGACATGTACCTATTGAAAAAATTTGGTATCCAGCCCTCTACCACCCTCCAGCCGTATCGTTACCAGTCCTGTATATCTAAAGGTGGATTCACACTGCTCCGTGATCCGTGATCCGTGATTTCCGGAAAAACAATTCACCGCTGTGATTGGCTGAATCTTGTGGTTACCTAGCGGTTAACCACAATGTTTAAAAGTAAATACCACGTTATTTTACAGATACCAGATAATAGGATCAAATCCTATTCAAGTCAAATGTTTATAATTATGCGGTTACTGGTTACCAAAACAATTATCAAATAAAAATAAAAATAGAATGCCGAAATTTATTATTATTATTATTATGTATTATTTTGTTTTATAAAACTTATTTTTATTTCAAAAATTAAAAATATATCTTAAGTTTATTTGTCAAAATGAATTCTCGAGCTCAAGATAAATCCCAAGTTGTAGTTAGTATTCTGCGATACAATAATACAAAAACTACACGGATGTCATGAACTAATTCACATTGAAAATATGTATTTATTTTAGGGCCGAATATGTGCACTGTGCAAAATGTTTGTTTTAGCTACAAATGACAAACATGTCTGCCACAACTCTGCATCACCTAAAGGTTAGTACTAGTTGGAAGTGATTTGTTTAAAATGTTTCATTTAATAAGTTTATATACTACATGTTTTAACATGGTTTTTCTGTCCAGTAAATAATATTTATTTAAATAACTGAAGTTTAGACTTCTGAACGACATGGTCCACCTTTCTTCTCTTAATTACCCAAATCATTAATGCCATTTCAATTATTTTTATTCAGTTGAGGGCTTTTTAACTGTGACTGATTTGAACTAGAATTAGAACAGCTGCTCGAAACTGGAACACCTAGTTTGTCAATTCCTTTTTAAGTTTTGTTTTGTTTTTTTAAATACTATAGTATAGTTATATCTGACCTGATAAATGGTTTAACAATATCTCCATGTAACAAAAATGTTGGGAAATCAACTGAATAGGTTTAGACCACAGATATAAAATATCTATATAGTATTTTATATCTGTGGTTTAGACACAATTGCCCAAAACTTATCTGTGCACCAAGTTTAATAACCTAAAATAAATGTCCATAGACCATATTATACAAATAATTCTAACCAAAATATTTTGTTGTTTTTGGCATAAAAGGATTTAATGTTTTAGTGTACTATTCTTTTTGCTTGGGTGAATACCCCAAGTTTTTTGGTTTGGTTTTAAAATCAATTTTTAATGATACTTTTCTTTAAAAAATCATGTTTTGCATTGGACAATAATCACTGGAGTTATTTTTGTAAAGTAAATGATCAAATTCTCATTCCGCCTTTATAATATAATGAATATATCAGTTGTGTATAAGTTGTGACCACAATTGATAAAGGTACCTAGTACTTAGTCATATACACAATGGAGATACTTACTTATGTTTTTTCTGGGAATAAAATTGCTATACTCTGTTCCACGAGAGATCATGCCGCGCACCGACCAAAACTGGTTCCCCTATGCCACACCCGTCATGGGGCAACCAGTTTCGACAGCAGGGTGACGTAGGGGGATGCGCAGAACCGGCATGATCTCTCATGGAACAGAGTATTAGTACCTACCTGTTCCTCTATTTAAAGTATAGGTATAAAACAACTATTTTGTAACCATTAATCATTTTTACTTCAAATATTCAAAATGTAACTTATATTTTGATTATTTTGAAGAAAAAATAATCAATAAATACAAAACTGTTGTTTTATTATTAGTTGTGCCTATCTTTAATATAATGTATACAATTTTAATGTAATAGTAGTAGGTAAGTGTTAATATCTTTAATATACAGAATTATTAATATTATTAAATAGAGATGCCAAAATGTCATTCTATAAAGCCTCGGACCGTTGCCACAACAAGCTCCTTTAAGGAGTTGATGCAAGAATGTGAATTTAATGATGATAAAGACAAAGAGCCTGAAGAGGAAACCGAACTATTAGATTTCAGTACTCAATTGATTATAGAGGTTGAAAAAAGAAGACCTCTTTGGGATGCTAGGCTTCCAAAAGCTGAAAGATACCCGCAAATTATTCACAGATTATGGATGGAAATAATAAATGTACTGAATTGTAAGTATTGAATATTAAATTTAAATTTTGTTTAGGCTGGGATTTCTGTACCTACTTTGTGTCTTTATAATTTTTCCAGTGAAACTATATATGATGATTGTATATATCTAACTACACTCTGTCCCAAAAGAGAATATACCAATTTATGTCCGGCGGTGCGCATTCTCCACCAATTTCCCATTGCATATAGGTACCTACGATGATGTAAACTTCTTTTTAACTGATATAACTTAATATTTTTCTCCATAATAATTTCAAACATTTAGGGTTAATCATTGTTTGTTAACTATTAGCTTATAGTTTAATCTTGATGTCCTTAATGTTTTTTTAACTTAACCAACTCATATTAATTTTTTTCTTGAACGCTTGTAATACATGTAATATTTTAAAGATTTTGTATACCTTAAGGTGGGTCTCTTTACAACACTAAACAGTTGGAAAAAAAATTTGGCTACTTGAAAGAACAGTACCGCAGAGAAAAATCCAAACTGATAAAGCCAAGTGGTGCACAAGGTGGAAAACAATTAAAACAATGGATGCATTTTAAAAGTCTAACATTTTTAGATGAAGTTTATGTACAAAATAAGTAATTATATATACATTTTAAACATTTTAAACTAGGCCAAAACAATGTATTAGTTAAATAAAACTTTTTTTTTTTTTACAAGTACTATTTCTAATATTGAAGTATTTGAACCAGATAATAATGCCATCAACAACTTAAATAAGGACAATGAATCAACCGCTGGACATAGCTCAAAAAAAAGTAACAAATCAATTTAGATATTACTATATTATAATGTATTATATTGTTTTATACCAATATCAAAAACTTCAGGAAAATCATTAGTTGGTACGGATGTTTTTGAACAATCGTTGCTAGAAGAATTAAAAGCATCAAGACCGAAGAGCCCACCACCACTTCAAAAGCTTAGTGGCGACGAATCCTTCTGTGCGTACTTGGGAAGTCTGATGTCCGACTTACCAACAAACACAAAAAGAAGGCTACAAAGTGAATTTATTTCCACAGTCATCAGTGAACTCAATTATTAAATTTTAGCAATACATTTTTCATTAATAAAAGTTATATTTTCATTTCGTTAATAATATTTTTATTATATTTTATCATATTGAAATTCCACATTGCCTTCATTCATAAGATGAAACTTTAATTTTTCCCTGACTTCTTTGGCATCAATCCCATAATGGTTAGATCCTACAGGACCAATTGGCTCCAATGCTCCATTGATTTCAAAAGTTCTAGTGATATTATGGTCATTTTGTGGTGGAGGACAATACATAAAAATGCCTATTAACACACACACATATTTTATATTACTATTATTAGTCTTATTAGTCATTTTACAAGAAGAATTTATTATTTAAAGCTTTATACCTTGGTTTTTCTCATATTTTTTAATATAATTGTGTAGTACAACTGTTGCTTGTACTATAGCAACTACTGTTTTTTCTCCCGCTATAATTGGACGACGAAAGATTCGCCATTTGGCAGCCATAATACCAAATGTGTTCTCAATACATCTGCGAGCCCGGCTTAATCTACAGTTATAGTTTTAACTTAGTTATTTATATTTTAAATAGTTAGTTGGGTTACATACCTATAGTTAAAAATTGCTTTGTCGACTGGTAAATTTCCTTTAGCTCGGCCAGGATAAGGTCGCATAACATTTGGCAGTAACATAAAGGCTTCATCTGCCACTATATAATAAGGTATTGGTCCAACTGCGGTATCGATCGGCGTGGGGTTTGGAAATTTAATATCATTATAAATAATTTTTTTACCCAAAGTACTTTGCCTAAATACGCCTCCATCACTATTACGACCTGGTGCACCAATGTCAACTAATAAATAGTTGTAATCGGCATCACAAACAGCAAGAAGCACTATACTATGAGCACCTTTATAGTTGTAGTACACGGACCCAGTATTTGCAAATGCCTTTAAAATATAAGTATATTTTTAATATTTAAGATAATTATTATTTAAGTGATATTATTATTTAGATAAGCACCTGGTGTACAACGTGTTTTCCATCCATAGCGCCTACACAATTAGGCATGTTCCAATTATTATGGAATTCATTTGCTATTTGTATCCAACCATGTGTACTTGGGGTAAATAAAACCTAGATTATTGAAAACAAATATAATTTAAATTGTAAAAGATGTAAGGTTATATACATGTCTATTGTCTAACTAAAAAATAATAAAAATTGATCTTAAGTTGAATTTCAAAATTGTTCTATAGAATGATGACAACCTAAATTTCATAAACTGAGTTCTGTTCAACCAATAATATGAAAACATCATTTTTTTTTTATTGGAATATTTATAGTTTATTGTTTTATAAAATATAATTCACTTTTATTTTCAAGACTTTCCATATTGCCAAACAACATTCTCTAACAATAATTGACACTGTTGATTCTCCTATTCGGAAAGCATACATAATACTTGACATGCTATCACCACTAGCCAAATACCTATGCATAATTAATAATTATAAACTTTTTGAACATTAAAGTTATTTTACTGAAAGCAATATATTTACAGTGATAATTTATATCTATACAATAATATATACAGGGTGATTTTATTAGCATGCTCACCTAATTTTTAAGCTCTTTTTTTATATATTCAAATTCTGATTTCAAATTTGAGCGAGTAGTTTTTGAGCTATATAACTTTGTGTATTAAGGATAATATGTCTATGGACTATGGCAATGGGTTAGGTAGATTTGGGGGCTTAGATGATTTGAACATTGATCTATCAATCAGGCACGTAGCCAGTAAATTTCTGTTTAGGTGGGGTAGGTCATAAATAATTTGTTCGCTTCCATATGATTTAAAGTTTGCTACGCCACTACCTACTACCAATAGTTAAAAATTCTAAAAATCAGAATTTGAATAAATGTAATATTAAGAGAAAAATAGGAGTGAGCATGTATAAGAAATCACAATGTATATGAGGCAATTACCTTATAGTTGCAGACAAAATTTCGCCTGGAGACAAAACATCAGGTCGTGTTGGAATTCGGTACACTAATGGACCAACCATACTAAGTAAATCTTCAAAATTGGAAGAGCTCATTCTCATAAAATTATAAAACTTAGCAGAGTTGTTGAGTTTATATTCTTCAACTAACAAAGTGTGGTGACCCAAGTTCCTTCTTTCTTGAAAAATTGGCCGTACATACCATCTCTTTTTGGAATTCCTATCAAATTAAATTTATTTTATATTCTATAACATTTAATAAATATGCAGACGAGGTAATGAGGAATAGTTATTAGATTGTACACTTGCCTCTTTGCCAGTTGTAGTCTCATTGCACAAATTATTATCACTTTTCTTCTCCACAAGGCTTTTTCATATTCATAATTCCTATTCATTATAATACAATTTACAACTGAATAGTTGAGCTAAATTGTACTAATAGTAGTATTCACTGGTCAAATGTTGAACTGTACAATGCACTTACAAGTTCTACTGTAGAGTGTAGACTATTATAGTGCATTGTCTAAGTTTAGTGAATTATTATATTTTTAAATATAAATAACTGACAACAGATAGGTGATAAAGATTTTGTGATCGTGATAACAATAAACCAATTACCAGTTACCAGTTACCACTATGTTCACCGCAAAAATGAAAAATTTATAATTTTGAGAAATCACAGATTTTTTTTCCGGAAATCACGGATCACGGATCACGGAGCAGTGTGAATCCACCTTTAGTCCGTGGCTATAGATAATAATATATTATCTATAGCCGTGGTATTTTCTTGCTACCGTTGATAAAAACGTTAACGTGAAATTTTGAATGTTTATTTAAGAGGACCTTCCCCGGCTCCACAAATTAAAATCGTTTTATGTTATTTAAGCTTTTGGATGTTGGTTCGGTCAACCACTGCTACTCGTTTAAATACTGCAAATTTTCAACCCAAATTTGGGGTTCAATTTGTTAAGAAAAATATTCATCATCGAAAACGAAAATTACCTACCATTTTGATTTGTATTGCGACTTGCAGGTAAAAATTAAAATATATAGCTACTACTTTTCAATTCTCGTTGACACAGTGGCGTATTTACGGGGGGGGGGGGATCATTGGGTTTGATCCCCCCCAAGGCTTAAGTTGAGTTTTTTTTTTTTTTTTTTTAAATCTAAATTAGACGATAGTCCGGGAGCCGTCAAAAGAGTGAGGACTGAGGAGAGCAATTTAATTTTTAGGAGAATAACAATTTAATTTTTCAGTTAACATAATACTAAGTGGTTAAAGTAGAAATATTACTGAAGAATAAACAAAATTCATAAAGTAATATATTTAAACTATATATAGCTAAATATTATTAGTGGAAAAACTTATGACTTCTATACCTACACTTACTAAGCTTATTTTAATACATTTATTTGTATATTTATCAGAGTTAAAACTAAAAACAATAAATCATTTTTGGAGTTATCTTGTTTATTGTCCAGAAATTATAACTATTTTTTTGTTTATTTTTAAAATCATGTACAGGTTTAGTTTTTTTTTCTTAAAACTCAAGTATGCTGTTTGATAGTATAATTACATGATAATTATTAACTCAGTTAAATAAAAAAAACTAATTCTTAGTAAGATATTTACATTATAAAAAAAATAAAAAAAAAAGATTTAATAACTCCGAGCAATAAACAAGACAACTCCAAGAAAAATTTCTTATTTGTGGCTAAAAGTGTAAAAAATATTCATGTATCAACTTAATTAAGGGTACCACAGTTTTTATCACTATTTTAAGTATATAAAATAATTTTTCTTTTTATTATTCTTCACTTAAATATATATATTAAACATTAAATATGTGCTTCCTGAAAAAAATGATAAAACGGAGCTGTCTGGTTATTGCACAGAGCCCTTCAATTGTCCAAAACATCTAGAAAACTAGACTTTGTTTTGTAAAATAAAAATAAAAAAAATTGTAGTAAAATCGTAGTTTTATATTTAAGTATTTAAAGTTAGGGGGGTGAGTTGATAAGTACTGGATAAAATCATATCCCCCCCCATGACAAAATCCTAAATACGCCACTGCGTTGACACACAATAAATATAATTCAATGGGAACAATAAATTTAGCCTATGACAGTATGATATAAGACACAACTCTTGTTATTAACATCTCAACTCGTTGTGGCTTGTTACCAATTAATTATAAACAAACATTTAAGTTACCAAAATATTATTGTAGAAAAGAAATGTTCAATGCATTTTTAAATAAATTATTTATCCATAGTCCATAACAATAATATAACTGTATTAATGTACTTACCTACACATTATTTTTATAGGTATCTATCAATACGTCCTCTTATTATTTTCAGTTAGTTTTTTTTACATAGAATAGAATCTGTGCTAGTATAGTTAAATTTAAATTAACTAGGTAACATTTTATATAATATCCATATGCATTTTTCATTTAAGAGTTTTAACATTTTAATTTTTGGTATATTTTTTCACAAATGTTCTGTCATATTTGTCTTTTTATTGCATATTTTGTTGTCTTATAAGTTATAACATTTTTTTTTTTTAAATATTACATTTATAATTTGTACAAAAAAAAAAAAATATACAATACGCAAATATGTTCACAAGAAACAAAGTATGTAAAATGGTCTTTGCAAATTAAGAGTAGGGAAGCCTGTGATAAAAGTATAGAACTTATAGAGTGTATGTTATAATTTAGTAAATATTTTATGATAAATGATGTTAAGAAAAATAAAATAATACCATGGTTTAATCACTTAGCATGATACAAGATCAAAAATAAAAATTATCGACATTGACTATTACTTATTACATTAAATCATAAATTATGGTAATTGTTTGTTAAGATCACGAAGGGTAAATGCTTAACCCATTAGCGCCAAAATTTTTTTATTTTTTTTTTTAAATTTTTTTATTGGTCAAATTCCCAATGAGAAATTAGCTTCTAAAAATAGGTCTACCTTTGTTGCCATATGGCAACGCACGGCGCTAATGGGTTAAATGTGTTATATAGGTACAGTTTTTATATTTTAAACTTTAATTAAATTAATAATTGACCATTTTTTAAACATATTTTTCATTTCCCATGAACCTTGTTTTTAATGCATACAAATCCGAGCCACAATAATAACTTATTGAAGTTTTCATATTATATTATACAGTAAGTAGGTAATTATTAGGTATTCCTTAATTAAAAAGTGTTAAAAGGCTTACAACTTACATTTATTGATGAGATACACAACAATAAAATATTTACATTTATTTAAAAAATTTCATTATAAAAATATTGTGTTAAATACCTACCTAACGTTAAAATAACTAGGACTACATTTTAGAAGATCTTTGTTATTTATTGGTTTTAAATTTAACATAATTTTAATGATATTTTCCTTGTTATTTTAGAACTTGAAAATATGGCACCTTCTGATCTAGAATATCTACTGTTGCAAGGGCAAAAACTTTGCAAGGATACTGATACATTTAAGCCAGTATCAAAAATACATAAATCATTACGTCAGCTATGCCGAAATGCTGACCATGCTCCTAAACAATCAAATAGAGGGAGTGATGAACAATGTGCCAAAGAATTTCTAGCCAATCGTGGACTAGATCTTTCTGGCTATTCTAATGTGCTTAAAAAATTAGGTACATACCGTGACAATGCTACCACACCATGTGATTCTAAACCAGTGATGGACTATTCAAGTAGTGTAGAGTCCTTAATGGGGAGACACATTGAAGACTACATCAATAAATTAGAAGCGAATGATAACAAAGATGATGATAATTATTTACAAGATCTTCCAATGAGTTGGAAAAACATTAAAAAAGGTATTGTTTACAATGAGTTTGCATCAGATTCATATGATGTATCATTTTGTCTTCAGAACTTATTAACTACCAAAAATACATATTTTACATTTGATCCCAGCCTAAATAGTCCAAATGAGTCAGTTGGTAATTTTCCTTTTGTTGATGATGTCCAAAACTACATCAAGGAAATAGAATATGGTAATATGAACAAAGAACTGATTGAATATTTTTTGGAAACCATACATAAGAGTAAAGCTAATAACGCAACAGTAGCACATATTTGGAATGTAGTTAAGTACATGTACAATATAATTCCACAAAAATCACCATATGGATCATTTAATGAACGTTTTTCGGAAGAAAATCAAACAAAACTAGTTAAAAATGCTAAGAGCTATTTAGAAGATAAATACCAAGCTTTTCTTGTAAAAGAGACCAGACATTTGAATATTGCTAATGATGGAAATTACATGGCGGCTATTATAAGCTCTTATGTATTTATGAACACAGGCAGACCGGCAACACAACAAAATGATTTTCATGTAGACGAACAATCAATTTGGCCATTGCTCTACTTCAGTTTAAGATGTGGAAGAATGGATGTTGCTAGTTATTTCATTCAAAAATCTGGTTTAGCATTAGATGATCTACTAAATGTTTTTGTTCACCTGAAAGAAGCTAATTTTGCAGAATGCAATGCTTCCAATATTGGCGTCACATTAAACAAATATTACAGAACTCTTCCAGCGTATGATAATGCATTCAGGAAAACAATATTCTCATTGTTGGGTATGGTAGAAGCCAATATGGAAAAAAAAGCTGTCTCTAAAACAATTGAAGACAAGCTATGGATGTTACTAGTTGAACATTTTGCGAGCAAGTACATGGAAGATTCAAACGGATTAGATTACTGCTCATTACAAAGATATATTTTGGACAATGGTAAACCTTACATGGAACAGCCTCATGTATACTTTGAGCTATTGTTTCTGATTGGACAGTTTGAAACCGCTATAGATTTCTTATACCGCAATGTCGAGTTTTCCAATCACGCAGTGCATATAGCCATCGCTTTGAACGAAAAACATTTATTAGCCACTCCTGAATATTTACAAGCCCCGTTTTTATCTAATGAGAATGTTGATGTTAAGTTTGTGCGTCTGAATTATACCAGATTGATTTTATTATTTTGTAACGAGTTTAAATCAACCCATCCTCATTATGCAACGTATTATTATTATTTTTTAAGAAATGTAAAAAGTCCGACTCTGACCGAAAACTTGTTTCACAAGTGTGTTGCAGATCTTGCAACATCTTTTGATGGGAACATGTGTGATTGGATGTTTGGGTGTTTAGATGATAATATGAAAGAAATTAGTATTTTGCATAATATCTTCGATATGGAAACTGTTACAGCTATAATTGATAAAACACTAGAATTAACACTGGAGAAAAATAAACCCGAAGTTTCTTTTAAACTCTATAGCTTGACATCAAATAAGGCAGCATACGGTGTAATGAATAATATACTGAGTTTTGCTATTTACAATTATTATGATGTTTTTGGTCGTGCTATGACTGATGATAAGTGTAACATCATAAATAAAAACTTTTATGACCGCATATACTCATATTTGGAGGAATTAAACAATAATAAATTCGGTACGCTAGAACCAATTGGTCCTATGACAACATTTCATGTCTTACGTAATATGTATTTATTTTTCTATTATTCTTCTAAACACGAATTTCTATCAGCCATTGAGAAGGCCAGTGATACAGGTCTAGTACCGTTGACTAGTGAAGATGCAAAACACTGTTTAAATAATTGCACCAATTATGGTGAAATTATACAGAGAAACATAAATAATTTTATAAAGTCATTAGTTAGTGTGTTGTGTAAGGAATATTCTAAAATTTTAAAAAAGCAAAATATCTCTATGGAAGAAGATTCTTTAATTGAAGAAGAAGACAGTGATGTTTTTGATCAAAGCAAAGAAATTGGATGGACAAAATGGAAACTTCAGAAAACCATTAGAGTTATATATTTATTCACTGCAAAATTACCGGTACATATTGCTCTTGATGCGGTTGAATATATTTCAAATAATGCATCAAACATTACGCAACTCGACTAAGAACTAAAAAGAAAATTTTTTGATGATAAAATATGTATATTTAGTATTTACTTAATAATTGTTTTTGTAACAAAAACTTAAATATTTTTCATTCAGTTTAAATTTTCAAATGTGTTCCTATATTATTCATTATTTAATAAGGATAGCAATTTTATTAAAATGGTTTATTTCTGAGATACTCACATTGTTGATAATTTCCTTTTAATATTTGAAACCACGTTAAAAAGGGCTATAATTATTTTTGAATATTATACTGAGCAATTTTGATAACAATATATAAAATTTAAAAATTAGTATTTTGTAAATAATTTTTTTATTTTATCGTAAAAATGTTTAAAGCTATCTCAGGTTACAACAGACCAATTTTGAGCTGTTTGATTTGTTATGACTAATGACCTTGTAATAAACAATTTATTTTACTGTGTTTAGTAAATATCAGAGTTATGTTAATAATATCCATGAACATGCCTTCATCCTACACTAATTAATATGTATACTGGGGGACGGAGTGGCCGAGCAGACTAAGGTGTCAGTTGCAATGGTTCGAATATCGGTCACGGGCGGCACTTTTCTCCAGGAAGACATCGGTCTGGAGAGAGGCTGCCATGCCCTGACTGGGCATGGCAGTAACTTACGGGTGCCCAATATGAAATTCTGCCAAACTAAAACACACATCTTTACAAAAACCTACAGTACCCTCCACCACAGTTAAAAACCACCCAATGGTCTAAGTGCCGCGTGTTAATTAATAAAAATAAAAATAAATAATATGTATATTATTTAAACATTGTACAAGGTACAAGAATATCAACTGTCAACAGAAATATATTTTATTTAATATATATTATATACCTATATCTTTTGATTACCTTTAAAATAATAGAATAGGACAAAATGTTAATTATTGAATTCATTACATTTTACCTATAGTTTACGACTTCTGTAATTTTATAGATAAGTAGAAAATATATTGTTAGCCATAGACCTTATACTAGTATACGTTTAAAATGTCCGTCTCATATAGTTTTTAAAATTGTAATTAAATTTGGCTATGGTACACTGAATGTGCCTATGAAGTACCCTAGAAACAGATGGAACCAAGGGTGGGCTTTCAGTTATTGATGGTGCAACCTTCCCGTAGACATTTGTATTTCAATTCAACAAAACTTTTACCTCTGATGGCCAGATACTTGGTATCAGAAAAATTATATTGGTGTTCATTAGGTAGTTGAAATCCACCCTCTTAAAATTATTGATAAACACCATTCATCAGCATCAATTCTAAATAGAGATACAGCTGCCACCCAGGCACCGTGGATAAACGAGTATCATTCTGTGTTCTGTGTGGTACAAATGCATTAGTAGAAAATATAACTTTTATTTCTATCATGACTAAAAGATACACCCTAAACAGATGGTCACCAAGATGGTAATAAGTTTTAGAAGTGGCTAGGTTCCATTTCAATTAGTTTCTTATTTTTATGTAAAAAAATAAAAAAGTTTTTGCATATTTTGGTAATTAAAATGCATATTTTCCAATTTTTTTATTGCATTTACCTCCTAGCCTTAGACTTAAGGATGCCACACCTGCATGTTGCATGTGTTGTCTCCGTCTTACAAATGTACAATAGCAAAAACCGTTTTGCGCGGGACAACTTTTATCTTTCTGTGTTTGTAGTAGTGGCTCCAAAATGTCTAAACATATAGGGTGGAAAATTATCTATGCAACAGAATGTCTATATTTTAGATAACATAAATACAATAAAAGTTATTTGCTTCTAAACATTTTGTTTTTTTTTTTTCATTTGCTTATAAAAAATGATTGGATAGTGCTATTAAAAAAAAAGAACACGCCGCTACACAGATAAATTTCTTCTTTAAATGTTGTGAAAATTTGGTAGTTCTACAACAAATATGGTGCAAAAAAAGTTGTCCCCCAGAAAACAGTTTTTGCTATGTTGTACATTTGTAAGACAACACATGTGGGTGTGACATCCTCTTAATGTTTTAAACAATTGATTATTGTAATCTAGAAATTTTCATTTTCAAACAAAATATGGATATGTGAAATATCAAAAATTAAAAATGATCATAATATCTTGTTTGAAAATTAAAATATCGAAAAAAAGCCAACTCTTAAACACAGATAATGTTATTAACTTAAAAATTGATGATAGGTCAAATTATTCTAATATCAAAACTAACAGCATACTATTGAAACTAGTGAACGAAAATTTCTTATATCGTGTGTGTATGACGGAACAACAAATGCATGGGTAGCATCCTTTTAAGGTAAAGAAATATAGCCAATATTTAAATTTAAAACATCATCCAAGTTTCTATATATTTTATTATAATATAGTTTCATTTTACATAAGAAATTTATTAAGTCCTTTTTAAACTACATTTTTTCAATTAATACAATTCTTACCTAAAATTACAATAGTGAGCTAACTCAAACCAGAAAACACTGTTTTTATATAAATTTGCAGGTGTATATAATTAAATATACATTGGGTAAAAAAAAAAAAAAAATTAAACACAAGAATAAGATTTAACATTAAAAATAAACAGTACAGAAAATATTAGTGTGTTAGTAATATTATTACAATATGTAATCGCGGTACCTCAAATGTATCGATGTGAATTTGTTTTTCATGTTTAATAGCATTTAAATAATTAATCCATCTATAATACATTTTTTTTTTTTAGTCTGGAATATTGTTAGTAAATGTTATTTCATTATTGGTTTGGGTAGAGCCAATTCATTTATTAATAACTAAAACATATATTAATATTGAAAAATATACTAATTAATATTAAAATATTAAATTATTGTAGTCATTACATTGTACAGTTAACATCTTCTGTGATTTTTCCAGATCAGTAGAAAATATATTCTTATTGTGTACTCACAGACCTCTATTCATTTTCAACAGCCCTTCAATGTTACCCTTGAGAAGAAGTAATTCACTTTTAGTCTGTTCATCAAATGATATGTCCATAGTAGCACCAGCTCTAGGTAATATTGAAAGAATCTAAAAAGAAAAAAAAATATTCAGTACAATATTTCTATGTCAGATATAGTTTTTAAACTGTAATTACATTTCCGTTGGCTAATGGTACACTGACTGTGGCCATATCATCCCTAGAAACAGACGAAACCATGAGTGGACTTCCAGTCATTGAAAGTGCAACCTCTCCTTGATTTGGACGCCGCATCATTGATATTGGTTCATGCATATTTACTTTTGGTGTAACTGTTGCTGAAGCAAGTACAGGTAGTCGATTAAGTGGAGTCTGAAATAATTTTTTTTTATTAATAAGATTAAAATTAATACATTAACATTATTTTATAAGAAAAATATTTCTAAATATGCATCTAAGAATTTAAAAATAGCAGCAATAGTCAATCAAAAAAGGTCTTATACGTTATATGCTTTTTATGCTAAATATGATCTAATTAAATATGGGTATGTGCTTAAAATTTAGTAATTTTGAAAACTAAATAGTAATAAAACTAGACTAATAATATATGATTATTTTTAGTTGAGATTTAAGAGGATGTCGTACCCGTTTGTGTTCTATTATACTTATTCAATATAGCAGTAGTTCCCAACCTTTTTAGTTGTGAGGACCACTAGTTTTGAAAAAAAAAGATCTTTGAGGCCCACTAATAGCACACCTATATACGTATAAATTGATATATATATATATATATGTGTAAGTTATTAGAAATAAAAGAATTAAAAACAGTACTCGTCCTGTTTTGTTGCCACCATCGAAAGCGAGGTACCGCTCCGGGGCACAACTGCCGTTTGTATTAGATAGTTCCACTTTACTCAAAAGCTTTTACGTTAAAAGTTGTTATCGTATTTATTGTGTTAATAAACCGATTGATACCATTAATTTGAGTATATTTATGATCCTGACAACCCGCCCAGAATAAGTGCTTTCAATTATTAGATTTATTCCTTTCGCAGATTTAGTAACTTACAGCAGACACAATGACACATAAACACTCAACCACTGTTGTGGAATAACTAATCAAGCAATTTACGAAAACGAAAGACCGATTAAGTTTATCGCAAAATAAAATACGATAAAAATTTCAAACAAGAACCAATTATATATTATAAAATATAAATATTATTATAACCAGAAATATTAAGAAATATTATACAGGGAAATATTCTACAGCCCGCATCGATCTCTGTTTTTCAATATTTTATTCTCAAACTTTATAATATTATGTCTAACAATACAAGATAAAAAGCATTTTTTTTACAAATAATTTAATACAATTATTTGAAAAAAAATACAAAATCAGAGATCGATGCGGGCTGTAGGAAGTCTTTTTCTTTCAGATAAAAAAATAGTCATCAAAATCTGACAATTCTACAAGCTTGAGAGTTATTCCCGTAAAGTCATTTTTTCGATATAATACACCCTATCAACCCCCCCCCCCCTAAATAGGTATCGGGTAGTAGATTAGTGGAAAAGTCTTATAATTGAGGTAGCAACTAAAATATAAAATTTAATTTTCAAGTTTTATAGAATTGTAGAAAATTTGAAAAACTGGCACCGGGACCCTTAAAGGTAAGAACATTATCTGTATTCTCTAACTTTGTACAAAATTATAATTTATAAGCAAGTTATAGCATTTTTAAATATATGTATTTTTTAAATACGTTTATAAGTCTCTAAAAAACTGAAATATCATGAAGTTCCAGCAACACAAATAATGTTTTAAACCTTTGAGTTTCATAATAGGTCAATTCACTCTTATATTAAGGAACAACACAAGATTGGAACTTCTGAATGCACAATTTAAAATTTGGTATGTTATGCCTTAGTAAGACAGAGACAACAAATGTGAGGCCTCTTAAGATGATCATCTCAGATACAAATAGAGTATTAAGAAAAAATATCTAGTTATTAGTTAACATTAATTTCTAAAATATAATTATTATTCTATCATATCTTTAAATATTAAACACAATTAAAATTATAATTGGTAATATTGATTTTACAATAATGAAAGAATTAATTTACAATAACATTGAAATAATTGGGCAATGGTGTGTGGAAAAAACAAGTCAATTTTATCTATTTTCCATTATTACCCTCAGGAGCAGATCGGCCTATCAAGAAATAGGAAATTTCCTCGATAAACCGTCCTTGTCTGATCCGTTTTATAATTATATGATTAGAAAAAAGTTATTTTTGTCCGTAACAATCAATACAGAAATTAGATAACATATTGATTTTGACATACTCCCCTTATATTTATTCCTATGTACTGTTTAATTTATAATTTATTAAGTTAAGAACAGTTAAAAACTTATACAAATCAAGAAAAAAGTAATAAAAATATACATATAACCATGTAAATGTTCTACATGATTGGTAAGAGTATTATAATATATTCTGCTATCAAGACTTGAAATAAATATTAAATACCTAATTTATCTAAATTAATTATTTGAAAATTATATTTACTTTAAATCTAGATTCCATTCCTTCTGTTAATACTGGCTTATCATCAACATGTCGTGTTGCACTACGGTGTTTTGTTACAGTGGCAGAACCATTGGTCTTAGATGTTGAACTAGACGCTGAAAAAAATAAACAATTTATAATTAGATTTTATTGTTTAAACATCAGTCCTACTTCTTTATCTTAGTATTTAAAGTTGAACTAGAAGGCTCCATGACATTGGGTAATTGTTTCCATATTCCCCTACATAATATATATTTTTTACCATGGATAATCAATGACATACTTATTATGTTTATGTATAAATTAATTTTTCACCTTGTACAATGAATTAATTAAACAATTTAAATTAAAAATTGCATCCATAATATTGCTCTCAATGATCAAATACACTAGACTCTTACTGTACAGCAGAGCAGTTCCCTTTTAAAAATTTAAACTATTAATACTATGACAAAGCCAAAATCAAATTTATTCACATAAATCATTTAGAAAAGTTCAAATCTATTAGATATCCAAATAACATCTATCAACTTTTTGTTAATAATATTTCATAAAGCTTAAATCAGTGACTATAGTGGCGGATAGAGCCAAAATATAATCAAGATAGATCAATATAAAAAAAATTTAGCAATCATTTCAATTGAAAAATTAAAAATAGAAAATAAATTCTGAAATATTTTGTTTTAATAAGGAACTTACTACTTTTTTGTCTGGTTGTCTTATTTACTGTAGGTTTGGTAACTGGCCTTGAAGGTCGTTCCAGGTTTTTTTTAGTTCCACTGTTGGATTTAGTTGGATACTGTTTACAAATCTATAAAAATAAATAATGATTACTTCAATGTAATACTATACATACTTGATAGTATAGGTAATATTATTTTATTAAAATTCAATGCTAGGTAATGGGTATCTATAATGTATTATGTTCTATAATGAAATAGAGTTAATGGATAATGTTATGAAACTCACAATGTCATAAAGATTACAATGTAGTGAGTCACCCAAATTCATTTTTGTCATTAAAAATGAATTTTCAATTAAATTTCTTTGGGTATCAAATATTTCAGAAAAATAATCTTCAATATTTTGTTCTGAAAAATGAAAAAACAAACATATATTAAACACACAGGTTGGATGATAGGTACAATGAGGTGTTCCTAAAGATCTTTCATCCACATTATTTCTACTATTTATAAATGATATAAATACGATTATAAAACACTCAAATATTTTAAAAAAATTATTCTATTCATGATTGTATTAAATTACTAGATGATTTAAATGTTTGGTGTTATTTAAATGATCTGAACCTCAATATCAACAAATGCAAAATATCATCATTTAATATAAAAAAATCTTATGGTTATTTTGATTGTAAATTTATCAATGTTTCTATTGAACTAGTGGAATCATTTACCGACTTAAGAACTATGTTTTAATGAACACATTGATAAAATAACCAATAAAGGGTTCCAAAATCTTGTTTTCATTACACAAACTTGTACAAATTTTAATAATTTAAATGCCTTTAAAAGTATTTATTTTGCATTTGTCAGATCTCAATTAGAATATGCATCCCTTATTTGGTCTTCAAATAACATGGGGGTAACTCAAAATCTCGAAGCTGTTTAGAATCGTTTTCTTTGTTTTTTAGTATTTAAATTTAAAGTAGAACGTCCACAATATTCAGATTATAATGGAATATTATCTTATTATCTTATTTTAATATACAATCGTTAAATATAATGAGAAATATCCTTAATTATTAATTTTTATTAAAACTATTAAATAACTCTATAGATTGCCCTTATTAACTGGAACGATTACATTTTTGAATTAATACCAAATCCACCAGAAATCAAGAAAGTTTTTTAGTCAATAATGTTTATAAAACATTCTTAAAATCATCCCCTACGAATATACTGATACTATAGGAAACACTATAGATATTAATTTTAGTTAAAAACTAATTATGGCTGTAAAATTATAATCATAATATATTCTTTGTTATATAATTGAATGTGAATTGTATATTATTTGTACCTAATTCTATTTTATCAATGTCACTACCATGGGAGTAGCATACCCTAATTAACAAGGGGGACTTAAGTCCTTGACTATTTATATTAAACTATGCTAATATTGAATGTATTGAATTCCAACATAAATAGTCATTACAGTTATAAACTTATACAAATAGTTCAAATGTACATAGTCAATCAATAAATATGCAATATATATTTATTGAATTATAACAAAAAAGTGAGCACCTACCTAAAAAAAAAAAAAAAAATTATAAAAGCTTTATTTTATTATATTATTATACATTATATATTAATATTCTTAATACAAATAAACGTAGGATTAATAAAATTGACGTAAGCTTTCAAATAAAAAACATTTTATTTCAATGTACCTACTCTTATGATAAATGCAAGTCAATCCTATGTTTATTTGTACTGAATATATATATTTCTATTTTTAAAACCAAACGTTTGGTGTCTTGATGATAAAGAAATGAAACATGGAATAATAATTATTGGACGATCAGCTGCTGGGTTATTAGGTTAGATTCAGCGATTTGGCGATAACATTATTTTCACTGCACAGCGCCGAACATCAACTGTTTTCGATAATCAGCGATGGCCCGGTAGTTAGTGTAACAAAATATAAGATAATAATGATATTATAGTATATATTATTTTAAGTTAATTTAAAAGCATAGACTAAACCTAACCTAGGGGGATGAACCACTAATTGGGGGGACTATAGTCCACCTAGTCACTATACAATTTTATATACATATTGTTTTGTAAATGAAATTTTTTTCCGTCAATAAAAATAATAATAATAATAATTTATTGTGTTCATATTACTTTCACAATCAAATTCGCTTAAAATTTCTTTCATATTTTTCGATTGGTTGGCCATCGTTGCATTCACAGTTGTCATGTTCATGTCGGCAGACGAACGCTTGACGGTTCTTCTCTTGGTACGTGGCATTTTAGATCAAAGTCTGACAAAATAAACAAATATTATCCAGAGTTAATTGTAGGTGGACTTGACACAATAGAAACGGGTTACTCACGTTTCACGGCGAGTCGGCGAATGACAATTTTAATACAACTTCCAAGTGGTCAGAGTAACGCGAAATCACGATAACGTGCCGAAATCGATAAGTAGTCTATAGTAATAAATAATAATTAGTTCTAACTTTAAAGTTTGGGAGTCGTAGACCGTTGCCTGTTGGCGACAATCGGCCATCGCATTTTGAATTTTCACAATCAACATATTCCGATCAACGGTGATTGGTGAAGGGCCGTCGCGCCATCTGCCGTCAAAACGCCATAGAAAAATATCGTATGATCCACGGTGACAGAGCCACAGAGGGAATGGCCAAGTTCTCCCAAAATATTTTTGTTCCAATTTGGAACTTCCAATATTCCAATGTATAATTCTCCCATTATTCCAATGTATGACCGTGGCATAGATAATAGAAGAATAGTAGACCAACTGTGACCAACCTTGGGGAGGTATTGTATTGCAGGTCGAGGGATATTTTCGTTTTTTTTGTCCGAGAGCAGAGCACGGTCATCACTGGCGAGCATCACGCCATAATTTCCGAAGTTTTATCACTTAGGTGGTAGGTATCACTGGTATGAATCGTGGTTAGGTACTTGCTACTTGGCTAGTGTCGTTATTACTTATTAAGTTATTTCAATAGAGTATTAGAGGGACTAGTCTTTATTTTCTATGGGTTTCGATTTCGCTAGAGACGTCTGACGTGAGAATAGCCACTGCCCACTGCGATTAATATTACGTCGGACGTTAAAATAGTCACTTCGCTTAAAACCACCATGTTTGACGCTCCTCTGTCCGCAAAACTCAAGGAGCAAGATCTAGAACATTTGGTAAATATTCACTTTAGTTTGCCATTACGAATGATTTCCTGTTAATTTTCATCATTCCCTTGCAGGACATCTCTAAGCTCACACCATCTTCACCTGAAGTTATCAGCCGTCAGGCTACAATCAATATTGGTAAGTTATAAGGTCTCTTATTTTTGTAGTTCTCATTAAATTCTTCGGTTACTGTGAACCTGTACACACAGTGGCTCATGATAAAGGGTTGTGGGGGTAGAAACTGCTACTCCATAATTCAGTTTTAATGCCCCATAAATAATACATGCATAATATCATTTTATTAGGTTTTTAAAAAGTATTTACTATACGTGAATTAATGAAAATTGGTACCTAATTATTGATAAGTACTACCTAAGTTTAGTATCGCTTAGGGCCGTATTCATAGTGAATGCTTAAGAATAAGTAATGCTTAAGCTAATATTGATAATTTAAAAAACAAACAAATTGTGATAATAACTAAAAGTTTTTGTTAAGTCAAAGTCTCGTTTATGAATCTCATTGAGTCATAAGTATATCCTAAGTATACTTATTCTTAAGCCGCGGTCGCATGATTAGTAAGACACAATGGTTGCTACATAGTTGCTTTCGCAGCAGCATACTGTCACTGTATGAACTCCGTGATAGTTATTATCACCCTATCTACTATTAACGATCACGATAGCAACTAACTTTTTTCTATTATCGGCTTTAAGCATTGATTATGAATACGGCTCTTAATGTTTAGTTAGTATAATATCAGTATGTAAATACATATGAACTTTGAAGGGTCTGCAATCCACCTGCTGGCGGATTGCCTACCTGAAAATATACTGCTCTCATAATCACAAGCTTGTCTCATTGCTTTACAGTATTATAATATTAAAAATACACATATATTTTTCAGGAACAATTGGTCATGTAGCGCACGGAAAATCAACTATTGTAAAAGCTGTTTCTGGTGTTCAAACTGTACGATTTAAAAATGAACTCGAAAGAAATATCACAATTAAATTAGGTAAATATTACAACTGACCTATTTTATGAATATTTAACCATATGCTTTAATTATATTTTATACTGCTATTTATTTCAATATAATTAACATTATATTAATAAAATTAATATACATTATTATTATATTATATTAATTCTACTTTGAACAGAGGGCATTTGATCATTGTCCCACTCCCTATATATTATTTAGTATATAATGCATTTTCTTCATATATGGATTGATCTTAATTACAAAAAAATAAGCTTGTAACAATTAGTTATGATTTTCTGAATTGATAATTATTTGTTTGACATAAATGTATAAACCATAAAATTATTAAAACCTATACTATTGGTTCAACATTATTTTCAGACATGTATAAATTATTAATTTTATCATGAAACTTTTTGATGCGTTAACTGTAGTTAGAGTAATTAATCACATATATTATTCTACATTTTAATGGAAATCAACTTATAAAAATGTAGGGTTATTTTTAATTTATTACCAATTATATGTTTAGACTGTAGGGACTAGTACCTTTTAGTTTTTACGGTTTCGGTACTTAATTATTTTATTAAGAGGTTCCGGTTTATGACAATTTTTATTTAAAGGTTCTGGTTGTTGGAAAATTAATTTAGTAGTTTAAGTTTGGGTTCTTGTTAAAACAAGTATTAAACGATTACAAAAATGTATATATTTTATTTATTCTTTACTATCTTCAAATTAATATTAAAATATTTTAATTTAAAAATATGGGGTCCTGTTCTGGTTATTTGAAAATATATAAATTCGGTTCCGGTTCTCAATATTTTAAGGGGTTTTGGGTTCCAGAAACGGTTCTTTTTGTCGGTTCCAGTCCCTGGTTTAGAGGGATAAAATTAAAACATTTATACATCTAACTGTCTGATTTTTTTTTGGAAATAACATAATGAAAAAAAAAAAAATGGCGATAATTTATAAAAATTAAATAAATCCATTATTTTTTTTCAAAGTATTAGTGTTCAGTGTTCACTGTATAATATACAGTAAATACTAAATACAGTGTAGTTAAGATTTATTTAAGTATTTTATGATATATTATGTAAGTTATAACATGTAAAGAAACTAACTTATAATAAATTAATTTTAATCTTGCATTATCTAGTCATGGCCTTAAATGACAGATATTATGTACTTTCATCCTCAAATTTTTTTTATAATCATATGACCGACTACAGTTTGAAATTGTACTGAAATTATTAAACATCAAAAGTCAGGAGATTAGTTTACTCCATTGGTATTAATTTAGAAATCATATTTTGGATATTGTATTATTTAAAATATCTGCTATAGATATAATTGTATACATCACCATTTATGGATACTCTTCCGCCCTGTCATCATTATAATAATAACTACTAATGAATTACTATATAAAAATGTTTGTGTTATCATTTTGAATTTATTGATAACATTTAAAGCACCAATCATCATGTTATTATGGTTAAATAATATATTTATCTTTAACTGATGTCATGCAAATAATAATAGTTGTGTTATTAAATTAGTTTTTATTGTTGATCATAATAATATATTGTAAATCATAAAAAAACTTAAGGAAATGAATATTTAAATTTAATTACTTAAACAATGTAACTATGTTTGTATTGAGACAGATGTTTTTAAATATAAATGTGTTACAGACTCAAAAAATTTTGATATTCTGAATTTTAGTTATTACATGTAATGGTTAAAGACACTGTTGAGAGTTTCAGACTAAACTCAGTTTACATAGAAGTATTAACTCGGAGCGTGATTACAATAATATCAAACCCTATACTTTCAGAGTGGAGTTTTTAAAAATCAACGTCACATGATTTGATAATATGCTTCTTGTACATACAAATAAAATGTTTCTTGGAAATGATGGAACAGAAATGGTTAATGATACTGCTGATGCATGAAACCCAATGAAAATAATTTTAATTTATTTCTAACATCCAGTTCTATTTAGTACAGAGATTAGGTCTTGAGGTAAAAATACATAGAAACAATGAAGTGTTCTATGTTTTTGTGTATCTGAGTACTTGGCTATATTTATTAACAAAATTGAAATACTTATAATTTATAATGAACCTGTAAACAAAATGTGTTTAAAGGTTATCTAGAAAATGTATTGCAAATTCAGAACTCATATTAATTTATGTGTGCCATTAATACTACCTCAAGATAATAATAAATGTATGATTTATTTAATAGGTTCGATGTTGGTTCTAAAAATGTTCAAATACTCCGAAATTAATGCTTAACATTATATTTGACATCAAATTGTTTGTATAGTTTTTGACAACAACAGTTAGTTGTGCTCAAACTGTGGTAAAATTATATAAATCTAGTTGCAAAATTAAAGTAGTAAATATCTTGAAGTACCATAATTATTTGCATATACTCCAAATTATGTTCAAACACATTGTACAAACAAATTTCTTTTTATCTAAGTATCTGGTTATCTATAAGCTTATGATATAATAAGAATATTACGATATTAGCTGGTTATCAAATATTTGAATGTAATTAAAAAAGTAAATTTATTAAATTTATTTATAAAACAAGTACATGAGGCTGGGCTTTAAGGACTAATCAAAATGAAAGACAGTTAGGAAGCACATATGATTTTGGATAAATTATTACAGTTGAAGAATGTGATCAGGACTTAGAAAATTCCTCTATTGATATTTAATCTTCTATTAATTTAATGTGGAATTTAGACTTCAATAATCCAAAAAATTATAAATACATAATTGAGAGTACACATTCTGTCAATTTCACCAAATGTATTGAAATTCCCCTCCCCCCATGTTTTTTAAAGTTTACCATTTAATAATGTTATATTGTTATTTAATATAAAATTATTTGTTTGCCTATTGTCTAATATTTTCATAAATATAATAAATTATAGATGTATATTTTTTATCAACTGAACTACTTGAATCAAATGCACAAGCAATTATTAAATTGTTAAATATCCAAACTAGTACACTTTAAACAAAAAAATAAAATAAATATGAACAAAGGCTAAACAATGTTTCGAAATCATAAAAGAATCAGAAATCAAATGTTTTTTTTACAAAATGTATCATTTTTATTAATTATAAATTATGAATTTTTTTTAAATTTTCATTGTTTCAAGTAGTTCAGTTGATCAACCATATACATTTATAATCTATTATATTTATGAAAATAAATTTTTTTTTGTATATTTTATATTTTATTTAAAAAAAAATAATGTTATATTAAATTCAATATTGTTAGTGAATAATAAATTTAAAAAAAAAATAAGGGGAAAATGTCCTCATCAAAAATATACTGGGGGAATATGCTCTACTAGACCGAAAACTGTCTGAGAGAAAATCCCCATTTACCAACTTAAACATTTTACTGTTTGGACTGCTTGCTCAGATTTAAACCTTCCACAATTAGCTTTATTTTTCAATAGAAAGATTTTTTCTGGCAAACAATTAACTAATGACTTTATTTTCCGTAATAAGAGTAATTGAAAAATAGTATGAATACTGAATAGTATGAAAAATTGTAAAGGCTGTTTTTTATAATTTAATGCGGTTTCTATTTTTTTAGACCGATGACGCTAAAAAGGTTTTCATAAAAGTTAATTAATAATTATTTATGTATTATGATAAATTGTTTTTATCCTGTGACATGATTATCCTAAACATAAACAATCAACATTTGTAGATATTGAAAGTTTTACCTTGAAAATAAAATTGAAATTATGTTGGTAAATTAAAAAAAAATCTATTATGTCATTATTTTTCTTATTTAGGATATGCCAATGCAAAAATTTACAAATGCAATTATGATAAGTGTCCACGACCTGCTTGTTTTGTGTCTGGTGGATCAGGCCGTGATGACTCATTACCTTGTTCTAGGCCGGGTTGTCCAGGAAGATTTGAATTAGTTAGACATGTGTCTTTTGTAGACTGTCCTGGTCACGACATTCTTATGGCTACTATGTTGAACGGAGCTGCTGTTATGGACGCTGCATTATTACTCATAGGTAAAATAACTACAAATACCTGTGTTTATTTATTAATTATTATTCAGTTATACTCTTATGTTTTACATATTTTTTGTTGTTTTTAAGCTGGGAATGAATCTTGCCCTCAACCACAAACATCAGAACACTTGGCTGCTATAGAAATCATGAAATTAAACAATGTAATAATCTTGCAAAACAAGATTGATTTGGTGAAAGAAGGACAAGCCAAAGAACAACAGGAACAGATACAAAAGTTTGTTCAAGGAACCGTAGCAGAAGGCGCGCCTATTATACCTATATCAGCTCAGCTCAAATACAACATGGAAGTATTATGTGAATATATTTACAAAAAAATCCCTATTCCTGAAAGGGACTTCACATCACCTCCACGCCTAATTGTTGTTCGATCATTTGATGTCAACAAACCTGGATGTGAGGTGGATGATCTTAAAGGAGGAGTTGCTGGTGGTAGTATTTTGCGCGGCGTTTTAAAAGTTGGAATGGAAATTGAAGTACGCCCTGGCTTAGTATCTAAGGACAGTGAAGGTAAATTAACTTGTCAGCCAATTTTCTCACGTATTGTCTCCTTGTACACGGAACAAAACGAGTTGAACTTTGCTGTTCCTGGAGGACTTATTGGTGTTGGAACCAAAATTGAACCCACGTTGTGCAGGGCTGATCGTCTTGTTGGACAAGTATTAGGAGCAGTTGGAGCATTACCAGATATATTTATTGAGTTAGAAGTTTCATACTATTTGCTTAAGCGATTATTAGGTGTACGTACAGAAGGAGATAAGAAAGCAGCTAAGGTATATGTTAAAATATATGTTATATATTTTAAACACGAAACTTAATAATTTATTTAATTTTATTAAACAGGTTCAACGATTATCGAAAAATGAGGTGCTGTTGTTAAATATTGGATCTTTGTCCACCGGTGGAAGAGTATTAGCTACAAAAGCCGATTTAGCTAAAATCAGTTTAACTACACCAGTATGTACAGAAATCGGGGAAAAGATTTCACTTAGTCGTCGGGTTGAAAAGCATTGGAGGTAAATACAATTTTAAATTGCTAATACATTTTAATAATATCAACCAATAATTTTATTAATTGAAAAGTTGGCTGTATAATTGTTTGATCTACAGTTATATATAAAATATTTGTATTGTTTTATTGCAGACTTATTGGATGGGGTTTAATTCGTGGTGGAGAAACAATACAGCCTTCAAAACCACAAACGGGCTAAAAATGTGAACAATTACTATTTCACAATATGTGTATATTTATCGCATAATTTACTTCAATAAAGAAGATATAAATAGTACTCAATTCATTTTTTAAATATTATATAGAATTTTTAATGACAAAAGACAACATAAAAAAAAAATAACATATTTAACTGCGAGGATGTCAGTACAGTATTTATTTTTTTTACTCTAACCCAAGCACAACGTAGCAAATTGAGTATAGCAGATCCAATCTAGTGTCATTAGTTTTATTTTTTAAGTAAATTAACCTATTATCTAACTAACAGTTTTGTATTTATATTTAGAATTTTCTAAAAAATGTTATATTTGTTTGTTTTTTTAATTGTAATTTTTTACATACTCCTAGAATCATAACTTTTAAAATAAGTATTGGAATACTGTAAAAAATCCAACTTACGAACACAGATAGTTAACTAAACTTGAAGTGTGATAATAGTCGTTTCATTCTAATATTAAAAATAACAACAAAAGATTGGTTCTATTGAACACAAATTTGCTATTCTGCATTGGTTTCAGTTAGGAAATTCAATCTAATAGGTACACGGGGGATCAAAAATAAAAAGTAAATTTCAAAATAATTTTGAAAAACAAAAAACAATTAATGAAAACTGGATGGAAAACTTTGTTTTTGACAAAACCACTTGATTTTTTTTTGTTGTAACAAAAATAAATTGTTGTGGAGGGTTGAAATTTTCACGGAATATTCATATTAGCATTCACTAGACTTGAAATAATTTCAAATTTTTTTTATTGTGTATATTTTGAATTTTCAACTTTTTTTAGTTTTCTTTTGTATAATAACTTTAGTTGATGTGTAAAAAAAGCTTGACAATTTAATAAAAGCAGGGGCGTAACGAAAAGGATTTTATTGGGTTGCCAAAGTTGGTAGTTTGGCCAACTCTAAAAATTAATTTGGGACAAATTGTTTTTTCACTAGTTACTTAAGATATTTTTTAACTGGTATAAATATGTTTAATTAATGGAGGAACTTTGTATTAAATTCTCAAACTTTTTGACCTAGCAAAACAATTATACTAACATTTAAAGAAAAAGATAACAATTTTAAATTGCCTAACCATAAATAGTTGAAAAAGAGTCAACATTTTAAAAATGTTATCTTGTACGAAAAATTATCATATAAACATTTGGTAAAAGTATCTAATATATTTTCTAAGTTGATTTGTTTTTCATTTACTAATAAAAACAACATTTGTCTATAATTGGATATGCATAAAAAGTCCAGTTTTCTCTTAATTTTTCTTTTGACCGCTAGCCAAAGCCCAGAAGTGAATACTTGTACATAATAAATTAATTTCCTTAATAGTTATTAAGACACCTACATTTAGTAGGCTAGTATCTACTAACATTTGAATTTATAATCTCCTCACCCTCAACGTTTAATCAACATCACTATTACAATATTTTTCAAATTAATTGGTCTTTATGTACCTACAGTAATTCAGTTTTTCATATGGCCAACTGAAAAATTAATAAAACAAACTATTGGGTTGGTATTATGAACACTAAGTTGACTGCTGAATACAAGGTTCTCCTAAGTGGTTCATATACTAATCAAAATGTTTTGAAAATACACAATATTTTTTTATAAACGTTCAAAATTGTTACATAATTTATCAGAATCTCAACATTTTGCAAATTATACAGAATTCAAAATGCTTTAAATTTTTTATATACATAACGAAGATTTAAATATATAAGATACCATATAGGTAATTCTTCCTTATAAGAATGATAATAAGTGTAATTTCGATAATAGTTTTTTGTGAAGTTTTCCAAATTAGGTTATTTACACGTAAAATGTTTTTTTTCTGTTATTCTAAAAGTATTAGTTGTTAAAACTTGAAACATTCTACTGTAGCTTACATTTTCATTTTCTAATGATGTTTTCAAAATATATTTATATTTTTTAAGCTATTTATTTTAAACTTTAGTATTACTGATAACAAAAGATTTTTAGGCTTTATAAAACGCTCAGGCACGCCGTCAAGGGGGGTGGGGGGTGCTGGCTCCCTAAGAAAAGTCAGTGGCCCCCCTTGGTTTTGATTTTTAAATATTATGGTGTTTAATTATCCCAAATCGGCTAAATCCTGAATATATTATATGGTACTCCATATAGTTAACGATCGTATAACAAAAATTAAATTCCGAGCTTCCATTTTATAAAATATATTCGTCACTCGACAATTTGAAATAAGACAATAATACGTATATTAATAGATTGAAAACTAGCAATTCCAAATACGGATAGGTATTGAATGCACATTTGATAAACACAACTACAGACAATACTATATAATAGTGAACACATTTTATCACACATGTAGATTGTAGGTAATCCATAAAAAACCTTATTTAGATAATTATTACAATATAATATACATTTATTTTTTAGTTGGTTTTTATATTATGAAAATAAATAATTTAGTTTTAAACCCCTCCTGAACATTTGTTCCAACTGCCGCCTAGAAGATAATATCAAAATGTCATGAATATAACACACAAGAAGTGTATAATATTCAATTAGGATTAAGTCAAAAATTTGACACAAATGTAATATTATCAGTAAGTTGTATATTATTTAACTTAACAAACAAACTAACTTTAAGATTCTGAGCGGCTAAGCCCTTTTAGTATACATCGAGTCACAGCATAATACAAATCGTAATACCAGAATATTAGGTACCTACCCATACTATATAAATAATAATAATGGTCTTTAGAAAAATTAACGTGCTCGAAAATTTAATGCTGCGGGCCGATGAACGTACTATCTGGCTGTATAATAATGTATATAGGTACACGTCGTCACCTGGGAGATTTTCGAATTGATCGGTCTCTATGTTGAAAGACTTGTATTTAGCTAATTAGCAATTCTCAATTAAAACTGACATATATATCTAAGTTCAAATCAAAAATGGCTGTCAACAATAACAGGAACGAGGTACAGGCCGCATTACTCGAAATTTTCGAATTAATTGTAAACGGTATAATGGAACGCCTTTCTGAAGATGAAAGCTAGTAGCTACGACGAAAACCTCATTCGAGTTGTTACATCTCTTCTATCCCCCATTCATATGGATACGGCTTCCATTGGCGACGTGCGCAGTCCCCAGGGTCAGAGCCCGAAAAAACCACTTTGACTCTGGACGACGCTCACCTAGAAGATGCAACCGGAAAGGACGACGACTGACGAGAACGATGAACATTTTGAGGAGTCAATTGTTTTGCACAGTGAATGGCCGAGTGGCGATGCGCTATTTCTCGCAGATTCTAAGCCTGCAGCTCCGACCCCCGAGACAGCACCACTTGGGTACGATGTCCAAGAAAACGACGGTTGGACAAAGTCATCAGTAGTTCAGGAGGAGTCCATAGTATCAGCCTGCAGTTATGCGCAGTCGAGTGGCGACGCACCGTCCTCGGAGTTGGGGACTGTCGACCCAACTCCGACTTCCTAGGGAGGACCTCACGACGATGTAGTAGTGATGCCTACAGCTGCAGAAGACGTAGTGATGCCTGCAGCTGCGGAAGACGTAGTGAAGCCTGCAGCTGCAGAAAACGTATTATGTGCAATTATTGAGCAGCCGGCCAAGGAAATAGCTGTGATCGATAGTGAGCTGATCGGCAAGGAGGACTCTGCAGTAGAACGCGAAAAACGCGTTTCTTCACGTAGAAAGTCGACGTGGAAAAATCCTAGTAATAGATTTATAAATCATTAAAAATCTCAAAAAAAATTTTTTTGGACTACATGTCCTGGGTACTCATGTCTCATATTATGCACTAGTTATTTTCTGTATCTTTTTCAAAATGGCTTTTATTACAATATATTACAGGTATACTATTCTTCATAGTAAAAATTCGGTCTTCGACGTATCCTAACCGGCCTCGAGCGGTCAACCAATGTTTGCTGTTGTTGGCTGGTACATGGGTCTGGTACATTTTCGTCAGGGCATTAATTTACGTCATTTACATTATAATGTATTACAGGAGTTTGTTCTTCAAAGTTTGGAACATCAACTGGTCTTTCATTAACGGTTTGGTTTTGAACATCTTCGCCTTCCTGACGTCGAGGCCTTACTCTTCTAGGTGGCAAATATTGTAGAAAATCTGCAATCGGTTCTCGTCTGCGTGGTGGTTGAAGTGCCACTCTACTGAATGGCGTGACTGGGTATTTATTAATGGCAAACACTTCGTCAATATCATTCAAAGTTTGTAAACGAGGCGTAAAATCTGTATTATTCGTCCTTGATCGCCATTTATCACGCTTCAAATCGTATGGATGAGAATGATGAGGTTGAAGTGCAGTAAATGGTATTTCTATAACTTTTCCTCCGAACAGTATCTAAATATAAATTGTATAGATACAGTCCACATTATACTAAAATATTCACAAAAATAAACGAAATAACTTACGCTCGTCAATGGAGTTACTCTTAGTATCCATTTGTACACTAAGTCTCCAACATCTTGAATTTTGGGATTGTGGCCTGTCAGTATTCGAATAATACAATTCGTTGTATCTCTTGTCCCATGGTGGGTGTTCGCCCTGCGTAACGTGTTGGAGTACCAGCATATATCCGCCGCTTTAACTTCGCACACACATTTACCCAAAGCCTGTGCAACAAACTCACGCAGAATCAGCGCAGAAAGGTATCTGAAGTGTGTCATGAGACTTACAATTTTTAAATTTTAGTGGACATTTATTATAAAAAATGATTTTAAATATACTGTAATATAAACATTAAGTTACATGCGGCAACAATAATGGCAACCAGTTGTCAAGAAAACGATACATTGGTATGAAAATGATATCAATAGACTCCAGATGACTTACTCATCATGCATCTCCCACAAAGCAGAGAACCGAACAAAGCCAGTGATATGATTGGCTAAGTCGTAGCACAATATTTTGATTTTTAATGAATTTTAAACCGATTCGTGTCTACCGGAGTAGAGTATACCTATATTACGTCTAATTAATACATATACGAAAAAAAATATTAAAAATCAAAATTTTGTATTACAGCTTTGAAAATGATATCACTCGACTCCAATTGACTTACTCTTATGCCCAAATGGTTTTAAGTCCTCTGGTAAGCGAATTAGACTTGTAGTGGTGGCTAAACGTGGTATTTTACCGTAGTAATCCTGCACCAAGTTACCGTTTTCTGGACAACTCGACTCCACCACCACTTTATGCAAATTGTAAGTATCTAAAATGCATTTCTCAAAAAGCAGACATCCTAACGAAGCCAGGGATATGATTGGCTAAGTCGTAGTACAATATTTCGATTTTTAATGTATTATAAGCCGATTCGTCTCTACCGGCATAGTGCAGTATATTGCGTCCGCCCGGCACTTATAATATGAAATAAAATTACTAAAAATCCAATTTGGTTTTACAGCCTCGAAAATGATATCACTCGACTCCAAATAACTTACTCTATACCACTAAAGTGTTTTAGGTCGCCTGGTAAATGAATTGAACTTGTAGTTGGGGCTAAACGAGAATTTTACCCCTGTAATCCTGCACCAATTTGCCGTTTTCTGAAATACTCAACCTCAGTCCTCACCACTACTGTGTGCTAATGTTACTCACCAAAATGCATCTCCAGCATAGTAGAGACCCTAACGAATCCAGGGATACGATTGGCTAAGTCGTAGTACAATATTTCGATTTTTAATGAATTATAAACCTATTCGTCTTTTATCGGATTCGGTTTTGATTTTATTCTCGGTTTCGGTTTTACAACGGTTTATAGGTACCTACCGGTTTCAAGCCCTGCGAATATTAACTGAGATAAAAAGTACCTAAATAGTAAATTAGAGGGGACTAAAAGTTTTTTGTGACAATGAGTAAAAGGAAACTGAGAAGAAAAGGGGCGCCAAAATCGTAAATACGCCACTGTATATATCTATGGTAGTCAGGGTTTGTTGTTGATGTATAACGCGTTATAAGGACCTAATGGATATTGTGATATGATTAATTTGGAATTTATTATATAGGTAAATTTTTTTTAATACCATAAATAAGTATATAATATGTCTTATACCTAGACTGGTTAGACTGGCATAACGTCTCCGCTCAGAATCGTTTTTCTTATACAATTATATTATATCATTGAATTTAAATTTAACACGTTCCATTACAGTGACCCACTTGTAACCTACTGTACAGCAGAGCGACATCCACTTACCCACCTTTTAGATTCTGAGTGAAACGATGAATGTATTGATTTTACAATGATGTGTGTTTTTTTTTTTATTTTTTTATTTTTTTATTTTTTTATTTTTTTATTTTTTTATTTTTGTGTCTGTGTACACGATAAGTAGTCGAAATAATGCTTCGATTTTCGACTTCAGTATCTTGTTCGATTGGAAAGTGAATATCGTTGGTGCATTGGGGAGGTCAAAATTTAAAATTCCCAATAGTTTTCACAAGCGCCGGGAAAAACAACATAAAAATTAAGGAAAAACGGGAATTTTTACGCAAAATCAGTTTTTGACAAAATCGAATTTGGTTTTTGGTGTAACTTTGAAACAAATGACCGTAGATACATGAAATTTTCACTGGTTGTTTATATTTGCATTTTCTATACACGATAAAATTTTCAAAAAATTTTGATTTATTTTGAACTGTTTAGGGACATTTTCATTTTCCATTTTTTTTTAGTTTTTTTTCTAAAAATATCAATAAAATGTTATTTGTTGGTTGCGAAAGCTTGAAAATTTAATAGAAGGCTCCTAATATGTTGTTTCAAAGGCAGATGAAAAATATTAAAAATCCTTAGTCACAATTTTTTTTTATAAGCATTTAAAGTTCAAAAATTGACAAAATATGGAAAAATCACGAAAATTAGCAAATTATTTTGAGTTAAGAATTCGTAAAAATTTTTCTTTTTAAATCTAAGATTTGAAAATGAAACACAAGATTCCTTATAAGATTATCTACCTTTATCAATAAAAAAATCTCTACCGGACAGTCAAATTAAATTTTTATGAGCGTTTGAAATTCAAATTTTTACAACATTGGATTTTCACTCGATTACTCATGTAGCGATTTCCTTATTTTGTTGCAATTCAAAAACGAACAACTGTAGATACATGAAAATTTCACTGAATGTTTAAATTAGCATTTTCTATACACCATACAACTTTGAAAATATTTTGACTCTTTTTGAGCTGTTTATCGACATTTACAGCTTTCAATTTTTTTTAGTTTTTTTTTCTACAAATATCAATAAAGTTTTATCTGTTGGGCCAAAAAGTGTAAAAATTTAATACAAGGCTCCTGATATATTGTTACAATAGCAGTTGAAAAATATTAAAAATACATAGGCACAGTTTTTTTTTATAAGCATTTAAAGATCAAATGTTGACAAAATTTATCAAAATCTCGAAAATTATCAATCATTGAAATTAATAAATTATAAAATGTTCAGTTTTTATAGCTAAGGATTGCAAATTTAAAACAAAGGTTCTCATAAATAGTTCATACTGTAACCAAAAAATCTAAAAAATATATGAACACAGTTATTTTTTACAGACATTTTAAATTCAAATTTGGACGAAATTACATATTAAAAAACCTAGAATAACTATTTTAGTTATTTTGTTGTGATTGAATAATATGATTCGTGGGTACTTGAAACTTCTAAAGTGTACTATTATATATCTATGATAGTATCACGGTTTTTGTTGATGTATAACGCGTTATAAGTACCTAATGGATATTGTGATATGATTAATTTGGAATTCATTATAGGTCAATTTTTTTAATACCATAGATAAGTATATAATATGTCTTATACATACACTGACATACCGTCACCGCTCAGAATCGTTTTTCTTATACAATGATATTATATCATTGAATTCAAATTTAATACCATCCATTATACAGTGACCCACTTGTAACCTACTGTACAGCAGAGCGACACCCACTTGCCCACCTTTTTTTACTTGGCGCTCATTTAAAATAAAATAGAATAATAGACAATTAATGTAACTTAACTTAGTTACCTACCCAAATTCATTTATATTATTAAAACTTAGCTTACTTATTTTTATTTTAGGATAACTTTCACTAATTAAAAAAATTGGTACATTACTACATTTACATTTGTAAAGGTGAAAATGTATTGTTGTATAATATGTTTATGTGTAGCAATCGTCAATCATATAGGTACTTAAAACCAGTGGCGCACCCAAGGGGGGGGGCTTTGGGGCTTAACCCCCCCCCCCAAAAAAAAAATATTTTTTCATTAAATTACACATTATTATAGAAAATATAGTATAACAATGATAAATGATAATGTTTTATTTTAAAATTTTGTTATTATGTTAGATACACATATTATAATATATACATAATAGTTCAATACTACGCGATAAGGTTTGTGACAATCAATATACCTACTCTACGGTGGCTATCGTCGATTTTTATTTCGTTGAAAATTATTTTTAGATTTATAGATACAATAACGATTACGTACGATCGACTTGGATTGTTAACTACGATAACAATGATAATTATGACTTTCGACTGTCTGTGGCATGAAAATCTCGTTTAGATAATTCAGTCTGTTCGATTTTTTACAAAATTGGTTATTTAAAAATTAGTTTTAATTGTTTACTTGTGTGTAAGGGAAAAAGAAAAATTATTAAGCCCCCCCCAAGCAAAAATTCTGGGTGCGCGCCTGCTTAAAACACATGGCCTGCCACTTAATAATATTTTGTTTTTAATTCTAATTTCTAACATAATATTACATATTTTAAGTAGCCAAGGAACTTGTCAAATATACTTTATACTTGAATTTTATTTTAATTATAAGTCCTAAATAAGTTATTCTTATTTAGAATTTGTATTTTTGAATGTGTTTTGAACTTTTGAGGCATTGTACGACTTTTTAGGGTAATAGTCATGGCTAGTAGGTAATTGTAAAATTTAATCAATTTAAATATTTTCCTTGTTTTAAAACTATGTACCTACATTTGTTAATCACTGATCTTTTAAAATTTATCTGTGGAAATAAAAACAAATTATCGGGCATCGTATATTAACGTTTCATAACATTTTTTGCCTACCTACCTCTAATATTCTGGAAAATGACAATCGTCAATGGCATTAGTTCATATAATCATATACAATGCCGGGATATGCCCTTGCGGGTTGCGGCCTTGCAACGTCGTACATCAGCCTTTTGAAATTGGTTGCTTGCAATTGCATCTTAAAATGTGTTTTAACTCTCTCCACGATCTTTCAATATTTATATATCTTCATCGTGGTCCCGAAATATACTTATATAGTTATATACCTACACACTTCGTTATATATAGGATAACAAACTGCCTTCGCTCAGAATTGTTTTTTGAATACAAATTTAACACGTAGGTATATGTGGGTATCTAGTGACCCACTAGACAACATAGTACTAACTAATTTCCCTTTCCTACAAAAAGAGGGTGATGAAAAAAATTGAATCATTTTTACTACCACAAAAGGTGATGACAGACACAAATAAAAAATATATATCTATATATAAAAAGGTGCTCTGCAGTAGGTTACAAGTGGGTCACTGTATGGTATTAAATTTGAATTCAATGATATATCATTGTATAAGAAAAACGATTCTGAACGGAGACGGTATGTCAGTCTAGGTATAAGACATATTATATAATTATCTATGGTATTTAAAAATGCGGCTCTCGTCACAGTCGTATGCGGCTCGCGGTCTTATTTACAAAAACCAAAATATTTTAATTTTTTTTATGTATACATTTATAAAAAAATGTTTTTATTGTATTTATTTAAGGCTATAGTATTATAGTGTATAGAATATAGATTCAATCAAACAAAAAAAAAATAATTAATATGAATAATAAATTAAAAATTTAAACATTAAGCTAATTTTGTTTGCGTGGTACTTTTTTCGTGTCTACTTTTTTAGTAAGCTTCTTAAGATCTGGTTGAATTGATATAAGAGCAATTCTTAGTAATTCTGTAAGATGATCATCAGTCAAATTTGAACGATATTTTGACTTAATTATTTTCATTTTCATTGTTTTCATTGTTGATTCACATGAATACGTCGTTCCAAAAATTGATACAAATTTTACCGCACAGTTTTTAATACTTGGGTATTTTAATATAGAAATATGTTTCCAAAATTCCAATATATCTTTATTACTTTTGTGGTATAGAAGTACACATTAGATAATTTGGCTATTGACAAAATTTTATTAATACATGTGGCTCACGTACATAGTCATGTTGGCCACCCCTGCTATAATAGATATATAATAGTATACTTTAGAAGTTCCAAAAGTACCCACGAATAATATTATACAATCACAACAAAATAACTAAAAAAGTTATTCTAGGTGTTATCTATTATGATACCTATATAATAGTATAGTAACCTACTTTACAAGTTTCAATTTATTGTGAATATGTATTTTTAATATTTTTGAACTGCTATTTTAACAATATATCAGGAGCTGTGTATTATACATTTTTTGACCCAACAGATATTTTATTGATATTTATAGAAAAATAAATAAATTGAAATATTAAATTGTCCGCAAAAAGCTCAAAACAAATCAATTTTGAAAATTTTAGAAACTATAGGAATTAATAAAATAAACATTCAGTAAAAATTGTATGTATTTAAAGTCATTCATTTTTGAATAACAACAAAATAAGAAAATCGCTAAATGAGAAATCGATTGAATATCCAATGTTGTAAAAATTTTAATTTAAAATACTCATAAAAAATTAATTTGACTTTCTTCTAGAAATTTTTTATTGATAAAGGTAGACAAACTTATGAGGGATCTTGTATTCTTGTATTACATTATCAAATCTTAGATCTAAAAAAAAAATTTTTTATGAATTTCTAAATCAAAATAATTTGCAAATTTTCGTAATTTTTGCGTTTTTTGTCAATATTTGAACTTTAAATGCTTATAAAAAAAAATTGTGACTATGGATTTTTAGTTTTTTTCATCTGCCTTTGAAACAATATAGGAGCCTTCTATTAAATTTTTAAGTTTTTTTAACCAACAAATAAAATTTGATTGATATTTATAGAAAAAAAAAACTAAAAATGTCCATTAACAGCTCAAAATATTTGGAAAATGTTGAGGTGTATAGAAAATGCTAATACAAACATTCAGTCAAAATTTCATGTACCTACGGTCATAATATATAAGAGTTACATCAAAAACCAAAATCGATTTTTTCGAAAACAATCGTTTGTTTTTCACGACGCTTTTAAAAACTTCTGCGAAATTTTTACTTTTGACTCCCCAAAGTACCAACTAGATTCACTTTCCTATCAGAAAAGATACTGTTGAAGATAATCTAAGCATTTTTACTGTCCTAAAACGTGATGACAGACACATAAATAAAAATAAATAAATAAAAAAACACACATCATTGTAAAAGCAATACATTCATTGATCCGCTCAAAATCTAAAAATGGAAAATTTCTGACTTTCAGTTTGTATATTATAGATGTAAGTATGTAACTAATGGAAAAATTCTAAGTGATTAGTAGTAGTAATAGTAGTATACTAGTATATATACTTCAACACTTAGTAGGTAGGTTTCTATCTATGTTAACCACCATTTTAGATTTTAAGCAGAGCGATGGATGTAAATACTGATATTATTAATTTTAAGAAACATAATAATTTAATACACATCTCATATACTTTCTAGCAGCACAATGTCACCTATCGACAATGTATATTGATAAATACAATGTATCTTTAATAAAAAAAAAAAAAAAAAAAAAAACAATGTATTTAGAGCATTTAAGTGTAATATTATACTATTTTATTTTAATTATTCAACAAAATATGTAACAGTAATACGTTATTACAATAACATCATAATTCAAAATTTAATATGAAAAATTATGTTATGTAAATAAAAAACAACTAACTTTTACTTGAACCTAACTCATAGATGTTTTTTTGGATATTAAAATAATATGTTGAGGTATTATACGTGATTGTTAAGTTTTAAAATCAATTAGTAATTAATATATCAAATATTGATTAAAGGGATTCAATACCGTGATATTCTGTCTTTGTCTAATACACACGCGACACAGAAATTTAGATGGGTTCTTTGTCAATTGATCTAAAGAAGTGATGAAAAATCTAAAAACCGTTTTGAATTTGTCATGTCAACTTGAAATAGACTTTTTTTTAATTTTAACTTATCCAAAAATTGAAATACTATAATTTTTTAATTACTCTTTTTTATTATAACATTTTTAGGAATTTGGGGGATAATATCAAAAATGTGGGAAAGCCGATTTTAAGTAGACTTGACTACAAATTCAAGAACATAAGTTCATTAGATCAATTGGTATGTTTGGCAAAAAAACCCATTTTAAAATCTAAAATACTATGTTGTGTGTATATTAGACAAAGACAGAAAATCAACGAGTGCAATCCCCTCAATGGTACAATCATAAAATAAAATACTAAATAATCAAAAATATTTATAAAATAATTAAAACTATAATTTTTTTGTTTAAACTAAACATTTATTTGCAATTAATTGTTATGAATTATGATGAACATTTTGTTAAAACAAATATAAGATATTCAGATAATTAATAATTATAGTTTAGTAGACCTTTTGTCAAATAAAATTAAATAGTTGTATTATAACCAATGCATGGTAACGGATACTCTCACAAAACTAATTTTAATTATTATTAGATTATTTAAAAATGTAACAATTAATAATTCCTCCATGCTTTCAAATTAAATATTCCCAATTCCTACATAAATATAACATACTAACACATCCACATATCACCGTATGTCCGTATTTTTCATTTTTCACAGTTCACCATATCATACCTCTTTTTTTTTATGTATTTCCGTCTTAGCGAGGGTTTTCATCAACTTTCATCACAAAAATGTGTCCGTTTCCGGCTTGGAGAGATTTCTGTTTTAGCAGGATAAAATCATATGTAATTTGAAAAGGGAAAAAAATGGTCAGTAATACCGAGGTTTCTGTCTTACCTTCCGTTTTAACGGAGTTAAAATAAAATTTATACTTATAAATTGTACTTCAATAAGTTTTGTTTTATCAATAACATTAATTTTTTTTTATAAGTATATTTAATAATTAATAATAAATTATTCCTGTTAAATTTCACTTAGGTGAAGACATACATTTACTTAAATAAAACACAATATACCTTCACTTACATATTTGTAATAGGTAAAATAAATGTTTAAAATACAAAATATTGTTAAATCAGACTTAGTTTATTGTTGTTGTCCTAGAACATAACCTCTACCCCAATCATGGCGACGGAAGTTTAATCCACCTTCTCCTTGTTGGTTTCCTGCTGCTGGGGCTGCAGTTGGAGCTGCTCTAGTTGGCGGTTGACCAAAACCATGAACTGTCCTTTGATTAGGAAAAAATTTGTAACTAAAAGAACAATAAACATGTGATTAAAAAAAATATTGGGTTTCTTCCAGAAATGTATTTTATTAATTATTAGGAATATTATAATATTAATATTATTACTAACAATATCTGAGGTGTTTGTATAAGCTGTGGTCCGCCCATTTCTTGTGGGTATTTGAACATGAGGAAAAAATAAATATGACCCACAATAATTCCGACTAATTCCTGAAGTCCTCTGAAAAATAAAATTAAAAAATATTACTTATTATTATTATTATAACTAAATAAAAAATAATATATTAGATTATAAGTAGTGATCATTAATTGATTAATTAAATTATATTTACCCTCCAGAAATAATCAAGTTGAACCCAAACAATACCCATGGCAAATACATGGCTTTGAAACGAGTTCCAAACCAGAAACTTACAATTACGTCTTTATTTAGTTGGCACCATACATATAAAATACTTAAGACCATAGGATCCATGAGAACCTAGAGAAAAATTATTTTGTTAAAATTAAATGTATTGATTTCAAGAACATAATACAGAATAAATGATTTACCGGTATATTTGCCAAGAGTCCAATAATGACACAACATATCCAATTAAATATAAGTAAGAAAAAATAATCTGCCGGTCTTCCACTAAATGAATCTATATTAATATGAAAATAAAACGTGTTTAGAATCACTAAAATCGGTCAACATAATATAATTTTCATGGAAATATAATATTTAAATTACTGACCTGTTTCCAATCTTATTGAATAACTATATAGAAAATAACAATTGACTAAGAAATGAAATCCATTTCCAGGTGATAATGGGTACATTAACAAAGCAGTGACTGCTCTCCAAATCTATTTCGCAAGAGTAATAAATATTAGTATGAAAAAAGATGTAGATAACTACTAAGATCTTTTTTAAGCTGTGATATAAATTATAGAAACTACAAATTGATAATGAGAGTTTTGGAACTTACTTCAAACTTTTTGATAAATGGTTCATAAAATAACATAAAGTTAAAAGGATTCAGAACACCAAACCGTCCGGCTAAAGTCAAGATAGCAGTCAGGGCAAGCCATCGTTTAGTGAAATAAGGTATGGATGTAAACCAATCCGGAAGTTCAGCCATCTGTATACAAATAAAACGACAATATCAAATGGTATATCGCGAACGTAACATATCGGTTGATGCTACATTTCGTTAACCGAACACACACTGAAACTATAATGCCAATTCGTATTATTTCTTACCGCGTTATAGTGAGCCGCAGTGAATTTATTCTTTGGAGAAATTGTTCGACTACAGAGTGTTTGGCATTATATTCAAAAACTTGAATATTCGATCGGCTTTTCAGTAGAGATTATTATTGATTGACAGCAGATAGACAAGAAATAACAATACTTTAAATTTTAATACTACCTATTTTAAATAATAATATTTAATAATGATTAATGAAAAAAAAAATATTATACATTGATAAGAACAAATGATAACACAAAAAGAACACGTATGTATAAGTTGTTGCTCGTGTAGTCGAATATTGCAACTTGCAAGTAGTCATAAATACGATAGTTACAAAGTTCTTCCAAAATTATTTTGTTCTAATGTACAACTCTCCCAATTATTCTAGGAGTTGCAGTTACACAGTTACAGTTTTAACTGTAAATACTATTAATTATATTTTAGAGGTCTGAGGTATTATATTAATATACCTATTATTATTATTAATTATTATTTATTAGTCTTGAAGTTATATATTATATAAAATACAAATATTATGTATTTAATTGCCAAAGTCATTAGCATTACATTTGCATATACATTGCTTAAAATGTATAGGGGATAAAACAAGCATAAAAATTAAGTTTTAAATTAAATATTTAGATATTTATTTAGGTACTATTTATTTTTATGTACCTACACCTACCACCTAAATACTTTTCGTTTTTCGCACTCAACTTATAAACACTGATTAAGACACATTTAATTCACTTCAATACAAAGACTTAGGACCGGTTGGATATATGTTTTATAACTCAGACTAGATCAACAACGTTTTTGGAAGAAATCAAAACAATAAATTAGGCTTTTGTTAAACAATCATCCGTTTATTGAAAATACTTAAGCAATTTACAAGTTATTTTTATTTTTATTTAATTATGGAAGTTTATTTTCAAATATATCTATATAATATTCTGCATATTTTGACAATTACTCATTAAAATCAAACGTACCTATTTTGTATTTTAAGACAATTTTTGAAAGTATTTCACCAATTCCTGAATTAGTCTTACACTTTAGTTATTGTTTATGTAATTATGTTGTACAATGCATCATGCATGAGAGTGTATAAAAATACTTAAATACCTATCGATCTATTTTCAGATTTCTGGAAAACAATTTCACATACCTACTCGCTTTAGGTTTATTTGGTTTATATTTTGTACAAATTAAAATATTATTAGTTATTATGGTGTGTCAGTGTACATACCTATAGACAATAGCCTGAATAGCCGTATTAGTTATTTTAGTTATAACTTATAAGTATGGTGTAGATACTAATATACTATTATACGTTATGAACAAAAAAATAATAATAATATTATCAAAATTAATCCATATAGGTACATTTTTCTTTATTAATCTTAGACATTTTTTTAACCAGACGATTGGGGCAAACCGTTGTGTAGAAACGCTGGTGCGAAATCAGGGAATATCCATTGCCGGCTTACAGACATACTGCACGAAAGACATTTTGAGGCGGACTGTCACCGGGGTTCTCCTAGGGTCACGAGATGCACTGTAACGTGCGTCCCGACTACCTACTCCGACTGAGGTTCAGCCGGCAGTATTCTCGACGGAGCTAGAAGAGAATGTGCAGGTGCTAGACGGCAATTACTAAATACTATGGCATCAAGATCAGCAAGCAGCAAGCAGAGGACTAGTCTGAAAATCAGCCTTTGCCGAAGGACCACGATCATGGAAATTCTGCCACGTGTGTTCGTTCTGTGGGAACGGGGTCGGCCAGGCGGTTCGGACTAGAAAACTTACGCCTGCAGATCGAGGTGCGGGCCATGCATGCCGGACACGGAGATGGTGACAGGAGGAGGAACTTTTGGAGGTGACGGTGAAACTGATCGAAGGGTAAGGAACTTGACGTTGACGGCCGTTCCAAGTAGCACGACATGCAGTGCCGTAACTAGGCTACTTGAGGCCTGTGTGCAAACCAAAATATTGAGGCCCCTTGGCCCTTATTATCTTTTTCAATACACAACTCAAAAACTTTTTTTGCAATTTTTAAAGTCAGCAGACAAAAAAACCGGTCGACAATTCTGCCGATTTCTTTGTATTCAGAAGGGCCAGTTCTATAGACCATAAAAAAATTAGGTTGTACAATAAATAAATTAACAATACAATTCAGCCTCATTGAAAATATAATTTATTGTGATTTAAATAGGTAAGTTGGGAATTTCAATCTTGAAGTGGTTGAAAAATTGCAATATTTTATGGATATGGCAGAGCTTGCAAACGTTATAATAACATTATGATTATTGATTATAACGTTTTATTTTTTACAAAAAACGATACATGTTTGTAAACGTAATTATAACGGAATGCGATAATCAAAAATAATTAAATACAGCATAACAAAACATATAAAACGGTTTTAAATTCTTAAACTACATAGCGCTAGCGTTTTAACTTTCAAAACGGTTTGAGTATAAACCGTTTTAACGCCATCATATAAACCTAGTAATTTACTAGGTTAAAAAATAAATAATAAATAATTTATATATTTTAATAATTTTATATTAGTTTAATATTAGTCTTTAGATCTTCTGAGGCCCTTCGATATATTATGGGGCCCGAGGCCTGTGTGTGGTACACACTCTGCACACCCGGTTTTTACGGCACTGTATAAAACGCAATATAGGTACACCCCAACACATACACAAAAAACAATGATTGTAAAATCGCAATACGCATTGGTCGCGTTCCGTTCTGAATCTAAAAATCTTATAGTTACCTACAAAAGTATAAAGCGAGAATATATATTATATATACGACAGTATAGTAATATAATGCAGATCGACATATAAATCCTCGTTAAAATATTATAATACAATTATTATAGTCATAGTGTACCTCTGCGTAAGTATATACAGTTAGAGTCGGTATACCAATAATAGTCGTAATAATGGCATTTGGAAAAATTAACGGGCCCGAAATCTAGCTGATGCCGGCCGTCGATTAATATAATAATATGCTGGCTACTAATAAACGATGTTTGTTTAAAATCATCGTCGACGGCCCAGGAATAAATACCGAAATCGGCACATTTGCAACTCTGAGCTCATCTGAGTATATAATTTGACCTAACCTTACGCGGACAAAAAAAAAACCTGAACGAAAAAATGGCTGCATCGCATATCGAAGAAAAGGAAATGGAAACAACTATCATGCAAATCTTGGGAAAAATAATAAGCAACGTCGAGTACGAGATTATGGAAGAAGAACTTAAACGAATAGACGACATCGACCAAGAGCCTACCATCGGAGACCTGGAAGGACTTTTATCGTATGCGACGCGCTTCGCGGGGGACGACTACGTCCCGTCCAACGTCTTTCAACCGGTCGACAAATCTGACAAAATGGCAGAACCGGTTGAACCGATCGTTGAAGTGGTCGCGCCTCCGGTGCAGGAAGCCGCGAAAAAGGAGCTGGATGGCGAGGCGGTGGGCGCCACACCGGCCAGAGGACTGGAAGTCAGAAATAGTATCGGGATCTTGATTGGTTGGCTGGACCCGGGGGTCAAGGCAGAAACACGCGCAGCTCCGCGCAGTGCAACGGCGAGACTGGTGTCCTCTGCGTGGAGAGGCCTGACGAGAGCCGCACGCGTGTTGCGCTGTTGTTGTCCCCCGAAGTGAAACCGTCCAAAAGTTTCCCCCCTGGCCGAGGGCAGCGGACAAGACGAGGCGACGTGTGGGGTTTCGAGGTAATAGGTACGCGGCAGTGCACATTCAGGTGGTGACCGGCGGTAAGTCGCCGATACACGTTCTCCGGCCATCCTGCGGCAGCGCGACGGGATCGCGGACGTTGCGAGCTCGAGGTCGCCGAGACACGCGAGACCCTCTGGCGGCGCGGCGGGCGCTCGGCTGCTTCGGTCCGAGAGCGACGACACGACGACGACGGAGGTTAGCGGTACCGGCGCGGACAACGACGCCGTCCCCGACACGGTACCTGCTCAGTGACGAACGCTGCAGTGCTGCGCGACTCGCGTGACGGCGGCGACGGATACCTCAGAGCTCACGGCGGGTGAGTGACGGATGACTATGATTACAGGGTATAGCTAGGAACGCCACGGACGTCAGCAGCGCTGGGCTCGAGGAAACGAAACGTTTCGTCGGGTTCGACGGTGCGCGGCTCCGTGGCCATCGGCTGCGGCAGACGGAGACGCCAGGGCGAAAATCACGGAGACTATCAGGACAGCGGCGCGTCGTCGCGAAGCTGTCTGCAGATTTTCTCCCTTTTTCGCCCAGTGGTCCGATCCCGAGTCGCAACGCCGCCGATTCCGCAGCTGCACCGAGATCGTAGTCGCCAGCTCGCCTCTCCGAGCTTTGCAGGTCACCGTCGTTGCCGGCACAAGCAGTCGTCTTCAGCACCCGCAGTACCGTCAAGCAGCGCACGACATCGCGCACTAGCCTCTCGTCGCCAATCGTCGTCGCTCTCGCAGCCGTCGTGGCCGGGCTTCGTCCGCTGCCATGGTCGTCTTGGCGGTCTCGAGCAAACTCGTCCGCGACTCTCGTCCGCCCCGCAGGACAGCCCGTGAGAACGTTGTAGAGGTGACCAGTGGCCATATACCAGTTACCAATACATCATCAGCACCACCAACTCGCCACCACGTTCCCCCCCACATCGCGTCGTCTTGACCGATGCTTTTTTTTTTTTGTATTTAAATTTTCTTTACTTATATCGAATAATATTCACTTTACAAATTTCGGCTTTTTCTTTTTTGTTCTAACTTTTTTTTGAACATACAAAATTGTATAATAATATAACGGCAACCGTTTCCAAAATTGTTTCCGTTTTTGAAATTATATTCAAAATTAAAAAATGTTATATTGTTTTTGTTCGATAATTAAAAATAAATTTGTGAACACAAAAAACTATTGTTGCTTTTTTCGTATTGTCGAGTGTGTAAGTCAATTTTTACAATATAATAAAATATTGACTTTAGTTGTAATAATATTCTAAACTGAACAAATCTTGTAACAGATATCTATTACTGTACTCAGTGCCGTAACTAGGCTACTTGAGGCCTGTGTGCAAAACCAAAATATTGAGGCCCCTTATTATCTTTTTCAATACACACCTCAAAAACTTTTTTTGCAATTTTTAAAGTCAGCAGACAAAAATTCGGGCTTAAACAAAAAAAAATGTTTAATTTTAAATAATCTATAATTTTAAAACAATTTCTCAAGGCTATAACTAACTCAAAAAAGTAAAAATTGTCCAAAATGTAATTTATTGAAAATATTAATATAAATATTTGGTGAAAACTTCAATGGTCTACGGTTATTAGTTTTCGAGTTACACCAAAAAATAAAATTTTTAGTTTTAGGTAAAAATTACAATTTTTTTTTTTTTATTGACACTTTTTAATATCTAAAACTAAAATTTTCGGTTTCGATATCCAAAAAGTACCAACTAGATTCACTTTTCTAACAGAAAAATTGCTGATCTCGAAATTCGGAATATTTTTACTACCCATTGTTGATGACCGACAGAAATGAAAAAAATTATACACATCTTGTAAAATCAATACATTTGTTCGTTCCTCTCAATTGGTTTGAAACATTGGTTTCGTTTCCAAATCAATAATAAATAATTTATATATTTTAATAATTTTATATTAGTTTAATATTAGTATTTGGATCTTTTGAGGCCCTTCGATATATTATGAGGCCCGAGGCCTGTGTGCGGTGCACACTTTGCACACCCGGTTTTTACGGCACTGACGACATGGCTTCAAGAATTCCGGCGAACATGGAAGCTCGCCGGTTAATCGTAGGTATGTTGAAATTCTAATTTTACGGCAAATTATTAATAATTTTGATTTTTTCACGATTCTTCGACATATTGTTATTTGTTATAATATATGGTCTAGGTCTATAATAATATGTAACACTCGCATAGTTTATAAATACAGTATACTTATAACTTACGTAATAATATATTGTGTTTCTGTTTGGTAGTATTTAATTTGGACACGGATTAGGCAGATCTGGCGCGGCCGGGTTTTGCTGTAATGTATACGTTATGTGGTCAAATAGTTTATTATCGCGCTTCTTATGCCACGTCGCCTCTTTACCCCCTTCAGTTTCACCATCACTTTCGTTAGTTCCTCCGCGATCATTGACTTAATTGGTTATCACTATCTCCAGTTCCGACACCAACTCTGGCACACGCGCCTCGATCTGCAGCCTGCAGCAGGTTCGCCCGGCTACTTTAAATATAATAAAATAATATAAGTAATAATATTTATAATAGGGGCGTTATATAAGCTTGAAGCAAATATGCTATAACCATAAAATGTATACACAATAACACATTTCTTCCGTGAAAACTATGACCAATAATTGTTACGATAAATTCGTGCTTGGTACATCCATACGTACCTCTTTTTTAACTGCTAGGTCTCGTGGAAGAACTTACATTCGACCTTAAATGCAAGTGCAACGTTCCCATTCTGAAAACGTGTACAAACACAATATTTGTATATTATTGTAACATAATATATTAGTATATTTTACATATCGTTTTGTGCTTTGAAAATAAAACTTTCGGAAAACATAATTTTAGTTTACATTTTACACAATGTTGCATTGTTGCCTGCACTTGGATTTGTTTGAATATCGTATTTGATTTAGTAACTTGGACTTATAATTAATTATTTCCTCATGATGAGATATATTTTGGAATTTTAACAGGCTTTATAGGAAATATATTTATATATGAGGTACATCGCAAACCCAAATACACCTCATATAATTTTGACAGCCAACATGGCAAAACCATAGGTACGTAATTTATTTGCTTGTAAATATTTTAATATATTAAGTATGAACTTATAATGAACTAATAACCATGTTGCAGTACTTGCAGGTAATCACTAATCTGCAAACAATGGCAACCAAAAAAAAATCCTACGCACTATAATAGTAATATGTATGTATTATTATTTATTTTATATGGTAATCAATGGTAACCCTATTAAAGTTTAAAATAAATGATATTCCTTTTTCGTGAGCAAAAAACTATATTAATGTGTGAGAGTGGTGAGACCAGTCCTTGACGACCTATAGGATTGAAAATAATACGCTATAAACCCTCTCGACTCATGATGAATAACTCATTGATATACATTTTGTTGAAACCTACCCAATAGTTTTTAAGTCTATAGCTAACATTAATAATAGACATAGACAGACGGCCTAACATATCTACTTATATATGTATAATATAAAAAACAGGATATACGCTGTAATACTGTATAATTTAAATATCCATATTACCATCAGTACCCTATGCATATTTTTAATTCTGTTTGAGGGACATGAAAGTCGAAAAAAGACTCAGTGGCAGGAGACTATGCCCCCCTCCAAATTAAAAAAAAAATAACATGCTATACGCAATTGATTTTAATATAATATACTTACGCTTTTATTATTAAGGTATATAATATAATATTATTATATTAGTATCTATACTCGATATCGTTAAATTGTAAATTCTCGTTACTCGTTATATCTTATATTTTCGTGTAGCCTACTTATCATACTTGGTTTTCCGATAGGGGGACTCTAGGGTTCAATATACTATAGAATTCTAACTTGGCTGACTTCTAATTGTTAATTAATTATGTTTGACAACTGTCGTGTTCAGAGTATTGGAGAAATTTATTGTTTCCCTAGACCTTAGATAATATATACTAATATGATCTAAGATATTGTTTCAATATTTGGAGCTATGAATAATTATTTTTACCACGGAAAGAAATTTTTCAATATTTCTACGGGTTAAAATCTGGTTGAGTACACACAAGGCCGTAATAGAAAACAAATTTCGGGGGTCCAAATTTTTTTAAATATGGATACTGCCGATATACTGGACACTTATTATTTTTACGTCTCGTTTTGGTCTCGCTCTCACGCATATCTATATCGGGACATTTCTATAGATATAGATAAGTAATAGATCGATTCCCAAACAATAAGAATTGACAATATTAGATTGGAGAAATTCAAAATTTTCGGTCTTACAAGAAATGTACACACTTTTCATCATGAATGATATGTCAATATAGGTATCTTAATGTAACACTCGTAAATCGTAATAAAAAACACAATAATTGTATACTTACTAAAACTCACTATAAGTGAATAACGTATTTCGACAAAGATAGTGATATTGGAAATGAATGCCTTACATCCATTCGTCATTACACATACCGTGCCAATATACTATATAGTATATATACCACTACTTTATCTCTACACAAAAATAAACATATTTAGTATTTACCCATTTCATGTATGGGAAAATACTTTGTAGATCGCTAATTGAAACGGCAAAAACACAGATTAGGATAGGACCATTATCAGTTGTAAGTCGCACAGAGGAGTAGTGCCTATATTTCGATATGGCAAATACTTATCATCAAATATTTTATTTAATTTTTTTTAATTTTTACAAAAGCACATACACAATCTATACATTTTGTACAATAAGCGTATGGTATAAGATAAGAGTTAAAAACATGGATTGCTTGAGTAAGAAGCCACCCATTAGTGGCACTTACCTACTTGACGCTCATCAAATATAAAAAATAAAATTGTGATGTTATGCCTCTCCACCACCCCCCCCCCCAAAAAAAATCAAACCCTAGAGACACCACTGAGTACTGATTATAGACTATTGGATCATCAATCTCCCTCAAACATAATTATAAAGTATGTTTAGAGTTTGAGTAATGTAGGTAACTGAGTTATAGTGTTATACCCAGTTTTCAGACACATCATGGTATTGATTTTCAGTTCAAATTTTGACAAAATTGGATAATTCAACGAAACTAACGAAAATATTATTTCATCTTATTAAATGTTTTATAATATTATTAGACAAAATATATTTAGTTGTTTTATTCTTATAAAAAATTTATTCAAATAATAAGAGCCATGATCCTACATTCCTACAGTACGACGCGACGATGGTCAATATTGACCTTGAAATTTTAATATTATGTAAGTAATACACACGTAAAATAATTGCATCGTAATATTAGTAGAGTACCTATTGTATGCATATAGCAGGGTCAACCTGTCCGTCGCGGTTCCCTGGGGGCCGGGGCGTCACAGATTATTAAATTTTTTTATTTTAATAATATTAGTCTTTTTTTAATGAATTTTTATTTTAAATTGTTTTCAAAATCAGAAGAGCCATGGATCCAAAAATGTTGAAAATCCCTGGTGTATAATGAATTACTTCCATACCTATATCAGTAATAGCGTTGTACCATAGAACAGCACGACGAACGCTTCTGTGTTCTATTTTATAACGTTTTTGCTTAGGTATTAATAATTGTAATTATATAATAATTGTTTTTATTATAGTTAGACGTTCGACTCGTTCGAGTCATTAAGTCAAAACAGTCGTAAACATAAGATGAATCGCAGATCGACGGAGTAGACACGTGTAGTATGTATTATAATTTATAACAGTCATCACTCATCAGTGTTTGGAAAGAACGCGTTCAATCGTGGGACATTTGCACGCGTTTGATTATTAAACGAACGAGAACGACTTTTTTCGTTCATTTAACCAATTTAACGTTCATTTTATAAAAAGTTATCATTCCAGAACACGGTCTTCGAAGATAAGGTCTATAATAAAAATTAATGATATCTAAGGAGTTTCTGGCAACACTGAACGTCTGAACGTATAATGACTAATGAATGGAATATTGGAATGTAAACGCGTTCACTATTTTAGTGAAGGTTCCAAACTTCCAAACACTGATTATAATATAATTAATAATTATATAAATTTACAATATAACCATAAAATATTATAATAAGTGGATGTCAGCGTGCCATTTGTTTTCTCTCTCTGGCCCACGCGTAACATAGATAAAACGCATTACGGACGCCATGCTACAAAATAGCGTGCTACAGCCTACAGGTCACAAACCTTAAGAGATGTCAGAGCACTATTTGTTTTCTCTCTGTACCACGTGCAACATAGACAGAACGCAATACCGCAGAATCATTTTTTCTGTTTTTAAGTGATCTTAGAGTAAAATCACCCATTACAAAAAAGATAGAGAATAATATTTTTGAAAAAATGAAATCAATTTGTCTAAATATTGTCTCAAAACAATTTAAACATAATTTAAGTGTACGACATTTTTTTTGTTTATTTTGAAAGTCGAATACAAAGTCAAATAACAATAAAATATAAAATCGATATGACATTCCCTCCAAAAATATTATCTTTTTTGTAATAGGGGATTTTACTCTGAGATTACTTAAAAACATAGAAAAAATGATTCTGCGTTAATGCGTTTTGTCTATGTTGCGGGTGGTACAGAGAGAAAACAAATACCTAGTGCTCTGACATCTCTTAAGGTTTGTGACCTGTAACACGCTATTTTGTAGCATGGCGTCCGTAGCACATTTATGATTTTTTCCTGTTTTCAATCTAGTTGAAAAATATTTCCAACAGTTATCCCTTGTCCAACATCCTTCAAAATAAATACCAATTGGTGGAACTAAAAATAAAATAAAACGAACGAATTCCAAAAAATAATACTTTATTCATAAAAAAATAAAATTCATTGATTAAACTTGATTTGATTATTTGAAACGTAATTACAACCTGTAGCCAAATAAATTCCCGAGCATGACGCCAAATAAACATCCCAAAGTACCATAACTGTTATATACATATATAGATATAAAATAATATTATATAGTAAAGGAATGAACAAGACGAGAGATGCCATAGGTAGCAGGAGAAGAAGATAGATATCATTATTCACCAAAATGTAAATGCAAAAGTAAACTTAAGCCTTGAGGCTAAAAATTGTTTGGGTTCATAGAATGTGTATAGAGAGGTAATAATTTATTATGTTAATAAGAATAAGAATAATCCGGGAACGTGTCGAACGACGTTCGCCCCCGAGCCCAGTCTCTTGTGTGCACGTCGACGCTGTCGCGTTCATTTGCGCGGCTGATGGATGGTCGGTTTCGTGCACGTGTGCTGTCTCATCTCGTGGCTGGGCGTCGGCTTGTCGTGGGTTTTCTGGACGGCTTGGGTCGGATAGTCGTTGTGAGCGTGCACCGGTACCACGGTCTGCTTGGGCGGACTGCGGCGAGCATGGATAAAAATAACGAAAATAAATAGAGGTTAGCGTGAACGTCAAAAAAAATCGGTGACGAAAGTCGCCCTGAAAGCATAGGAGGATAAACAGCAAAATATTATGGTGCCTTGCCTATCGTATTTATTTACGTTTCTACGCAGGTACGTTTATCGTCGAAAAAACGCTTACTAAACAGTTTATGTTCGAAGACAATAACAAACCACGTCATAAAATTATAATCTTAAAAGACGGAAATAGATATTTTTTATACAGACGGACCCCTCTTTCCGGTGGTAAATTAATAAAGTATTAGTACGGTATTTACCTAGTGGAGACTTTCAAAACCGAATTGGCCTCGTCCGCAGCGGCGGCAGATAGCTTGTCGGCGGCCGAGTTGACGTTCTTGTGCTGCACGATGCGCATGCCGCCGGCTTTGACTGAAAAAACAAAAACAGAAATGTGTGTTAATGAACGAAGCGCGAGACACGTGGACGCTTTCTATAATAATAATTACCTGCTTGGGCATGTCCGCCTTTGAGTTGGGATTCGTCTTCCATGGCGACGGCAAACAAGACGAGACGGTAAATTCAGCAGTAACAATTACGGGCAATTGTTGTCAGTGACTGTAAAACGTAGACAAAGTTGAAAGTGATGTCGTGTACGACTAGCGAGTAGAAATATAGAACGCAGTTGACTGTCGAGTGAAGACTGTCGAATACTCGAATGGTATCGAATGTCGAGTGCAGGCAGTGCAGCACTACAGCAGCCAGCAACGGCGCAATAACAACAACAACAAACAACTTGACAACAATAATAGTACAATAATTTGTATTTTGTTATGTACCAGGTAGACGTGATCGAGGTCGTGTTAGTGAATAGTGACTAGTGTTGTCTGATTTGTCTGTAGCTGCAGTTGTGTTGTGTTTACTTTTCGGTTTTCGGGCATGCCTGCGACTGCAGCAGCTGCTGCTCAAGCAGGCTGCAACTGCGGCCGGCTGTCAGCTGATTGTATTATCTCCGGGCCGGGGATGAACTATCGTTCCGGCGAAATGTCGTCGTCTCGTCCTCCAGCGACAGCCGACAGTAGATATTCGAGGAAGAAATTGGAGTGTAACGTACATAGTACCACAGAACAATAGTACTACAATAGTACTACATAGACACAGGGACGGTTTTAATGGGGGGGGGGGGTGTTACACCCCCCCCCCACTTACGACAACCTGGTTAATTTTAGTCGGCAAATTTATCATTTTGATATAGCCGTATATATATGATTTTATTATGGTTTATGATTATTTCAAAATTCAAATATAATTTTTCATACCTACCTATTATGACCTAATATAATAGTAAATAATATTTAAGAACTACAAAAAGGTAACAAAAAATATTGCATTTCAATCATATGATTTTTCCAGTAACATGTGGCATGTCATATAAGATAAATGGTACCTACTCAGCTAAAATTATCAGATATTGTTGGTCACAAAATTCCATTCATTCCATGCCAAGCGCATCGATTGAATACATTAATTGAATAAGTGAATCTATCAAAAACCCGATGGACTGCAAGGGCTGAATCAATTTAAGCTGTTTGGATATCATATGAACAAATTATTGATGCATTACAAGATGTCAGACTTAAAATCCATGGATATAAAACATGTACTCTTGCATTAGGTCTCTCTAAAAAAAATTTCAAAAAATCTTCACAGAAAACCTAGAAGCTATAGAATTAAATATAATTGATGCTTTAATGTTACTAACACATACTATTGACAGTTTAACCAAAATTAGTGATAATAATATGGCATTACATAATTTAATAAAAAGTGCAATAGTTTTTGCTAAAAAATTAAATATTAACCCAGAAAAAGATTTTAACCGACACCATCGAAGAAGATTGAAGCCCAAAAAGATATACTATAATGCTAGAATACAGTGCACAATCAATATAAAAGCTTTTTACAGAATGGAATTCAAAAAAATATTCGATACATTAATACATTTGTCTTCTGAACAAAATTGTATGTTCATCATAGAAGTCATAGAACCACTTGTGAACATTTTTAAGGTTTCATGGGAAAACAATTGTTCAATAGATGAATTGAAGAAAGCTATGAAAATATTCCCTCCTGGATGTAATGAATCTAATATTTGTGATTATGATGGAGTTATAACTGAATTAAATATTTTACACCATCACTGTATCCATTTTAAAATTAACTGAAATATTCAAAGTATCCAAAGAATTAAAAAATATTTTGCCTATTGGCAATAAACTATGCAGATTGATTTATACAGCATAGGTTAGTACTGTATCAAACGATCTAACCTTCATTAAATTGAAGATTGTGAAGAATTGTTTACGTTCTACTACAGGAGTAGATCGCTTATTAAATTGTACCAAATATTTAACTGATGAAATTGATATTCATCTCATGGTGAAACATTGGCCTCTTCTTAAAGAAGGACGACTTAATATATAATACAAATATTGTAATTTTGTTTTAAAAAAAATATTCTTTTTAATAAACACTGTCTAATGATTTAGCAACTTCCATTAAGAGGCCGTCAGTTTTAGCTGAAAGTATTGACAAAATTAAAGTTAGTTAACGTTGTCCGATTTTGATTCTGAAAAAAATTTGAACTCAACAGAAAATTGTCTATAGATCCTACGAAGCACTTTGAAAATCTAAATTTTATATTATTATATTATAATTGAAAACTTGAAAATATCAACTTTTTCGAATCATAATTAAAATTAAAATTAATATTAAAAACGGAAAATATCTACAGACATTTTTCTGCTGAATTCAAATATTTTTTCAGAATCAAAATCAGACAAATGTATGTTTTTTGTAAAATTCTTGTAGTGAAATCGATATGGTTCTCAAGTTATTGACATGTGCATGAGGTCTTTGAGCGTACGAGAGGATACCCTCATTTAATTTCACTCACACTAATAATCATTTACAACTAAGTACTAACACAGTAACACATAGATCCCGGGTGTCTATGACAAGATTAGCCTAAATGTTGCCCCTTAACTTCTACAACCTAATTCATTGGATAGTATCTCAATGAATGACGATACAAATATCCTGTTTTCATGAGACGAACAAGTTAGATGTATTTATTAAAAAAATTACTTGAAGTATGTAAATTACGTGAGTCATTGAGTATGTTGAATAATATAGTCGGCAAATCACTTAATTTTCAGTCGGCAAATTATAGTGAATACACCCTCCCCCACTAAAAAAATGTACAGCTCCGGCCCTGCATAGACATCTATCTATCTATATATAAATCTAAGATTTAAAAAGAAAATTTTTTATGAATTTCTAACTCAAAATAATTTGCAAATTTTCGTCATTTTACGTATTTTGTCAATATTTGAACTTTAAATGCTTATAAAAAAAAATTGTGACTATGGATTTTTAATTTTTTTCATCTGCCTTTGAAAAAATATACTGAGAGCCTTCTATTAAATTTTTTAGTTTTTTTAACCAACAAATAAAACTTGATTTATATTTATAGAATAAAAAACTAAAAAAATTGGAATCTGAAAATGTCCCTAAACAGCTCAAAATAAGTCAAAATATTTTAAAAAAGGCATGGTGTATAGAAAATGCTAATATAAACAGTCAGTAAAAATACCTACATTCATTTGTTTAAGAGTTGCACCAAAAACCAAAATCGATAAATTAATTCTTTATTTTTCACGGCGCTTTTGAAAACTACTGAAAAAAAATTTACTTTTGACACTCCCAAAGTACCAACTAGATTCACTTTCCTTTCGGAAAATATATTGTTGAAGAAAATTTAAGCACTTTTACTGTCCTAAAAGGTGACGACAGACACAGAAAAAAAATAAAAAAACACATATCATTGTAAAATCAATACATTCATCGTTCCACTCAGAATGTAAAAAAGTCAATTAAAGTCAATTAAAATTGGATGTTGGTTCATCCGAAGTTAATAGGCTCAAAAAACGACTGGACGATTGTCAATAAAAGTTATATCATTAGATTACTTGAGACTTTGACGGTGTTTATACTTTATTATAGCTTGATTTTGCAACCCATCTAGGCTATAGATAGATAAAGGGTAGCTCACACACGATATTTTTTCAGCTTACAAATAAAGAAAATGTTTTTTGTATATCTAAATTCTAAATGGTTGCAATTGCAGGTTACATATTACAATAAATATTAATAGGTATTATAATTATTACTAATTACAAGAAATATGGTACCTATATATATTGTGTACAAATATATTGATTAAAAATACAAATATTTTGCCTGGACAGCTGTATGCCTGTATAAATTATATTATAATCCTGTTATATGTGTATGTCGCATTACTATGTTTATGTACCGATATCCTATAAGATATAATCATGCCACTTGCCAGGCGCCAGCTCAAAACCCAGCAAAGGACAGCGGCCTACTGCAGTCCTCTAGGACAGTTGTAGTACAGTATATCTAGACCTGCATTGGCCAGTTCCCCCTGCTGGTTGTCCACCTCAACGGGCTCGGGCACCGACGACTAAACCGCGAACTGCTAAACCACCGGCTGGCGTCTACGGTCTACTATAGTATTTAAACTAAATAATATAAATATAGTATTACATTAACAATGTGTTTTTTTTATTTTTTTTCTCTCTGTCCCACGAGCAACATGGACAAAACGCATTTACGCAGAATCATTTTTTCTATGTTTTTAAGTAATCTTAGGGTAAAATCACCCATTACAAAAAGATAGAGAATAATATTTTTGAGGGAATGACATATCGATTTGTCTAAATACCGTATCAAAACAATTAGAACATAATTTAAATTTACAATATTTTTTTTGATTATTTTGTTACGATATAAACCCATATACACAATTATAAGCCAATGTCATATCTAGCGCGAACTCTGGCGATATAATCCGTAGCCCGGCACAAATGTCGCGCCGACCAAAATCGTGACAATTTTCAAACACTCGGGAAATACGATGCGCGCACAATGACACTAAAGAGCGTGCAGGAACCAATCTGATTAAAACGTGAAACCGATCATCAAAATTAATTAACTTTTGGCATAATTAATGACGTTAAAGGTCATTAATTACATTATAAACATATTATATTTAACTCATCATCTTATTAACCCGATTCATCAACATTTACACTGTCTCCAAACAAGTATCAACAAAATTACCATTTACCATACATAAAAAAATCCCAAGTTGATCTCACATGCAAGCCATAACATACATATTAACTCCCAAATCCACCTAGGTAATAATTTAAAGTAGACATCTTGACTTGTCATCTAGTAGTGTCATTGATTATAAATACTAATATTAGTATTTTAAATCAAAGACATTCAGATTTCAGACATTTCACCATGTTTTATTATTAACTGTGGTGAAAACACGGAATTCGATAAACTTCTGCAAACAGAAAAAGCAATTGTTTATAATTATCTATAATATACTGCCTTATAAAACTTTTATTATTTATTAATTTATACTATCAAAATACAGCAGTGGCGTGGCAAACTGAAAGTTTTTCAGGGCAAGTCAAAAATATCCCATGGGTAAATAGCATAATAATGTATTAATATAATATAACTAATTATATTCAGTATTATATTAAAAACTGGCATGGAATACGGGATGAATGGGTTATAGGCATGACGTACATTGTACATGACAGGGAATTTTCTAAACAAAACGAATAACAGATTAAATCTGTTATTTCTCAGCGCGGTTCTAGGACTACATTTTCGTAAAGGGTCACCAGACATTTTGGTATGGTCAGCTGCCCACCCTGCCCATACGCTAGAACCACCACTGCCTTCAAGCGTGATAATATTTAAGATTTCTACAACATTTTTTCCTTATAATGTCGATACATTTTAGTTTTAATAAAATAAAATGTCATCAAAATAATCGATCAGACCTTTAAAATGATTTGGTTTTAATTTTCTTTAGTATATTTGTCTTAATCATTATATACCTGTATCCAACCCCTTAAAAGTCGTTGTTGTATATATATATATATAGTGGCGCCCCGCCTCCAAAACGGATTTCTGAACAAATAAAACAATGGATATAAATGCATAATATAATTATTGTTTAGTAAAGCCATGACATGGAATGTTTTAATTAATAGACATTTGTAAACGTATAATGCATTGTAATTCACTATACTATTATCTCCTGTAGTCCTGTAGGCTGCACTCTAGTGTGTCACTATCACTATATATATTATATGTGTGTACTATACGTTTCACGTTAATTATCTGGTATATGATAATTTGATTTCCTACTTACCTAGTTACCCATTGGAACAAGCACCTACGTCCTACACCTGTTTAGGTCACCGACTCCGACTCAACACTCGAAGTGTTATTTTGTGTTAAGTAATTTTTGTAACAGCAGTATAATTATAATAGTATACTATATAATATATATATATATATATATAAGTATACTAGACACTAGTATACTACCTATTATAATGTTCTCGCGTTGCATTTAATAGTTACGATATTGTTTTGTTTAATATTAATATATTATATATTAATTCATTAATAATTGTTTATACGTCCTAATTCTTTTGGACAGTTTGTGTTGATGAACAACATGTAACAATTACATGCCGTTATTATTGCAACATTATATAATCATATAAAAAAAATTAATATTTTACGAGTTATAATATACAACCATATATTTTGATGTAAGTAATATTGTATACATTGAATTTGTTAATATTTAATTATTTAATATAAAGAGCAATATAGTACAATACCTATAATATAATTATAATAGACTAATAGAGTATTGATTTTATCGGTGAATGGTATTAAAAAATATATCTAAAAGAGGTAAAGATAATATTGTAAAAAAAAAATAGTTACCTACCTAGACAAATATTAGCATTTGAATTTGTGTTTGGAATCTGGTTAAATTTTATTTTCTAGAATGAGCTAGACTGAATTAATTATTACGTTTTTATTCATTATTGATCAAAATTCAATATTTTTATGATCACAGAATGAACGAATAATTGAAGGTATACTATTTATTAATTATCATTGATTCATTTGTTATAAAAATGGATGATCTTGGTTTGGGGGGGGGGGGGGCAGAAAACTATCGACAATCGTAATTTATTACTGAGTTGGCTGTAGATGTCTGTAAATATACATTTCTATGTAGATGTAGAATACTGAATAAACTATGATTACTGCATAGAAAACCTATTTACCCATAGACACAAGCCCGGATAAAGGGGGGTGGCATAGCCCCCCGGGCCTCGATAGTTAGAATTTATTTAGGGGCCTTAGATTGTCCATAAGTTATAACACTGCATAAATTACTTAAGAAAAATCGATGATTATTTAGCGAGGAAGAAAGCTTGTAAATTATAATTTATAAATAAGATGATACATTATTCATTATTTATTGATATGTACCTAATACCTTAATACATTTATTATAACAAGTACCTAATATTAAATAATATTATATACATTATTTTTTTTTTTTTCGTACAGGGGCCTCACTTACAACTTTGGCCCCTGGCCCTCAAAATGTCTTAATCCGGGCTTGCATAGACATATAAGTATGTACTATGTATTATACACGGACAAAGATATATTATATCTACCAATATTATAGGTACTAAAATACTAAATAGAAAGTATAAAGTATTATAATACCTATTAGTAGGTATTTATTTTGTCTATGAGAGAACCCAATCAAAGCACTGAACTATTATCGATTATTGAACATAAGATTGAGAACATAATTTTTCGCTGCGCATACGGCAGTACTGTGAAGGTGAACTAGGTGTCTGGTACTCTGGTGGAAATAACTATAATAAAAGAGCTTCGCATTTAATCACATACAGTGTATTGATATAGTAATAACTATTAACATGTACCTAATACCTATTATAATAATTAAATAATATCATTAAAAAATAAAAGTATTTACAATTTTGCAAGCGCATATTGCACAATACAGTTTTTAAATGAAATTGCTCGTACAGCCACTTATCACGCATAATATACTAACTTTTATCGGTCGCCGACTTGCGTTTCTACCGTAACATTTTTCAAAAACTTTTTACCAATCGAGAATCCCTGGGTCCTACTCTTATCGATCGGTCTGTGTTTTTATTTACTTTTTTTTTTACATTTGCGAATTTTGCCGACTCCGGCAGGGCGCAGGCGCACTACTTAAAGTTTGTTAACAATTTCATTTTTTTCACGGATAAAACGTAGAGCCAATGATAATCCGCTTCGATTTTTCTGTTTAGCTGATGCTGATAGCTACTCTCGGTGTCACGGTCAACCGCTTGGACAAAATTTCCCGGTTTGTGATTTTGTATTTTTAATGATTTTCATCCACCCGAATTTGATGTGTTCACACGCTTTTAGTCGGTACAAAACTTTCGGGTGCGCCGAACGGCTCAAACCCCGAACCGCCGTGTGTGTTCACCGCCCCTTACATCATTAGCTTCGAGTCTAAAAACTTGTTACTTATCTATCCGTTGCCATTCATTGGTATAATACAGAGCACTTCTTATGTCTGCAGATCGTGAAGGGATTGTACACAACTAAGTATTCATTAGGAAACGTCGAGTAACCAGAAATGGAGGACTGTTCACATTTCACTGTACATCATTTGTCGTCCATCGAAAAATGTGCTGAATTTCTACAACATGTATGTATTCTCTTATCTACTTTTTCTTAACCAGGTCAACATTTTCACCTGTACCGATGTAACGTTCTGTTTTAGCACACCGGTACTCTGACTTGCTATGTGTGCAAATCAAAAAAGCCTGAAGTATGGTTCTGCATAAGTCCGGACTGTTTGCAGGCGTTCTGTTACGACGGAGGATGCGATCACAGCTATCTTCATTTCAAAGTACCATTCATTTTTTTAGTTAAATAACTAACAAGTTAGAATTGTATAACATAGGCATTGATTTAAATCGTAGGAAAACAAAACCCACTGTTTACATCTCAGTCTTCCTTCTATGCGCTTGTGCTGTTATTTATGTGTCAAGGAGTGTAACATTGAAAATAATACAAGATCGTTGAACGGAGTACGCCGGGGTTCCAATTGTTCGATAGAATTTTGCCGTAATACTGCAGCAGCAAATAACAGTGGCGAATCTGCTGATGAAGATAGCGACGACGAATACAGACTGACCAAAGATCATAAACCCACGGGTAAATTATTTGCACTGCTATTAGTGTATTAATTAGATACCCTATTAGATACCTAATTTAATTACTATACATTATAATTTTGATGCAACTGTTTTAGGTCTTACTGGTCTTCAAAACATTGGCAATACATGTTATATGAATGCTGCACTCCAAGCGTTATCCAATACACCACCATTAACAGATTACTTTCTAACTTGTTTTCCTGAATACCCATACCAACAATCAGAAAAATCTTTTAGTTTATCAAAAGCTTATCATCGTCTGATACAAGAAATATGGCATACCAAACGTCCTGGCTATGTCACTCCTACGTCAATTTTATACACAATGCGAAATGTAAGTCAAACAATATTATTTATATTTTTGTATAGTTAAAAATGAATACCTTTGGTGGTTCTAGGCATACCCAATGTTCAGAGGATTTCATCAACACGACACACAAGAGTTTTTAAGGTGTTTTATGGATCAGTTACATGAAGAGATGAAAGAACCTGAACTTGAAGTTGTCCCGTCTAGGAGGCATTCATATAAAGGTGCTTTTGACAATTACTCAGAAATTAAATAATATCATATCAAATGTAACATAGTTATATTCATTTTTTTAAGGCACTTCAAGGAAACAGAGTGTAGAACAAAATCATTTGGCTACTCCGGAAGAAGATAAAGATGAATGCTCAGACAATGACGATGAACTTAAGTCTTTGACAAATGCTGATAGTAGTTCTGAGGGTATAGATGAATATGAAACTTGCGATTCTGGTGTAAGTGAACGAAGTTCTTTGTCAGAAGAAACATCTGAGCGAATAAACTTGACCAAAAAACTTGAACGTCATCTTTTTGCTAAAATGAACCATGGAAATAAGATATCATTCTGTCAAAAAAATAAAAAATATCATGTCAAATACAACAGTATAATTTCTGAAATATTTGATGGAAAGCTTTTAAGTTCTGTTCAATGTTTAACTTGCAACCGGGTAAGTTTTTTTTTATCAATATTTTTACCTCCCGATATTATCAAATACACAATAATTGTTTTCTTATTTAGAGGAATGTGATTTATTAATAAAAATCAAAAAATATCTACATACTTAGTACTTCATTTAACTGAACTCTATAAATAAACAAATTAACTCATCAAATGGCCATGGAGTTCTTAATGCATTTTATCATGTCATTGTATTTAAGATTAATAATTTATTGTTAATGGTGCTTACTGCATAAAATATCTTAAATTCTTTAGAACATTAATATAACAAAAATAAAATTATCCTTGGTACATAATTGCAACCCATTAATCCTAATGATGTATTTATGCTCTATAATATGACATACACACTACACACGTTATGGAAAACAATAATTGGATATTTCCAAGTATATTTGTTTGAGACATTAATTTTGTTTAAATGTTATAAATTATCTTTAAAGCCATTTAGTGTGTAAAAGTATTAAATTTAAATTCCTTACATACAATAAACTAAATGAGAAGTGCAATTTGACCATGGAGAAATAATAACATTTGACTAAATATTATGTTGTAATTACTACACAATTTGTAATTGCTTTTCTTAATAGTAATTTTTGCCAAAAGATTAAAGATTAAAAATTGATTTTCTATTTGTAGAGTTTACTTCTTAATATAATATAACAAATAATAGGTAATTATTTTTCATTGTATCTATTTGGATTAATTTGTTTAAGAATATAACTGAGTATATTTTTAAAATATTCTGGATACTAACTGAATATGTATTATACAATTTTGCATTGTAGCTCTGTAGTTCTTTAATTTCATTTGTAATAATTTTGAATTTGTTGCATTAATATTTAATCTAAATTTTGGATTTAAAAAATTTAATAATTATCTCTTGTATTATAGGTATCTTCGAGGGTTGAAGCCTTTCAAGATTTATCCCTTCCCATACCTACTCGTGACCACGTTACTGTCTTACACCAAAGTTCAACCAATTTGTGTTCAGTGCATAAATTGTCCGACATTTACACAAATCAACAAGTAATTCAGATAAAATTTATATTTTAGAAGTGTCATACGCTGTATTGATTTTAAATACTGAGTAAATCAAACAATATATTGATTTAACAATGTTTTTTTTTAAGTAGTCAGGATAGTTTTTTATAGTTTAATCAATATACTTTCTTAGTATAAAGAGCAAGGATGGGTAAACTACAGCTGTGAGCCAAATTAGGCCTGCGACTCCACATTATGCCAGCCACATGTTGTTAAATAAATAAAAATTGTACAAAAATATAAATTTTATAATTATGTCATTTTTTGACCAACAAATATTTATGTTTTTTACTTTTTGATCATTCATTAAAAAAGTTTGCTCTTCCCTTGTGGCCTTGTATATTGGTATATTCAATGTTCAGTAAATGTTCTATGAATAATCTACATTTTTTAAAGTTATCTAAGTTCCACTTTGTTTTCTTAGTTTAAATTAATAATCATTATTTTTAGAGTTGATGTATCATGTCAACATTTGATTATCTCAATATTTTATTATGTTGTATTTTTGTTACTGTTATTGGTTTATTTTTACTTTTTCAGAATTGGATATTTTGGTTTTGGGACATGATGTACAGATGGTTCTGGGGCCCAACAGTTGGTTTACATGACTGTCTAGCAGCATTCTTCAGTGCTGATGAACTTAAAGGTGATAACATGTATAGGTATGAAAAAATATCTTAAACTGTAAATACTTTTGTTCTAATCTAAAATAATATTTTTAGCTGTGAAAAATGCAAAAAGCTGCGTAACGGTATAAAGTTTTCCAAACTTCTCGAATTACCTGAAGTTTTATGCATACACCTAAAGAGATTCAGACACGAATTGATGTTTTCATCTAAAATAACTTCATATGTAACATTCCCTATTGATGGTGTAGACTTACGGCCATATGTCCATAAAGGTATGTTTAGATCTACATTAGCATAAAATTCTGTTTTAACTTATAATAAGAAAATTTCCTTTGATAGATTGTACATCTCAAGTGACAACTTACAAACTAGTATCAGTTATTTGTCATCATGGTACAATTGGTAGTGGTGGTCATTACACGTGCTATTCGTTAAACCCAATAAACGAACAATGGTATGAATTTGATGATCAGTGTGTAACTTTAGTATCAGCTGAAATTGTTCGAAATTCCGAAGCTTACGTTCTTTTTTACAAGTAAGTACACAATATTCTACATTTATTTAATTAATTGTTCTTGTAATAGTAATGAAAACATTTTATATTTTTGAATAACGTGCAATATTATTTATAATAATATTTGTAATCAATGTTCATTTATATTTTTTCAGAAAAAATAGTCCATTAACCAATAGAATTAGAACACAAATGCGGCAAGTTCAAGTGAACAAGACTCAGCCAAATTGTACTCCGGAAGCATGCTTTATTTCAACTAGATGGTTATCCAAGTTCAATACATTTGCTGAACCGGGCCCTATAGATAATTATGATTTCATGTGCCACCACAATAGAGTGAAGCCAACTCATGAGCCACAAATTAATCATTATGCTACCATGGTTTCTGGACAAATTTGGGATTACTTACACAGCAAGTAAGTAAAATTGCATTAAAAAATTGAAATTATGGACTAATAAGTAATAACATTATAATTAGATTTGATGGTGGACCAAAATGCACCAACAATCAGCTACAAAGGTGTGAAGTCTGTTATGCCGATTATATTGAGACGATGCTCAAGAATAGAGCTGAGGCAGAAACAAAGAACTTTGCTCGACTCAGAGATGAGGCAAGTCTGCATGTAATATATAATTTAAATAACGTAAAAAAACCACTTACAAACACAGATAAAATGTCCTAACCTTAATGTTTGATAATATGTGATACAGGACGAATGGATCTTCGCAGGAAAAAATTTTTTGTGTCCGTATATAATATTGCCTACATTTAGCCCCTTTTTTGCAGTTATCAAAATGTGATAACATTGATAAATCGATAACATAATTTTCATTATAAATTATAATATTATATTTTATTATATTAATTATAATTAAAATAGTTAAATACATTAATAGTTAATAAGTTATTAAAAAACGCAATATCGTAATTTAAAATTTAAAAATACACAATTCATTGGGAATACAGTATAAATGTACAATCTATTTACGTGGAACATTGTTTTAAATTTTCAATCTTTAGCTATAAAAGTTAAATTATATAATAAAATTTGAAATTTGAAATTCGAAATTCGGACTAATACCCAGCTGATAGCAATTGTGTAATGATATTATTATTATTATAGTACACAAAAAAACATATTTTAAAACATTGCAATAAAATTATTGAATTACTTACAAACGAATCAAAACCTATGCAAACAGAAGATATAAATACAATCAACATAAAAAGAATATTGAAAAACAACCACGTTTCTTTACTAAAAATAAAAAAATAAACTTGAATTTCATCAATATTGTCGTCGAGTGAAGGTAATATAATAAGAAAATCCTTACTAAATAATACAAGTGTTTTAAATGTTCGTTCATATCACGATCATTCTTATAGCGCTAAAAGAAAATGAATTTCTTAATATATTGTTGAATTGTATCTTTTAAATGACGATCGTAAGTGAATAATGAATATTGTGTTTTTTTTTGAATTGTGTATTATTAAATTTATTAACTATTAATGTATTTAACTATTTTAATTAAAATTTAAAATGTAAAAATATCATGTTAGTTGGATAGTTATGTTATTATAATAACATTATTTTTATAACAATATTTGTGTACTATAATAATAATAATATCATTACACAATTGCTATCTGGGTACTAGTTCGAATTTTGAAAATATTTATCAAATTTTAAATTGTATTATATAATTTACCTTTTATAGCTAAAGATTGAAAATTTAAAATAATGTTCCACGTAAATAGGTTGTACATTTATACTGTATTCTCAATGAATTGTGTATTTTTAAATTTTAAATTACGATATTGTGTTTTTTAATAACTTATTAACTATTAATGTATTTAACTATTTTAATTATAATTAATATAATAAAATATAATATTATAATTTATAATGAAAATTATGTTATCGGTTGACTGTTGTCACATTTTGATAACTGCAAAAAAGGGGCTAAATATAGGCAATATTATATACGGACACAAAAAATTTTTTCCTGCGAAGATCCATTCGTGATACAGGATACTCAAATAAATATTTTCATATTTCATTATTAATTATATTATTTGGCTAACATGACAAAATTGGTTCTGCTCAATGCAAATTTGATTTGTTACATGTTTGTAAGACAAAGTAACACATGCCGGTTTCTTGTCATCTTATGGTTAATTTTTTTGATAATTTATATTATAAAATATTAATTTGTATTCAGGTTGTTTTAACTTTACTAACTATATATTATGATTAATGATTGGTATCAGTAAGCGTTTAAATTTTGGTATTAGTTATGAACACGGACTAAGATTAACAGGACTGGAAACGAACCTTTATCATTTGAACAACATCTGTTTGGAAAGTTGACGAGCGATTGTGGCGATCATTGCTACAAAATTGAATAATTCACTGAATAGTCATAGAACAGTATATAAATCTGATGAAAAAAGACAAATACTAAGAGAGAGGCGCCACAATCGCTCATTGACTACTCATAACAGACGTGGATCTTTTTATATACTGTGCACCATTTTTTGTTTCGAGTCCTGTTAGTCTGTGGTGATGAATGTGATGTAGTATCTACGTAGACTTATACTAATTTTTATGATTAGGATGGGTTACCTGATTTTGCTATATCAATGAGTTGGTTTAAATGCTGGGAATCTTTCTTGAATGGTGTTGTTAGTGAACCACCAGGGCCAATAGACAACTCAAAGTTGATTGATAAATCGGATGGCAAAACTTTAGGTATGTTCTTTACTTATTTTTTTGACATAGTTGACAAAATATTCATGTTTATTTCATTGTTTATTTAGAAACTGACTATGTATCTGTATTTGAAGCCCAATGGGATTATTTGTGGAGGATATACAGTGGTGGTCCTGTTGTTGAAATTAGTGAGCTTCAAGCACCGTAAGTTAAACATATTTTTTAATGTTTTTAATAATGAAAATGTGGTATATATTTGTTTTTTAATTTTTTCTTACTAGGAGTGAGAATACCGATACATTTTTTAATCAAACAAACACTCATCTTGACAAATTGTGTGAAGGTGATGAACTTGAACAAGAAGAACCCGATAAAAGTAATTAATAATAACACTTAAGTCTTAATGTCCATAATTCATTTTTAATATTTCCATTTACTCAATGTTCATCTGATATAGTTATTAATCATCTAAAAAAAAAACTTATCTTCATTGTATGATTGTGTTTTCAAATATAATAATCTTAAATAGTGGGTATAATTGGTTCTGAACAGGATAAAAATATTGAATGGTCAATGATTTTTGAAGAAATACTCCAAACATTTTATCAATTAGCCTATGTACATTATAAACTGAATATAAATAATTATTATTTAAGAGGACTCTACACCCGCATGCATTGTCTCTGTTTTACAAATGCACAGCATAGCAAAAACCCTCTGGCGCACGACAACTATGCTCCTACTGTATTTATAGTAGAATTACCAAAATTCTACAACGCATAGAAATTAACTTTATCTGTGTCGTAGGGTTTTTATTATATGTATAACATAAATACAATTAAAGTTATCAGTTTGATGACATAAGATTTTTTTTTTCTTTTAATTATTAAAAACTATTGGTAAGTGCTATCAAAAAAACAAAAACCCTACTACACAGATAAAATTCTTCCTTATGTGTTGTGGAATTTAGGTAATTTTTCTATAAATACAGAGGGAGCATAATTGTCCCGCGCAATACAGTTTTTGCTACGTTGTGCATTTGTAAGACGGAGACAATGCATGTGGATGTAGCGTCCTCTTAAGAAAGTTTAGAAAGTCACTCGTGTGATGTGTTCATAATATATTACTATATTTGGCAAATTTAAAAAAAAAACTATTGCTCATAGCTTTTGTTTTTTTATTAAAAAACTATTCAAAATAAGTATATTTATATAAATATCGAGGATCATCAATTATTATTTTTGGGGAGCTATTCAGAAAATGTTTGATAACCTTTAAAATTTAATATACATATTTATACAAAGAAAGTAAAATCAAATGAAAATGAAAATGGATAAAATCCTCTTTTAAATCACCATAAAAAAGTATATTATTGTTTGTGGCCCAGATAAAGTTTTCAATGGGCTGTATGGGTATACCTCTGGTATAAACATTAAAAAATAAAAAAAATTTGAATGCTTTTTTTGTTGAAGTGAATTGATCAATAAAAAAAAAAACATATTACATATAAAGTTTTTTTCAAAACAATAAATGCAATAATCTAAACTTGCCTTCAAATTTCAAGTATTAAAACCATGACAGGTCTCGGCTATGATAAGCAAAGTTTCTGTATCCTATCTGTACCTCCATTTAATTTATTTTCATTCATTTTCGTAAATTTCAGTTATTTGTACAAACATAATTTTATATAGTTTATTACAATTATTATATTTAATATTTATCTAATATCAGTTATTTTAAATCACTTGTATGTGTTGAAGATATATAACTTTAATATTGACACAAACATATAAATTAGGGTTTCATTCAAAGTTTTGATTTATATATATAAAGTATAATTTATAATATAATATAACAGTAAAAAATTAACTTTCAATATTTTTCAAACTATTCTATTGTTATTACAATTTATTAGAAATATGTCTATTGAATTACTTCCAGAAATACTTGTAGAGAAAGAATGTCACACAAAATGATAAAAATATAATTTAAAATTGACATATCAATATATCATATTATAATAAATATTATTTGTATATGAAAACTTATTATAATAATGAAAAAAAAAAAATATTGAATACAAACAAAAATTAAATAAAACTTAGTGTTAGGTTGTTCAATGATTTTGTTAAATTGTACAAAAATAAATATTTTTACTAATTGGTTTTATGTGTTGTTTGTCATATTTTTAGTAACTTTCGAGACTGAAAAATTAGAAATGGTCGGTCAAGATTCAGGTGACCAACCGACGACTTTTATTAAAAGTGAACAACAACAACAGTGTTCAGCAGTGAAGAAAATAAATTAAAACAAAATTATGTTGTTTTTTTTATTAATAATTTCACATACAATAATAACTTACTTAGTATATAAATAAAAATGTGCGTTTTGTATAGTTTTGGGTAATTGTATAGTTATAACTTATATTAATAGGCTGGTATAGTTGTAAGGTACCTACTCTAAAAAATGTACATTGTTAGTTTATTTATTATTATTTATTTGCATTTAGACAACAAAAACTTGTTACCTAAGTTAATGTTATTATTTTGTGTTTTCTACCATTTTTCTCTTCTTATGGTGATTTCATTTTGTTTGTTATTATTATTATTTATAAAATCTGGTGGCATTTTATCCATACCTTTGTGGTTTATTAGTTTTGTATTAAAAACCTGTGTGTGTATGTGTTATGTATTTTTTTTTTCATAAAAAAAAGAAAACATTTTGTTACTTTGAAAATTTTTATTTTTATTTCATTTAAAATCCTTAACAATTAAAAGACATTCATAATAATGTTAAAATGTTAAAACTTAAAACATTGTGGTGTTGGTTAAAAATGACGATGTTTGATAGAAGTAATACCGATTGAAATATATGATTATTAAAAAGATGAACAGAACATAATATTATTATGTATTATTAAATATTGTAGACGTATCCGAATTAAAATAGTTATGTTTTTAGTCTACATTTTTTGTGCGTAATCTTACAATTAGGATCAGTCTTAGGAGATAAAAAAATAGAAGTAAGTTTGGATGTGTGTGGCATTTACACCGTGATGATAGGTAGTAATAGTAGTAGTAGTAGTAGTAATAGTATTAAACAGTAGTCAGTTATAGTAATTAGTACAGTAATGATGGTATTGTGAAGAATTCTTATGTTTTGAAAACTATGTTTGTGTCTCGTCAACCGAGAGACTCATTGAAGTAACTTCCACAATATCGGCAGTCAACATTCGACAAAGGTTACTACACGGTGTATGTGAGTATGTGTGATGTAGTACGAGTTAAGCAAGTATGACAGGAGAAGTAAGAGGAGGAGGAGGAGAATGTATATCATCAGCGACAATAACATAAAATAACCATGATAATTGCCGTCGCCGTTATCGTCGGGACAGTACGAAAATCGTGAAATCCCTCGCGTGAGACCTGCAGCGACAAATGTGTTTTTTCGTCCAGGTCCGGCAGTCGTCTCGTCGTCGTTTTCCGTCGGCGGCGGCTGTCATCTAGACACGGCGGCGGAAGTCGGGACCGGTGCTGGGGCCGAGGCCGCAGCCGCGTCGTCTCGGAAGTCCAACGACAAGTCTACTTCGAGCGTCGTTTCGCCGCCGTAAGTAGTCGTCGTCGTAGTTTGCTCATTGGCAGACTGCTGTGGCCCGCGGAGCTGCAGGACCGTCGGGTGCGCGGACCCCAAAGACGCCACGACCACGAACTCGCCGCCCGGCAGTATTTCGAACGCCGTTATAGGATTGACCGGGGTGAACTCCGAGACGAGTTGGCCTGCAGACAGTTTAAACGAATGTAAGTTTATATTGTAATGATAATATTATATATTTACAATTTAAAGTTTACATTGAGTATTTCAATTTAATCTTCTTTTTCTTTGCCCTTCGCTCCCAAGGCATCGGCCACCTTTATCTTACACCACCATAGGGATCTATCCTCTTCTTTATTCGAACCAGTTATTTTAATGTCACCCTCTATTTCATTTGTCCTTCATTTCTTTTGCACTCTTTCCATTTACATACATTTCCATTGCAACCCTCACTGCCTTCGAGTCACTCTCCTACAAGGCTACACTACTACCAATGAATTAATTTCTTATTTTAATCTTATTGTAGTCACTCTACCTTTGCATTCTCATATATTCTGCTACACAATTATTTCTATTTTATTGCCAATTATTGTTTTATTCTTAATAAAAATTAAAAAATCTTTGCATATCTTTGTATGTCTTAAGTCATGCTCGTTATAAGGTAGGTACTCCCCTGGCACAGTGTGTATTAAAACTGTGATAAAATCTCGATTTGTTATCGACACTTGACAACACCTAAATAAAAAAAAACGTTCGGCACACCCGAAGACTATACTCACCGGTGGTGACGTTCCAAAGTTTGATCGTCCGGTCTCGGGCATGCGTGTCCAGTGACACGAAAGAACCACCGGCCGGGTCCAGTCGGAGGCTGGTGACTGGCGCCACGTGGCCACTCAGCGTCCACCGACAGTTACCGGTGGTCAGGTCCCAGATGCATATGTGGCCGTTCTCGTGGCCACTCAGGACGCACCCGTCCTTGGACGATATGTCTAGCGCCACGCAGTTCATGCCAGGCTTCCACTTTTTGAACAGCGTGCCCGACTGCAGGTCGTACACCACTATGAAGTTAGGCCCGGGCTCATCTACTTCCTGTGCGGGGAAACGTTATTAATATCATGTCGACATAGGTACAGTGGTAGATGGTAGATGGTAGTATGGTGCAGTAGGTGCAGCAAAATTAGTCTCAGGGTTCTATATATATATAGATGGATGTCGTTCTATAAAGGCTGTTTTCGACATTTCGAGGGAACTAATAGGGAAAAGTTGGAAAATATATTTCATATTACTGTATCCCGCAGTAATAAAATCAAGTCTGTGGTTTTAATAACCTAATATTGCTACAAATGATACAGTTGTACAGTGTACCTATATCATTATGTGTAGCTAGTTATAGTTCATAATTTGTATACATATATAAGATGTAGGTATACGAGGCAAAGTTAGTATCTAAGTGGGCTAGCTAAGCTGTTTGTCTATAATCAGTTAAAAAAAAATAATGAATCAATTTTTAAATATTAATGACGGGACGTCGGGACCCAACATTTAAGAAAACGAACGAATTGTTACTTGAGCGACGCAGCATACGTAGTGACCTTCGTAAGTAATGGCCGCGAGTCGCGTGACGAATTCGTGGAACGGTATGCGCAAGTCGTACATCAACTGTCTTGAAGTCAAGTTCCACACGAGCAGTGGAAAAGGTTTTTGCGTTTCGTCGCCGCACACCATGACTCTGCAGCGAAAATGATGACGGATTAAAAAACAATCAAATAACGCCGACCAATCGATACGCGATCATTGTCACAGTACCTCCCGTTTCCAGACACCAGCAGTGAGTTCAGGAATCTGTCTTCGCCGGCTTTAAAGTACGCCTCGATCGTACCCGTTTCGATGTCGATCAGGTTCACGTGCATCCGGCTCCTAGCCAACGCCACAATTTTCGAGGAACTGTGCAAACCGAAGTAAGGCATGTTTTGATTCATCACCCCTGCGGGAAAACGAAAAGCACGTTCAACAATGACCTATTGCAATCCCTTGCAGTATTTATCCTTGCCAGTAATAAAACTATAATATTACAATATTGGAGAAATTTAAATAGGTAGTTATTTCTGTTCCGATTTTCAAAATTTGATATTTACGGTTCTGATTTTGGTTCCACTTTTTAAAATAATCAAAAATTAAGTCTCGGTATAAAGCTATACTAACACAATACTAGTTATAGTTGTACGAAATAGGTTTCGAAATTTAAATAAGATATGCATAGGGGTGATAGAAAGTAAATATGTTTACTGTTTAGCTTTATGACACGAGTCACCACTGCAGCAATTTGGAGTTTGGACCATAATAACAAAAAAAAAAATCGTATAATGAAATACAATTCTGATTTTTAAAAACAAATCCATATACCACCAGTTCACCACCATATTTCGTTACCCAGGGCTGGCGCTACTTTTTGCGAAACTTATTTAACCAATAACCATAGTTACCTATAGCTTATAGAGTATAGGCTATAGGTCATAGGTGTAATGCTGAAGGCTAAAAATTATCAAAAATGTATGTCCCAAATAAAACAATTTTTTTTAAATAGCTTTATCATATTAAAGACTTAAGCCGTTTCAATATGTTGTATCTAGTTACACATACGATGTTCATTGGAAATAAAAATACATTGGCAAATATAAATGTTTAACTTTTTAAAATGAGACTTGTCAAAGTACCAAAGCTACCAATATTTTATGGACATTATCGTGTTTCTATATTGATAAAAAATAAATGAATAAAAATACACATATTAATACTATTACATTCTTTGCTTCACTCAGAATCTAATATTAATTATTAAAAAATAATATAAAAATATTATTTGCATGAATAAAAATTGGTTTCAGAAAGTGTTTTCGACCGGTCTAACATACCCAGGTAATATCAGACTTATATGATTTTTTATTTATGATAAAGTTCTAAGTGAAATTATTATTTTTAGTGACAAAAAAAATTGTTTAGATACCCTTTTATTGATAACTGCCACCTCCCTCAAAAGTTTAGCCCCCCCCCCAACGCTAGCCCTGACGGTACCATAAGAATGTGAACAACGGTTCCGGTCAAGTTCCGATTGCATTGCAGGGTACTTTTAATGACTGTCCTGATTGTTATTTGTTAAAATGTCAAAGGCACACCTTTGAGTTTGCTGATCACTTTTCCGGTCGCCAAGTTGATGACTATCAGTTTTCGCTCGCACAATACTATGCAACGCTGGTTGTCGATCAGTTTCAGCGCGGTCGGATGGAGGATTCCCTTGAGCGTGCGCACTCTCATACAGCTGTGGACCCAAAAAAAGAAAACCTGTCAGGTCGATTATAAGAGATCTTATAATATATTCGTCCAAACTCACGTGTGTACGTCCCACACGCTTATTTCTTTCCGCCCGGTACTGACGGTGATCACGTAATTCGCGTCGTCGTTGAACCGTTTGACCAAGTCGAACTTGCCGGCACCATCCGACAGCTGAGAGGCGGATTCTGACAACTGCGATGCCGCGGCCGCAGCTTCCGTCAGAACTAGTGGCATCAGAGTCGGGAATGGAGGCGCTTCCATCAGAGCCCGGTACCGGTCAGCCGCCGGTTGGTACAGCGACATTTGTGAGAACAGCTGATTGCCGTTGTCCATCACGGCTGGCATAGCGGACGACAGGAAGTCTCTGATGAATCGCGCTTGCGGGTCTTGGGCGTGCGCCGAAAGTTCGTCTAGTAACTGTACAAACGAGTATTTAATTAAATATCTCAGGAATGCGAATTTAAAAAAACTGGCATCGATAAAATGAATTGTAATGGAATAGATTATATAGGTATACTCGTACACACTCACTCATGCGAACCATTCATTTTTCTTTCGCCACCTTATACCCTGCTATTCTAGTGTTGGGAGAGGAAAATGTATATGTATCGTTTAGCACTCTCGAATAATAATCCACTTTGTGATTATCATCCAGTTATGAACAAGTTTGGTTTGAGTAAGTACTTTAGTTGAAAAATGGAAATTGCGAATTTAATTTTTTCAGGTAACTATTAGATAGCCAATAGCAATATTGACTCTCCTGTAATAATTTCTATAACAAACTTTAAAGTCCCTTTCACAGTTCCACTTATGCAGTCTTGTAAAAGATACTTTTAAAAAGTATTCAAGTACAGATACAGATACTTTTTTTCAAAAGTATTTAAAATACGTATTTGAATACTCGAAAAAAAAAGTATTTAAGTACAAATACAAATACTTTTAAAAAGTATTTACAGATACTTTTAAATACTTTCAAATACTTTTTTTTTTTTTAAATATTTTTCACTTTTTTACCTTAGCCTAATGACCTTATAGATAAATTGAATTATTAGTCAACTAAATAAATTTAGTATGTATAATGTATAGATATAATATATTATTATCAATCAACTATCGTTATGTTTTATATATATAATTCGAGTAAAGGTATTTCCAATTTTATTAGGAAATCGACAGACTGTATACATTCAGTTAAATGGATACACATTACCTAGTATAGGCCACTAAAAATATTACAATATACCCACCAAAACACACCATGAACGATCTATAATTAAAAATCTTGTACAATTTCAAATTTTTATTATTTTATTTAAATTTGGTAATAAAGTAAAAGTATTTAAAAATAGTATTTGATTTTAAATACAGATACTTTCAAAAAAGTATTCAAATACTATACCCAAGTACTTTTTTCAAATGTATTTAGAATACGTATTTGAGTACTTAAAAAGTATTTGAATACTTTACTCAAATACTTTTACTCAAGTACTTTACAAGACTGCACTTATGTTATGTACCTACCTCATACAATCACAGTTCACAAGTATCCATTTTCTATACCTAAACGCAACAAAAAATATTTTGAGAACCAGCCAATAATATTAGAATGAGCTGTTTAGGGACATTTTCAGATTCCAATTTTTTTAGTTTTTTTTTTTCTATGAATGTCAATAAAACTTTATTTGTTGAGTAAAAATACTTGAAAATTGAATACAAGTCTCCTACTATATTTTTATAATGACATTTGAAAAATATTAAAAATTCTTAGTCACAGTTTTTTTTATAATCATTTTAAGTTCAAAAATTGACAAAATATGGAAAAATCACGAAAATTAGAAAATTATTTTGAGTTAAGAATTCATAAAAATGTTTCTTTTTTAAATCTAAGATTTCAAAATGTAAAACAAGATTCCTTATAAGATTATCTACCTTTATCAAAAAGAAAGTGTCTATAAGAAAGTCAAATTAAATTTTTATGAGCATTTGAAATTTAAATTTTTACAATATTGGATATTTAATATTCACTCGATTTTCTTATTTTGTTGTAATTTAAAACGTATAACTGTAAATACATGAAAATTTCACTGAATTTTTATTTTATCAATTCTTATACTTGATAAAATTTTCAAAATATTTTGATTTGTTTTGAGCTGTTTAAGGACAATTTCATATTTCATATTTCAATTTTTATATTTTTTTTTCTATGAATATCCATAAAGTTTTATCTCCTGATATATTGTTACAATAGCAGTTGAAAAATATTAAAAATGCATAGGCAAAATTTTTTTTTAAAAGCATTTAAAGATCAAGTTTTGACAAAATTTATCAAATTTAAAATTGAATAATTATTTCGTAGTTAAAAATGTATAAAATGTTCAACTTTTATATCTAAGTATTGAAAATGTAAAACAAGATTCTACGTAAGTAGTTTATTCTGTTACCAAAAAATCTAAAAATTTACTAAGCATAGTTTATTTTTATAGCCATTTTAAGTTGAAATTTGGACGAAATTACATATTAAAAACCTAGAATAACTATTTTAGTTATGTTGTTGTGATTGTAAAATGTTATTCGTGGGTACTTGAAACTTCTAAAGTATACTATTATATATCTATTATAGTATCACGGGGGAACTGTGTGGCTGACACGGATTTCTTGGCCAAGGGCGGAATTTTTCTTCGGACAAGTCACGGTGTCCGGAGAACAAGTGCCACCATTCGCCACCCGAGCATGGCAGATACCTACGGGTGCCCAATCAAAAATTCTGCCAAACACAACACACACGGGTAGAATCCCTACCATTATAAACCCTACTACCTACAATCATAGAACCCCACAATCAGCTAATGCCTAATGGCCATAGTCGCCGGGCTTTAAAGAACAATAAAAAAAAAATATATAGTATCGCGGTTTGTTGTTGATGTATAACAAGTTATAATAGTACCTAATGGCTATTGTGATATGATTAATTTGGAATTTACTATAGGTATTTTTTTTTTTTTTAATACCATAGATAAGTATATAATTGTATGTCTTATATCTACAATGACATACCGTCTCCACTCGGAATCGGTTTTCTTATACAAAGATATTATATCATTGAATTCAAAATTAATACCATCCATTATACAGCGACCCCCTAACCTAACCTATAAGCTTGTAACCTACTGTACAGCAGAGCGACTTTTTAGTATTTATAGAATTTTGGCGGGAGGGTGTCATCCTGCATTCGAATTTTAGTATGCCGTAGCAATATATCCCCGCAGTCCCGTATATTTAATCATCGTAAGATAATCGGCCACTCAACTAACCTGTAGCACCGATCCATTATTAAGTTTCTCCAAAATCCAATCGAGGTCGCTGAAAAATTCTTTGATCGTCTCGGCCCGGTCCGTCAGGTGAGTGCACTCGTCCAATTTCCTACGTTTCGGCAAGCTCTTCTTGCCACTGTCATCCTCCGCCACCGCTACCACCTGTCACCGACCAGAGAATATAATAAACCTTCAAAATGACTGCATTGTATATAATATATAAAGGAATTATAAGATAAATACGTAGTCTCAAAAGACTGAGAGTCTCTCCGGAAGAGATTATACACTTTAATGTAAATTGTAATGTAGTATAATATTATGTATTAGTATATTATTTTATAATAATCAAAAATTCACTGTAATCAATGCTGAAAATATCAAAAATTAGATTAGGCACTATTATTATTTATTTAGTATTTACCTTCCAAAAAAATCTTTCGAATTAATCTGCTTAGATATTTTTTTACATACCATTTTTTAAACATAAAATATTGAATTCAAGAAACAAAATTAAGTTAAAAAAATAAATTGCATTATAAATATATACAATACTACAAATTATAAGCATATACATTGTTATGTCACTATACTACCTACTATATAGTAACATAAAAAATTAATTAATATAGTAAGCTAGCCACTAGGTAATACATTTATATATTATATTGTAGGATATATTATATACTTACAGAAAACACTAAACAAATTCTAAGGAAAATAATAAATGTTGTAAAACCTTAAATATATTTTGAGGGGACTATAAGGCCACCAATTTGCGCAACTTATCAGTTCATACCTGGTCATTGTAGTACGAAATCATTTTCTTATTGATGCGCCGAATGGACTCGCTATAGCGTCGACCAGCAGCTTCGGCAACTACGGCGTTCTTCCACCGGACCGTTGCGTACCGATCCGTTTTGAACCAGTACATAAACGATGACATCAGCTCGTTGAACATTGCCCAGAAGAGACCGGCCGGAGGCGAAATCACTGAAATATATATTCTGGTAAACTATAACCACCAGACACGGATCCAGAGCAAAGATCTGGGGGGTGGGGGCAACAATTTTTTTACAACACAAATCCAATTATAATAAAATATTATATTTTATTCTTAAATCTTAATTTAAAAATGTTGTCATATTAGGATAGGTAGGTATAGGTAATCAATGTGATAAATAAATTATTGATCATTTAATATATAAAGCGACAATGTGAAAAGAAGTTTAGATTTTGTTTATTTGTTATTTAATAGATTATATTTATAAAAATATGTCTGGGAGGGCTGGGTCCCTCCCCCCCTCTGATCCGTCCCTGATTACTACATAGTAAAAGAAAAATACGGGTTTACGTAGATATTTTTGGTTTTGATAATGTTTAGCTTTATATATTCAATTCAAAAATGTTTTATCGACTTATTGTAACTGATATAATGGTGAATTATTGAATTAGGTACTAGAAAAATTGCAATAATTTAAATAGGTAATAATGCAACGATGATTAAAATAATATACATAAGTACCTATACAAACCAATTTTTATTTTTTATTTCAACCATTTTTCGAAAAAAGTAATATTTTGATATTTTTTTAAATTTTTTACTAAAAACTATAAAGTGAGCCGTTTTGTTCTAAATATATTTTCTTCCTAAGGGAAATCCGATCTTTTTTTTTGTTCACTTATTAAATGTATATATGTGCAGTTTTTGGTTATACGTGGCCATTACGTGTAATATATATAGGTATATCAATTCATTCGAACAACGCATTTCCCTTATAAAAAATAGCCTTCTACATTACATGTAGGTACGAATATTATATTATTATAATAACTTACCAGCTGCGGAAAGGTCCGGAACGCGAAATTCGTTCTCTGAAGATAGTAATTCGACCATTTCCGAATCGAGTAAACCGTATCGGGTGGCACACATGTGTCCAATCACAGAGGATACCTTGAGCACATAATATGAATAAAAATTAATTGTTGTAAATTATATTTACGATATTTATATTATATGAAGCATTTAATTCGTTTCAATTTCAAAAAGGCTTGCCATCATAGAAATCATTTCAACGATACCAAAACGTTTTTTAACATTCAATCAGTTTGAAATTTTAATACTATAACTTTTGCACTATATATAGTTTAAACGATTTCAGCCGTTTTAATTGTTTCAAAAAGATTTGAAAACTATTAACGAATCATTAATATAAACCATAAAAACTGATATTTGCATTTTATTTATATTTTATTATCATCGAAGCCGCAAATTCTGTTAGAATAATCCATACATATAATATAAATATATTTTTTTAGGTATTATAATAAACTTAAGGTATGCCATACCTTGTCTTTGCCGAGATGCGATTCGACGTTGTCGAAAATAGCTTCCACCCACTTTTCCGATGAAGGTGGTTGTTTCGACTTTCGTATCTTAGAACACAACAAGCTCACTTGAATTTCCAACGGTGTTTTGGCGGCCACCAGTTTGCTGTCGGTTTTGTTCGTTTCGCCACCGCCACCACCGATCGGTCGGATGATCGCCGCCGATAATAAGGAGTCGATTTGTTCATCTGTCATGTTCGCGATCTATATTAACACAAATTAGGTTTAATAATATTCTGATATACAACGAGTTACGACTATTGGCGATGGAGATTGACTTTATCTGTGCACTCAAATTAATAACATAAAATATATTATGAGTAGTGGGTACTTATAACCAACCCGTATATACGAATCCGGCGTTTTTATGTTCTGACGCAATCGGTTTAGATGCGCTGAAGGCTCTGAGGCTGACACTACGATCTTGACGTTGTTGGGCAGCGACTGAGGTATCCAATCCACTAAATTGTTCTCGAACTGTACACACAAACGAACATGATGTGATGAAAATATAATAAACGGTGGTAAATTATTGTATAGATATAGCCAATATATAGCTGCAAATATACAACGCACTATAAAAAAAATAAAAACCCAATAAAATTTAACTTTTAAAAAATAATAATATATGAAAATGAATCTTCAATTCTTAATTATCTATTATCCGACCCACTGGCATCACATTTGTACAGCGTGTAAAGAGTATTTAAAACCCTGAAAATTTAAATTTCCATAGTAAAATTGCTAAAAAAGGATATTAAAATCTAGAAAGTATAAAACGATTTAAAACCAAATTATATCAACATGATGTTATATACTCTATGATACATAATTCGGAAGTTGGCAAATTTGAAGAAAGCTATGTCTAAAAAATGCATTCGCTAAAAATGCACAGTCCTATATATTTATAAGTTATATCATCTGTGGTGTAATAATTACTCGGTCGACTCCATCGACGATCAACGTTACCGGCCGTTTAGATCCAATCGAACCCAACAGCCGTATAATTTGTTCCGAGTACAGTTGTACGTCCTACAAACGACGACGGCATGAAAATATAGAAATGAAAAAAAATGTATTTTTTAGAAACGAAACTCACGTGCTTGAACCAAATACATTTTCCGCTGTCCAAGAGATTCAATTGGACAACCAGCGAGTGAAGCGTTTGCTCCAGCGATGAGCTGTAAGCGGACGCGTTGGCGAATCTCACCACCAACGCTGAATCCTGATTCCACAGGTGACAGTGTTTCGTTATGGCCGCCATCACCGTGGTCTTGCCTGACCCTGAAGGCCCGTATAGTATCAACGGGTACCCTGCATCCGCGTCCATGAAATATCTGTGAGCAGAGATACAGATAAATTATCGTGTCTGCTGGTCGTCCTATAATTAATGCGTTAACAGCCAACAAACGGCCTGGAAGTCTTAACTATAAGGATCTAGATTTTTCTCTCAGATTTCACGGAATAACTCTACAGTAGATATATCAATTAAATATCAAAAGTACGTTTTTTACAAGTCTGAATAGTTTATGGTCAAGCAATAAGAATAGCCGTATTATAGGCGGATATCAGTTACGCATCTCTACGCATTGTATCATATTATAATACATTAATACGCACTTTTTGGCACGTTCCATGGCATCGTCCCGGCGAACAGCCCGTTTGGCCGCGTTGTACCCGAACCAAGCTTGAATCCTCAGCTCTTCCAACAGTAGCCAGCTCACACCGTACGTAGGCTCTTGTTTTTCCTATACATACACATGGACAAAAACATTGTCAGTATTACATTTTCTACCTACTACCTATTGAAATTAAAAATGTTAAGAATTTTTTAACTAAAAGGTATTTTTAATTTTTGGTTATTTACTTAAACGAAATTTGTCAAAATTTGAAACTCAGACGTTTACTAAAAAAAGTAACTAAAAATTACTGTGTAAAAATTGTAACTGTATTATCGATGTTTTTGAACTGTTATAAGATCAACTCATGATGAACAATAAAAGGCCCAGTGGCAAAAACTGCAAAGTGCTCTATGGGGCTTAGGCCTATTAACGGCCAGGATTCTTTTTTTAAATTTAATGTATGTAATTTTAGGAGTACATTTGTGTTTTATTTAGAAGTATTCAAGAGATTTTAGAGGGGCTATAAGATCTTAAGCTAAGGTTATATTAGCACCCCCCTCCCAAGGCACTAATGAATATCATTTACAGTATATCTGTATGTCAAGATCTCACAGTATCTGTGTATATAGGTTATAGAAGAATTGTGGGGGGGAAAGGAGAACATAATACCTAATATAAAAAAATATTTGAGTGTAGGTACCACTTCTAATTTACATTTTTGCACCCCTTATAAAAAAACTTTCAAATTCAAACATTGGTATATAATACTTATATAACTTCTGTGTCTTACAATCTCTATACTCATATTATATTATGTATCATATATTATGTACTACTTTTATGTACTGTACTACTCACCCTTTCCTTTTCTACAGATTCGACAATAGTCGTTAGTGTGGATCCTATTTTCTTTAAAAATTCCGGCACGTTGGCGGTCTCGTAAAATATGATATTGGTTTCCGGCAATTCGTTCTGTATCAAACAAACGCATACAAAAATCAATAAGTATAATATATAGTATAGAAAAATGAAAAACATGAACAAATTTGCGGAGAAAGCTTAAAATATATATGTATATATATTTTAGTTAGGAGTAAATAAATACAACACCTTCAAATGTTTACTGAGTTGTTCGAGTCTCTTCTTAGTTTCCACAGCAGTGGTTTTACACTTGTGACCGGAAACCACGTCATAATTGTTGAGAATCCACACCGACCTTTTAGCCAACTCGGAGTTTAATATGATCTCATTACGGACTTCCTGCGTGCATAATAAAACGTCCAGTTTTCAGATTATTGTATATTTGTATTTATTGTTCGATAAGCGCGAATCAATAATAATTCGCCTAGGTATATATTATAATCGCTAGTTTACCTGTTGAAAAACTTGTTCGACGTAACCGCTCCGCAACGACTTTGAATCGAACGCCTTCATGAGTGCGATTTGCAGCTGTACTTTCTCATCATGCCATAATTTTTCGTCAGCTTCCTGAAAACAAGTTAAATACAATATTGAATATATATATGTTTGTTTATTTATTTTTATATTTAATGGGCAAATACGTAACGTACATAAATGTAGGTACGTTATACGATTTTTAGCTTTTAAAAGTTGAAACTTTGGTTTGGCCCTCCTAAAAAATATACTTGTCAGTCGACTTATATAACCCCCCTCCCCCCCCCCAAGAACAAAATTCTGGCGTATAAGACTATACGTATATACTTTTTACAATATATTGCATTACCTGTGTCTCGAACGTCGTTTCGAACATCATCTCGTTCCGGAGCTCGTAGTGGTTTTTCTGTGAATCTAGCGTGTACCATTTTTCGATCAGCTTGCTGGCGCCCGGCATTTTGCTCCTGGCCAGATCGAAATCTTGTCTGGTCATCACGTGGGGCAGGACCGGTGGACCCAGCGAGTCGTCCACGAACACAATTGGCACGACGTGACCAACGCGGTTCTGCCGGCGCAGTTCCGTCAGCCGGACAGCCGTGTCCAGCTGTCCGTATTCTTGCTGTTGCTGGTGGTCGCAGTACAGGTCTACCACGTGCAGTTCGTAACCAATTTTCGTGCATTTCGACCGGATTTCCGGTAGCACAGTTTTGTACAGGCTTTGTCTTTCGTCCGGAAATCCTGTGAGTCACATTACGTTTCGAAAATCGTCTAATACTCGTATAACTACGTATTTATATAGGTACATTTTATTTTTTCTAATTTTCTGATATCGACATAGGTAGGGGAGGTACTTATATATGCTTAACTACTCATCACTCATTTTATTATTTAAATAATTAATTGCTTAAAGATAAATTTATATTTTTATAACTTTACAATAATATATTATTAAAGACAAAAAACGTTTCACTTAAATCATATTAGGTAGGTAAGTATTTATATAATTATATCCCATAAGTAAACTATTGATTGACTGATAAGTGTAATATAATCTCACTGAACTTGAAAGTTAAAACAAGACATAATTACAGAAGTATATACTGGATTAGTGATCAGTGATGCATAGCATTTTGTATAAATGTTGAATATTGTCTATTGGCGATGTTTATATTTATGAAAAATGTACCTATACCCACAAATATAACTTAACCAACAATGTTGTGTAGGTACTGAAAATTAAGCCTGAAATGAAACGACGAACATTTTGTATCTACTTGCCTTTATTGTCCGGTACACAGATGTAAATGATAATTTTGTTTGTCTTCTGATTTGCTGTTGGTTCAAAAACACCAAGCAGTAATTTCTTCGTCTCGGTCGAAACGCTTTTCAATTCATCCGGCAGGATATATGCAAAACATTTTTCCGGGGTTTTTTCTACTGGAAAAATATAAAACATTTTTCATATTATAAAACAGTCAAATAGCTGTCAAACAAATGTATTTGTATTGTACGGTGTATAGTAGTACATTAGCAGTATCGTAGTAGGTCAGTAGAGTATCTAGGATTTTTTCAAGCTAGGGATATTACATTTTTAATAGATATTCAGTATACACTAGTATAGTATGCAGTATACCCCAGTCCCCCCGTAGATACGCCAGTAAGCCACTATACTGGTATAGATACGTTTTTTGAGGCAACTCTGAGAGTCGTGATATAATAATATAGCTATCTACTACAATTTAAAATATCGACAATTTATACTTAATAGAGATCTAAAATCACTGAATAAGATTGAAATATTATACACTTATACCTATATAAAGTCGATACAACCTGAAAAGATTAGTATGTAATCTGTAAAGCATTTCGTAAAAATATAATGAAGTATCTGAAGCTTGAACGGGGCGATAAATTATTTTTAAGTTTTTAACACAACTCTTGAGTCTTGATACGGTAGGCTACTTCTCGATGCCCTCCATTAATAAATTAGGGACTTGAATTTTTTTTTAACAGTCATATTGATTTTTTATTTTAATTAATAGGTTCTAATTTATACAATTATAAATGTATAAATAGGTTGCTCTACCTAAGAAAAACAAGTTTCAAAAATCTCTACTATATTATAGTAAACAATATGCGTGATTAATATATGATGAATCTCTTATAAAGACGCTGTCTTTAATAAACGTATGATAGGCGATAGCTTTATAGTTTGTACTCACAACTTAAGTATACTCATACATTACCTATGGAGGAGGATATGTTGTTCGGTTCGAAGGGCTTGCAGACGATTGTTGCCGCAGTTGACTGGTCATCGGGTTGTTCAATTCTCGGAATTATAAAAGTTACCCCGCCGACGTTGCAGTTGGACGCCACGGCCGCTTTACTGCTATTGGTCGCGGTCGTTGTACTTACGGCAGATACCGCGAGGTGTCTTTTGTCCTTTTTAGGTACAGATATCACGTTGGTTGCCTTGTCAGCTTTCCTTTGATTTTTTTTGTAACGAGCTTTTTTCAAGTACCTTTATACAAATGAAATAAAATCGATTACATTTTACATTTTTGACGACTTATTTATTTCCATGAACTGAATACATGAGTATGAGTGTGAATACTGAATACACGACGACCACAGATCATTGTTATTCGTTGTATTTAAGAAGGCAATCACTTCTCTCTCTCTCTCTCTCTCTCTCAGAGCGATTCTGAGAGAGAGAGAGAGAGCATTTTTTTCATCGTATTCATTAACGTTGATGATTTTATTTTAATAAGCATTTTGTGGATGGAACACTAATGATAAATTCGAAATATTTAATTTTTAATTTTTGATAAGCAAAATATAACATGGGGTTTGTGTAGAACTCCATTTGCCGAGTCATGATTTAAAATAATATCTTTAACCGTGGTGGAGATCCTTTAATCTATTGTCTTGTAAATAATAAGGTTTTTTTTTTTATCGTATTATATTTATGAATTATTATTTTGATGAACTCTCAAATACTGCAGCACCACTGGCTGGCAGTTCATGTATGTAAGCGTTTTTTGGAATGCATCCCGCGCACGTGACGACACGATAATATTATAATACAAGAGAGCGCGTCAAACACGCGCAAGTTCCAAATATAACGCATCGCGGCGCGACATAAGATTTTGTGTCGAATTTGGCACTGCGAAGGAACATCACGAAATATACGAATAGTCGTTGCGTGCGTGTGGGTTTTTTTTTGGGTGGGATGGAAAATCATAATTTTATTTACGTTATTCACACGCATGCCGTAGTAATACACCTAATTATATCATAAGTATTCGTCTTGTTTTTCCGCTTCTGCTTCTGATGTATATATACTTTTGAGACAGCGCGCGCGCCTCTACTTCACTGCCACGACTTATAAATATAAACACGATAATATAAATACACACAAGTCTGTAAGGTTTGTCACATCAAGTACCACAAAAAAAAAATGCTGCCTAAAAAATTGTTCCTAATGTCTTATAAATGCCAAATCGTTTCCCGCGTGCGCTTAGCATCATATGTATAATAGGTAGTGTGGCCTGCACAAATTATATAATATTTGTGTTAATTCCATTTCAATATAATGTTAAGAGTTAGCTGGTATTACTAGCTAGGACTTGATCTTTAATGCTCTAAAAATAAAAACTATGTAAATAAGTATTAGTAATAAATTATAATTTAATTAAAAATTAATTAAACAAAATAAATTTAAAAAACCTATTCACTGATTTTAAAGTTGTTAAGTGTATATAGGTATAATGCATATATATATAATATATATGTGTTATATAGTTTGATAATTATTAAAACTATATTAATATATTATTAAATTAAATTCATTTTCATACGGAACCTAAGTAGTTTATTTCATAATTATAAAATGTATGTGCTAAAAGATCTTAAAATTAGAAAATGTGCACTAAAAACTTTTAATATTTCATTCGTAAAGTCATGAAATGAATTATTTATAGCTTACCTAGTAATAAATTATACGTTTTAAAAAATCCATGCAAGTACAGTAACAATTATGAGAACTAATTTATGACCATTATTTAATTGTTCTACCGAGAGTACATCACGATCACATTTACGTTTACGTTGAATATTGATTATTATTTACTATATAATTTATATAATATATATATTGGTAGTTATGTATATTATATTAGTACCTATACATTATGTATATATAAATAGAGAGAGAGAGAGAGAGAGCTAGCGAACTAGCGAGAGGGAGTGACGATGAAGAATTAAATATAATGTTCGAATATCGATTACCCTAACTAGCTACCATCAATAAATTATTATAATCATTTAACTCGCGAGAATACCCATGGGAGTGTAATATTTTCTACTGCAGCATAGATAACTATAATTATGTTATTATTTCAAATGGCTAACCATAATAAATCTAAAAAGCATCGTTTAGAGATTAGAGTTGTAGTTACTGCTCACTGCTGGCACCCGCTATTTGGATTATAATCGTAATACACTAATACACATTCGCGTCGTAAATATAATATTCAATTATTAATGAAGTTCTACTCCGAACTTTTCTATAAAACCATTAGGTATAATATATTTACCTATTACCTATACATATATATACAATAATAATAATATATTACATACAATTGGAGTAGGAATCAGCTGAGCATAACCTGGGTATCATAATAAACTATTTCCCTTAAAAAAGTTGTTGTCATTGTCATAATGTCATGTATACAGATTTCACTAATCGGCAATAATGATCAGCATTTTTTCAAATAATAATCACCCTTTTTCCTGTAAATTATTAAGTATATGACTTTCTTGAGTATGTTGATGTATCGAAATCGAAATTCGAATGAGTAGATTTTGAGATATTTAATTTGTGTATTAAGGATAATTATAGGTCCTGAGGTCCATGATAATAGGTTTGGAACATAATATATATTATTATTATGATTTGAAAATTATAGTAATTTATTAATGTTAATCCATGGACATTTTGTAAAAACTTTCTAATTCTAACTTTAATTAAAACTATAGATTAAATCTTTTTTATATTTTTGTAAAGCCATTTTTAAGGACTACCACTACCTATTATCCTTATTGTAGACATTTTAATAAATCACCTTCTCAACAATATACAGTTAATCATTATATACCTAGGTACACGTACTCATTTGAAAAAAAAAGTTTGTGTCACCACAAGACACTCCTTAAATGGTATGAAAAATCGAAATGTTAGAAAATATGGTCCTTAAGAGTAAACATAAGAAATCATAATTTGAGTAAATTCATTATTAAAGAAAAATATGAGTAAGAGCATGCTTGGTAGACTTTTTACTATTAGTGTCACCGCTTGATGAATATAGTATATAGTATACTGTACCTACGGCCGTTTGTAATGTCCAAGTTTGTCTTATTAGTAAGTATTACCAATGGTGAATTTTCAACATTTTTCTAAGGGGAGGGGGTCATACAAATAATATATATGTATTTCAGAGGTTATTTTTATTTTTATAAACGAATAATTGTTGAAAAATTAAAAATAAATATTTAACAATATAATATTATTTCAGTATATTATTTGAAATAGGCATATTATAAATAACCTTATATTAATATATTATACTTGTGTGTATAATATAACATAAATATTTATAGTGTCTGGGGGTCCAGTACCCCTGGACCCATCAGCAAATCCCCGATTTCATGTCTTTAAAAATAATAAGGGCAGCCTTATATATTTGAGAGTAAGTTTACGTACCTAATTATAATAATATATTATTGCACTGCAGATTTTGGGGCAATAGCCTCGACCCTGAATGATTAGTTTTTCGTTACGTGTTTTACCTTTGTGGCTTTGTGACCAATATTAGGTACATATATTTAATAAATACCCCATAACAATATATGTATAAGGCACGTATGTAAATAATTGTTTGTTCAAACGGGCATTGTACCCACATCTACTAAAAATTACCAAATATATTCAATACTTAACCAAAAATAACAATCCTGAAAGACGGCTGCTGTATCAAATCATACCGGTGCGTCCTATACATTATACATTTTACCGCCAACGGCAATCAAGTGACGGACGATGTTATTGTTTTCAAGTCACATATTATAGCCAAAATTAGTCGTCTATTATTGTTGTAGGAACAGATAGTAAAAAACAATATTACAACGATTCATTTGTCAGATGTTCTTGAGAAAAATGTGTGCGTATAATTGTATAAATACTGTCGTTGATGAGTGTAGACAGTGCCTAAACTTAACTGCATACCAGCACCTTTTTCAAGTCTGTATTCAGCAATGTTTTGCCAGGGTTTTTTTATCAGTTATAAAATATAAATGATGATTTATAAATTATAATTTAAATACGAATATACGATTAACATACATAACTGTAGGGCTGGATATGCAATGCCCCAAACAAAATGCTTTTATGCCCCCTAAAAATTTAAATAATGCACAATAATAAAATTCAATACATTTTTTTTATCTCAAATATATTTAAACCGAAAAATATTTCAATAAAATTTAAAAATTAAGTTTTGCAGGACTGTACAATTTTAAGTCTTATACATAAGTTGGCTTACCAATAAACACTTAATGAAGTGCCCCATCTGTTTTAACCTCCCTCTCTTACCGATCCTGGCACCTATACGCAGCTGTATTTATATTTATATTTATATGCAATAATAAAATTGGAATTATAAATATAAAATACAGTAACAAAAATTATACAAATAATAATTGCTATAATTATAGTTTATAATATACATCTTGCTATTAAAATATCAATACGTTATAAACTTATAAGTTATATTATTATAATATTATTAAAGTTATATTTAATCTACAGTATATTAATCTAATGAGAATATATTTTTTATGAAAACAAAGTGAACTGTTAATGTGTATATAATTATACAGCGTAATCAAATATGCTCTGAAACCCTATTTTATCATTTAGGTAATGACGCATTTATTAAATTTCTGATTTTTGGAATTTTAAAGAAGGTAACCATATATTTTAGAAATTCTGAGATATATTTTTTTTTAAAGTGTCCTCTGGAAGTAAAATGTCCTTTATTTAAATTTTCAAATGATAACTACTCTCTTTCACTATAAATTATTAAACAAGATATTTGTTTTAAACATTTTTACGTATCTTAATTGAATTTCAAACTGGTAGTTTCTGTGTTATTAAAACGTATCTATGTATTAATGGTATGTAATAGTCCTTAAGAACATAAAATAGATGGATTATTTAGTATAGTCCTTATTAATTATGAATTATTAAACACAGATGATAGGTTAAAAATTATAATTGTATTAATATTAATTATTATCATGGACTACTAGAAAAATATAAAATACTAGATAATATTAAATTACTAGAAAATGATGTTTATTGTTACTCCCTGCACCACCACAAGCTTAGCTTAAAGGTGTAGGTAATTTTTTTTTTATTATTTCTAAATACTTTGCATAATTTGTGTTTTTCAAATAATAAAAAAAAAATCTTTCAATTCAATTCAAAAAAAAAATTCAAATAGTATATATAATATTTAAAAATTCCATAACTCAGAATTTTAATAAATATATTATTAAATTAAAAAAATCAGGTTTGTGAATCTTGCTTGCTTGTTTGTGAATCGTCATATAAATAGCAAAACAAGCAAGTGGGAAACCGCATGCGTATTTGAAGTGTGAAGCACGACCTCAAATGATAACATGCTATATTATTATGCTTTAAGCTTATACCCATGTTTGAAATTACGTGTCTTCAATCGGTTAACACTAGAACAACAATATTGTCAATGATTAATTCTTTTTAAATAACTGTTTTCAAAATAAACATTGACCGAAAATGTTGATCGGAATGAGATTGTATTATTAATAAATTAATTATTATAATATAAAGTATGTACAAACTACAAACATGCATTTTTTAAGGTCAGTACCATGGTTGAAATATACAAGGTTATTGCATTTATAGCCCTTCTCAGTCAAATATTTGATGATAAAAACAATAATGGCAGCATAAAGGGAACCAATAATAATCAAGTATACATATTGTATGGGAATTTTGAATTTGTTAGCTTTTGTCAGCGTGTTTTTTATGATAAGAAAAATTGATATTTGTGATATCCATAGGCACAATTAGAGTAAAAAAATTGGAGGGGGCTTCAGCCCCTCCCATATATTTTTCAATCACTGCCTCTCAGAAACTTTTTTTCCACCCTTCACCATCTTTAAAAAATGCTCTTTATTAAAGTGATCATCCTTATCAAGTGCGGGCACTAGCATAACGACCAAGGGCCGAGAATAGAAGCTATAATATAAAATAATATAGTCGGGGCTCGGGGATAATATTTTATCACAAACAACTGCGGCGCGCTCATAGATCATATTATATTAGGTAAAGTAATAAGTACTTTCCGGGTCTAATATGTCGATGGTCCGTATATTAGGCACATTTTAATTAAAATATAGCCATCTATTGGATACATAGCATCTATATAGTAGGTTAGCCAGGTATACAATATAAATCTCGATAACTTATTGGTTATATAATTAATAAATAAATGAAATTATAATATTTGTTCACATGCATGCCTAGTGCCTACTAGCACATAGCATAATATAATATGTATCTATCTACCTACCTTTAATAAAGAGTCACAGTACATCAAATTATGAAAACAAATGGTTCAATTTATTTATTTTATTTATATAGTTATTTGTATAGTTTATCTTATATATTGTATTATTACATTTCTGACCCAATATAAATATTTCGCTAAACAAAATTATCTTCATTATCTATCAGTATTAGATATTTGGGTAATCTCCTAGTTATTGTAGTTGTAAATGTGTTAACAAAATATTGGAATTTAACAACTTTGCCTATGTTGTCAATTAATGCCTAGGTATTGATGATATCGACTACCTACTAATGTTAAGTATTTATGATAAATGATAATTATTATTACCTATGTATTTACGTTATTACCTAATTCACAACGTTGACGGTAACATATAATATAATACATATGATATTACATAATTTTTTTCAATGGGATTACGATGACAGTTCATGACCGGTCCTTTGCAGTTTGTTACTCTGCCAGACAATTCGTTTTCGGTCTTCTATAATATTATATCTTAACGGTGATGAATAAAATATCGTCGCATGTCAGATGAACTATCAACGAATTATAAGTACGTTGATAAGGAAAGCCATGTTTCCGACTCGACTCGATATTACTGACGACCTCTAGTTTATCTAGTTATAATATTAATATATATGAATAGTGAATACGTCATATAAAATGATATATTATGATCATTGAGCAGAGATTGCTATGATTAAAATAAACAAAATTAAGTATTATGCGTGTGACTATTTGTTCATAAGCAACAATCAAGTGCCACTTTGACTTTCTAATGTTCGCAATAATGACAAATAATAACCTCCCGTCCCATTATATAAATATTTGCGATGACTATGTAGTATGTAGGCATAAAATGGCGACAAAACATTCACAAAAACGAAACATTCAGTTGTTCGTTGTCACAATGATTGGACCTATAAAAGCATCAACTCAAGCTCTACTAATTTATTACAGTTCTTAATCTTTCGAACCTTCAATATAATTTAAACTTATCCGAGATAATTTAATATTGAAAATATTAAATTCGAAAACAAAAATTATACAACTTTATAACATACAACTAGGTATTATTTATATATAATTTGTATAAATGTTTATAAAACAATTCCAATTTCATTATATAGTTTTTGTAATTACCAAATTTTGTTTGGAACTTTTAAAATAATTAAATTGTAAAATAAAAAATTATAGCAATATTCTGCAATAAGAGAAAATCGAAATCAAAGACGAGTCGAGTTGTAGATATAACTTATAAGTCATGTGTCCCACCCTGGAATAGTTTCTTTTATTAAACACAATAAAAATTACATAAATATATAATATATATAATATTTATTTTGAGCTAAATTGTCCTTGCTATGAACTGTATAGTTGATTACAGTTTAAATATAATTTATATTTGTAAGCGATGATAAATAATCCAGATATAAATCGCTGCATTCGAAATTCGAAAAACGAAATAAAAAATGTATATAGACTATATTAGTATTATAATATAATATATAGATTTGTAATCTCTTGCGGAAACCACTGCTTCCTGCAGTCGTTTTAATAAAATTATGTACAGTCCAACCTTATAACTTTAGTTACCTATAAATTATAATATAATATTAAATTGAGTATACAATTTTTATATTTCTATACAAAGATATTTACAATCTATCTATTTATATACGGAATAGGTAGATATGATAAGTAGACGTGTTATAATAAAATAATTATTAAATGACATTTTTGTTGAAAGAAGCCGCCCCCACCCATTGACGACCAATTTAAAATTAATTAGTAATTAATATAACTTAAAAATTCTAAAAAAAAATAATCTAAAATAATGTACTTAAAATAATTTTATTTTTGTCAATATAATATAGAATTATTAATAAAAATGTTTAGTTGACGACCGGCAGTGTTCAATTAATAAAATAGACAACATAATATATTCTATATGTTATCCTCAGGTGCAGGTTGGGTGACGATCCGATCATTAAAATAAATCCTAACTATCCGAACCTAGTGTAATTTTAAAAAAAAATAAAAATTTTAAATATATATTTTCAAATTTAAAATATATAAGTCATACTCTAAATAGCAATGCTTCATCAAACATCAAAAGTAACATGAATATAAAAAAATACCCAAAAAACCACGAATTATGTAAAAAATTCGTAACCTTAAAATTCGCTACCTATATTAGAATAGTATGCACTTGAAACGAATTACCTTGTAATTTGGAAAGCAACGTGTTTAGACGTTAAAATAAATATGAAAATAAAGTCCTAGTTTTAATTATTACCATTGCAGTTAAAAAAAAAAAAAATGTTTTTATTAATTTAAAAGATTGCAACACCATTAGCTTTATAGGAGTCTCGGAGGATTACCCAGAATGGTTTAGGACTATACATTTTTAATAAGTGGATTGGAACGGTGAAGTAGTTTATTGTCGAATCTCTTACAAAAGCATTTAGCCTCTATTCATGTACTGACATTATTCTGAGATCTTTATAAAGTATCTGATTTTAAATGAATGGAGGAGAATTTTAAGTTGATTTAAAAAAGGAATATTTTGAAAATTCTGAATTATATTTAAGTTAGTTTTCTTAGCACTTCTTCATAACTGAGAACCATGAGACTATAATTAATTACTTTTTGTTTTACGATGTTATAGTTTAAAGTTTCAACAGGACTTGTCGGACTTCAGATAATTTAATCATTTAATGTTTTTTTAATTTGTATTCAGCTTCATAAATGACGTAGGAACAATATTATAATAACGTTTTCGCTGCGATAACGAACACGAGTGACTTGTTTTATTAAAGGTCAAAGAATTTAATAATTATTATTAAGACATAAAGCTATAGTTCCTAGTGTGTAAAGATTATAGAATGAAAACTTAATAACTGCCAATATAATTGAATGGAATCAGTAAAAAAAGACAAAGTTTAAAAAGATTTGAACGAAAGGAGATTATCTTGGCGTATTGGGTGCAGAATTGTATAGTTTCGACTGAATCTGTCGTAAGTACATTATAAATATTTGTCAGACGTATAAATTTGAAACACAAGCATGCAACGTTCCGATTTTTGATCAACGGTGTCCAAAATCCAAATGTTCAACAAATAGTATATCCTTAATAGAATACAATTTCACGGCCCACTGAACACTGCCCCCTCCTCTACATTACATAAACGAAAATTACTATAAAATAAACTCTCAAAAACTATATGTAGGTACCTAATATGCTGCAGTTATATAAACATTTTGATGAAAATGTATGCAAGACAAAAATTGTTCTATTCTATTCAGTACTATAGTCAAATCGTAGACAAACCAATGTATTTGAACGTACTTGAATTAATAGAAATCTTGGCCCTAGGTATTTATGATATTTTAACGGCAATTTAAAAAAAACTATGACGTCATTTGTCTATGAGGACGACGGGCTATCTATAATATATATATATATATATATACAGTGGCGTCCGCAGGGGGGATAACGGGCTGAAGCCCCCCCTGCCCGTATTATTACTTTTTAAAAAAAAATTAATTAAGTTTAAACTATCAACTATAGTAAATTTCATATATATCTTACCAGAATGAATTCATTTTTGAAAAAACATTGTATTTGCATACCAATTTTCATAAATTATCTGTAATTTTTCGGTAGAAGTATGGACTACTTGTATGAAAGACCTTGTATTATATTGTCTAGCCTTAGTTATACATACTTTATATTTTATAAGTTTTGAACTACAAATTAACCATGGTTTTGACGAAATTTGAACTTTAAATGCTTATAGAAAATAACCATGATGCCTATATATCGTTAATATTTTAGCTATAATAAAAAAAACTTACGTCTTATACATTTTAAAAGCTTTTTGACCGGATAAATAATTTTTTATTGACATTTATAGAAAAAAAATTTTAATTAATCAAATACAATCCAAGTTAGGACGGTATAACCATGTTTGTTACCAAACAATTTAAATACATTTTTTTTCTCTCATTATTTTTAAAAGTACTGAGAATTTTCAATTTCGACCTCCTAAAAGTACTAACTAGATCCAATTTGCTTCCAAAAACATACACTGGGCATCGAAGCTTATGATCAGAGCATTTTTTCTACCAGAAAAGTTGAAAAATTACAAACATTTTAAAATACCCCAAATAAACGTCTGCAATTATTAGACTGGACAAAATAAAAATAAAATTGTAACTAATTTTCAAGCCCCCCCCCCATTGAAAAATCCTGCGGACGCCAATGTATATATAGCGAGGGTGCTATTATTTATCGAGCTGAGGGGCAAAACACGGTGAAAGGGGGAGGGGGGAGGGGGGGGTTGGCGATGTCGATGGTTTTTCCAATTTTTCCCGTAGGCGAACGCTTACTTCACACGATAAAACGATACCTTTATCGTTTGAGCATAATGCATCGATAAAAAACAAATTTGTTGCCGTCACTTGCGTATAAGCGGCGTACCTAATATATATATTATATTTTTATAGTGAGCAGCAGCAACAGCAGCTGTCCAAACAATACTCTTTCCCCTCTCCACGGTGCTCCCCACCCCACAAGGGAGGGAGGGTCGGTTCCTTGTACCATAACAATAATAATAGGTAAAACTAGGTACGTTATTATTATTGTTTATAGGTAGGTACAGCGGGGCCCGGCAGTGTACATAGTACATATATATATATAGACATATAGTACAGTTATTACGATAACTTTATATGGGTTTATATTATATATATATTTATATATTATAATAGGTATAATATTAAAATTCAGGGGCTAAATTTCAATGAAAAACTAGGACTGCCGAGTTTACCAATTTGTTCAGTTAATCTTGTTTACACGCGATGAGAAATTACACGACCCTTCCATATTCATCACATCCCTTGCTTTAATAGATAATAGCCACATCAAATGTAATAGTGGCTTTGTACTGCAACACCGTCATATTGATTTATAACAATATAAAATGTGAACTAATTAACCACCACAAACGGCATCGATGTCATGAGGGTGCTCATTTCAAAACAGGGGCACTAAGCACATACAAGCTCCCCCGAATTTCGCTTACATTACTATATACCTAATATATTGCGAACGACAACACTTTTTGGCCGCCGTCTATACGCGCACACGTACTTATGTATATGTCCACTTTAGGTATACCCGACTTGATCACAATAAGCGGCGCATACCGCGCATACCGAGCATACCTTTTTTTTTACAACGTGCGCTATATAGACGAAACGAGAAGAAGAATTTATCATTTTTTTGTATTATTATTGTATTATATATTATTATTATTATACTCACTCGTCGGAACCGCCTCCGCCGTCCTTTTGTTTCGACGAACAATAGTTTCCCATGTCGTCGCCACCGCCGGTTTCCGACCGCCGAAAACGCCGCGCTCGTGAAGCCCGGACCGCCGACTATTAACACTACTAACGGCGACAACAACGACGAGACCGGCACCGTCGCCGACGCCGCCGCGAAATCGTCATCGTCATCGCCGTCACCACCGCCGCCGCCGCCGGACCGACGGACGTAACGCGCGCGAATCCGTTTTCCCGCGGCGGCGCGAATAAATAAATCCCGAGAGACGCTACCCCGCGACAATTATTGTCGTTGTGATTATCAATATTATAATGTGTCTTGCGGACGCAACTATAATGACATCACACGGTCATAAATACTATAACAACAATGATAATACGACGACGACTATAATATTGTCATTTTACGAGGAACGAACTATAACAATATTGCATAGCCGTTTGGTCGTCGTCGCCGTCGTACAACTACCGTGGCGCGCGGCGGCGTACAGTACGGGTACTATATTATATGGTAGAGAAAATAGTACAACCGAATACGCGCGCACGGGTTTTTCCACGGGATTGGAGCACGCGCGCGCGCTCTCGGTCTTCCTCGCCTCGCCGCCGGGAACGCAAGTGCGCGAGCGACAACACGCTTCGCGCCGCCGTCGCCGAGACCAAACGGACGGGGAAAAAGATAAAAACGGTCCGCGACGACGCTCGAAATAGACCGCTCCACGCCGGCGACTACGTTGCCAAAACGCAACCGGAAGCGGAAAGACTGGAAGAGTTTCGCAGCGGACCGTCGTAGCGATCATACGTGTAGCTGGTGATAAAAGTGTACCTACGTCGCGAGAACAACGACGAAATATTATGATCAAATTTAATAATCGTGTTCGGCGAAATTTCCTCCCGCTCGAGCGGTTTTTCCAGACGTTGCCCCTCCCACTAGAGAGACAAGGTCTGCGTTCCGGGAAGTGTCGCGGTTGCCACCCCCCGGCGGGGAGGCATTGATTATTTGATGACGACGACGACGACAACGTTGCCAAGTGTGTTTCACCACACAACCCCTAGCGCGACCCGCCCAAAGAGCTCGTATATATACACATTCGGCGGTGGGTTGTTTTTACACTGAATTTTTCGCGACGTTTATGCTACCACCCCATAGGCAACCCTTGTTACCCGATACAATACGAGTCTAAATTCAAAATAAATAATAATAATATATTAAATAAACACTTTAAATTATTTATTTATTTAATTATATTAATATTAATAATATAAGTACAATATTGGTGATACACCATAAAACAAGGTGTGTTCTCCTATTTAATTCATTCAGACAACACAATAATATAGGATGGTGAAACACTCTAATATTACTCTAGAATAATAAGAAAATTATTTTTATCTTTAAAAATTACATTCCATAATTATTTCATATAATAATAGTCATCGGGTGGTTGATTTAGTTTTAAATATTCAACACCGACCGACAATTAAGTTAAATAATAATAATAATAATAATAATAATAATAATAATAATGATAAAATTACCAAAGCGCATAAAAATAGTGTAAGTCTTATTAATCAGTGGAGTCTGTAAATATTACGTGCTTTAAACAAATTAATTTGTATTTTCCTAATACAACATTTCGGACTATTCAAAAAACAAAATAATCAAATTAAAATATCAACTAGTATTACTTCAGAAGTTCAGAATATAAAATTTAAGTTCTAATTTCTAACACATTTTATTATAAAAAAAAATTTATTTTATATTTATTTTCCCGTTATATTTATACATAAACACATAATTTTATGTATTCGCTTATTAATGGTTTTATAGTAGAGAATGAGGTGGGAGGAGAGGAGATCAAGCTAATGGCCGTACGTGATCGCTTGCGCCACACCGTTGATAGTCTTCGATTTGAGCATATCGTTTTCATACGTTTCCACTGTTTCTGTGTCAAGTTCGGAAATCCTACAAAAATTATTTTTAACAAATCAATTCTAAAATGTTTAGATAAAGTTAATATGTATATTAATCTTTGTAAGTACAAACCTTTTTGTGGTAATTTTTTTCCCATTTGAAAACCGGGTAGATATTGTTGTTCTTTTCATATTGCCACCGCCATTAACGCTATGACTAGAATATCCATTATTTGCCATTGTGAACATATTATCAAACCCAGAACCAAAACCACCTCCAAAACCGCCAAATCCAAATGGATTCATCATTGAAGATATTTCCTGATGTCCATTGTTGAATCTTTGACCTAGAAAAACAATCATCAACAAGGGTGTAAGACAATTCATCACATTTTTAGGAATGATAAATCAATATGAAACATTATGAATATACCAGGGAATAAAAGATCTGTAACATCTGATGTGTTGAAAAATTCTTTGAACACATCTTCGGGATCTCTGAATGAAAAGCTAAAGAAACCAGGTCCAAAATCTTGGCCAAATGGATCGTAGTGACCTGGATGTCGTTGATTATTTCGGCGACGTCCACCATTTCCAGCACCACCGTTTATCAAACCATCTTTGCCGTATTGGTTGTAAGTCTTACGTTTTTTATCTAACAAAATAAATCAATGAAATATAATAACCATTACAATCATGAAAATGTTAGTAGTAATGACAAAATATTATGTAAAAAATGATTATTCGCATTAAAAAAGCGCCACTTCTTATAGATTACATGCTCCAGCTCCAATAGTATTTTGAGGTTTAGTAAGGTTTAAAACTGGTACGGGTTACATATGAATGGCATATTAGATCAACACAACGTAAACTATAATTTAGGGATTCTACCGAAATAACGATGGAACGGGCTTTCAAAGAAGTTGTAGAAGAACGGTCTGGACGATGCGGACACTTTTCTTTTACGCTGTTCATCGTACAACTTTCGCTTTGCCTCTGTTAGACATATACACAATATATTTATATTTAAAGGCATACCTATTTACTTTAACGAATATTATATTATACTCATTATTTTCTAAAATAATTTGTGATTTACAATTTTTAAGTCTATTCATCATTATGGTTCTTTGTGAAACAATTAGCTTTTAATTATTAGCAGTTGAAATAAATTACTTAAATTAAGTTAAAGATATGTTCAGTTTTTTTTAATGTTTCTTTAAAAGCTAATGACCTCATCATATATATTATATTACAGAGTAAATAGTAAATACATATTAAATATAACATAACAATATATTTCTTGTTATATACCGTCAGATAAGACTTCATAGGCTTCTGATATTTCTTTAAACATTCGGTTTGCTTGTTCTTGATTTTCTGGATTTTTGTCAGGATGCCATTTCAATGCTAATTTTCTGTAACTGGAAAACAAAAACGGGAAAAATTTAATTTACATACTATATATTCTTACAGTTTATATAGAGAAGTATAGAGTGCGTACGATTTTTTTATATCGTTAATCGAAGCGTTCGGAGTGACTTCCAGTATAGAATAATAATCTCCAGACATACTGTGTAATATATTTTCTGGAACTTATGTGTATTTCCTGGAAAAAAAAAGTTTCAGTTTATTGTGTCAAAAATATTCAAATCATTAATAAGTTCAGTAGTGAGTGAATCATTACTGATGTGGCAGTATAGATTAGCGCTTAGTAGTGTCACACATACACACACACAATTGACCATTTTATTGTTGTGAAGTGATTTTATGGCGATACGGTTCGATACACAATAAAAGTAATCATACTTGTTATTATATTGTACCTCCATGAACTCTCATGATAACGGTTTGTAAATTTTTTATTATTATTTATTTTATTTTGAACTACACGAGTTTTTTTAGATACCTACAATAATAAATTATATTATGTTTTTATATTTAAATATTTTTACTAAATAATTATAATAAAATATTAGTAAGCATGATAGCACAACAAAATTGACCTTGAAAATCTTAGAAGTGAAAATTTTCAAAGCCACATTCAATTATTTATAGAGGTCTTTTTTTCCTTTTCCTGGTCATCGCGCGTTATTAATAGTATACAACTGCGCGAGTGAATTATGATTGACGAAAACCATTTGGATGAAAAGATTTGCCAACTGACCAGACGACAATATTATATGAGACCGATATAAATTCAAAACAAATAGCTCTAGTTAGTTCACAGAACGATCTTTATAAATATTTAATATAGATTAAAAAAATTAAGACCACCCAGTTTAAACTTTAAAGTTGACGAATTTAGTATATTTATAAATATATTTTTTTTTTGTTACTCCCACTTGCAGATCTAAGCATAATTATATGCTATAGATATAAGTATATAAAGTACGCGAACTCTTTAATATATGTATATTGGTTAAGCTAATAAAAAATGTTTTGTTTATAAAATAATTTAATAATGTATTTATAATACCTACATTTAAATATATAATATTATTAACTTTATTTTGTGAGTTGACTTTGAGAATGGTTGAACATTAAATAACAGTGGATTTGGGAGTATAAAATCATAGAAATTAGGTAAAATCTGGCTAACTTATTTCTTAAACTTGAATAACTCAAATCTCAGGAAGAATTACACTTACAGCGTACAGGAAATAAAAAATGTATCATAACAGTAATATAAAATATATACTTATATATAATATAATATAGGTTAGTACAGTTAGGTAAATATTTAAAAAGTAAAAACGCAAATATAAGAAATCAAAATATTAAAATATTATTGAAGTGTGTAAAAGAAATAATTTTTGAACACAATATTTTATATAGACATATAGTACCGATCATAAGTATACGGTAATCACCTAACATATAACATTACCAAAGCTTGAATATGTAATACAATGTAATGTTTAAGTGCATTATTAATATACGAATAATAGTCTTTCTCTTCTTTTTAGAAAATGAAACTAATGGATCGAAAGTCAAAACTCTTTCGTGTTCCTCAGTAATTCACTATACGCATAGGTATCGGTATCGATTTCTAAAATATAATAATATTAGAATATAAAACTATCTAAACACGTCGAAATACGCTACATTGCAAGAAAAAAATATTATATTACACCTACGTTAAGTTCTGACGTTGAGGCGTTCTGCTTTTGCAATAGTTATTGAACAGATGTTCATAAAAAATTACTGTAAATCAGTTGTTATTTAAGCTTAGACTAGACGATAAAAATGTTAAAAAGTAAATGAAATTCTGTAAAAGTTACGTAGGGGTCCGATTGTCTAACATTCTGAATCTAGGTGAATCATGAGATCATGACGTGACACAAATTACACGTATAAGTACGGTATACGGTAAAACATATTATAGGAACCATCCGCTGACTAATAATCGGATCCGGGAAATTGGTGAACTATTACAACACAAACAAGTTCATGCAAGCTCGAATTAAGATCACGTAATATTTGGAAGCTTTATACCTAACAAAATGGTTAATATTTTTCTGATACTTTTTGTTTTAGACATTACTATCGGTACATAATTATTTGTTTTAATTTTTATACATATATTACGTATTTATGTGTACCTATTTGGTTTAAGGAGATTGAAAGAGGTGATTAACTGTGCAACATATAGGAATATTTAGATATGTTATATTTCCAACGTACCGATTGATCTAGTAAAGCGATAAGTATTCTGAAAACAGATTTAAATAATTGTTCGTTATAAATAAGTACTTGAAATCGACTATCCAACATTTTTTATTTTTTTCCAAAAATTTAAATACCATAATATATATTAATTCATCTCAAATATAAAATAAAAAAAAATGTGGGGAAATCGCCCTCAAGTAACTTATTACAATCAATGTTTTTAGAATTCTTATCGCTTCACTGGACCAATCAATTCCTATGCTAAACACATAATCACCGTTCTTAATCCTCTAAAAAGGGTCTTCAATATAATTTGTTTTCTTCTTGAGATATCTTAAGATGCTACTTGCGCATTATGCCAGTGGCGTAGCCAGGAATTTTTTATGGGGGGGGCTAAGTATACAAATACAATGTGTTTTTTATTTACGCTTTTAATTTTTTTATTAATCTTGATAAAATTATAAGGTCAACATCGGTCAATGGGGGGGGCTATAGCCCCCTTAGCCACCCCCTGGATACGCCACTGCATTATGCGATATCGTGGCTGTGAGAGGTAAATTATGTGGCAAAATGCTACTACCCCAGTAGCCACTTCTCTGTATTTCACTCATTGTGAGGTACTGATTAGATTGTTGAAATTTAGTTGTTCTAAGTTATAAGTTATAAGTTTATAATATATTATTACAATATTATAAAGAAAGTTATTAATACATGCAAAAAACTGAAAAAATTTAAATAATTAAATATTTGTAAGTTTCTTAAAAATTAAAAAAGCTTTTGGTAAAAGTAAAAACACAGGAAATATTATTGCCTATAATTATAACAGGTAATTTATACCTTAATAATTTCAATGATGTCTTCACAATGAGTAAAATACGGAGATCTTTTTACTATACGGTACATTCTACGTGTGTAGGGCGGATAATTTTTTTAAGAAGCACCCTTTAAAGAAAATTGATAAATATGCATTCTTTTCTATGAACACAAATAATGTGATAACGTGAATAATTAAAACGTGATTAAGACACCATCTTATTTAATTTCAATCGTAGCTTTAAAATACACAAGTGACATGCCATAATAGTTTATTATATTTGATTGTTGTATACGTAATATGCTATAAGAATAAATTTACACTAAATTAATATTTTGTACCGCTATAAATAAATAATAACGTTATGGCTAACATAAACAATTTACTACTATAGCACAATATCACATATTATAATAGTGTAGAATATTATCATTTTCTTCTTTATGTTTCAAATATTGATTTTTAATTAGAAATGTAAAAACTATATAATTATCTTAATAATTTTTATAGATACGTTTAGATTTAAAAACACCTTTATTCCTGGTAGAATATGGAACAAATTAACCATTAACGACTACCCATAGCGTGAATTATGAATAATTACAGCTAATAAAAATACCTTCTGAACAGTATTTTGTAATTTAACGAAAATTAATCCAACTATATAGGGTTAACAATCCATTAAAACAACATAGTAGTTTTTTTCACTGGAATATAGCTGCAGGTGCCGTGTACGTACTACATAAAACATCAATCCCCCCAATACATTTTGTCATTATATTGATTAACTCAATATTATTACACTGCATAGTACCTACATGATATTATTTTACATACATTTTAAAATCAGACGAAGTGACATAAATACCATTTATTGTAGGTACAAATATTATGTGTATAATACTATAATATCACGGTCCTCTCGAATCTCGATAGAACACGAATGACATAGGTACCTACCTAGTTAGATTAAATGCAGACATTTTATAATCAGATTTCAATGCAAACGAGAAATATTCGAATAGTTTCGGGCGATTTGGAAAGTTCAATAATCGATTGCCGCCACAATAAAACAAAATACACTAAAAGCCTATACGCGTCGGATCCACGCACTCGTCAACAAAATATATAATACCGTTTTAAACATAAAATACGGGAAGTAATCGGATAAAACGATTGTACTACGGTCGATTGTTAAAAAGTACTTTATTTTAATATTAAGTCTGCAGGACACGTTGGACTATTACCACTGCATTTCCTATTTATGCATTATATATTATATTATAATAAGTACATATATTAAAATATATGCACGGCACACCGAACGTTTTCGAAAAATCTAACTAATGGTTTTTAGGTCAAGTAACATTTGTCACCTTCGTTCTCATTGTGCGATTCTTGACGGTGTAGGCAGAGAGGCGCGCGCACCAGATGCCCGCTGATTTGCTTCGGTAACACGACGAAGCCGTAGACGTATATAGGGGGGCGATCGCCCTGGGCGACAATTTTTTTTTGTTGGATATTATGTATAGGTATATAATTATGTATCACTGTTTAGCCCTCGTTTATGATCCGAACTTTAATAAGTAATTATAAAACATTCATTTTTACCACATTAAACATTGATTTATTTCGTCTCTCTAAATCCTATTGTATTACATCAGATTGTTGTTACATATGGAAATGTAGTGAATAAATGTTTATTCTTCTTCGTTTTGTTGAGTGAAATACACTTGACACAAATGTATTAGTTTTTACCGTAAAAAGTTGAAGAGAATGGGTGGCGGCAGCAAAAAATTATTGCGACCACTCCTGCGGAACACGTGAGCAAACCGTGGCCCGGCATCGAATATTAGCGACGACGACAACAACAACAATAATATTGTCGTGTCGCGTGTCTTCGCCCGCCGCCAATATACAACGGCATTATACGTACCGACCGCATCGCGACAGTAATACAATACTACTTCACGTCATTGTATAGAGTATATTATTCTGTTTTACGTGTGCGTCGCTCAAGCACACGCCATATTATTATATTCCACGCTCGTCGTGTAGGAATCGGACACGCGAGTTTTTCCAGTCGCCAAACGCACACGCATGGGAAAAAACATACGTATATACCAATCAGTAGGTAGGTGTCGACGGCGGTGGCGGCTGCAGCGTTGGACAATGACCTTGCGGCGATCGCTTTCCCGTGTAACGCACACACCACGCGCTCGCTCGCTCATCACAAGCGATGAATCATAATACCTTGCCTAGCATTATACCGCACACGGCACATTAACCCACCTGTCCGCCGTAGCCGCGGGTAACCCGACCGTCACCCGTTGAGCGAGGAGCAAACATTACAGATTCGTATTACGATTATTGTAATGTATACATTATATTATGATTCAACCGACGATGATGATGATAATATATAATAGTATTATACGTTTGCGGTGCAATCGTTTATCGATATTTCGTAAGACACTGTCGCGTGACGAGAGAAAAAATACGGAAATCTATATTATACTACGGCGGCGCGGCGGTGCGTTGACCCCGAGAGCCCTGGGATCGATAGGGTGAGGTAGCCAGGTTCCCGCGGACGTAAGGGGCACTGCACATCACTGGTGATAGGTTGGACAAAGAGTTCGTACTCATTTCTTTTAGTGTCGGACAAAAAGTCCCATAGCACCTACAATGAAGACATATTGTTCGATATAAAATTTTAAGAATATATAGCCAAAATACAAGGTCAGAAAATAAAATACAATAGGTAGGTATATAAATCTGACGTTTATCGCGTATTCGCGTGTAAAGCTGTGTGTCTACAGTTTGTCTACCATTATGTTACCTATATATAGGCTAGAATCAATATTCCTCGTATTACCAAAATTATTCCCATTCTGCGTTCGACATTTAATAATTTTTTATAGGTAGGTTTTCTTTTTAAGAATTTATGTGAATGATTTTGGGCGGCGATTTTAGCATAGGCGCAAATTGGGGGCTTGGGGGCTAAGCCCCTACAAACTTAGCCATAGCCCCCCCAAAAAACCTAGGACATACAGTTTTAAAATGCTATATTGCAATGGTCTGCTTGCCTTTAATATATTCAGCCCCCCACAAGTCGAAAGTTGAAATTGCGCCTATGGATTTAAGTGTGGCCATAATATTATATCAAAATATTGGTTGTCACCCAATGGTGGCAAACCCAAATTTTGAGCACTTATGCTGAAAAAATTATTCATCGGTGGTATAGCCCTGAATCGAGTATCATTATAATGTTATGTATAGTAGGTAGGTACATGTATAAGACATATTCCGGGCTTATGTTCGGTTTCAATGGAAGAGAGATTGACGACGAAGGATATACGGTTGTTGGACGTATTCGGGGTGAAAAGAAATTCGAAAAAACGAGATTCTCGATGAATAAAATCGAGAAACCGGTAAACGTCGTTATTATAGTTTATTAATATTATCTTCCCGTGGCCGCGATCTCCACAGCGTCGACGAAAATCGTAATCATGTCTGTCGTACGCACATCACACACAAATACACGATATACCTATATCTATACCTATAGATGTATTACATTTTGCACGTTTGTGTGTCTGTATATAAAACGGACGTTCGCTTTCACCACATCAATCGCCGGCCGTATACGGTCTCAATATTATAAATACATAGTTTTCACGTACCCCTGAGGCGCGTGTGAAAAGAAATAATAATCGGCAAACGGAATTCTCGGGTCTTCTGTCGAGAAATCGCAGAAGAATTGGCAGTTTCGTTAAGAAGGGCAATCCATTTTTTTGCGCGTTTTTTTTAATCGTCAAGTGTTTTTATCTTTCTAATTATAATAAAATAGGTAAAAAAGTTTTCAATTAATAATACCTACAAATATTTTTGAAAAATCAATAACATTTTTATTAAAAAAAAAATACTAGGTACCTATTCATAATAATAAAATATTTTGGATGATATAAATTGATTAGGTATAGCATTATAGAACCAAACTCTATATATTTTTTAAAAAGGTATACATTTGCATCACTTATAGCATAATGCAAATATGATAATTGTATAGTATGCATAATACAATAATTTTTTTTTATTACATATATGCTAAGAATTCAGAGCCCATTTATACACGATCTATACAATATTATATTGTTACAGATAAATTATCTAAATCTTAACTGTTAACTGTACACGACTCTTTGAGTTGCAATTTTTTTAGTTATAGATATCTTGATGACCAAAAAACACGACTTGTACATTTTTCACAGTGAGCTACTGTTGTAACTTAATTTTTTTTCGATAGGTACAGAAGCTATTGGTTAACTCGAGCCGAACCGTTTCGAGCGCGCTCGGCCGGCGATACGGCCCCATGACGAACAATAAACCACGAGACTGCAATGAACACCCGCCGCCGACTATAAGGACAACCACCTACACGGGTGTACAATTTATAAAAATCCACTCGACCGCGCACACACGCAAACGCCGAACACCGTTGGTCTTTGGCACACGACACCTTAAACGAGCCTCAACGCCGTAATTATTGAATATCACAAACGCGTTTTATATTCTTGTTATTATAATGTTTTGTTTCTTGTCCCCGACTTCGAGCAAACATTACTGTCTCGACAGTCGACACACGACAATATTATTGTTATACCTCCATAGATCTATACAACTAGAAGATAGCCGTCTCTGTCTTATCATCGAAGTCGGCCGTCATTTACAAAGCAGGCAATGTTTGCAAAATAATATTATCACAATTCACAGTACATAATATATTATATAAGTATATATGAATATGATTAAATGTAAAACTATTCAAAAGACTACAATATTGGTTACAACTGTAGTATAAAAACGGCTATCTAGTTGTTGTATATATCTATGTATACAGTATACCTCTACCAATTGCATTTTATTAAAACTGGCGACAACTTTAAACCCATAACTAATAAGAATCATAAGATATTTACTGCCTTTTGGTAGGTAGACTTCTGGTAGTAGACAGGTTGGAATAGAAAGAAACTATATTATAGTGCGTCATGTCTACATAGATAGTAGGTACTAGTGTACTACAAACAAATAAAACGTTTCCCCTATTGCTGAATAATGCACATGATAAAATATGTATATACATAGTTAAATGAGGGGAAAAAAAGAAGTTTAGCATGACCATACATATTATAGGTTACTAAATACCTACTTTTCTTTGTAAAATATAAATTATAAACAATTTTTTTTTTAAATATTTCGACCATTTTTACTTATACAGTACACTGTAAATAAATAATTATGTGTAGGCGTTCTATGCATAATATAATATTATAATATAGTATGTACGAAACATTAGGGGTGGTAAAAATATTTTGAAAAATAAGGAAATCATTGAAATCAAAGAAAACTGTATCATGGGTAAGGATTCAACGTAAATCTATATATATATATAAATATAGTACACCATTACTAGAACGTCACACACGTCTTTGGCATTTAAAATAGATTTTCGGTTAAACGGTCCAGTCTACTCTCTAGTTATATTTGCCAAAATATCCATCAGCAAACCAATAATATATTATAAGAGGTACGTAGTTAGGTATGTGTAATTGTATATAAGTACCTATATTGTTATTTTTTCGTGCACTATCTATTCTGAAATTCTCATGAAAAGACATCGCTTTTATGACTTTTAGTATAACCGATAATCAATATTATAACATGTATATTATTATATTGCATTATTGTTGTTATTCCATGTACACAATATACCTAAGTAGTAATAAAATAATAAAAATAATAATAATAATATTATATAGGTAAAAGATATAAAATATTATTGTAAAGCAGCATGTTTATCCCACCAGCTAGAGTGCAAAACAAGAGCGATAACCATAATTATTATCAACGTTAAAAGTTTATAAAATATGAATATTGTCGGAGGTAATAATTGTAGTTTTAATACAACCAGCTGAAAAATAATTAATACGATTTTTTAACGATATTACGAAATTGTGAAACAGAATATTAGCACTTTACTGAAAAATAGTCTCCTTTTTGTTTTTAAATAACACTTTCCAAGTTGTTAAGCATTATTCTATCTTTTATAAAATAGTGTATCTAAGACACGGAGATTTAAAAAATATAGTTTGGTCCTAGGTACTTAATAACATTAAACCTACAGAAAATAAGATGACTAATAAATATAAAATATATGATACTATATAAATAATATTACTATTGGTAAAATACACAAAGAATATAGGTACAATATTTCAATACAAATTATGATTGTATCAAGGACGTAACTAGAAGCTTTTTTTTTTAACTAATACATTCTTTATTTTTTTTATGATATCATATTCAATGTATGGTATTCAAAATAATAATATTTTATCATTAAAATACTTGAACAATATAGGTAATACTATAATGGTGACTTCCTTACAATATGACATAATATTACTTCTCATGGATTGAAATGCAAATAGAATAATAGTGAAAGGATGATTATTATTTCATTAAACTAAGGTCAATAAGTAAATTAGAATTTTTTTTACTATTACCTATTAAGTTGAATTACATTGTGACCTACCAAAGTCCAAAATGTATGTACATTAGAATGTATAAAGCAATTTTTGACAGTTGATTAATAATATATTTACTTAAAAACATCTTTCCTGAACATACAAAAATGGAAATATAGCCTTCAACTTGCTACTTATGGGCAACATGTGTAAGGTATTTAAATAATGTTTTCAATTGTTAAAAAAAAAAAAACTACATGACAATTTATTTATTATTTCCTTGTAGGTAGAAGACATGATTTGGCTGAGCTATACTGTTATATAAAAATAGAGACAAGAAAATCTACATATAAGAAGTGATTTTTACAAGTATTTTAATATTTTAATTATATTTCTATGTTTTAATATTTATTTTTATAATTACTTTAAGATAAATTAACTTATATTTTGTTTATATAAAAAAATAATAAAATTCTAAACATATATTATTATGTATTTTCATTTTTATAAAACAACCAACAAATAATATTACTAACTACTTCAATATAGAATAAATAAACTATAGAAAACACTGATTATGAATATCAATTGGCAACATTATTTTATCAATTGAATGCACATATTTCTATTAAGAAGTCTAAAAAAATGAGTGCAAAATAAAAATTGTATAGGTATTGTAAATTGTTTAACTATAATAGAACAATCTAAGATTTTTGAAAGAAATTTTAAAATTGAATATACCTAAGTTAATAATAACTGTAAAAAACACATTTTGTTTATTTTACCCTATTTCAAAGTTCATTAACCTAAAAATTATTGATACATACATTTACGATATAGGTACATTTAAATGTTACCTAATTAATTATAAAAACTAAAAAGATAAAGAATTAACCATTGAATATATTTGTTAGTATAATTTTATATAAAACTAGATTAAATATAACCGAATGAAAAATATGAAAAAATTTTTTCTCATGTTTTATTGAATAATTAGTTTACTTTTAAATTTATATAAATATTTGATAAAATTAGTACATAGTTAAGTAAGAAAATACAAAAAAAAAAACTTAAAGAGAATAACTTTTTTTTCTGTATAAGTGTAATATACTAATTATCTTTTTTGTGTCCTATCTATAAATATTAATAATTTAATTCAGAACCTAATAAAATTTCTATATTTTCTATATTTTCTATATTTCTATATTTCTACTGGACATGTGCCAGTAGAACTTCACGTCTATACAACACATAGGTTGTATATAGAAGAGTTAAATATATATCTATGTTTTGTTAACTTGGCCATTTATATATTTATAAAAACTAAAACAATAACAGTAAACTATTTTAATTTGATAACATTAAAAAATACGAGTTTATTTGAAACAACTGGAGTCATTTATTAGTCATTAATTATTATTCATTAATATTTGATATTTGAATTTAAAAATGTATGAATAATATAAGTACAATATTTTAGCATTGCATTTATTTTCAACTATCCATAATTACTTATGTTTTTGAATTACATTTGTGAATTTATTGAAAAATCAATTTTAAACACAACTTAGATAAACGAAATAAGTTGAAATTTAATGCATCATATATTAATATACCATTACCACCAAAAAATAAATAATGACCCTTCAAATGTATAAATTTAAAAGTGGAAATATAAACATTTATTTCAACAACATTGAAAATTATTTACAAGTAGATATTTTATTCAAAATTCATATTTTTAAATTTTTACCATAGGTAAACTCAATTATTGTTATACTGTACCCCCAGTGGTAAAACAAATGTGGTCTTAAAGAAGCTATTGCTTCTCAATTTTTAAACATTTAAGAGTGGGTGTGGGCGCTCAATATATTTACTAAATAATAATAGTAAATAGTAATAATAATACAAATACTACAGTGGCGATGAAGTTTTTAAAATGTGGTTGGGCAATTTCAAAACTTTGCGGCCTCGATATCTTAATGATTTATTATAGAGGTAGCCTAATTTACTCTTAAGTACTCATAATCATGGCTTAAATATACTCATGCTCATAATAAAGTTATGGTGTAAATAAAACTTGGCCTAGCGGGCCATGGCCCGACGTTAACATGGACTCAGGCACTACTGACGAATAGTACTTGTTTATTATATATTTTTGTGGGTGAGTAGTGGGTCAATTTTAGGTTAGTTTCGCCACTGTATACGTCTATAGACTATAATTTGTAATATTTAATTGTATTACCTAATTCATTGTAAAAATTTTAAAATGTATTTGAAACATAAATATATATAAATAATTTTAAGTCGGGTCTTGGTATCAATACATTTTTACATTAAAATTTATAATTTAAATATTAGGTACCTAGAAATAAGTTAAACGTGAACAACATATTATACTTTTTTATTTGTATATAAAAATAAATAAGTTTTTTATAAAATTATTTTTTTTTTAATTTCCTATTATAGGTAATGAAACAATTGGTAAAAATATAGTATCAATTTACTACATATTAATAATGTACCTATTATTTTATTTTTGTACAATATACTAAATTATAACTCTCAGCCAACTTTAATACATAAATTGTATAAAATCATGATAAAATAAATTAATTTAATATAGGTACCTAACTGAAATCCAATTTTAGATGCCCTTGTGGGTCAACAGCAAGACATCAATGTAGTGTCAATAACATCAAGCTATAGTAACCATTAAAGTTCTTAGGACAACCTAAGAAGACCCACAATGCACCAAGCAACCATCAAATTTATTGAACAAACGAGCGAAAACTGGCAATTTAAACCTTATGGTAATTATTGTCTTGTGTGTGTTTGTATTACATATATCTACAAAGCAATAACTTAAGTAAAACAAACAGATTAAACAAAACTTACCTATGTGCAGCTTAAAATTTCCCGAATTGAATACAAACGATTAAATCGTATTTATTCTCTGATGAAAAAACAATTACTTAACAAAAACTATTTAATAAGAAAACAATTTTGTAATTAATGTCAATTTCGACTGTTTGATTCACTTCTTGTTGCCCCGAGTACCGAGATAATGAACACCTCTCAGATAGTGAGCACAATAAAACATATGTTCACGTACTACAGACTGTGGTACTACAACACTGTACTCACACCAGCGTTGTGCTGAACTGAACAATGGTACGAGTGAAGTGAGGTACGGTTTATACCATGTGGTTTTGTTTCAAAGAAGTTCTAAACATTTTCCCTCGCTCTTATCCGTCGTTCAAAAATAACATCGAATAATAAGCAGCTGCACCTATGATTGGGTGTTAAATGTCCTAAAAAGTTGTATAAGGTTTACGTAACTTGCCTATAAAATCACAAAACTATACTATAAGAATTAATTTAATATACACTATTACGTATTCAATAATCAACATAATATATATTTCAAATGTATTAAAATGTTAAAGAGTTAAATTTATATTTATATTATCTGTTATAAGTTATAACTTATAATATACCATTCAATATACTTCATTACCTACATTATTCAACTATATATAATAATTAATCAGTAATCACCCTAAAATACAGATTTTGTCACCATTAGACAAATATCAGCAAATGAGCAAATCATTTTTTATATACGAATTTTAAAATAGTATTTGATAAAGTACATCATATACTATTGTATTGAATACCTTAAATGCTTTTGGTTTTGGTGGAATATTTCTATCATGAACTGTGGTTGATATCTTAACTCACCAATCCTTTTCATGTTATTAAAATATATATTCATATCGACTTCTGATGAGTTGAAAGTTCCGTCTGGAATTCTTCAGGGTTCACATTCAATTTAGGTCTTTTCTTGTTTTTAATCTATATCACTGATCTGCTTAAATTATTTTAAAATCCCATGATTATTTTTTCTTAACCCAATGATGCTATATTGTTCAATAATCCAATTCATACACACTTACAGACTCTGAACTTTTCAAGAATAATTAAGGTTCTGTTTATGCTTGGTGTATACTGTATACACCAGGTATACCTATAACCATACTAGTATCAATGCTATAACTATAATTAGCTAAATACCTACTTCTCAAGCCCGGATTAAAGTGGGACACGGCCCGGGGGCCTATTAATTTTTGGGGCCCATATTTATCCCCAAAATATATTTTTTAACACGTTTAATACAGTTTTCAAAATAACTATAAAATAACATTGCTCTCAATTTTATATCACTAAAAATTATTATAAATTATGAACTAAATTTACCAACAATTTTTGTTTGTTTTTTTTTTAACATTTTAGAATTACCGATTTAACTATTTAAGTACATAAAAAGGTAGTTATAAGAAAAAATTATTTAGCTTTTGTAAATTAGGTATTTCAGTTAAAAGTATTAATGCATATTATACTAAACTTTAGAGGAGTAGAGGACCATATTATACTTCTTATTTGACTGTCAAAATGTTCAGAAAAATCTTTAGCGGAATCCAACAAAAAATATAGTGGTTACCATTTGAAAAAATAAAGTCGATTTTATATAGGTACAACTGCGTGTTTAAAAATGTTGAAAATGTTATAAAAAATGTGCCTGTTAAAAATAATGAAACAATACGTGTATTTTTTTTGTTTTAACAAAATTCCATATCATTAATCCATAATTTTTAATAAAAACTCGCGTACAATGAAATAAGATACACTCTGTATATTTTTTGTATTGTAAAAAATTATACAATAATATTAAGTCTTTAATAATATGTAATGATGCAATTATTTTGATGTTAAAGTTGAAAGTGGCCCATTAAGTGTATGGTGTCCCGGGGCCCAATTGATCCTTAATCCGGGCTTGAAGTAGAAACATTATTAAATGCCAGTATATATTTCCAATAATAATATATAAATATAATAATAGTAAGTTTTCCAAATAGTATTTATTTAGACACTACAAAAACAAAATTATTTTTCAGATTCTGAGCGGAGCGTTGAATACTTGGTTTTACAATGATGTGTGTTTTTTTTTGTGTCTGTCATCATCTTTGAGGACACTAGGACAGTAGATTAGATTTTCTTCAACAGCATCTTTTCTGATAGGAAAATGAATCTGATTGGTATTTATTTTTTAAATGTCAATAAATTGTATTCGTTAAGTCAAAAAGCTTGAAAATGTATTATAATGCCCTTAATGCTAATATAATGTTACAAGGGCAATTATTGAAAAATATTAAAATCCAATCACTTTTTTTTTTTATAAGCGTTTAAAGTTCAAATCTTGACAAAATACCTAAAACTCGGTAACTCCCAGTGACTAGTGAAGATGTCCCGGAAGATGTCGTAAAACCCGATATGAAATCATTTTGTGTTGTTCAAAATTGCTCAATATTGGGTATAGTGGCGGATCCAGGGAGGGAGGGGCTAAGGGGGCATTCCCCCAATCGTCTTAGTTTTCCTTTGTTTTAAACTGTGTCAAGCCAATTTTGGAACTTTTTGTACTTTTGCGCCTCTCGTCCAAAATTAAGCCCTGGATCCGCCATTGATTGGGTACCTAATAATTAAAACTTAAATTAGTTTTTGAATTTTGGCTGTTATAGAATATAGATTATTGGCGATTGAAAGCTTATCAATAATTATCTGGCTGGCGGAGGGTGGATCTGTAACAGGGAACCTATAAAATAACATACAAATGATACACTGGGTCCCCGTTACATATTATCACTTTCAATCGCCAATAGAAATATAATAATGTTATTTCGACTTTCGAGTGTTGTATTTAGACATTCAGTCGACAATATTCGCAAGATATTTAATGCCATAATAGCAGCGCCATCTTTATGCATTGTTTCAATTCTACGTACGCAAGAACCACTCTGCGCAGTCTATGCACACGATTGACGATAGACTTTTGGCACTAGATGACGCTGCCGTATACAATTTAAGTTTTTTACTAGATGTTTTTCTCCAGATATCCGACTTACGAGTTTCGAACCAGCCGACTCTGTTAAAAATATACCAGTTGCCCTTACATGTTAATATATACTATGTACACGAACACGATTACAATATATAGCCCGTAAAATAGGGGAGGTAAATATACAAATAATAAATAAAATTATTTAAAATTGTATAAAATGATAGAAAAAATGTATTTGCTTGGAATATATACCTAATATTGTATTTTGTGATAAATAATAAATATTATAATTATGTGACATTCAATGTTATAATTATTTTTCAACAAAAAAATAGTATAAAATGATAGAAAAAATTCATAATAAATAATATAATTATAATGAAAAAAAATAGTAAATAAATTAGATGTAATATTATGTACTATGTTGGGTTATAATAATTTCTATTTATAATTATTATTATTATTATTATTATTTACCTCCCTATTTTACGGGCTATATATTTTAATCGTATATATATTTACATATGAGGGCAACTGGTACATTTTGCTCTAGGTAGTTTGGGGGGGAATTGGTATAAAAAAAGGTACTTATGGGGGCAACTGGTACATGCCCGTTTAAGGCGATAGTGCTGTTATTATTAGTGTCTATCACTTTTTTGGACAGTAAAAATGCTTTGATTTACTTCAACAGTATCTTTTCTGATAGGAAAGTGAATCTAGTTGGTATTTTGTGGGGTCAAAAGTATAATTTTTCCAGTAGTTTTCAAAAGCGCAGTGAAAAACAAAAGAAAAATTCAGGAAAAACGGGAATTTTTACTCAAAATCTGTTTTCGATGATTTTGGTTCTTGGTGTAACTCTAAAACAAAAGAATGTATATACATGAAATTTTCACTGGTTGTTTATATTTGCATTTTCTATACAAGATAACATTTTCGAAATATTATGATTTTTTTTGAACTGTTTAGGTCGTTTAGGATCATTTTCATTTTCCATTTTTTTTTAGTTTTTTTTCTAAATATATCAATAAGATTTTATTTGTTGGTTAAAAAAGCTTGAAAATTTTGAATAGAAGGATCCTAGTATATTGTTTCAAAGGCAGATGAAAAATAATAAAAATCCTTAGTCACAGCTTTTTTAATATCCATTTAAAGTTCAAAAATTGACAAAATATAGAAAAATCACGAAAATTAGCAAATATTATTTTGAGTTAAGAATTCGTAAAAAAATTTTATTTTTAAATCTAAGATTTTAAAATGTAATAACAGATTCCTTATAAGATTATCTACCTTTATCAAAAAAAAAAAAAAAAAAAATGTGTAAGAAAGTCATATTAAATTTTTATAACCGTTTGAAATTCAAATTTTTACAACAAAGATATTCACTCGATTTCTCATGTAGGGATTTCCTTATTTTGTTGTTATTCGAAAACGAATAACTGTAGATACTTGAAAATTTCTCTGAATGTTTATATTAACATTTTTTGAGCTGTTCACGGACATTTACAGTTTTCAATTTTTTTAGTTTTTTATTCTGTAAATATCAATAAAGTTTAATCTGTTGGGCCAAAAAGTGTAAAAATTTAATACAAGGCTCCCCTGATATATTGTTACAATATCAGTTGAAAAATATTAAAAATATATAGGCACAATTTTTTTTCATAAGCATTTCAAGATCGAATTTTGACAAAATTTATCAAATTTAAAATTTAATAATTATTTTGTAGTTATAAATTTATAAAATGATCAACTTTTATAGCTAAGGATTGCAAATTTAAAACAAAGGTTCTCATAAATAGTTCATACTGTAACCAAAAAATCTAAAAAATATATTAACACAGTTATTTTTATAGTCATTTTAAGTTCAAATTTGGACGAAATTACATAATAAAAACCTAGAATATCTAACTATTTTAGTTATTTTGTTGTGATTGTATAATATTATTCGTGGGTACTTGAAACTTCTAAATTACACTATTATATATCTATGATAGTATCAGGGTTTGTTGTTGATAACGTGTTATAACTTATAAGTACCTAATGGATATTGTGATATGATTAATTTGGAATTGATTATAGGTAAATTGTTTTTAATACCATATAGATAAGTATATAATATGTCTTATACCGAGACTGACATACCGTCTCCGCGCAGAATCGTTTTTCTTATACAATGATATTATATCATTGAATTCAAATTTACTACCATCCATTATACAATGACCCACTTGTAACCTACTGTACTGCAGAGCACCTTTTTTTTTTAAATGTATTTATGTCCGACCATTTCATAAGCATTAAAGTTATATTCAACATATTTGAACTTTTTGTTGCAAGATAGAGTTACACAACACGGGTGGCCAGGAAAACAATAGACCTTTGAATGCTTATATAGTTCATGCTAATCCAATTCCAATTGTGAAATTAAGACAAAAAATAGTAACATTGCGGGTCAGCGGCCCAAATTATTATAATCCTGGCTCCTGGGTATTCCTATCCTAACCTTGCATACGGAAAGAATAAAATCAAACCATCTCCAACTGTAAAAAACGACAATACAGGAAAAATGTTCATACCTCCTAGAAATGTAGAATATTAATGATTTCATTTTTCTGTTGAAAATAAAAAAAGTTATTTATGATATTATATGTGCTATTTATCTCCAATTTATAAATAATTTTTAAAATACTGACAACAATTTGTTAATATTTAGTGTTTAAACAATTATAATAATTTCTAAAAACAGGGTTATCCGGAGTGGCAGATGGATGTAATGTGATTTGTGATCTGTATAAAGTCTTCTCGCAAAGAAAAAATGTTTTATTAAAATCTGAATATTTCACAAGATGAGATTTTCCTGTGAAGCAAATTTATTGTTTTACTAAAAAGTAAGAACATGACTACCTACTCCGAATGCCTAATGGTTTTTTTTCCACTATGAATTTTAGCTTGATCCAATGACTATATTGTGATGAATAATTAACTATAAATTAAAAGTATTATTAACGAGTTATGACTATAGTTAGTTGAATGTCCATAATAAATTTATAACGATTATTTTTCAATTCTATGTTGTCATGAAATATATTATGCGAGACCTTGTCATATTGTAATAAGCACGGACGTATATTACCATTGATTATACATACTATGTAGTAGGAGGTATGTATAATCAATGGTACTACGTAGGTATTAACATTACCTACGTCCGTGGTAATCAGACAATCAGTAATCACTGTAATTATTTATATTATAATATGTAATATTGCATGAAGATTGAAGACTACCTAGCATATTGTACTATAGTAACTTCACAAAATTGGTTATATTGAATATTTGAATACCAAATACCAATTGACAATTTGCAACTATGTGCCTATGTTTTAGTGTTGTACACAAAGTACACTTACGTTTTATAGATAGGTAAATACTTTTGAGATATCACATAACGGTGTGGCGTCGCCGTTCTTTTAGGTAAAGAGTACTTCTTCTTAAACGAAATCTTGTGTTGTGTTCAAAATCATTAAAACAGCTACGAGGCGGAAATAATTGAAAGCATCAAAAACCCGAAGAGAGTATGAGACAAAATAAATAAAAATCATAAATTATAAATCCATATACCTACTTAATATTATATTTGTAAATTTGTTAAATGTAAAATAATAAATTACAAATAAGTGAAAAAATATATGCAGAATGCAGATTCCATTGAATGACTGATCAAATTGAATTTATCATAAATTAATGATCATTTTACATATTTTTATTTTTACACAAATTAAGTCAGGTCAACGTTACATATTCACACAAGTCAATGTGCATGCTACAATAATATTAGCTACCTATGTTAATATATTATTAATTTGTTTTTGTCTAACAGAATTAAGGTACCTAGTACCTACAACCTATAACCTATTATTATTTATTTTTATTATACAAAAAGATTAGTGTTCTTATTTATTTTTAATTGCTTAGATAAATATTTATGAAGTTCTGAAATTAGTTTGATTGTATAGATACTATAGGTATACACCATACACGTATATAAGTATAAATACTTGTACTGCGGCAGGTAACTGATTTTAATATTTTAAAGTTTGAAATATTTTTTTTTTTGTTCTATTATTAATTATTTTATTGTTTATTAAATAAAGATTTAGCTTAGCAAACGTACACAATTTTTCAATTCGTATTCTAATAATAATAATATAATTATCAGTTGTATAAATTAAATCTTATTATCTTATAAAATATAACTTATAAGTCATAAGATTACACATAATTCATTAGTCATTACTCATTAATATAGAGAGATACGTATACTCGTGTCTCGTACGTTTATTGTATAATATACTATACAGGTCACAGCAGGGATTATTCCCTAAGTATGCATACTCCCATTTTTTCTATAATGATTTCCTATTCTGACTTTTAATTCTATAGAATTTTAAATATTCTCAGACCATAACATTTCAAATTCTAGAATTTTTTTCGTACCTTTTATTTAAGGAGTGTCCTGTGGAGATACAATTCTCTGTTTTTCAAATGAGAACTCCCCAACTTTCCTTTTATACAGTAAATTATTTAGCTGATCATTTTTTCTGAACATTTTAAAGTATCAGACCTATATTGGTAATGTTGACTTCATTATAACACTGACATTAAAAATCAACCACTGAACCACGATAAAGAGTATTGAGGTTGAGCATATTAATTTGTATAATATAACATTATGCCGGGCACTAGTACACCACTATTTCTAATAGCAATGAGCTACGAGCACGGCCAGCAAGGCTGCAACTAAAGTATAGGTGTTCTAAGAATACTAGCTATAATAGGCTATAATACAAATTATAATATATTTTGACAAATATGATATATTATATTATTTATATTATAATTTATAGGAATTATAATTATTATAGATACATTCAAATTTTGTAAAAAAAAAATATTTTATTTAAATGTAATAAAACCAAATTATATGTCCGTACTTTAAGTGGGTACTGCAGGGTAGATGTTGTCTCAATGTCTTAAAATTAGTGGCGTAGCCAGGGGGGGGGGGTGTTTACCGGGGACGGGCTAGGACTTCGGAATGGAGAAGTTAAATATAAAAAAAAGGTGGGTAAGTGGATGTCGCTCTGCTGTACAGTAGGTTACAAGTGGGTCACTGTATAATGGATGCTATTAAATTTGAATTCAATGATACAATATCATTGTATAAGAAAAACGATTCTGAGCGAAGACGGTATGTCAGTCTAGGTTTAAGACAAATTATATACATATCTATAGTATTAAAAAAAAATTGACCTATAATAAATTCCAAATTAAGCATATCACATTATAACAATATCCATTAGGTACTTATAACACGTTATACATCAACATCAATAACAAACCCTGATACTATCATAGATATATTATAATAGTACACTTTAGAAGTTTCAAGTAGGTACCCACGAATAATATTATATAATCACAACAAAATAACTAGGTTTTTTAATATGTAATTTCGTCCAAATTTGAACATAAAATTACTATAAAAATAAACTGTGATTGTATATTTTTTAGATTTTTTGGTAAGAGAATTATCTACTTACGTGGAATCTTGTTTTAAATTTTTAATCCTTAGCTATAAAAACTGAACATTTTATAATTTATTAATTACGATGATTAATAATTTTCGAGATTTTGAAAAATTCTGTCAAAATTCGATGTTTAAATTCTTATAAAAAAAAATTGTGCCTATGTATTTTTAATATTTTTCAACTGATATTGTAACAATATATCAGGAGCCTTGTATTAAATTTTTACACTTTTTGTCCCAACAGATAAAATTTTATTGATATTTATAGAAAAAAAAACTAAAAAAAATTGAAAGCTGTAAATGTCCATAAACAGCTCAAAAAGAGTCAAAATATTTTCAAAATTGTATGGTGTATATGAAATGCTAATATAAACATTCAGTGAAATTTTCATGTATCTACAGTTATTTGTTTTTGAATTACAACAAAATAAGGAAATCGCTACATGGGAAATCGAGTGAACATCCAATGTTGTAAAAATTTGAATTTCAAACGCTCATAAAAATTTAATTTGAGTTTCTTATAGACATTTTTTTTTTTGATAAAGGTAGATAATCTTATAAGGAATCTTGTGTTTAATTTTCAAATCTTAGATTTAAAAAGAAAAATTTTTACGAATTCTTAACTCAAAATAATTTGCTAATTTTCGTGATTTTTCCATATTTTGTCAATTTTTGAACTTTAAATGCTTATAAAAAAAAATTGTGACTAAGGATTTTTAATATTTTTCATCTGCCTTTGAAACAATATATTAGGAGCCTTCTATTAAATTTTCAAGCTTTCGCAACCAACAAATAAAATTTTATTGCTATTTTTAGAAAAAAAACTAAAAAAAAATGGAAAATGAAAATGTCCCTAAACAGTTCAAAATAAATCAAAATATTTTGAAAATGTTATCGTGTATAGAAAATGCAAATATAAACAACCAGTGAAAATTTCATGTATATACGTTCATTTGTTTTAGAGTTACACCAAAAACCAAAATCGATTTTTTGGAAAACCAATTTTGCGTAAAAATTCCCGTTTTTCCTTAATTTTTATGTTGTTTTTCCCGGCGCTTGTGAAAACTATTGGGAAATTTATACTTTTGACCCCCCAAAGTACCAACTAGATTCACTTTCCTATCAGAAAAGCTACTGATGAAGAAAATCCAAGCACTTTTACTGTCCTAAAACGTGATGACAGCAACAAAAATAAAAAAAAAAATAAAAAAAAAAATAAAAAAAAGGTGGGCAAGTGGGTGTCGCTCTGCTGTACAGTAGGTTACAAGTGGGTCACTGTATAATGGATGGTATTAAATTTGAATTCAATGATATAATATCATTGTATAAGAAAAACGATTCTGAGCGGAGACGGTATGTCAGTCTATGTATAAGACATATTATATACATATCTATGGTATTAAACAAAAATTGACCTATAATAGGTACCTATAATAAATTCCAAATTAATCATATCACAATATCCATTAGATACTTATAACGCGTTATACAACAACAAAAACCGTGATACTATCATAGATATATAATAGTACACTTTAGAAGTTTCAAGTACCCACGAATAATATTATTCAATCACAACAAAATAACTAAAATAGTTATTCTAGGTTTTTTAATATGTAATTTCGTCCAAATTTGAAATTAAAATGTCTGTAAAAAATAAGTGTGTTTATATATATTTTAGATTTTTTGGTTACAGTATGAATTATTTAAGAGAATCTTTGTTTTAAATTTTCAACTCTTAGTTATAAAAACTGAACATTTTATAATTTTTTAATTCCAACGATTGATAATTTTTGAGATTTTGATAAATTTTGTCAAAATTCCAACTTTAAATGCTTATAAAAAAAAATCGTGCCTATGTATTTTTAATATTTTTCAACTGATATTGTAACAATATATCAGGAGCCTTGTATTAAATTTTTACACTTTTTGGCCCAACAGATAAAACTTTATTGATATTTATAGAAAAAAAAACTAAAAAAAATTGAAAGCTGTAAATGTCCATAAACAGCTCAAAAAGAGTCAAAATATTTTCAAAATTGTATGGTGTATAGAAAATGCTAATTTAAACATTCAGTGAAATTTTCATGTATCTACGGTTGTTCGTTTTTGAATTACAACAAAATAAGGAAATCGCTACATGAGAAATCGAGTGAATATCCAATGTTGTAAAAATTTGAATTTCAAACGCTCATAAAAATTTAATTTGACTGTCCGGTAGAGATTTTTTTATTGATAAAGGTAGATAATCTTATAAGGAATCTTGTGTTTCATTTTCAAATCTTAGATTTAAAAAGAAAAATTTTTACGAATTCTTAACTCAAAATAATTTGCTAATTTTCGTGATTTTTCCATATTTTGTCAATTTTTGAACTTTAAATGCTTATAAAAAAAATTGTGACTATGGATTTTTAATATTTTTCATCTGCCTTTGAAACAACATATTAGGAGCCTTCTATTAAATTTTCAAGCTTTCGCAACGAACAAATAAAATTTTATTGATATTTCTAGAAAAAAAACTAAAAAAAAATGAAAAATGAAAATGTCCCTAAACAGTTCAAAATAAATCAAAATATTTTGAAAATGTTATCGTGTATAGAAAATGCAAATATAAACAACCAGTGAAAATTTCATGTATCTACGGTCATTTGTTTTAAAGTTACACCAATAACCAAATTCGATTTTTTGGAAAATCGATTTTGCGTAAAAATTCCCGTTTTTCCTTAATTTTTATGTTGTTTTTCCCGGCGCTTGTGAAAACTACTGGAAAATGTTTACTTTTGACCCCCCAAAGTACCAACTAGATTCACTTTCCTATCAGAAAAGGTACTATTGAAGAAAATCGAAGCACTTTTACTGTCCCAAAACGTGATGACAGACACAAAAATATAAATAAAAATATAAAAATATAAAAATATAAAAATATAAAAATATAAAAACATACATCATTGTAAAACCAATACATTCATCGCTCCGCTCAGAATCTAAAAAAACACACATCATTGTAAAATCAATACATTCATCGTTTCACTCAGAATCTAAAATCCACGTAGGTCGTAGAATATAATATTATGTTTATAGTGAATACTGAATAGTGAGTAAGAGAACATGTGTCACGTAGTCATGTAGACTGTAATAGTGTAAAGCATGGTTTAAATAAACAAGGTTATTGCACATAGCTCATATTGTTATCAAACAAAAATAAAATGGCAGCGTAAGGGTACGGACTACGGTCCATATCTTAGATGATCTAAGGTCCATATCATGCATATATGTAATATCATAATTCATAGTATAGTATAGCCAGTATTCGTTGTCCCCTTATAGTCCTTACATTGCCATTTTAATTCCTTAAAGTGATAAAATGATATAGTGGGGGTACTATTGCAGTAACCTTGTATATTTAAGCCGTAGTGTATAATAGTACATTAGTAGGTACTATATATATATATATATATGTATACTAGTTGGTATTTAGTAGTATCACGTAGTATAGACGTATAGTAAGTTATACAAATAAAAAAAAGGTGGGCAAGTGGGTGTCGCTCTGCTGTACAGTAGGTTACAAGTGGGTCACTGTATAATGGATGGTATTAAATTTGAATTCAATGATATAATATCATTGTATAAGAAAAACGATTCTGAGCGGAGACGGTATGTCAGTCTATGTATAAGACATATTATATACATATCTATGGTATTAAACAAAAAATTGACCTATAATAGGTACCTATAATAAATTCCAAATTAATCATATCACAATATCCATTAGATACTTATAACGCGTTATACAACAACAAAAACCGTGATACTATCATAGATATATAATAGTACACTTTAGAAGTTTCAAGTACCCACGAATAATATTATTCAATCACAACAAAATAACTAAAATAGTTATTCTAGGTTTTTTAATATGTAATTTCGTCCAAATTTGAAATTAAAATGTCTGTAAAAAATAAGTGTGTTTATATATATTTTAGATTTTTTGGTTACAGTATGAATTATTTAAGAGAATCTTTGTTTTAAATTTTCAACTCTTAGTTATAAAAACTGAACATTTTATAATTTTTTAATTCCAACGATTGATAATTTTTGAGATTTTGATAAATTTTGTCAAAATTCCAACTTTAAATGCTTATAAAAAAAAATCGTGCCTATGTATTTTTAATATTTTTCAACTGATATTGTAACAATATATCAGGAGCCTTGTATTAAATTTTTACACTTTTTGGCCCAACAGATAAAACTTTATTGATATTTATAGAAAAAAAAACTAAAAAAATTGAAAGCTGTAAATGTCCATAAACAGCTCAAAAAGAGTCAAAATATTTTCAAAATTGTATGGTGTATAGAAAATGCTAATTTAAACATTCAGTGAAATTTTCATGTATCTACGGTTGTTCGTTTTTGAATTACAACAAAATAAGGAAATCGCTACATGAGAAATCGAGTGAATATCCAATGTTGTAAAAATTTGAATTTCAAACGCTCATAAAAATTTAATTTGACTGTCCGGTAGAGATTTTTTTATTGATAAAGGTAGATAATCTTATAAGGAATCTTGTGTTTCATTTTCAAATCTTAGATTTAAAAAGAAAAATTTTTACGAATTCTTAACTCAAAATAATTTGCTAATTTTCGTGATTTTTCCATATTTTGTCAATTTTTGAACTTTAAATGCTTATAAAAAAAATTGTGACTATGGATTTTTAATATTTTTCATCTGCCTTTGAAACAACATATTAGGAGCCTTCTATTAAATTTTCAAGCTTTCGCAACGAACAAATAAAATTTTATTGATATTTCTAGAAAAAAAACTAAAAAAAAATGAAAAATGAAAATGTCCCTAAACAGTTCAAAATAAATCAAAATATTTTGAAAATGTTATCGTGTATAGAAAATGCAAATATAAACAACCAGTGAAAATTTCATGTATCTACGGTCATTTGTTTTAAAGTTACACCAATAACCAAATTCGATTTTTTGGAAAATCGATTTTGCGTAAAAATTCCCGTTTTTCCTTAATTTTTATGTTGTTTTTCCCGGCGCTTGTGAAAACTACTGGAAAATGTTTACTTTTGACCCCCCAAAGTACCAACTAGATTCACTTTCCTATCAGAAAAGGTACTATTGAAGAAAATCGAAGCACTTTTACTGTCCCAAAACGTGATGACAGACACAAAAATATAAATAAAAATATAAAAATATAAAAATATAAAAATATAAAAATATAAAAACATACATCATTGTAAAACCAATACATTCATCGCTCCGCTCAGAATCTAAAAACACAAAATAAAACATGGACGACAGATATAATATATAATGGGTACTCTAACGTGTATTGGTCGACGCAGTGCGTGTCTGCGCTGAGAGGTCATGGAACAAGAATAATAATAACATACTATTATCATATTTTGTTCGTGCCACCATCAAAACATTCGAAACTAAAAATTACAAAATACAAACGAGTAACCAACATACTAATGATTAATTTTTATTTTGAGTTATGACTTATGACTAGACAGTATTACAGTAAATACTAAATAGTAACGACTAACGAGAAACGTGAAACATTCGTCACTTGATACTTCGTCAGACACTCAGTACCTACTCAGTCGGCAGGAAATTGGAATTGTTCACGTCCCTCGCGTCCCGTACAATATCCATTTATTAATTATTATTTATTACTTCGCTTTCCGTTCCCCGTAACCGTAAACACTACACGATGATTTCATTTGAAGTCGATGAAGTTTTGTTCAGAACGTACGTGTTTTACACGGCCATATTAGTGCTGAAAGTACTCGCAATGGCCCCACTGACGGCCAAACAACGTTTCGCGAAAATGGTAATTAAAATAATAATAATATGTAAAATATTATGATAATCCATACTTCACAGTCATAGCCCATAGGTGATGGGTATTTAATTTTAAATCAATACGACGATATACATACGAAGCATACCAACAGTTGTGTATATTATCACAATTATTATACTATTATTATACCTACCATTATACTATAATATTTTTCTTGAATTCTTCTTATTTCTAATTTATCAATATAAATTACTTCATCTACCATTGTGTGTGAATACAATACTATTCAGTACCTATTTCAACATTTATATTACAATTATATGTACTTACATTGAGTATTGCAGATATTGAGTATTGTAATGTTTTTTCCTAAAAATAATGAAATGCTAATACTTTTATAGTAGTATAATATTTTACATTAATATATTATTTACTCTTTGCTTAAAAATATTAACTTTATTTTCTCACAATAAATAATGAAATTTTGTTATGTTAGTGGTTAGTCTGCAAAATATTTGGAAAATAATAATTAAATCTAAAAAAAAATAGTTTTGATTTCTTTAAAAAAATGGATAGTAAATAGTGCTAAGTACATCAATAATTAGTGTATTATGTAAAATATAATTTAGGTACATGCTACCTAATAGTATTAGTTATTATATCTCATACAGTCATACCCATAATAACATTAGAATTTTAATAATATTAGAGTCAATTCAAATCTTATGGAGTAGGTATAATCATTTGTTGATTCTTAAAATAATAGTTTTAATATTTACTTGTAAAATGGACAACGGAATTAAAATGTCAGACTACTACCTTTAATTGTAGTAAACATAATAATATCATTCTTCAAATATTATATAACTTCTAATTAGGTACATTCTTTTTGATGTGTTTCAAAATACTAGTTTGACCATTGTTTTTAGATTATTTATTTTATTTATAAAACAATTTTGTTTAAAGTCTTTCAAATGTTAAGTTCCCTAAATAATTTATTGTATTTATTAATTTATCCATTTATTGACATGCAAAAGATAATGTATGGATTTTACGAGGAATTTTATAACCAAATGAATGTTGATGTGTAATTCGTTCATTTAGTAATAATCAATTAACACATAATTCCATTCACACGTTATTTATTTAATAGTTTAATACCTACATAAATGTATAATATCTACTCAGTTATGCATAATTTAATAAAAATACATTTTGGTATAGGTATAATTTGATTAAAATATTCAAAATAGGTATTCATAGAATAATTAGAACTAAATATGAATAATAATAACAAGTTATTTTGTTTGATAGGTATTTGCTAACCCTGAAGATGCAAAAATGAATCCAAAATCTAAAGTGAAGTATGATGATGCTGATATTGAAAGAGTCAGAAGGTATATTACTATACATTTCATATATTACCTATTAATATATATATTTATAATCACATTTTTTTTGCAGGGCTCATCTCAATGATTTAGAAAATATTCCACTATTTATTATTGTATGTTTTGGATACTTATTAACGATTCCAAATGTATATATTGCTACCAATTTAATAAGATTATTTGTAGCAAGTAGAATAATTCATACAATAGTTTATGCTGTGGTTGTTTTACCACAACCGGCTAGAGGTTTATCATGGTTTGCTGGATTCGCAACAACCTTGTATATGGCTGTTCAAGTTATTTTAAGTTTTGTTTAATATTATTGTAGAACAAATATATAAAAGCTCAATATTTTATTATTAATCTTCTAGCGTTTTCATTTGTATAGTATCTCACTGACCTACAATACTAATAGGGATACAAATTACAAATCATACAAATGTTTTTTTTCATTTTGCATATTTGAGATATAATAATAAAATATTAAATTATTAAATAATAGGTTTAAATTATTTAATTATCTGGCATGATGTATCCGATCTAGGCAGTGACTGGTGGTAGATGTTGCTCTCTGCGGTTGTGGGGTCTTCCTCTCTTGAAACGGCAAATTTTTGGAGAGCTTTCATTTAAGTTGTAGTAAGCTGCTCTGTTTGAGTTTGTAAGTGAGTAGAAGAATCTGCTAGCCGCTAAGACATATGCCAAAGGCAAAAAGGTACTATCAACCACATAATTATGTTTTATGGCCTATGCGACTGTGCCTTTTACAAGGTTTAAATTAAGAAAGATGATTATAAGTAAAAAAAAAAAGCCAGTAAGTGTGTAACACTTTAAATTGTATTTTATTATTTGTATTTTGTACACCTAACCTAAGTGTTGACTAGTTGACTTCCAAGTCAATGATTTTCAATTTTCTTTATTACCTATATCTTTTTTAAAACACATTAATGCACATTTTTAACCAAGCCTACTTTTAAGTTGACAGTCCTGTAAAATTGAGAAGGGAAATGTGCGTAATTAAACGGGAACCAATTAGGCACGTAGGGTTGGGGCTAGGGAACCAATTCGGATTTAATCAAAAACAAAACAAAAAACGTGTAACAATGCCCTGCATACAATGCATATTGGAAAGGTGTTATACTGAAATACTTAAACGGGCTAAACTCATTTCAGTTTAACTAAAACCACTTGTTCAATATAAACTATTTTTATTATTTAAATTTTAGATATAAATATATAATGTGGGTATTTATCTGAAGACTAATGTAATGATGCCTGATAGATATTGGATGAATAAAAAATCTTCTGGAGAGCATACCGATAAACATGACAAAACAAATATTATTGTGTTGGCTACCCTGTTTTTTGAAAAGGGCTTGACCATTCAGTCATGGTTATAGTCAGTCGCAGAGTACCGGTTGTGGGCTCTGTTCGTAATGTTCGTATGTTTGTTGTTATTTGTTTATGCATTTTAATAAAACTGCTTTAGTAAGTACAATTCGTTTGTCTTCGTTTAAAACCTATTAGTAACATTTTCAGAAGTGGGATCATAAATCCATAGTTCGCGAGTGTAGTTGCCGTTTTGATTTTGTTTTAACACAGAAGACGGTTGGTGCTTATTACATTCATTAGTCGCTACTGGTGTTGCGAAACCACGAGGTTTAGTGGTAATAGTGTGCGGAGGAAGTAACGGTGGCGCATAAGTTGACGTTACGGTGTGTCAATCGATGACTGCATCGCTAGTAGAGCTGATAAGCTGGTTATGTTTACATGTGATAAGCCGTTGTTATCACAAAGATTTTCTTGTCAGTCTTGAGCGAATCGTTTGTTGTGACGATGTCGAGTGATCACGTTGATGAAATTACAGCACCTAAGTATAATGAATTGTACCAATTAGTGAACGAGCAACGAGCTAAACTCAAACAGCTAGAAGATGAATTAGCACTGGTAAATGTGAAAAATGACGAGACACCATTGAACACTAAGACAAATGATGAATCGATAGAGTTTCGTGTCATCCCAGACGTCAATAAGTCAGTGAAATGTTTTACTGGATTGGAACCTTCTCACGTAGCCGAAGATTGGTTGGAAACGATAGAGGGTTTAGCTGATTTGAATCGGTGGCCATCCAAATTTTGTCTACATTTTGTACGTTCGAATATGTCTGATGCGGCACGTAATTGGTTTTTATCGAAAAATTTTGTGAGTTGGTCCACGTTTCGTGAGAAGTTTAAACTAGTGTTCGTACGTGAATTACGCATGGCCGACAAGTGGGACGCTATGCGCAGTCGTGTACAACACAAGGATGAATCACTGATGTCATATTTTCAAGATAAGGTGCGGTTGTGCAAAGGTGTCAGATTACAGTTCGAAGAACTTCGCGATTATGTTCTACAGGGCATTTTATCTCGGGAACTCGCGATGTATGCATTTGGAAGGAAGCACTATGACGAAGACCAATTACTCATAGATATATTGGAGTGGCAACGTCAGTCTGATCGTCGTGGAGATCAGCCAAACACTTCCGTAATTACTAAAGTCGATCATAGTAAGATGTGGTCAAAAAAAGAAACAACAAGTAACCAGGCAGAACCAAGTAAGTTCACATCGACGACACGAACCACTACGAAAACAGAATCACCGACATCTGACTCACGACACAGTACAATTAAGTGTTACAATTGTTCTGGTTTTGGACACATAGCGCGCGATTGTCCAAGACCAAAACGACCAATGAAATGTTCATTGTGTAGCGCCGAAGGACATACTCGGGGCAAATGTCCTTCTGTTAAGCAAGAACATCCTGCCAGAACGTGCCAGGTTGTGGTGGCGGGGTGTGCAGGGAAGAATCCGTTTGGGAAACAAGTGAAAATTAACCAAGTTGAATTCAATGGACTCATTGATTCAGGTAGTACAGTATGTTTAATCCGATCGTCTGCAGCTGTACGGACCAAATTACCAATAGTGTCATCAATCAAACCATTGTATGCTGTGGGTGATATGAAGACACCTAGAATCACTTCATTAGCAGAAGTAATGGGAGAGCTGGTTATCGATGGGGTTAAGACGGACAAGGTGCAATTCTTAGTAGTTGAAGACAAAGCAATTCCAGTAGAAGTATTGATTGGACAGTCTTGGCTCAATTTGCCTCAGATTACTTACCACAAACAAGATGACACGTTTGTCGTTGAGTACGCAGATATGGACGTGGAATCAATATGTGCCAATATTAATAAGCATGAACATGGAGTTCAAGTATGCTTGGTGCAAGAACAGTCAACATCAAAAGTGTCACTGTCAACAGATGATGTGATAATAGGCAGTCAGGTTGACTCCACGCAAAAAGAAGAACTAACAGTGTTACTGAATAAGTATCGTGCAGTGTTTGCATTAAATTTACAAGAATTGGGTTGCACGGATTTGGTGACAATGGAGATAATGGAAGAACAAAACAGTAAGCCTGTATCGATGAAGCCGTATCGCACATCCGAACAAGAGCGAAGACAGATAGCGGAAATTACTGACGAATGGGTCAGGAGTGGTATAATTAGTAAGACCAGGTCTCCTTATGCGTCACCAGTCATATTGGTCAATAAAGCAAATGGAAAGAAGAGGTTGTGTGTTGACTTCAGGAGATTGAATAGTCAGACAATATCACAGTCATATCCAATGCCGGATGTAGATTCACAATTGAGTTCATTGTCTGCTGGTAAGATGTTCTGCACTTTAGATTTATCGAATGGTTATTTACAGATACCTTTGGCTGAGGGAGCGAAAGACAAGACTTCATTTATCACTCCTGATGCAGTATACAAGTTCGAACGTATGCCTTTTGGTTTGAGAAATGCTCCAGCTGAGTTTTGCCGATTGATGGACCAGGTGTTGGGAACTCTCAAGAGGGAAGGTGTTGTTCGTTGTTACATCGACGATGTCATTATTCCAGCAACAGATTGGGGAGACATGTGTAGGAAAGTGGAAAGAGTATTTCAAGCTCTTGAACGTGCTAAGTTAACCTTGAACCCAACCAAGTGTGCTTTTGGAGTCACTGAATTGGATTACTTAGGTTTTAATATTAAGGAAGGTCAGCTGCGTCCAGGTCGGAAAATAGCTGTAATTGAGAATTACCCAAGACCAAAAAATGTCCATGAACTAAGAAGATTCCTCGGATTGACAGGATACTTCCGTCGTTTCATAACACATTATGCGGACATTTCTGCACCACTGACGGCTTTGACGAAGAAGGATCTACCATGGAAATGGACGGATGCACAACAAGGAGCATTTGAACAATTGAGGCGTATACTGACATCTGCTCCAGTGTTGAAATTATACAATCACGAATCACCGGTGACTGAAGTACACACAGATGCTAGCGCAAAAGGTCTATCGGGCATGTTAATGCAGGGTGACACTGAGAAATCACTACACTTAGTGTATGCGGTGAGCAAAAGAACAACCGAAGCGGAATCACATTACCACTCCAGTAGACTTGAATTATACGCGATTGTATGGACGTTAATTCGATTGAGGCCATATCTGCTTGGAATCAGATTCACAGTGGTGACTGATTGTCAGGCTTTGGTATATTTGAACACCAACAAGTCAGCAAAGCCACAGGTGGCTCGTTGGTTCGATCTACTACAAGAATTTGAAATGAATATCAAGTACCGATCAGGCGAGCGGATGGCTCACGTTGATGCATTGAGTCGTTTGGAAGGTACTACGGACAGTGTACAAGCAGTAGAAGAGGCATTGGATAATCGATCCTTGGTTATGACATTAATGACTTTGGAAGAACGTGTACGATACATGCAACAAGCTGATCCTGATACATGTCGATTAATCAACATATTGGAGAGGGGTGAAGGTGACCGAACTCCATATGAGAGGAACGCTGTAAATAAATTCAAGTTGTTGGATGGTGTATTGTATCGAGATTTAGAGGGGATAAGTCGTTTTGTGGTACCTAAGCCTCTGAGAAAGGGGATAGTGATAATGGCCCATGATATGGCAGGTCATAGGGCATTGGATCAGACACTAAAGAAAATTCAGGAACACTATTGGTTTTCAAAAATGCGTAGGTATGTACAGATGCATATCGGTGGATGTTTGGATTGTCTGGTCAACAAGAAGCCTGGAGGAAAACAACCAGGAGAGTTACACCCTATTCCCCCTGGAAAAAGACCATTTGCAGTTGTTCACTTGGATCATTTGGGACCTTTTGAAACCAGTTTGAAGGGCAATAGATTTTTATTAGTGTTAATAGATAACCTTACCAAATATGTATTGTTGTTTCCAGCAAAATCCACTCACACTCAATCAGCTATTAGAAGTTTACAGAAGTTTGTTGATCAATGGGGATTGCCGGATCGTTTGATAACAGATAGAGGGACATGCTTTACTTCCAAGGCGTTCCAGGATTACTGTCAACATAATGGGATCAGGCACACTCTCAACTCGTCTCGACATCCGCAAGCAAATGGACAAGTGGAGAGGACCAATAGAACCTTATTGCCAATGCTTGCAATTCAAGCACAAGATCAAAAATTATGGGATCAGAAGCTGAAAGAAGTTGAACGTGACATAAACAACACGGAAAGTAAGACTACCAGATACACACCATTTGAGTTAATCCACGGATACCGGCCTCAGTTTCATTCAAGCGTGCTGAGATTACTAGATGGTGTTGGTACACATCAGCCTTTGAATTCAGTAGAGTTACAGGCCAAGGCAAGAGATAACATTTTGAAAACTCAGGTATCAATGAAAGAAAGATATGATCAGAAAAGGAACAAATCGATAAGCTATGAAGTTGGAGAAATGGTGGCAATGCTGCGTGCACCTACCCCAGGTCAATCTACCAAGCTTCAGACCAAGTATCGGGGCCCATTGCAAGTTATAGGGAAACTACCTGGAAACACATATCGAGTCGCTGAGATGGCAAGGGATGGTAAACACATTTATGCTACAACGGCTCATGTGTCTCAGTTGAAGGCAGTTTCAATAATGCAAGAGGAGCAGCTTGAGGAAAAAGGAAGTGGGTCATCAGCAGATGAAGATGAAGAGACTAACAAATCAAATGCTGATCTACCAAGGGTGGAAGAAACTGTTAAGCTTAAACGTCAAAGAAAACCACCAAAGTATTTAGAAGATTATGTTTAATTAAGTCCATCTAAAGAACTGATTTGTTTAATTTTGTTTAAAATATTAATTTAGTTAAATCCATCTAAAGAACTGATTTGTTTAATTTTGTTTAGAATATTAATTTAGTTAAGTCCATCTAAAGAACTGATTTGTTTAGATTTGTTTAAAATATTAATTTAATTGAGTTTGTTTTATATAATGACTTATCGAGGTCGATAAGTAAGGGTGGATGGCCGAGTGTTGGCTACCCTGTTTTTTGAAAAGGGCTTGACCATTCAGTCATGGTTATAGTCAGTCGCAGAGTACCGGTTGTGGGCTCTGTTCGTAATGTTCGTATGTTTGTTGTTATTTGTTTATGCATTTTAATAAAACTGCTTTAGTAAGTACAATTCGTTTGTCTTCGTTTAAAACCTATTAGTAACAATTGTTTTGTCATGCCAATGAAAAGCATATGTTTTTAAATGTTTTATATTACTATCTATAGTCGTCTAGGATGCATAAAATAGATAATGGAGCTGGCAGCACGTGAAATTATTAAATAATAAATAATTATTATAGTGAATAGTGGAATTATTGCTTATATTATTATGAGTGAAATTGTTTACTCAAGTATACTTCAAGTCAGACGTACAAATAGCCATTGTGTAGCATTTAACATGTCAGGTAAGCAAAATTTGACCTACCAGCTGTCATTGTTGCTGAGCGGTCAAGCCCAAACGTACTTGCTAGCAACTTTCATCCTACATCGGCAGGAAAACACTTACCAAACAAGAGTATTCTAAACTAAAACCCTATTTAAAAGAATTTAAAAGTAAGTAATTACTTCAAAATTAATGATTCTTAAATTTATGTATATTAATAACAAGTTTTTAAAGTCTAAACTAAACTATTTAAACAATTATTTAGACATATATTATTATTGTCTATATTGATCACTACACATTTTATGGCCTGATGTATATAAGATTTTTAATTCTTTTCCTGTAAAAGAACAATATCTTTACTATTGTATATTATCTACCTAATCATGGCTAAATAAGTATAAGCCATGTACGTAATCATAATTTTAAAATATGGTATGATATTGAAAAATCCAATTGTACTCTCTAGTCTCTATGTTTATACTTAAAAATTCATACCTATCATATGTTTTTGAATCAATTACATTGTTTTATAATACTTACAATTTACAAATAGTTTTGATAGTTGATTTTTTTCATGTTAATATTCAAATGCATCAAAAATGTATTTTAAAATATATATTTTATTAATATTGTATCTGGCTCAGTTTAAAGACATATTAAAAATGAATACACTAGTATTGTTATAATACATTTCCACCATTAACTTAAATACAATTATTGCATTATAAAATTTAATAAATTTATTTTTCAGACTTTCCCGAGAATATTACTAAATACCCGAGGATATTTGTCACAGTAAAATGATAATGGTTTCAGTGAAAGTCCATTATTACCTTCTGACCTAATTGAGTTAATTTTATATTCTGTTTATGGTCCAGGAAAATATGTTCCTAAGTAAATTGTTAGGTTAGTGAAAATTCTTAATTATTTTGTAAAAAATGTATCTAATCATTTTAGTTGGTCAAGTTTAGAAATGCAATGCAACTTGAATCAAACTTGTGTTTTAATAATCAATGGATGTGAAGTAAAAACTAAAGAAGATTTTTCACATTCTAATAGTTCTTTGCCAATGTTTTCAAAGTATAAATTTTTACCACCTATTGAAGTTAAGCTACCCCCAAGTTGGTGTGCTGATCATGGTAAATATTAAGTTGTGTTATTAAAATAATTTTAAGTAGATTTTTGGCAAAAAAAAAAATGATAATTAGAAAATAGCCTAATAAATAGTTATGTTATTATTTTTCAATAGATACCGACACAACTAATGCAATAACCAATAATATAGTCTCTGAATCCACATTAGCACTAAAAGAAAATAATGAGAAAAATGAAATTTGCTCACGAACTCGCTTACTGATGTCTTTAAACCAAATGATGATTCACAATTATCCTTTACCTAGGTACCAATAAATGTCAATTTACAATGGATTGCTTCCGTTTTACAAAAAATCATTACTTGCCTGTTACCGATGACAGTCCAATTTATGCCATTGATTGTGAAATGTGTTATACATCTATTGGTAGAAATAAACTTACTAGAGTTTCTATTGTTAATGAACAATTAGATGTAAGTTGCTGGTAATTATTATGACTTATGAGCTATTATGGTAGGCGACATTTCAATTTTACAAGTCACTGGTGTCTTTCAGAATATAAAAAATTTTGGTATTCAGAAAAAAATTTAGATATGTGTGGCCGTGTGGGAACTATTTTAATTTTAAATATGAATTAATTATCTGTTTAAGAATAATTAAATAAAACTTGACAATAATTTTATATAATTCTTTTAATAGGTAGGTACTTTATAATAATATAATTTAAACTTGTTAGATTTATGATTTTATGACTGTTCAAAAAGTTATGTGTCTATACCAACTACCAACTGTGGCAAACATTTTTCAGGTCTATTGCCTATATTGTGTATCAGTTTTTAAAAAAATGATAAAAATACTTTTTTCTCAGTATATAGGAGGCCTAAAACAAATCACTATAATTTTTTTAATATTCATTATGTATTTTACAAGTCTTAAGTTGTTTTAACAACACATAAGTATTAATTAACATTTGCTTTATCCAACAATGTAGTATCCCTTTGTTTTGATTTGATATCATTGGTTGAAGAAAATAAATGTTCACATACATATATTTTGACTCAAATATTGAGTTAGTTAAAATAAGCAACATTTTTCAAAGTACAAAATCTCATATCTGAAATTCCAGTGAATTTCAAACTTTAATACATTATTTTTTAGAAATAAATAATAATAAATAATTTTTTTCATGAACTATTAGATTAACAAAGATATAAAAATATTTCAATCAATCATGTATCATGCATGCCACAAGTTCCCTGGTCTCTACAGTATATACTATTTACCCTAAAATATATCAAATACCATACTAATCAGTAATCTACTTGTAGGTGTGTCTTTATATTTTCATTCATTTTAGATTCTGAGCGGAGCGAGGAAACTAGTTGTTTTACAATGATGTTTATTTTTTATTTTTATACCCTGTACACAAAATTTCTACTGGAAGGAGTTCTTCGATTTCACTATATACACGGACTAAGATATATATATCTATATCTTAGATATGTATATCTTAGTCCGTGCTATATAGTACCTTATCTTTTATTAAATTGGATCAAGATGGTACTTTAGAGAGGTCATTTTTCGATTTTATCAATAGTTATTTAATGCCACGATAAAAACCACCGAAAAATTACGAAAAACCGATAAAAATTGGATTTTAATTTCTAACGCTTTGTTTATTTCCATAGAAACGAATAAAAAATAATAATATTATAATATTAATTCAAATTTCAACTTACATGATATAATAACTAATAACAACATAAAATATCCAGACTGGCAAACCGTCTCCTCTCAGAATCGTTTTTCTTATACAATGATATTATATCATTGAATTCAAGTTTAATACAACTGTTTAACTTTATATTTATTGTATTTTATTTATAGCTCTAACTTATGGAGATGCATATTTAATTGGTCAGAAGAGATTAGCTGAATTTGTAAATGTAAAAACAAAAATAAATGTCAAGCACATAGAAACATTTAAATTTTTTTTAGCATTGTTGCAGAGTGTTTCAGAAAGTTCAACCAAAGGTGATTATCATTTTAGTATGATTGATAAAAAATTGTGATAATTTAATATTTTATTGCTTTAAAGTTATTTAAACACATTTTGTCAAGTATAAAATCCTAAGTCAATTGCTCTTCCAAACTCTGGTGTTACACATATAATATTTTTGTCATATTACTATTTGATAGTTTTAATTTGAATATTTCCAATATTGGAAAGTGTACAAACATAAAGTCTTTAGCTATATTTTACAACTCTTTAGTCAGACCCTTCTTAAAGTATGGAACTGCAGTTTAGAACCTTTATCATAAAAACAATTATTTATAACATTGAAAAAGTTCAACATCAGTTTCTACATTATCTAAAGTTCTGATCAAACTCTTCCCCTGGTATAGTTTACCATAGTTATGAATCATTAAGTTTATTTCTTAATATTCCCACCTTAGAATCTAGACAATTATATTTTGATATGACATTTATCTATAGTCTAATAAATGTTTAAATGGTAATATTAATAAATAACAATGAACAATAGTAACATTCTTTTTCTAATCGACATTGTTTTCCCTTTAATTTTATTTTTGGTCAGGTGCTGTTTTTTTGTATAAAACATCCATCCTTAACTTAAGATAATTTTGTACTAATTTTAAACATTATTCAACATATTATAGTTATTATTTTTCTAACCGATTATCATATTTATATATTTATTTTATTATGTTCTGCTTTTGATCTGGAATTCAAAAAAATTTTGAGCTTACACCCACAATAGTTTTTAGTGTACCTTTGAATTTGAACTTAAAATTTCTACAACATAAAATATTCATCCGTAGAATATATTTTCACATACGCCAGTTCTTTATTTTGTTATAATTCAAAAACCTATGAAACAAATTGATCAATTGTTCAACAATTTTGTTGTGGAGGCCTTCTCACATTTACATTTTATCATGTCTATTGTCCAAAATGTTTTCGAATTGTGTGAAAATCAAAAGTTGAGAACATTACATTAAAATATGTCACTGATTTCTTTGCCAATAAATAATTTAATTTAATTAACTAATAACTTGCCCTTTTGTTGACATTTATTGTTACATCTAACTGTAAATTAATATTAAAAGAAATACTTTTTTTGTAATTTTGTATCAGAACTGCTAATTAAAAGTGGTGGAACAAAATGTGTTGAACATTTGTGTATATTTTCAAATCATCTAGTAATCCAGACATAATTTAGTCAGAGTTTGTCTGATTTATCAACTACTGCGGTTCTACTGTTTTTCAAAATTATTAACTTTTATATTGAACAATATAAATATATTCCTTGTATATTTTTGTTATAGTTTTATTAATCTATTATAATTTTTTTCTAATTAAGCTTTGTTCAAAATTACCAGTTTATAATATAATATACATGATGATAATTCGATAAAAAAAAAACATATTTAGTTGTGTTAAAATTAATTTTAATATTTTACAGGTCATGTTCATCTGAAAAAGAATCTAATGGCAGCATATGATAATGTATGGTTAACATCCAAATTAAGTGTTGACGAACATTCTACCAACAAAATTGTATTAGAATCTGTGTGCAAATCAATGGAAGACACAACTAATCGGTTTTGCATGGCACATATGCAACTAAAAAATAAAAATAATTTAGACCAAGTAAATCTTTGGTGCGAAAATTATTGGGCAGCAATGTCTTCATTTGCACTTTGTGCAGTGCTATTTACTGGCTGTGGTGCTGAAGGCAAGAATTCTGTTTGCTTGTTGAATGTCAAGCAGCCACCTTTGAATTATTTACAAGATAAATGTTGATGTAATTATTAACTACCTACCTATGTATTTTATTTATTGTTAGTTTGTTATTATAATCTACCATGAAGTTTGTGAAAGTAAAGAAATTACTTAATGTTTTGTTTTATTTTTTATATGTTTAATAAGCTTTGTATAAATGCACATTTCAATATCGTCAAGCTTAAACATTATAGTTTATCATTTGTTCAAATTTTCTTGAATTTTGTATGACTAAATGGAGCCTTGTGGTAAGTCTATTTATTTTTTGAAATATTTTAAAATTTTATTTTGATTTACAGGCAACTTATCACTTATGATTTATACGATGTAGGTACTCTGTAACTTTATTCACATTTTGAGGAAAACGTTTGAGCTCTAAGTTCTAACTATAAATTAAGATGTACTGTATATCCTAATAATCTGTGTATAACAAACCAATTTTATAATTTAAATAAAAATAAAATATTTTGTTATTAAATACGTGTTATTCAAAAATATTATATTGTATTGTTACAAAAATGGACCATAGTTGAACAGTCGAATTTCGAACAACAAACTGTCGATTAGTGGCGCCAAAGTCCATGCTAACGTTGGTCCATGGCACTATGGCAGTCCATATTTTATTTTCATAATCACTTTACAAGTGAAGCATGAGTATGAGATATTTAAGCAATGATTATTGTTTATGAGTAAATGAATGTATTAGGATATTTCCATATTAAATATTCAAGATATTGAAGACGCAAAGTTTTAAACTTCAACGCCACGACTGAGTCCTACCATACAAAATTAAATTATTAAAATATGTGAAAACTGAATAGGTTAGATTAGGTTAGATACCTAACAAAAAAAATAGTCAACGATAAAATGTTTCCTGGACAAAAAAACATTTAATTAAGCTATTGATCGATGAAAACCGATATCGAATTGTTCATAAATGATAAATATAATATTTTTATAACGCTGAAGCATAACCACAACGGCATGGTATTTTTATTAAAAGAATAAAAAAAAAGTACCTATTTAAAATGCCATTCAAATACTTCAAAATAAAAAGTATTTTAATACTTTACATCACTGCATAATAATTTAACTAATAATTAATTGCTTTATAAGTAGGTAACTCAATAGTAACTCAAACTCATAGTACATTAGCTATTTACAACTATTTATTTTTTTGTTGTACTCGAAGCAAGCAACCCATCTTAATGATGATTGTTTTAGCCTTTAAGTCGTATCCCCTCACATAACTTTTTTAAAAAATTGGAAAATTATATTTAAGTAGGTACTTATATAACTAAGAGGTGATATGGAAAATTTCTTTGTTTATTTCCGCAGGTTCCAAGTCAATAAAGAAAATTGGCAGTTTATTTTTAGTGGTTTTATTTAAGACGTTGGATACATTACGGACTGTGAACTGTCCAATTTTCATTTATTGCTATGCCTATTTCCGCTAATGGAGTTGATGGGTGGATGTTTCGAATTACTACTCGGAAAGGTTTTTCATCTTGAGCTTAATATGTGTGATATTCGGCTTTACTCTCTTTTAGAAAATGAATGGTTGCTCTGTATGAGTTGGCGTTGTTGGTTTGAAAATTGAAAATTTAATAATTATTTTGTAGTTAATAATTTATAAGAAGTTAAACTTTTATAGGTAGAGATTGAAAATTTAAATCAAGGTTCCACGTAAATAGGTTATATATAAATTACTTTATTCACAATAATATCATCAAATATACTTAGTAATATTATAAGCTGATTGATCGTTTTCGCTCAGAATCGTTTTTCTTATACAATGAAATTATATCATTGAATTCAAATTTAACACCATCCATTACAGTGACCCGCCTGCACTTGTAACCTTTTGTACAGCAGAGCGACACCAACTTGCCCACATTTTGTATGTTGTACAACTGTATTATTACCGCATATAATAGGTAATGACAAAAAAATTGAAGTAAATTAAATTTTAGATTCTGAGTGAAACGATGAATGTATTGATTTTACAATGATGTGTGTTTTTTTATTTTTTTATTTTTTTTTTGTGTCTGTGTACACGATAAGTAGTCGAAATAATGCTTCGATTTTCAACTTCAGTATCTTGTTCGATTGGAAAGTGAATATCGTTGGTGCATTGGGGAGGTCAAAATTTAAATTTCCCAGTAGTTTTCAAAAGCGCCGGGAAAAACAAAAGAAAAATTAAATAAACGGGAATTTTTACGCAAAATCGGTTTTCCAAAAAATCGATTTTGGTTTTTGGTGTAACTTTAAAACAAATGACCGTAGATACATGCAATTTTCAGTGGTTGTTTATATTTGCATTTACTATACACGATAACATTTTCAAAATATTTTGATTTATATTGAACTGTTTAGGGACATTTTCAGTTTCCAATTTTATTAGTTTTTTTTTTTATGAATATCAATAAAAATTTATTTGTTGAGTAAAAATACTTGAAAATTTAATACAAGGCTCCTACTATATTGTTTCAAAGACAGATGAAAAATATTAAAAATCGTTAATCACAGTTTTTTTTTTTAAGCATCTAAAGTTCAAAAAATGACAAAATATGGAAAAATCACGAAAATTTGCAAATTATTTCGAGTTAGAAATTCATAAAAATTTTTCTTTTTAAATCTAAGATATGAAAATGTAATACAAGATTCCTTATGAGATTTCCTACATTTATCAAAAAAAAAAATTCTATAAGAAAGTCAAATTAAATTTTTATGAACGTTTGAAATTCAAATTTTTACAACATTGGATATTCACTCGATTTCTCATGTGGCGATTTCCTTATTTTGTTGTAATTCAAAAACGAATTACTGTAGATACATGAAAATTTCACTGAATGTTTATATTAGCATTTCCTATACACCATACAATTTTGAAAATATTTTGACTCTTTTTGAGCCGTTTACGGACATTTTCAGTTTTCAATTTTTTTAGTTTTTTTTTTCTATAAATATTAATAAAGTTTTATCTGTTGGGCCAAAAAGTGTGAAAAATTAATACAAGGCTCCTGATATATTGTTACAATATTAATTGAAAAATATTAAAAATACATAGGCACAATTTTTTTTTATAAGCATTTAAAGATCGCATTTTGACAAAATTTATCAAAATCTCGAAAATTATCAATCATCGTAATTAATAAATTATAAAATGTTCAGTTTTTATAGCTAAGGATTGAAAATTTAAAAAAAAGATTCTCATAAATAGTTCATACTGTAGCCAAATAATCTAAAAAATATATGAGCACAGTTATTTTTTACAGACATTTTAAGTTCAAATTTGGGACGAAATTACATAATCAAAAACCTAGCATACCTATTTTAGTTATTTTGTTGTGAGTGTATAATACTATTCGTGGGTACTTGAAACTTCTAAAGTACACTATATTATATATCTATGATAGTATCAGGGTTTGTTATTGATGTATAACGTGTTATAAGTACCTAATGGGTATTGTGATATGATTAATTTGGAATTTATTATAGGTCAATTTTTTTTTTAATACCATAGATATGTATATAATATGTCTTAAACCTAGACTGACATACCGTATTCGCTCAGAATCGTTTTTCTTATACAATGATATTGTATCATTGGATTCAAATTTAATACCATCCATTATACAGTGACCCACTTGTAACCTACTGTACAGCAGAGCGACATCCACTTACCCACCTTTTTTATTTATTCATATTAATTTAATATTATGTGAATTCAGAGAATAATTTATTTAGGAGGGAGAGAGGCTATAGTGCTATAGGTACGTAATTTTTGAGAGTGCATAGCCACTCCACTACTCTAACCTCCTTAATTGAGCTTAGGTCTATTATCTATATCCGTTGAGCATTATCTAATCATTATCATATTAATATTATCTGCTGATTTTAGTTAAAACTTATAACTTATTACCTATTATTATTAGGTAGGTATAAAATTAATATCGTATATATACACAACTATATAGTCATCTGGCTATAATTGAATAAACAACTTTTCCGTTTTAAATAATGCTAAAAACGAAATAATATACTAAATAATGCCATAATGTTATAAATAATAATAATATCTTGAACCATAGTAACAAGATTTGTTTATTTATATTTAAGTTTTTAAAATTAATTATTCACAAAGCTATGCCGGACGTACTTATAGAGAAACGCTGGTTGAGTTAGATTGAATCATCGGGGAATGTCCAGGAACTGGAGTGGCGCCTGACTGGAATGGCGCCCATATATAACGAGACACACTGCACTGAGGACAAAGAGAGGACTACCGTCGGGCTGTTGGACCTAGACACCACGAGGCCGATCCCGAAGAAACGCGGTCGGCCTTCTATGCGGTGACCGGGCCACGTTCTCGTTGGGCCTCGACGATGGCTTAAGGTAATGGTGTACTACAACGTAATATGTGGCCGAATGGCCGGCGGCAGAAGAGGAGGATGGGTGCTTGACGGTGGAGATGGATAAAAAAAATATGGCGTGCAGCGGCGGCACTTAGAGCAGCCGCAGAAGAGGATCGGGATCAGAGAGGGCGAATTTGAAGATCAGCCGCCGCCGGAGGACCACCGAAGGCATAATGTCATGGAAATGCTGCCCGCGTCCGGGAAACCGGCGCGCCCGTGAGCGAGGACCGTGTTCGTTCTGCTGTGGTCGGGGAGAGCAAGCGGCTCTCGAGCAACGGGACTAGAAAGCCTGCTGCAGTTGTCGAGATGCGCGTGCCAGAGTTGCAGGTGTTGGGACCGGGAGATGGTAACAACAGAGTCGAAGTTGAGGAGGAACAAACGGAGTGACGGTGAAACTGAACGGGGTAAGAAGAAACGTGGCAGTTCCAAGAAAAGCTTGAAAATGTATACATCTCAAAAGCCAGCCATTATACATCAACCTAACCCGTATCCAAAATCCAAATCAAATACCAACTATACTGCCAATTACCAAACAAACATATTATATTATAACGTAAGTTATAAGCATACCGTATATTGTATATAATATGAACTAAGCGTGTTTATTATATACTTATTTATTATATATAGTATAGGTACCAAATAACAGTATGTCGAAAAATCTTCAAAATTGTTAATAATTTTCGTAAAATTACAATTTCAGCATACTTGCCATCGCCATCAAACCATCTTACCCTTTTATCAGTTTCACCTCGAGTTTCACCGTCACCTCCGAAAGTTCCTCCTCCTCCTCATGTCACTGTCTTCGGGTCCGGCACGCACGGGCCGCACCTCGATCTGCAGCCGGAAGCTATCTAGTCCGAACCGCCCGGCCGGCCGCCTGATTGATCACAGAACGAACACTCAGCCAGTTTCGCGGACGCGGGTAGCATTTCCGTGGTGGTGGTCCTCCGGCAAAGGCTGATTTCCAGAGTCGTCCTCCACTTGCCGCTTCCCGATCCCGTGCAGGCTGCTACCCGCCGCTGCAAGCCATAGAAATCGCCGTCGAGCACTAGAGCATTCTCCTCTCGAGAGAACTGCCGGCTTGGGTCGGCCGCTTGTTGTAGTACACCTCGCGCCGTCGTCGCGGCCCAACGAGAACCCCAAACGGGTGGCTCGGTGGCCGCCAGGTGTCCTGGTCCAACAGTCCGCCGAAAAAATGTCCTCTCGTCGTCCCAGTGCAGTATGTCTGTAAGTCGGACATTCCCTGATATCCAAAACCAGCGTTTCTACTCTACGGTTGGCCCGAATCGTCCGGTAGAAAAAAATGTTTAGATTATAGTTATTATGTTATTTATGTTTTAGATTAATAAAAAAAAATGTATAGTATAATATTCATGATATAATTATTATTTTTTTTTATTCATCACTTATAACTAAAATAACTAATATGGCTATGTACACCGACTCACTGTTAATAATATTATATAGCTTGTACAGACTCAATAAACGTGAAGCGAGTAGGTATGTGAAATTGTTTTCAAGAAATATGGTCAATATGGATAGATGTTTTTATACACGCTCGTGCATTGTACAACATAAATCATAAACAATAACAAAAAAGTCAGGAATTATTGAAATACTTTCAAAAATTGTCTTCAAAATATTTAGTTAAAATACAAAATACATTGGATTTTAATGAGCAATTGTCAAATACTGAATACTATTTATAGACACAATTGAAAAAAAACCTACACAATTTAATAAAAATAAATTGTAAATTGTTTAAGTATTTTCAATAAATTGATGTTTGTTTAACTTGTTTTACAAAAGCCTAATAGTTTTGTTTTTTTCCGAAAACGTTGACCTAGTGTGAGTAATAAAACATTTACTCAACCGGTCCTAAGTCCTTGTATTGAAACGAATTAAATATATCTTAATCACTGATCAGTGGTAATAGGTTGACTGCCTAAAACAAAAATACTTTTATTTAGTATTTATAGATTATTTAAAAAAAATTAATACTAAGTAGGTAGGTACATAATAATAAATAGTACCAACCTGCATAAATAATATCTAAATATTTAATTTAAAACTTTTATTTTTTTATCCTCTATTAATTTTAAGAAGTAAGTTAAGTTAATTTATTTTGTTTTTAATTTTATTATATTTTACTATTTCAGTCTATTTCGTTATCATGTCAAAACATTTTTACCGTAAATTGTAAATAAGTTGAAAATTTATATCATTATTCGAGTCTAATTTATATGGAAATACTGTATAAAGTAAGAATACTATACCTAGTATATAATTTAGTTTTGGGTTGGAAAAAATTAAAAAATTAAGTACGCTAGCGTTGTATAAAAAAATAATAAATAAAACTTAATAAAAATTAAAAAGTTAACAAAAAGTGTGTATTAACTTTTAGCCTAACTGAGGTAACCTATAGTTAAAATAACTTTTAACTTTTAACTTTTTGTCATTGTCGCATATTAACTTAACTAAATTGTGTTAAAAAAAATCATTAACTTGCCCAGCCTTGAATATTTATAAGTTATTGTAATCAAATTAAACTCAGATTAATCAAATATTTTTTGCGCAATTCTATAAGACAAGAACGTCTCAATGGCATTTCCATACTGAACATAGAAAAGAGAAGAACTTTCTAGATAGATATAAAGAAAGTCATTGACAACTTTTCAAACGCAAAAGTGAAGAAAAAACAGTTTTGATACCTAAATAATTTACAAATGCGTTGAAATTATAGTATACCTAATACTATGTTTATAACAATAAATTATACAATTAAATTTTTTTGTTTTTTTGTTTACATACCTAGCTTAATATAATAATTTATTTACATTTTATATATTTAAGCCCCAAATTAAGATTTGCACATCAGCCCCATATTGTGTAGTTGCGGCACTGGTCCCTGGAGTGGTTCATATTAGTCCACTACCAAGATGTACTAAAATATTAAGTATAAAATAGATAGGTAATCACATTCTAACAAATTGTCAAAAATAATAATAAATACCAGGTGAATTGTTCTGTACCAGCCCTGGACATAACATGACATCGACCCGCACTGCTATGCAATTGCTTAGTAGCACAGTCAACCCTTGTCTATTTCAGGGTATAATATATTCTAGCTTCACACGCAATGATAAAAAATTATTGTGGATGATAAACGCTCAACTTTTTTGTTTAATTACCTACAACTTATGTGAAAGTGGAACATTGTAATATATTTTCAGTTCTTTCGACAACAATTGAAAAAAAATTCTCATTTATGTAAAAGAGTCACCATATTTTGAAAATTATCTCATGTATTTAAAATGGTTAAATTATTATTGACATTTGGTGAAAATTTGAAATACCTATTTACTGTTATGACTTTTTTTGAGTTACACCTAAAAAGTTTAATTGTTTTTGCGTAAAATTTCCCACATATCTTTCATTTTTTTATTTTCACCGATGCTTTTGAAAACGACTAGGAACTTTTACGTTTGACCTCCCCCTCATCCCAAAGTACCTACTAAATTCACAGAAAAAAAAATACATCATTGTAAAATCAATACATCTTTCGCTACGATAAGAATCTAATGTATAGGTATTCAAAATCATTTAGTCCTCCTCTTGTACCAAAAAAAAAAATAAAATCTTGGCTTTTTTCTGTCAGAATTGTTTTTCGTGTAAGGTATCTACAGAGTACAGGCTACAATGATTTATTGAATTTAAACACCTAGATAATTTTTTGATTCTAACCGACTACCGACTATACAGCAGAATCAAGGTCTCCGTTGGTTTTTTATAAATAGTTTTCAAATAATAATTGTCCGGTTGACTTTCACAAACCACTTCAAAGAAAATAAGAAATATAGATATATTATTCATAGTATACTTTTCTATGGCATTTTGGACAATACCTATTCAAAAAGTAAAATAATATTTGGTAGGTACAATTATTTTGTTATGTTTTTTTTAGTTATTAAACTATGGATTAAATTCTTTTAAAGACAAGATACGCCTTTGAGGGCTAAGCCCTCTACCCCGATTTCCGCCAATGCAGCCGTATTGTACCTGTACGTATCGTGCATGGTGCATGTTGTAGGTACCTACAGGCTACAGATTGTTCAAATAAAAATTTCAAATTAAGGGGGAAAAAAATCTTTACTTTTATCTATGATGATAAAGGAAAGTACCGGGCGGCGGCGGTCGCGGTGGCCTGATTACGGCGTTCGTTCGAATTATCATTTTGGACTTTGGCCGAACACTGTGATAAACGTTTCAAAATCGTATAAATCGCAATGAAATAGAAACATCATTGATAGCATCGGTATTGGTATTCGTAGTATTTTGCATCGATTTCTCTCGCGGCTCATACGAGTTACTTACGGTGGAGCGGTGAACGAATGAAATACCGTTCTGCGCTGCGTACTGAAATCCGGTATTACCGTTGCGACAGTGGTCGTTCAGTCGTTACTCGTTAGCATTCCGACGCGCACGTTAAACGCCGAGACACGTCAACGCGGGCGTCGCAGCGTCGCACTCAGTTGTAGTCGATCCGCGGTATTCACGTACTCCCATTAACCGTCATCGAGTCAGGTCTTCGTCAGTCGTCTACACGTCCGGACATTGCGCAGCTCCGGGCGTCCGTACCCCGGAAGATGAGTGAACAAGCGGAAAACAAGCCCGTGAGGGTCTGGTGCGACGGGTGGTGAGTACACTTTTCTCGTGTCTCGTTTAACTATTATGTAGAAACCGTGGATATTAATGTTAATAAATTATTTTGTTTTCGGTTTTTCGTCCGTCACACAGTTTTGACATGGTGCACTTTGGTCACGCAAACTCTCTACGACAAGCCAAAGCGTTGGGACATTATCTAGTCGTGGGCATACACACCGATGACGAAATCACCAAGCACAAAGGTCCACCAGTTTTCACAGAAAAAGAGAGGTAGCTAGCTTAATCACTTATCGATCATGTGTCTATTACGTTATGTCACTGCTGAATTTTTAAAAGTAATGATTGCCAAGTAGGTCGGTGTTAATTTAAAAACTTTATTGCCTACAACTGTTTGTTACTTCTGTTTGTTGAGTTGTTATCTTCTTAATATACTAATAAAATATTTATCTTTTTATGGTTAGGAGTTGGTGGTGCTGAATAATAATAGTATAAACTAAACACTGTGTTTTGGTCTAAATAACAGAGTTTTTATGTATGTTTAATGGGATTATTTTTACTAGGTAGTTATTTTTTAATATTATTATTGGATAACTTGTATAAATATACTTATTACTCACTAACCGACTGACCTAATATATTTTGTAATAATTTATTCAGCATTTATAGAGTAGCCATACAGTAGCCCCAACTGATCTTTTATATTTTATTTAAATTATCTTTACTAATTCATACCCGAAACACTATGACAAAACATTAAGTATATAAAAGAATAAACCACAAACTTTGGTCACAAATCAAATACCTAGTAATATTTATGTAATAACATAGGTGGTAAACAAGAGAATATTATCTAAGTTTGATTAAACTATTTTTAAAAACATGATTTTTACATGAAGCAAATTAAAAATGTAAAATGCAAAACTATTGCCTATATTGTATAATCATGCTTTTGTGATAGGCATAACCACACATTCTTTTTTTATTAACAATTCCAAATAACATTATGATGTATTTCTGTGTTTTATGTAAATGCATTATGTCATTACAAATATATTTATGAAATGCATGTAAGTTTATGTCATATTAACTATCATAAGAATATATTAATTATTTAAAATAACTTTTAGTCTTAGATATTCAATAATTACTGGAATTTAACCTATGCCAATAACCAATTATTTAAAAACAATATTGTAGTTTTATATCTTTTTTATATCTAGTGTATTTACTGAGTAAATTAATATTTTGATAGCTAATAGTAAATTAATTTGTTGATTTGCTATAATGATATAGGTAGCTATTGTTGATATAACTTATTAATATTTTTTGAATAAACAATGAGTCACTGGAAATAATTGTGTAATGCCATAAAATAATTAGTACTATGAAGTATGAAGGTGCAGAATTTTTATTAAAATATGAGTACCTGATGGGTTGAATACATTATTCAATACATGATTATCATTAAATGTATTTGTGACTGATTGTTATTTCAGAAATGTACAAAATTATTTATTTTTTTGGGCTTGAACCTAGCTCAGCCTACAAATATTAAAAATTTCTTATTTATAATGAAAATAATTAGTTATATACTTGAATATACTTGGCTTACAACAAAATTAAATCTCTATTTTTATTATTCACTGGTGACTGGTATAAAAACATTGAAACTAATTATAAGTTTGGATTTCAATAAACTATTATTTTTTTTCTATTGAATATTATTAGTTAGGTTGGATCTAGCATCACTTATTTTCAGACGCCAGAGTTCTAGGGCTAAATTTAGCCAACAATACATTTATAATTAGGTCTTAACTGCGAATAAAGTTTCCCCTCCCATATTTTGTTGATAAAATATTTGTGTTTATCGCCTCCACAAATACTTAATAATATTACCAGTAGGTACATTTTTTAATTTTTCAAAAAGGGACATCAGACATTTTAGTATACCAGTTGTTCGCCCTGCTGTACGCTAGAACTGCTACTACAAGAGTGTCACTAAAAACTAAAAAGGTACTGCTAAGTGGTGGTCCCCTCCTATACCCAATATTTTAAATATGAAAAATAAAAAAATTTTTGTCTATAAAATAACAATTATATTATATTATGAGGCAAAATACATTTATGTTATCTATCTTTCAAAATAAAATATTAATGTATGGTAAAATTATATTCAGGTCCAAAATGGTGAGAGCCATAAAATGGGTTGATGAAGTAGTAGAAGGTGCTCCTTACGTTACAAATCTCGAAACTTTGGATCAACATAATTGTGACTTTTGTGTTCATGGAGGTAAACATTTTATTTTAATTTGAAAATATAATTTTTTAATTATTACGAATGTGTTTTGTAGATGATATAACAGTTACAGCAGATGGAGTTGATACTTATCATCTTGTTAAAAAAGCGAACAGATATAAGTATGCTAAATAAATAATATTTGTTTTGATAAGTGATATCATAGTTATAAATACTATAAATTGCCATACTTTTCTAGGGAAGTGAAACGAACTGAAGGAATTTCAACTACAGATGTAGTTAGCCGTATGTTGTTAATGACAAGACAACATTTTTACAAGGGTGATAAAGAATATGAAGTGGAGAAAGAGCATTCCTCAGTGATGGGTCAAGACAAGGCTGCTAGAAGTCCATGGACCGGATGTTCACAATTTTTACCTACTACCAATAAAATAATTCAATTCAGTGAAGGCATCGAACCTAAGGTAAAAAAAAATGTCTGTACCTTGAAATACTAATTTACCACTGTTGTACATTTCAGCCCACTGATAGAGTAGTATACGTTGCTGGTGCTTTCGATATATTTCACGTTGGTCACTTGGATTTTTTAGAAAAAGCCCATCAGCATGGTAATTTTCTTATTGTTGGGTTGCACACGGATCCAGTGGTTAACCAATACAAAGGCTTGAATTACCCAATTATGAATTTACATGAACGAGTCTTGAGTGTTCTTGCCTGCAAAGTAATATTTCTCCTCAACAATGTATTAATACAAATTTTATCATTTCACTATTAATTTTTCAGTATGTATCTGAAGTTGTTATTGGAGCGCCTTACAGTGTAACGGCTGATTTAATGAAACATTTTCATGTTGATGTTGTGTGTCATGGTACAACACCTGTTAAAATGGACATAAACGGTGAAGACCCATATGCGCTTCCAAAATCGATGAATAAATTTGTGATAGTTGATTCAGAAAATAACATGACAACAGAAAAGATTGTCGAGCGTATTATAATTCATAGGTAAAAAAAATAATGATAAATAATACTACAATATTTTTATAGTTTTAGATATAAAACAAAATTGCATTATTACATTAAACACAAACATTTTTTTTTCATCGTACCAAATAAACAAGTACTTCTGAATTATCATTTTGTTGCATTGTATAGAGGTGGCATTTATACAAAAAGTTCTAATAATCCTCGTCTCTAGTAGGGTATAATAAAAGATGGGATTTTTTATTCTGTATGTTGTAAACTTGTAGCTGTTGAAAGTTATATACAAAGTTGAAACTTCATTAGCAAGATTTTATATTTTGTTACTATGCAAAGTTCATTTACATTTCTTCTCTGATAATTATAATTGATACAGCTAATATAAACCATATTATAGAGTATTTACACGTATTATTAAAAATATAATTTCATTGCTGATTTTTAAGTCTAAATATTTGTTTGCAGATTTGATTAAAAATATTATAAAAACGTATAAACGATTCAAATTAATATGAAACAAGTCTAGTTGATGACCATTGAGTTTTTATTTCAAGGGTTAAATAATAATTATTGCCTATGTTTAGTGCGTGTTTTTTACTTAAAAGTGAATTTTTTAAAGCTAAACCACTCATTGAATTTAAAAAGTTTAGATGTTTCTGCAAATATTTATATTTATATACTTTTAAATTGGAAGTCTTTAAAAAACAATTATATTTTTTATTTTTATCACTTAAGTTATTACTTTTTTGAAAAGCTGCATACATATTTAGTTTCATATTGTGAAGCAGAATATTTCTCTGAGAATTTCGGTAATAAAAAAAAATTGAATTTCGAATGAGTAGTCAATTAGTTAGATTTACATGAGCTGCGTGGAGTGACACGGGATGTGTTGTTTCATTACCCCTCATTTAAGATTTAAATTCTTATAAAGTAATAACTAATAACTAATTAATTACACATTTTAAAGTTAATATATATTGACATTTTCAGAAAAATATTCTGATTTAAAATGTACACTAGTATACAGCCATTCAAAAAAGTAATTAAAGAGTTTACCTTTAAAAGAAAACCCCTGTATGGTATGTTTAATGCTATTAAGAAAAAATATATTGCTGACAGGAAACACTATAATAAAAATATCTGAAATAGGTTTAATCTATAACTAGTTTTTTGCATTTTTAAATTTAAATATGTATGTAAAAAGTTATTGAACCATGTTACTGCATAAAAAAACACATTTCTTTGTATATCGTAGGTGATGGGTCGAAGATTTCTAGAGTTTTTGAGGTCACAAATATATTTTAAATGTGATAAATCAATATGCCAAATTGTGCAAATAACTATTTTCTAGCAGTTTTATATACCTAACTGTATTATATAACCTATAATAAATCAAAGTATTTAAAATAAATCACATTAGTAGATGTACTACTAAGTATATTTTATGAAAGTTAAATACTCAATACAAATATAATATTTTAGATTTGTACTTATCCAATCTTTTAATATTCATGGAAAAAATCAAACTCTATTATTAATTATAATTATGGGGATTTGATGCCTTGATTTTTTGTCTTTGTCTAACACACCCGTGACATAGGATTTTAGATGTGTTCTTTGCTAAACGTACCAATTGATCTTATAAAGCGATAAGAATTCCAAAAACATTTTTTTGTTAAGATTACTTGAGATTGACTTACCTACATTTTTGATTTTATCCGCCAAAAATCCCTAAAAATGTTAAATTAAAAAAGAGTAATTAAAAAATTGTCATATTTCAATTTTTGGAGAAGTTAAAATAAAAAATCATATATGTGGGAATGTCAATTTCAAGTAGACTTAATTAAAATTTGTTTACAGAATTCTTATCGCTTCAGTATAGCAATACTATTTGGCAAAGAACATGTCTAAAATCCTATGTCGCATGTGTGTTATACAAAGATAGAAAATCACAATATCGAATCTCCTTAATATGATAATATAATTATTTAGATTTGATATTTTCTTCTTTAAATCACAAATCAATACATATTATACTATATTGAGTCTTAAATTTTATTTTCAAATTTAAACTAAATTAGCAAACTTGATCAAATATTTTATACACACATAAATAAAATTAATATTTTTAAAAAATCAATCGACCAATAGCATTGAATTAACATATAAAATAAAGTAATTTACTAATTTATAATAGCCAACACATTTTTGTTTATATAAATATATAATATATTTACACTTAAATTGATTCATCATTTATCAAAATTGAGTAATAATTATAATCACCTCAGATAAAAAAAATGGTTTCTGTATAAAAGAGGATCTATATTGTTTGACATTATTTAAAATGTATTTAATGATAGTCAAAATATAATAATAAAATCCATAAACTATCATCACTATTATAATTAACATTTAAATATCAAATATTAGTCTAGTATTAAAGTTGTGTGAAGTGTGTATTATATATATTATATAAAGAGTATACATAAAGAATACATGTTTGATTAAATAAAATTGGGGGATGAGGTGGCCGAGCAGTCTAAGACGCCGGATCGATTCCCGGCCACTGGGTGGCATTTTTCTTCGGGCAAGTCACGGTGTCCAGAGAACAAGTGCCGCCATCCCCCACCCGGGCATTTCAGATACCTACGGGTGCCCAAATTGAAAATTCTGCCAAAAACCCAACACACACGTGTTCCCTCCCTACCAACAATACAACGTTCAAAAAACACCATACAGCTAATGGCCATATTTGCCGGGCTTACAATCAATTAAAAAATAAAATTATAGTTTGATTAGTATTTAAACATGTCATTATTATTTATTTAAAGCTTTTGTACTATACAATTAATCTTGATTGTTATTAACAAACTTAAGTGTGTATAAAAAGTTTTTATATTTATTTTGTGCTATTTAAAATTATAAGATCAACATTTGAAATCATTTGGAAATTAAACAAAATAAATAATTTTTTGTTTAGCACTGGTAAAACAAGTGTTAATATCACCTCATAAAAATAAGGGCATGACAATGTCTTAACAATACTTTATGATTTATTTAGATTGTTTTTTGCCTCAAAAACAAATGTTTTAATATAATATTTTATTTTAAAAAAATTTCCAATGTGTTAAACTGATGAGTATTAATAATTATTATACTTGTTGTTTATTTAATTATGATTGTTCATACAATTTTTTTTTATGAAGAATGTTACATTTACAATATATCTTAAATGTGGGAAAAAAATTGTAGAATATTTCATACTATGTGTAGCAATGTGTTTGTTTTAAAATGATGTACTCTAATGTTATGGTTCCAATATTATATATGCAATGATTTTTTTCATTGATAAACTTTGTTTTACTATTGTAGACTCGAGTTTGAAGCTAGGAATATCAAAAAAGAAGCTAAGGAGCTGGCAATCATCAAACAAATGGAAGACCAGTTAGAAAAAATAAAAGTGGGATCATGCTAGTATTGTTTGAGTTAATTTTTAATCTATCGTAAACTGTGCTGATATTAAATCATGTAATTGGTTATTCATCCAAATAATTTTAATACTATGTTACCAATCAATACATTGATCATTTTCTTCTTTGTGTATCTGTATTTGTTGTTTGATTTATATTTATTTATTATTTATTATTATTATTATTATTATTATTGGCTAATTATACAATACTACAATACCTTTAAACTAATTTATGTTTTTATGTTTTAAAGTATTAAGTACATACCTAAGACCTATTAATTATTATCCATCTGAACCTACCCTGTATTTTTACTATATCCACTGAATAAATTAATAGAAAAATAAATTAAGTTTATTCTGTGATACATTAATTATTTGATATTATATAGACGGTGATGGACGTTTAGGGTACTTGGTTTGGTTAATTGTATTTATTTTATTAATTTTGTTAAACATTTGTTATAAAATGTAGTGCCAAAAATAATAAACATAAGCATATTGTCAAAAATTACATTACTCACAGAAACATATTGTCTGTTGTTTCCATTCTAATTAAAAACAAATTATTTGTATTCCAACTAATTACAAAAAAGTAATTAAAAAAAATACTTAACAACTAATTACATTTTTAATCACTAAGATTTCTGTAATGGATAGCTGCATTTATATTTATGTCCTAAATGTATATAGAGCATAAATATGTTTGTAATTAAAATTTAAATGTACCTATTATAGTTAACATAAACATTCTTAATAGGTAATCAACATTTTTTTAATCTCTGTTGTCCATTCTTTTAAACTTTGAGTTTGATTTCATTTAGAACCATAAGTGTTAAGCTTATATTATTTCCGGTTGTTTCAAATAGATGTTTGTTTATCTTAAACACACTAATAATAATTGTATAGAATTACTTCTGTATCTAAATAATTTCTTATATTTGTCTTTAAAATGTAATTACATTTTTATTATATAGCTGATTATTTATAGACTTGTTAAAATGTTGTACTTAGATTCCATGACATAATTTTTATATTTTTAAATTTATTAAACCATACCTTTTTCATACATGAATTTATTTATTTAATTTAACAATTGGTATAAAATGTATAAAACTGGCATACGGGTTTTTATTTAAATATCAAGTCATCTAATTATTTTGATAATTGTATGTTAATTGATGATGACTAACATTTTATCAACTATTATTTATTTTGAATCACATATTTATGCATACCTAATGTACATATCATTATCGACTCATATCTTATATTTATATTTTAAAATGGAAAATTTTATTTTGTGATATAATTGATCAGGCGCTGATCCTGGGTGTAATGTTGGGGAGTGATCGTAAACGTACATAAAAACATTGGTATCTACTTAATATTTTTATGTATATTATTATTAATTGTTCCACGCTTTCCAATAACGTGTTCTGAGGTCAAGCATCGTTCGGTGTCACCACAATCGCGTTTTTAGTGACAAATACTCCGTATTTTTTTGATGAAGATGCCTACTAAGAATATATTTTTCTTTTGGGGATCAATTGACGTAAAAAAGTTTGATTTTTTAGTCTAGATGTTACTAAAACTAGTAATAAAATAAAATTGTATTGTTACCTAAATATTAGTGTTTCACATTAAATTTCTAAATAATTTCAAAATAAATCAACATTATAGTATTATACTGTTGGCGTAGAAGCGTGTCATTGCATATTGTTGACCCGTTAATTATAGGTAATCTGGGAATAGTCGCGAACTACTAAACGAAGACGCTCCTTTAAATGAATATCAGAAAGTGTAGTTCATCAGCTCGTTGTTCAGATTTTAAAAATGTCATTTAACTACATAAACAAATCTCATTTCACAAACAGGTTAATTCGAAATATGTACGTAACACAGTTACTGTATCTACTAAAACTAAGTGTATAATAATAAGTTCTAATTCGGGGGAACAACTTTGAAAACGTCCAAGATCGAACCGTCACGCGTCGATTGAAATCGACCGTTTGGCCGCCTCTGGTATACAGTATAGATACGAAGTACCTAGTTAGTGACGGTAGGTTTCCTGGGGGCGCCAGGGAAAATAAAGTTTTTGGAGTCCCAACTTAAGGCCTCTAGCTTTAAAGGCGGGACCCGTGGGAAAATGCCCAATATGCCCCTCACTAGAGCCCCCCCCCCCCTGTACCTAGTTCTTGTTTAGCTGTCACGAAAACAACAGACATGCACCGGAGCGCTGTATCAAAGGTTAGGTTAAGTACACAAAAAACCAATAACCACACTAACTATATTATAGTTTTATTATAAATTCTAACGTACAGTGTACAATCTACATTCTCATTATTATAACCTTATTCTGCAAATCTGTGCCATAGTCCACGGATATATTATGATGTTATAAATTGAATAGGTACGTAATTGCCAGTTGCGTATAATTTTGTGTTTATTTGATATTTTACTCACCTTCAATAGCTATATTTTGACAACGGTGTAATTGTAACGATGATATCTAAATGCGGCTTATTAAATAGACAGACAACTTACACTTATACTCACTGCAGGGGTGTCCAAACTTTTTTACTTTAGACGTATAAAAATTAAAAACTGCGATTAAAAAGTTTTATAATTAAAATAATAATAATTATGTACCTGTTAATATTTATAGGTAGGTACCTATAGTTTTGTTTAATATTGATTGCATATTTGAATGAAAACTAAAAAATATAAAGAAGTCAATATTTAATTTAAGTTATAATAGTTATCGAATTATGTTATAAAATATGAACTATTAATTTATGAATTATTCGTTGCAGACTGCAGTTATAGCGGGCCAGTAAAAAATTGTCCGCGGTTCAGACAAAGCCCGTGGGCCGTTGTTAGGGGTATTAAGTATCTACTGTATACACTCATTATCGACGTAAAATTATTATGATTACAAATACTACCGATTGCCAATTATATAATATCGTGCCTACATACAGTAATACGATAATACGATAATAACCTTATAACCTATAGGCTATAGGTAGTACCTACATAAATAATATTAATTAAAATAACTTGTAGAAAATATATAAAGATGCCCGGGCATTTAAGTAGGTATGCGTGTAACGTGTGATGTAGGAATAAGTACAAATAGGTACGTAGGAATGTGATAATATGTATAATAACACGCGTTTAGTTTAGTGGGGCAGTGGGGCGGGTGTCCATGTATTTGAAAGCAATGATAAATTATTAGGCGTATTGCATTCGAAAAACGATTCTGAGAAGATCTGCTGACTGTTAGCTCGAGCATGAATGATCGATGTCTGATTTCAAACTACAAGCATTTAGTTTACTTTGATTTTTACACCGTTTGTTCGCATTTTTCTGTCCAGAGCAAGGTGTATTTATATAAATGCTCCAGAGGACATACACACCACAGTACAGAAGCATGATTCATATAAAGTAGTTTTAGATCTGAGTTTACTGACATTATAATAATATAATATATTACAATTATTTATTGTTTTGTTGTATAATAGTTCAATAGGTATAATCGTTGTTTTTATTCCGCTGCGGTTCAACGCAATTAGGATTAAAAAGCCGATTGTGATTTCTGGAACACTAAATAACATTTCTCAGTGTGTGTTTGTTGTTTCAGAACGTGTTGCAGCGGTTTCAAATAATAATAATTATTCCTATCGCGCGTTTTGACAATAACGGAAGAAACGGTTCCGGCGGACTTCGGCGAAAGGATCGCATGACGATTTGTATTCCTGGCTATAGATCGATGGCTCGAGTCGCCGAAAACGGACTTTCAAACGTATTGCACTGCCGTCGTAATAAACGGTTTAACTCATCGTCAGGACCCGACAAAAAGTATTACGCGTGAGTAATAAAATTTATTCGATTTTGACAAGTCCGTAAACGGTTTGTGCGCCTCACACGTACGTATCATCTATACAAGATATAATATACCTATAAGTATAATAAATATAATATACCTACTGTATACTGCAGCGTATAGATACATAGCTATTTCTTAGCATACCTGATATGCAGGATGATGCATTTCAGTATTTGACTGGCTGGACCAATTTACTCAGCTTGAGGTATTTATAACCATAATGTGTATATTTTAACAAAAAAAAAAATTTATTTTTAACACCTATGGTTTTATATTAATCACTCATTTTCGACTTTATAATTTTTCCGATTTTATATCGATAATATCTGAGTAAAAAACCTGAAAAATGATGTAGTACAAGATTCCTCATAATAAAATATGTCGTCACTTGTCTGAACTCTGCAGAGGTATAGGTAGATTCAACATTCATAATATATTGTTAATTTCAAATTTAAACGACTTTTTATAAAATATGGAAAATTGGCAACTGTAATTTATTTTCACCGCTGACAATGGATACATCATTTTTAGTTTTTCATATAGACATAGGTAATCGATGGTGCCAGGTATACAAACTATAAGTATATAACCTACCTACCTATGTGCGGACGAATTAAAAGTATATAGGAATACTGTACTGCTGCAGTCTGTCAGTATAGTGCACTCGACACCCCGGGTCACCGCAATTTTTTTTCTCCACATCCTGTCTCCACGCGTATCCGCCTTCAGGCCGTTTGCTCCGACATCGCTGGGTCTTCCTTCCAATAATACCGTGTCATCGGCTGTGCGATGTGCCCGGATAAACAATGATAATGCAGACGATATTATATGGTATAACGTGAAGGTGTATCGTGTGCGGTAACCGAATAACGCTGACGTGTCCTCTGCATATGACGTATAATACAAGTAAAACGATATAACACGTGCATGTCCGAATAGTATAGTATTATAATAATATAGTAACTACTAACTACATAATACCTGATAAAGAACAATGTTATACCTACCAACCGGTGCCACCGTTTATTCCGCGAGTACCTATATGTAACGCCGGATCGACCGTGAAGTTGTTTTCTTGTCAATTTTCGACATGCACATTGTCTTTTGGGCGGAGGTCCATGTGAAATTCGCAAGACACTTTTTTTTGTCACACTTTGACGATGTTATATCTGCATTTGCAGCTATATGGTGACATCATTCGTTGTTACTGTGATTGCCATTCGTCAGTTGTCACCCACCGGTGCAACACTCATGCGACGTTTTTTATAATCACGCTATATCATCATTTACCTCATATAACGACATCAGCCAGACAATATGAGATCGTTACAAATTACAATGATAAAATTAAATGTACCCATAACCAAGGGCTGTGAAATTACCTAATGCAATACAGCTTGACATAATATTTTCTATGCAAAAACACGCATTGTCAAATAAATCATTATTTTAGTAGGTTAATAAATTAAAAAAAAAATACAACTTCCGTCAGAATAATAGAATTTCGGGTATGCACTTTTTTGCACTGAATGTCTGTATAGTATGGTAGGTAATAAATAACAAATTTTTTTTTAATCATATTTCTTCTTCAAAGTAAAAAAAAAAATGTAAAACATTAAATTCACAGGCTATCGCGCACATATAACGATTTAAGTTTGAAATTATTTTTAAATAATTAGCTAATTAGCTTCAAAAATATATAAATATGTAAGTACTAAAAAAATGTATTTTGTTCAGCGGTCGTGTCGATTCGAAATCTCCTATGGTCAGGCATTCTCGAATGACTACTAAATGAGAAATTATAAATTTTCCTATAGGTATACGGACATACGGTGCACTTAAACAATAATATACAGCTGCTGCAGCAGCGCAACGTCAACGTAATTCTATACGGGTAAGACATTTTAGACAATTATTATTATTAAAACGACACCGTCCTCGGCCGTCGCGTGACATGTACCGTATTTCTAATTTCTATTAGTGTACCTAGTAAAAAAGTATCAACGGGTCATTGTTTAATTGTTGTCTGCAGTTCTGCAGCGTATTAAACAGATAGATAACTATACTTAATAATAATAATAATAATGATAATAAAAACGTATTCCAATTATATAAACTGTCGACATCAGAAAACTAGAAAGTCGATGTTTCCCTTACAGTTACCGGTGCGGTCGACTGGATAAGTAGTGCGATGATTATATATTATATTTTTATACTCGGGTATGCGTTCACCCGTTTTTATATTATATATGTATATTTAGGTATAGTACCTAGGTATATACCTACCTATCTATCCAATCGTTTTTTACTCCCGAAACAGGATATAATTTGGTCGAATGACCCTGCTATGATGACGGTTTCCTCGTTTTGTTGACAATTTCTGTTTTCATATTATTACATCTCTTTCTCTCTGTCTAACTCTATACATATATATATAATATGCGCATTAATCATCCGGTCACAATGTATAACAACGTTCTGTATCACTGCGTAACAAGTATTTTTTTTCATCCTCAGCCTTCGGGACACCACGACCGCACGTCCAAACTCGGGGCCAAGTCTTCAAACGGACTACACACTACATAATATTATATATAGTACCTATTGTAGTGGGCAACTATAGTGTTATGATTTTTTTGATTTTTGTTATGATACATGACCTTAGATCCCGTCGTAGATCTTCACTATCAACAACGGAACTTCGAGTTGGATATTTTCTTGCACGATGTTCGTGTTATTACTATTATCATAATATAGTACGCGAACGGTACAGGGAGTATGATACCCATTGTGTGCCTGTATATATAATATACCCCACGTGGTATAGTAACGCGCGCGTGTGGTCTTCATACAACCGCGTGATAGACGAAAATGAAAATGTTTTTATTTTTTAACGACTCGCGAATTATAGTAATTTCTCATTAAAAGCTTCTTAAGTAGTATACTCATTAAAAGCTGGCAGTCAATGTTAGTGTTTTGATCGGCGTAGCTGATGACTAATAGTTATACTTTAGAAAAGTTGTACTCACGAGCTGCGGTTCGCTGGGTACCTATTTATAATATAATATTTCTTAGAGTCGATGACGCACGTTTCACGTTCCAGCGAACAATGAAATCAAAACCCGAGGCGGTTTGGTTATTTATTTTCGTAAGTCCATTCACACGGTGCATCGGAAACGTCTCTTCATGCATGCAGCTGCTGCTGCAGTTTATATATTATTACATTTTTATGTACCTACATTATATGTTATTATAGCCGACGAAATCCACCAAGGAGGTTGAGGCCGACGACGTGTGTATACATATTCGGATATTCATAATAACTCGATGATAACGATGACCCTAGTTCAAAACCGCGTGTAATAAATAACTACTGATGGTGGGTGGCTTCAGTGCCGAATAATATAGCCCTAGTCCGTTAATTTGTTTTTCTCTTTCAGCCCTAGAAAAAAATGGATCACAAATAAATGTTTTATACATGTCTAACATGTGCTCGTGATATACCCTCAAGTATCAATAAGTACCTACATACAAATAATTTTCCTACAGAATGTTACAAAAAACATAAAACAGTTATTTGTTTATCGTTATTAGACTTGAAAAAAAACGTTTTTTCTATCATCACATTTTATAAATTAATGTATATCATAACGTTACAGCAATTTAACTTAGACATTAAACGAAAATATAATAAATATACCTATATAGGTACAATAATATTTTAGTATATAACAAAACAAATAACTTTGAAAGATTAATGATTTTAACGTTTGAAGCATTTGATTGCTTATCAGTAGACGAAAAAAGTTTTTCTCATTAATCCGAGAGTTTCTTTTATGGAATTAAAAATCATAATCCCATTCATTATTCGTCCAACCTAAATGCAGGAACTTGCCTACTTCACGTATTCCACCTTTCCGACCCGTTAAAACACAGCCATAAACATAAGAAACGTCTTGAAGTTTGGCCGTTGTGGCGTTGAAGAGAATGAGGTATTATAGTTTGACCTTAGCGTCGATGGATGAATATCATATCAAACTAATAAACTATATTCCGATAATATGTAATTACATATGTTATCATGAATAAAATAATAAACCTAATATAATCTGCCGATTTCGTTTGAAAACGTCTGACTGTCTGATGTATGCATATCAATTATCAATATATAATAAAATATATATAATGACAATAATTGCGTAGCCTTAAATCGCTGCCACATATTGTGTGTAGTGTGTGCTACCCATGCAAATCTAGCGGAAGAGAATCCACGTGCCTGGTGCACCACTGCATCAGACCTATAATAATATGTATATATAGTATCTACCTATATACGACGATGTGGCAAGGAGGGATGAGTTTCTTGTATTTTTTACAACGAGCAATTTATATTATCATCATTATAATATAATATTATGTACACAATATCCCCATATAATATATTTTTCATGGGTGTATATATTATATTATATATATTATTTGTATTGTACATACAAAAAATATATAATGTTACCACGGAGTATAGGCCGCGCGCGCATTCGGTGGTAGGGGAAACCGTCTAAGCGTCCGGCCGATTGAGTAGCGTTACTCGGTCCGAGGGCTCCATTCTTCGGTGCACTCCTCGTCTCGTCGGAAGTCCAAAGGAAGTTAGCAGTAGCAGCAGCGAATACAGACACAGTCTTCACTCTTTGCAAATAAGTTTGTTAACTTGAACAGCACATATTATCAATATGAGGGAAATCGTGCACTTGCAAGCCGGACAATGCGGAAACCAGATCGGCGCCAAGGTAAGTCTTAAACCCTTATGACTATCGTCGTCGTCCCTGGAAAAGTTTATGGTATACGGAGTGATACATTTAAATGTCTACACTCATTATTTCAAAAAGTTTTATCTTTTTTGAAAATATTTTTTTTATCTACATAATTTGATGTCATTGCAAAAGTTACAGAAAAAGACAAAAGAGACAATTTTCAACTACACGCTCATCTAAACATTAAATATTCATTCAAAATTCGATTTTTATGTATCGAAATATTTTGCTTCGGGACATGGAATTAAAAATGTATATTGTCATTCAAAAAAATAATAAACAAACATTTATTACAATAAAAATATATTTGTTTTTCAAAAATAATATTTTCTAATGACATCAAATTATGTTAAAATAATATTTTCTAAAAGGTTAAAACTATAAGAAATAATGAGTGTCAACACTTAAATAGATACTTATTCTATTTGCAATTATCATCGTGTCGTATAGATGTAGTACTGTTGAAATTTAGATTATAGGTAAATTGAAATAGCCAAGTTGTTTTCTTATGTTACGTGTCAATTATTACCTTATTATCATTAATCATTATACACATAGAGAAATTCGTTTATGTTTCTAATTATGATAATTTTTTGGATTTTAACTATATTATTATTTTTTTTTGTTTTGAATAACTGCAATTTTCAAAACATTGTCTTAATTTAGTGAAAAAATTTAATTTTATAATTTGAGTGTTCAGTGATTCTCTGGAAGTAGATGTTATTTCTTCATTGTAAGTAAGACAATTTTTTATCGTTCGGACAAAATAGATAATATTCTATCCATGATTGGTATTCCACGTCGAAAGAGTAAAAATATAGTGTAGGTACTGTGTGTAATAAACTTAATTTTGTTTTTACACAAAAGTCGAAGATTTTTTTTCCATGACAAACAGACAGTTTGTCAAATCAATATTCCCCCTTTAATATCCACATCGTTTCCTCGCTGTAAAATTTCCGGTTTCAGCGATGATTTACCGGTTTTGCATGTCAAAATCATCGAAAGAAATAGCTCCTGTGACGCGTTGGGCCAATGTTGTTCATCTTACAGTAATAATTATTAACATATATCTATAAACCTATAATTAGTACTGTAAATTTAATGCAATATAAAACCTTAAAAATGCAATAAAAAAGGAAAAAATGACCTAAACATCAAAAATATAAAACAAGTTTAAAAATTAACTTCGTTGTTCTATAATTCAATTTTTTTTAAAAAAAGCTTCGTTATACATTAAGCGAAATTAAATACACTGTTCTATAAATGCTCAGCTCTTCCTATAGTAATATAGGTAGTTAAATATATTATATGATCATTCATCGCACGGATCGATTAGCTTCGGAATTCCACCTCTTGTTCAGTTTTATGTTTTATTCTTACCGTGACTTGATTGTCGGTACATTTTTTAATATTTTTGATTTGTTCGTATTTTAATTTCTTTCTGAAACGTTTTTTAGAGAGTTTTAATAATTGTTGGGGGGTTTAAGCCTCCAAAGCTCCACTTCCTCTATTTCAGTGTATGATTTTATACAAATACAACGTTATTATATACCTACTGTATAGCGTATAGTGTATACCTACTAGCTGTAGTATATGCAAATAATGATCATACATTTGCTGACTCATAAATCGCTTAGAATTTAGTCACCCATAAAGGCACTTGAGTGCCAATATATTTTTTAATCCTTTTGATTTGATCGTATTTTAATTTCTTTGTCAAACGTTTATTTTCAGTTTTTATAATTTTTGGGGAGGGGACTGAAAACTCCTAAGCTCCACTTCCCCTATTTGCGCATATAATCTTTTACAAATATAACATTATCATATATTATAGTGTATACTCAATACACTGTATACCTACTGTAGTATACAAATATAATGGTCATACGTTTCTGACTCACAAATCGCCTAGCTACTCGTAGATAAAATAATAATATAAATAATCGCCACAGCGATAAGACTAAGACAGCCGCTGCCTTAATTCGTTTTTAAACGATGCAGTTGTAAGCTCATTCTTATTATAATTTTATGCGTATAATATTACGGTTTTAGGTATTTCGATTTTATAAACATGTCTGCCGGAATCTATCGCCGTTGGTCACTATATACATATTGGACGCGATAAGACGACATTCCTGCTTCAGTACATAATAAATATTATATTTGATCGTTTACGTTTCCACTCCTTGCTTTTGATCACAAACTCATATTATTCTATTCTATGATATTATTTATTATTTATTATCGCCTATCCCATGGTCGTTCGAAACGGTCAGTGTACACAAAACCGCGACCTTTGTGTGCTCTGTCTATGCGTCAAACAAAACACTGTCACGTCACATTGTGTTTATAGGTAGTTAATATAATTATATGTATGTACTTAGTATGCTATATATACATAGATATAAAACAGATAACAACGGCGCCACTACGGTCCGTTGGCTAATATTTATATTATAACGTCCGTACACTCATCACTATTATATTCGTATAAAATATTATTATTCAAATTAGAGCTCGAACTTTATAGGTAGTGCTGTATAAGTACCTACGACCAACGCCCAAAAACGTAGAAAAAACGAGTGCAGTTATAAAATGCGCTTGAAATTATTAATTTAAGAACGTCTAAATAATATAATTTGATATGCGCAAAAATATGCGATGAGAACCTTCAGACATTTTCATCCGGTTATAAGTCGTGAAATTAATTTATTGCTTACCCATCAAAAAAGATTACATATCCAATAACCAAAACAATGCAACAGAGTTCGAGCCCTATAACAATCATAATGATTTATAACACAATAATCTATGTAGGTATCTATATTATGTTACTATGTTATAAGTATAACAAACGGCATAGTAAAGTCGTGATCCGGGGCGGTTAGGTTTTGTGTGAAAATTCGATCGAAATTGTAGCTGCAGTGTATAATAAGTATATCATATTATCCATATTGTGCACGGCTTGATTTCGCGCATCAGCGTCGTCGTGTTCGGGGAGAGTCGAGTTTTTTTGTTGCTATTCTCTCAGTAAATTATATTATAATTTATAATATTATATTATTTTATTATACATTTATACATTTCCGACTGATCGTCGTGGAGTTGCGCACGCGTATGCCTACAGACGTATTTTTTTAACGACGACCGCAGCAGAAATCAAGACAGTATATTATTATAATATATATGTATATAACTACCGCACGCGTTCGAAGATTCTATGTACCTAAATATTATACATATGTATAATGTGTAGCATAACTTAACGACGAGAAGACGCTGCAGCGGATACATATTACATATATATTAAAAATTATAATATATAGGGCGCCGGGAAAAGTAATAAAAGTTCACTGGGGATAATTGCACCTTTACGGACACGCGCGATCTGGATTTCCGGAATTCGAACGGAAACCGGTCCGGCATCGTCTATATTATATTATAATATCGTTGTTATTATTATTATTATTATTATACGGTTAATGTTAATATTACAATCGCGTTTCGCGGTGCAGCATCAGCGTCATAGCAATCGTCTTCGCTGGTGCAGCAGGAGTCCGTCTATTGTGTTAGTGCATATAAATATTTGTTATTCTTCCCCGACCCGCCGGCCGATACCAATACATATAAATATTGTATACATTATTCCACCGACCCGGTTTTTCGGAATGATTTCAAATAATTTATATTGTAATATATTCTTCGTGACGACGAACGGCGACGGTCGGACTAAAAAAAAAAATAAAATAAAATAAAGAAATTGCGTTTTCGCGTTTTTACCGTTACGCGACGCATACAATATATAATATATATATATTATTATTACAATTATTTTGTTAACGGCGGCGGCGATTCACACACGCACACTGTATATTATAAAATAATATCGTCATTGTATGCACGACGGTGCTCTAGAAGACGAAGAAGCAGCAGCAGCAGCTAGCAGTGCAGGACGAAAGGACCCTGACAAATCGGTAGAATATTATTTTAACAATACCACGCTCCCATATAATTTATTATACTTTATTTTATATTATATCGAGCACAATAGTCTCCGATCGGAGCAAACTCGGTACACGCGTTATATAATATACTACACGTATAAACATAGTACATATTATACAGGTACCTAACCTACCTATACTCCGTGAACGCCGGCGAGGAGATAAGTTCAACGTTCTGCTCACGTATTTCACGATGATATTATTAATATTATGACGTATTATAGGTACGTAGTCGCGCGTCTTCGTCGTCGTCGTCGTCGTTATTATAACACTCTCACACACACATACACATTATATACTATATATATTATTATAAGCACGGCGGTGAATGTGCGAGTATATTGTACATGCCTAGGTATTTTTATTATATGTTAACACGACGTCTTATCGCCCCGGCGTGGTCGAATACGCGAACATAGTATACTCGTTAAAAGCCGAAAAGAACAAATTCGTTTTTTTTTTCAATTTAAAAAATATCCAATATACTATATACCTACAATCGCCGCTGTATGTAGGTACTGCACGCCGTCCGCGGTTTTATTATAAATTAAAATACCCATACTACGCACACTGCACCAAGCGCATTGGTACCTTATGTACACAATGCACACAATGTTATTATACACTATTGCTCTGCAGTTTGTTGCTCGCAGTCTTATTCTTTTCTATATAATACGTAAATATAGTTATTATATGAGGCGTGATCACCAACCATGCTCACCCCCGTTTCTATTTAATAATGATGCATTTATTCAAAATTTGACTTGGAATTTATAAGTATAGGTATACTTAAGGAACATATTTTAAATTATTTAGATTTTTTATACCAGTCATACCCGTGGCAATACAAACTTTTTTTTCAAATGAAGACCCACTTTTTTTTTTGTAAAAAATTAAATTTAAATGTTGATGTATTAACATCGATATCTGAACGAGTATTGTTCATGAATTATTTATGTAATATACTAATATGTACCTACTGGCTACTAAGGATAATTGGTTCAAATCATTAATGGAAATATATATGGGCCATTATGATAATTTGAAAAAAAATATATAGTAATATAGTAATATTAATATTATTCTATCAATGTTTTATTACAATTTATCCAAATATAATAAATATGCTAGCTGATTCAAAATTAAATCTATTTTATATTTTTTTAAACCATATAACTATCGGAAATTACTCGTTTGAACTTTGATTAAGATACATCAAGGTTTTCATAAAAATTATTTGTTTACAAAATAATTATTAATAAATTATTATGTTGTTTACCATGGGAAAAAAAGACATTTATTTTGTTAGTTTGTATCTCCACGGGACACTCACGATGATCGTCTTTGTCACGGTGAACAATAATCGATTGTTATCTTTTATTAGGTAGGTACCTATATTATAATTATTTTCCCTATAAAATATTATACTGTCATCATATTATGATGAGTTATCATTGATAACCCGTCTATATCAGATATTACTCACATACGCTCTCGAAAACGATAGTTGCAACCGCTGACAATATGTTGTCACGTTTGGACTCGAATATTCCGATTGTATAACCTACTGCAAGTCCGTAATGCGCCAACGCGGTATTATCTGCACGATTGCTGATTAATGCATAACATAACAATATTATACATATACCTAGCCAGTGATTATGTCGTGATTTGCGGTAATATACATATTGTTGCACATCATGACACTCATGTGTCATTTCAGTGAGCATTTTTTTTTCATCATCATATTATATATTATTATATCCGATTATCATTATTTTATCGCGACGAAATGCAACGACTATAATATTATCTCGGTAACCGCAACGGCGTCAACGTGTTTGCGTATTTTTAAGATGGTGCACACTAACAATACTATACTATAATTTTAAAATCTAAATAATGCATAACAATTTAAACAAGTATGTACGCATATATCATATTTCACGTATAAACAGTAAAAATAAAAATAAAGTACTAAATTCAAGTTCAAATTAATTAAAATTTGATATTTTACGATATTTACAACGCATTTCACAAACAATTATCTATATAAATAAAAAAAACAACGAAAAAAATTGTAATTAAAAGTTAGGTATTTATTTATTATAAATTCGTAGGTAGAAAATGCAATTTATAAATTATAATTACAGCAGTAACATTAGTACAATATTAGATAATGAAATACAAAAATATATAATTTTCCCAAAATAATTAAAGATAATAATGATAATGATAATAAATGAAAATAAATCTTAATTAGGTATACCATTATCTAGTCTATAAACGTAAAAATATACTTATATATATTAAATAGCATGTACTGCACAGTATATTTTAAAATGTGGAAATTTACTATAGAGAAAGGAAATTTACATCTACCTACCTAATAGGTTTACAAATGTAAGAACAATTAAAAATTATAGTTTCAAAACGTTTTATTATATTAGGTATATATAATAATATGGTCGGAACTTTTTACTAAGAAAGCTCTAAACGTCCCGGGTTCACAACGTGTTTGCTACCGAATGGTAGACCTATTTTAGATGTAAAAAGTGTACTACTATAAATACACGCCTGTTCACTTGATGTCTCGGACGAGTACAACGACCGTAATTATTGTATATTATATATGTCTACTTTCTCGGGATACACAGTCGAGTGTATATATTATTATTATAATTTATATTATAATAGCATGTACCGCACGCAGTGTACACTGAGCCTGGATCGGAAAGATCTAATCTAAAAATCTGATCAGAAAACGTTCCGGACCGAAGGGCGAAGAGTCGTTGTATTATGCTGCAGTTTTGTATTATTAACGCGGTGTATCACGGTAAATCATCAAAACCACTACGCACCATAGATCTTTAAATTATTATAGATAACTACCTACTGATTTAACTCCGGCTACAGGGGCAAACTAGTAAAACGTAATATTTACTTTAAAAAGGCTTATAATTTTAGACACCTATTTTATAATTACATTTTTTTAAATAAATTAGTCCGATCTGTTTGTATGTTTGCTTTAAAATGTAATTTAAATCACATTTTGCTGACGACCAGGTCTGTGGAGTGCGGATTCCGGGTCTCGTGTTCAATCCGGTGTGCAAGAGTTATTTCTGGCGTTCTATACTTCTATCGTACGTTGGTAACGATATATTCATATTATATACCACGAAGATTAAAGATATCTTCACTCTTCGTATATAGTACTATATAGACAACAACAAAAAATGCATCCCAGGGACGTAGTTTATTTCAACCGACGGCAGATTTTCACCGTAGCTCGTGCAACATTATTGTATAAATAACACCTAGCCGCTCTGGACGGTAACTGCAGCGCGTTGGCGAAAGACTATTATTGAGACCTAAGTAGAGTTTAGAGAAAAAAAACACCGACCGTGTGCGTCGAAAAGATAAATCGCCCCACAATTTCCGAGTGCGACGACGTATAAGTATATACATTTCAATAATATTATACACATTACACACACAAATCCATCGTCAGACCAGGTCGGTCTGGAGTGCGTCAAAAGAACCAAAATAAACATTGCGTGCACACACACTCACACACACGAAAAGTCTTTCCTGACAGCGTTCCAGACGAGTCCCCTGGAATGTTTATTTTTGGTCTTCCCTCTGGAACGCGAGCGCGCAGAACCTATACAGGATAGATATAATTATATGTGACTCGTCTTCGCCGCCGCTGCCAATTATTTTATTTTTACATCTTAAAAAGGACCAAGAGACACTTCCGCCGACACACACGGCACGCACGTAGACCTCCTCCTAATAATAATTGTTACACTGCACGTGTTTGAACGCGTAATATTATTATAAAGATATTACAGTATATATGCTATCATATAGGTACGCTTAAACACCGCCTCGGCTTCGAGGGTTCTTCCATCGGCGCCAGATACAACGTTTAAACTGTTTCAACGTTTCAAGTATATATTATTATATATTATTTTACCTAATACAATTTTATGTTTTACCAGTGCAGAGGCCAGAGGTCGGTTTCATATCGGTCGTAAAAAAATGAGTCGCTTTAGTAGTCTGAAGTTTCAATACCTATATTATATTTTATAGAAGCTCAATACTATACGAGGATAGAGTATAGACGAGTAAATTAATTAATTAATCGATAAACATTGAATTACAGTAGGTACCTTAATAAAAAAAAATCGATTACACACACCAACAATAATTTTTAGATATTTGACAAACTTCGGTCTGTTCTGTTCTATGGATGTCATACGTATAAATAATTCATTAAGTTGTAATAAAATTAACATATATTTTTTAAATCAAACTATTATTATTTTTCAGTCGTACCGTCTTTTACCTTTATATATACATGCGTACCTACAATAATTATTTGTTTAGGATTTTTGTTTTACATTTGCAGACTTCAATGCTAGATCCTAATATATTATACGAAAACATTGTTCAATTTTTGATCTTCATGATCTTATGACATCTTAAGACATTGTTTCAACTTTAGTTGAAATCCTAACTCATCACATATCGAATATATTCATCGTTAGTGGGGTACAAGTCAGTGCATGGCAATTGATATTAAGTAGAGAGTCTGAGAATAATATAGTTTTCCAATATTATAAGACATAATGGTTTCAACGATTAAAAAAAATTAATATTAGTGGGACGATATTATAATATACACTTGAAAGGCATACTTATTGAAATATTGGTAATTTTACGGTAATGATGGTAATAATTCGTGTCGACTTTTTTCTAGTGTGTTCAAAACTTCACGCGGTGTATATAGGTATAGACTATATGGGCTATACTCTATGGCCCTGTAGTACTAGACCTATTATATACCCTCTGTGCGGGTATGCAGCTGATTAATGATTATTATATAGCTGTCACTGATTATTATATATTATTATACGTTACGTTACGTACCGGTGCAAAATTTTTTTATAGCCTCCCACGCATCACGTTCGTCGTTTACCGAGGTATAATATTTAGAAGAAAAAAATGTAAACCGTACGATTTACAGTAACCGCTTGTTGGCGCTTATTATACGCGTACGTTTTCCATCTCGTCGCGTCCAAAACCCGATCTTATCCTCAGATGTAGGTAATAATATATGTATAATAAATGTACACGTATAGCGAAGACTGCTGTCGAGTGTAACATAATATAATACCTGGTAAATTATGGAGTCGTATGTACGACAAGCGCGTTTACCTAAACGCGTTAAGATTTTTTTTTTATTACCGATTCCGCTGCGGTCTTTGCAGTTTGCGGGCAATTTGAATTTTTAATTTTTCGCGCGTCACCGATGCTGCGTCGACGGTCCGGTTACTTTCAAATATAAAATAATATATAGGTACATTCGCTGTTATTAAAAAAATAATAAGTCGAAGAGTGTTTTTTTTTTTTATATATTTTTATAATTGTATACGCTTCGGTTCTAATCCGTTACAATAAAGCGGTGCAGACCGGCAAAGCGTGTCATATATATTTATCATATACTATACTTTATACACACGATGATAGCTGCGTAGCATTTCCAACTCACGTTTATATCTACTCGCATAGGAAAATATAATATTATCAAAACTTGCACAGGATACACACACCTACACTCGTGGAAGATAATATACAAATACAAATTCCTGCGCGGGACTACTGCAGAAGTCTATATATAGGTACCATATATAATAATATGTGCGCGCTTTATAGAATTATTGATTCGCCATTTCCTTAGTAAAATTATGATGCGACAACAGCCGAAACAGTTATCGTCGCTGCAGCTGCAGTATATTCAGAATTACTAATTCCCGTGGTCAAACTGCTAGTAAAATAATTTTAAAAAAATGGGTATTTTAAAATATAGATAGGTTTTTTACGATTCAAATTTTCTTAAATATTTTAAATTTCTGTAGGATTGAAAAAAAAAGTTGTTTTTTTTAACAATTTATTAGCATTCTTCGACCGATGGTAAACAATTGTGAGGTAGATATATAGGTATATAATATGTGTTTATTATGATGTATATTATTATAAAAACCGCGATAGGAAAAATGTCTGCAGTGCTCTTGCAATTGCGGCAGTTAAAAACGGACTTATAGAAATAAATCATATAATATACACTCTTATCGTGTCACGATACTTATCGCATACACACACACATATTCACTATAGGGCATAGGCACAACCACTTATTCTTATGTAGGTATAGTGGTATACCTACTTACCTTCCTATAAGTATATAGCATGTTGTATGAACCTATAAGTTGTTATACAAGTGTGGTTATCTTAGATTTTCGAAAAAATCGTTCACCGAGTGCGCATTTATGAATCGTTTATAATACAACTGTGTAAATCTTATCCGTTTTTATTTTCTCTCCAGACCTATTATGTGTCGCCGCTCGAATCATTAGTGCGAACAACTAATCGGAATGTATAATATACGGAATATACAAAAATGTATACCTACCTTTTTAGTTTTTAAGTATGTCTGCGTATGTAGCCGATGACTAATATGATAATATAATAATGCGTACACTAATAATACTACACCACTCGCCACTTACAGGTTCTACACGGCCAATCCCTTAAAATGATACGATTTTCAATTTCCTGGTGACGACTATATAGCTATAGTGTTATGAAATAAAAAGCGACGCGTGTAATGTATGTGTAAACATGTCATGGTTTTTTTCGATTTTTATGCGTTCCCCAATATGTGCCACCCACCCCACTATATGCTTAAAGTATATACTAAAATCTACAGTTCGTAAAAATTAAATAAATTCAAACGGTCCGGGTTTGGTGTTCGAAACTTAGGGCGCCTCTTAAGTTCCGTATAAAAACGCACTTAAACGGTTCGTATTGAATAGGTACCTACCCATATATTAAAGTATATTGCCCTAAAATAATAATAATAATAAAAACCATTCTAAAGTATGCCTTTCATTGAGTGGTCGTAAATAATAAATACCTACATGTCCGTGCCCTGTGGTATGTATAAAATGTATAAACAAAAATATCTGTCGGGTAAAATGTGTCATTATTATTTTTGTGTAGTGTGTACATAAAACAGTTTATATAATATAAATACAGTAACTGTAGTGTGTATAATGTATATATTAAACATTCGAGGTTGGTTTCATATGAGAACTAAGAAGTCATAAATTAATATAGCCACTAGACCTTAAAATTGAAATATGAATAAAGTGTAAAAATGTGCCATCGGTAAATAGTTTAATACGTTAAATTTTGAAACTATATTATGTCTTCTGTAGTAGTTTTTCTTATTATAATAAACTATTGCTATTATCTGTCTATGCTGCTATACCTAATATTGTATAAATATTCTGTATTATTCTGTGTATATACTAGGTATGTAGTTTATAACTCACTAAGTATATTATAATATAGTTTACAGATTAAACGAGTATAAAGAAAACATAAAAAATGCATATAAATAATTATTGTCCTCTGAAACTGTCATCAGCCGTTCGAATTATGCATTGCTACTTTTTAGAGTTTTTTCTTTACACACTCACAGTTGACAACGATAAAAAAATTATAGTAAAATATGTATGATCATCGATTTCAATCGTAAACAATTTAAACCGGCTTCGAATATCCGCAAAACGGTTGTACGAAGACAGAAAAAATACGATTTAAGAAATACATTAAAAAAAGAAAAATGTCTAATATAGCCGTTATAACCGTTCGTTTTACCGGCAACCAACTCATATATTATAATCTATATATAGCTTAGGTGTCTCCGCGTTTACCACCTATATACACATTTATAAATTTAATGTTAATGTCAGACTCGTTTAGCGCACGCAGGTCATCATCGTGTGTACGTAAACGAATAAATGCAGTTCTGTCAAAACGACGGCGGCGGCAGAAGTCGGGTTTAGGTAGATCGTTAAAAAAAAAATCATATCATTATACAAGCCGCCGAAACGTTTACGTTTTTTTTTTCCTGAATATAATAATAATACCCATACTCTACGCGTGCCTTGTACGTCACACACACAATCACACCAGCCCGTATATAATAGTGTTTTCGCATGTGAAGTTGAATTTCCACACTGCGCACAAATTGAATAACAACTATAAAAATGTGTGCACAAATTATACCACGAAACTGCACGCGTCAAAAACACTGCACGAAACACCTCTGTCATTGTACATTTGTATTTTGAACCTTATAATATATACAGAGTGATCCGTTAAATTGGTCGCACTAATTTCCTGCATGTTCGTTAATGTGACGGTGAATCGAAAAGTTATCGAAATACCCTATCGTCCCCGTTCTTGTGTTATGAATAATATTTAAATATATTATGTACTTACAGATGCACACACAACTCGTTGCACTGCCATACATGTTATGATTATAGTAATAATTTTTAATTTATATTCATTAATATAAATGTTTATTAATGGGTCCTGTCAATTAAAATCTTTGCCGATTGATGAAAAAAAAATATTTCTTATGATAATATTAACATAGTAAAATGTATCAATGATGTTTTATTTATTGAACTAAGTCAATGTTTACTATAAGTAAAATATATACATAAATTATTTTTTTCTCTCTTTTTATTGTACAGTGTTTGCTATTATTTGTTATATCATGCAATCTAATTAAATCACATGCGTGTGCTGTTACTCTCTACACCAACACAAGCTTGTGTAGGTATTTTTTATTATTTCTTTAATTATTACATTGTAATTATATTGTGTTAAACAAATAATGAAAAAATCTTTCAATTCAAAATTTAAAAAAATTATAAGACTTGATATTATATATTCTGACAATCTGACCTATCAGCACCATCACCCGCACAATTCGAAGGTGATAGGAAATAGGAATACTGGATACGCCTTGACCATGGCCGGAATATAGCAGCCAAAGCCAATTTTCAGCTAGTTTTGACTATATTGAGAATAAAAACAATGTACATTTACAAGGTACACTTTAAATGTCATAATAAAAACCAGCAGCATTCAGAAAATTCAACAAACTTTCCAAAAATGTTGATATTTAAAACTTGTGAAATTATAAAATGTTGGCACCCCTTGCCATTTTATTCCACTCATCCAAACTGTATGCCTATGCTCGCTATTTATTTAAAAAAAAAATGATATACCTACCTTTGTAATAGGTACTAATCAAATATCTTATATTTATACAAGTCAAAATGTTTATTATAAAGGTGTATTCTTTCGATTATGTAATGAAAAATATATAAGTTGTAGTTAATTTCTAGTAACAAAACGCAATAGTGAAAAACAGTATAAGAAATGTGAGTAATTTTGAATTTTCCTCAAAATTGTGTTTTTACAAAATCTGATCACCTTGTATATTAATATGATGATTGATGATACAATTAAATATTAAATATTAATTGATAGTTATTTATCAAATGGACCATTATTGTTCACACTCCACCGAGACGTCTTATGACAAATGTTAATGCTGGCCCTCATTTTATATTTTATTAATGGTAATTGCACTTATACATAATATTATGTATTCCCAATGTTGGGTATATCTGTTTGCTGTGTTGTTTTTATGACATTTTTCTTATTTTAAACTATTAATTTTTTGCAATTAGGTACCTACCTTAATAATTTGTTGCAATGAAATAAACTTAAATTCTCTTATATTAAAGCCCGTGTAAATTATAAATAAATAAATACCTGTTTGGCGTGGAACGCGCGTGTGTTATTTATTAATTTATTTATTATACGCCGTTGGAATTAATAATAATTATAGTTAAGACTCGCGTGGTCAACGCTGCGTATCCCGGAGACGCCACCGTACGTTATTATATTACCACGGTCCGGTGTCTATGACCGTGGTCAGGTTCAGATTTAGTGATTTACGCCCAAAAATTGGTGGTATCTATATGCAAATATAGGAGCGATTGTAAATCTACCTGTACAATTATATTACAAGAAAATAAAACAAGTAAATTCCACTGGCATTCATTTTTGACTTGTAAAAATAAACGTAACCTAATAGTAATAACTTTAAGTATTATTTTTAATTTTTAATTTGATTAGACACATTGTCTTTACTACTTTAAAGTTTAAGGCCATAAATTATAGCACGGATTTAATGTCACTGACTTACCATTTTTATTGCTTGAAAGTTCGATTTTTGTTTATTATCGTTTAGATATTATGATGATAATAATAATATGTACCTATTTAATGTTGATGTAATGATGTATATTTAGTTTAAGCTTAAAATTTGATAAGCAATATTAGGCATTACTCCAGTGCCTACTGTATAACCGAGGACGTTTCATTGTATGAAAAAAAAAATTTAAAGAAAAAGCGTTAATGGCGGTCAGCACTCAGCGTGCTTAATGGTGAATCACCCTCTATGCGTATATCTATATGTATAAGTATATTTTATAATACCTATGTCCTATAGGCTATATGTACCTATTTGAAACGATTTTCGACGGAAATACGCACTCGTCATTCGCTTAGTCAAGTGGCATATTATTATCTATAATGATTTCTCTAGTGTTATTCGTAAGCGAAAAACAAAAAATAAAAATATATTTTAGTAACAACAACAATAATAATAAAATACGGTGTATATGCGCGTTTCTCGCATTAGTCGTCGCTGCGGCGGCGAATCCATTCAGCCGAAATCACACGAAATTACATCGTGCCCCGACGGTTAGTACATTATGTTAATGTTTATAGCTGGTATATAGTGGTATATGCATCATCCGGAAACGGGCGTTATTAAAAAGTCGTTTAACGGGCGCTTAAAGTCATCTCCGAAGGGGGTGGTCGTCGCCCGTGGGAATCGGAACCGGTTTCCGCGGTCGTCGGCAAACGGTATACTACGAACTTTCCACTATAATAATAATATAATATACGGTAGGAGCGATTTTTAGCCCTCGAAACGTCGTCATTATAACATCTAATAATTATTATATAGCTGTAGCCTGCAAGCGGTTAAAAATCTGACTTTATATGTTTTTTACACTGTGAATTTGTATTCACCGTGAAGTGTCCGACCTCCGACGTCTACATTTATTGTCAGATTTCAGGAATTTCGCATTGACAATACGATTATTGTCGTACAATCGACTTGGACAATGACGCACGCGTTAAACGTCTGTTTTTGGTTTACACAAAAGATATATTACAATGTGCAGGTGCGTTGGTGCGTATAATGTGGTATAGCGCGAATATTAAATAACGATTAATGTAGAATAACCTTCTTAATATATAGTGTGATGTAGGTAGTTTACTTACCTATAACATGGTATATGAGGTTTTTTTTACCGAGGGTAGGTAACCATTAACACAAAATTACAGACGTCTTAATGCGCTAATTCGAATTCGTGTCTGTAAATAATGTATTATATAAGGTACTAGGTAGCCGGTAGGTATTTGGTATGTAGTATTTCATTTATGAGACTTAAGAACACATTTTGTTTTATAATGAAATATTATGGAAAAATATATAAGGAGTTAAGGAGAGAGATGTCGTAAATTTTCTGCTGCAAGACGCGCTATTTAGAGAAAAATACATTTTTACTTTTTTAAGTTTTTGATAGTACTTAAATTATGTTATCATCAGTATCATCATATATATAATAATTATTAATGTGAATACACAATTTTCAACTTTTCAATTTTACCAGAAAAATATAGAGTTAATAATATTACATTTATATAGCCTATGCTCTATACTCTATAGAATATAATCGCCCAGACGACGTGTTTACCGGCATATAATATAATATTGTATCGGACATGTGTCAATAATATCAATATGTAGTACTAATGGTCATGTGTGTTTTTTTTCTTACAGTTCTGGCAAGTCATATCCGAAGAGCACGGAATCGACTACACGGGATTCTACAAGGGCACGTCCGATCTACAGCTGGAACGCATTAACGTTTACTACAACGAAGGGTCTGGTAAGGCGCTCTACAACATTATATCTTAACCTTTAGATGTAATGCACATTATAAAGCCATCATAATGTGATGCACATAATATCATATACATAATATAGTGTGTAGCCTCATGTGTGCAATATCGCAATAGTAATATATACGAGTATATTATAGGACGTACTTTTTATTATCGCCCGGTCGTCGGGGTTATTCAACGACGAGGCCAATCTACGATAATTGTTATTTCGTCGCGTATCATAGGTACTCATGTCGATATACGACGGCTTCAAACGTTAATGTATAGTAATATTATGTATTATACGAGCACCACAATTAATATAAAATTGTATAATATTTACGACGGCGGTCAATGATTATTACTACCGCGTTTATAGGCGGATAACTATGCGGGAGGATCGTGACATCGTATGTTACCGAGTACGCACCGCGTGTATAATAATATATTAATATATAAATGTATGAACACAGCCCGGGTGTATCGTAATTCATAAACGGTTTTAAATTAATGTTTAAGACTTCAGCTGTATACGATGTCTCTATACAAACGCCCTGTATATATCCAGTGTTCTGTACCGTTCGTGTTTTGGCGACCGCCCATGAAATAATATTCTGGCGAACATACCTATATTATATACCTTGTAATAATGTTAATACTTAGGTAGGACCGTAGGTGCCTATATTATGATATAACAAGCATAGAAATCGATTAAAATTCTCCATCGGCCCGTTGACGCAGAACCAACGGCCGACAATAATACGTACCTACATAATATAGGTATAGTGACTCGCGTGAACTGCAGTAAATTCATTACAATCACGAAATATTGGAAGCTCGACACCGATATATTCAGGTATACGTATTACGTATACATCACTACATCAGAGCATATCAGACGTCTGTTTAAACAGCCGTGTCCAAATCATTTAAATTGTTTGATTAAATATTAACCACTATCCATGCAGGGGATACCAATAGGATGATCATATGACGATAATATTCATTAGGTATAGGTAATTCTTTATCTTCCGAAAATGAATTTCTTACGTTTTAATTTCGTATTAAGTATGTAGCCTATGAAAATTAATTGTATAAACCCTTTAACAGTTTTTCATGCAATTACTAGAAGATATTGAGTATACCTATATATTATTTATATAGTTTGATTATTTCTTTAAAAACTAACCACTATAGTATAGGCCTTCACTATTATTAATTTATTATAAGTTGTAATAATAGTCTGGATTTAAAATATTACATAATAATATATAAACCGGCAAAATATACGCAAGCCGTATTATCACGGATAGACTAGAACCAAAGTCTCGATGTTATACATATAGGTAGTCAGGTAGAGACTTTGTCAGTGTATAAAAGTGTAAGGGCTAACTACACGATGGTCGGGTGGTGTACTGGTGTAGAGAATAAAGTCGATTAATGTGTCCATAGATTATACCACTATTTAATTTTTATAATGATTAACGATAGCGTTAAATGTTAATAATAATTAACGTAAAATGCTAGCGTATATGCGATAGGTATATAATATATTGGTACCTATATATACCTGCTAAGTATTTCATAACATACTATGTATATAGTAATTATCCTAAAATTGGTCGGAAAATGTGTGTTTATATTGAATAAGCTATACATTTACCGCTTTATAACAAACGATTGAATACTCAAAAACATCAAACCACGCAATACAAAAATTCATATAAACCCTAGCTCTAAGACTGTATAACTATACATATCAATATTGAAGTACCTACTGAAAAAAATTCACACCAGCCACTGTTATGTTTGTATACATTGTAATATTGTATGATACAAAAATGTCGTACTCTTAATAAATGACAAAATTGTACTAAATACATATTAGGTAGTATTAGGTTCTTACTACTTAGGTTATTTTAAGTTCACTATAATTATTATACTGATAAACCAATGTAATTATATTATACACGTGTGATGGTAGACAAAGAGAACAAAATGGATGCGACACAGTCTGTCTGCGGTTTGGCTATAGGTGGTTTCGTGTTCTTTTTCGATTTACCTATAATTTTAAACTTGTAGGCGTGTAGACGAGAGACGAGAACAATGTATTGTCAATACTGCAGTATTGAGATAAGTGTACACAGTAAACTGTAGGAACATTATACGAATATATATTTGTACACGTACTCACGATTATTATTTTGTACTTAGTGGTATATCTATATGTATATTGTATAATGTATACGTAGAAATGTAGAATGGAAACAATTAAAAAAAAAAATATTTAGCTTATGCGGTTGCCGGTTAGTATAATTTTTCACATCAACTCGTCTTTTCCTATTTATATTTTCATCAACCATCGTATAAACACGTTTGCAAAATACCGCCTATTTTACTCACTTTTATTTTGTCAATAACAATAATGACAATAAATAATGATATTTAAATTAAATTCAGCCGTGTATAAATAAGTAATATTAATTATGATTATGACATTAAAATAAAAAAATGTATTTTTAAACGGAACAATTTATTTAATTAGTATAGTTATATTAGTTAATTCATTTTATTTTAATTAAAAATCATTATTTTATTTCATGTTGCTTATGGTTTAATGTACCTGTACATATTATCTATAAATAAAAACAGTCATTAAGTGATCTATATAGTAGGTACAGTGATTCATTTTATTTTATAGAAGATGAATAAGTACTCAATACTCATATTATAATAATATAAAAATAGGTATAAGGTACAATCGACACTTTTACATCCGTTTTTGTGATCGTGTATTTTAAAAAGTATAAAACAATAAAAGACTGATAATAGGTATAATATTTATGTATACCTAACGACGATTAGATGAATATTGAATAGTGAATGCTTACGTAAGTGCGTAACTACTCAGCTACTATTCTTTAATTAATAATAATTCTTATACATATAATCAATAGTTTAACTGCAGAAACTCTAATAGTAAAAAAATGTTATGTTTGTGTCGACTATGCCAATTCCAACCAATCAAAATAATATCTAATTGACTTGCAGTAACTATATTAATATTAGATATTAAATGTTTATAAATTATTGAAAGTCAACAACCATATATTATTATAATTAGCACAAGTACAAACGAGCATAATATTATGCCAAAAAATAATTTATTTTACGGAGTGCTCTGTTGTAAAATAATTTGGTTTTGTGAATAAAATAAAATTTGTCTAGTACCTACACCTCTTTAAACGACTTATATAACCCGAAAATTATTACGTAAATACCTACCAGTATTGCTAATATTATATAACATTATTATTATTTATTATTTACTATGATAAAATGTCGTAAATAAAAACATGTAAACACAACTTGCGATGACTCTTGATTCACATTTTGCTGGTCTTTCTAGCCGCTAACCGTTCGGAAGGTGGAAAATATGTGCCACGAGCTGTCTTACTCGACCTGGAACCCGGTACCATGGAGTCCATCCGGTCCGGACCTTACGGCGCGCTCTTCCGGCCGGACAACTTTGTGTTCGGTCAGTCGGGCGCCGGAAACAACTGGGCCAAGGGCCATTACACGGAGGGCGCCGAACTCGTGGACGCCGTGTTGGACGTGGTGCGCAAAGAGAGCGAGAACTGCGACTGTTTGCAGGTATACAAAACGATTTAAAAAATATATTTTAACTATAGGTGGGTACAAATATTACATACCTATAAATATTGTCTTGTCCAAAACCCACCAGAGTAGCACCCATTGTATTTCGAGTATATAGCCCGCGCGACGACAAAAAAAAAATCGAGTTTTTATTTTCTGATATATTTGAGCGATTATCACAATATATTTATGATGATGTTATAACTTATGACTTATGAGCATAAATCGCAAACAATATAAACATATAAATTATTTATATTGTATATTACATATAGATAGATAGATGCTATAGCCTATAAGTCGCGACGGCGACCTAAGTTTGGAAATCGTCCAAACATATATTATAATATTATTTTATTGGTATTATAGATATATCTAAAGGTTATATTTTACATTATACATCGTATATTATTTGATATATTTAACACGAGTTACTTTGCGACGGACTCCCGCGTTTATATTGTTTCTTTATGAATAACTTGGTATAAATATACATGTATATTTATTTTAAATTTTTAATAAAGACGTTATATTTATACAAATAAATCCGAAACTTGTGCGATGTAAAATATACAGCATATAAGTACCTATATATTTTACGTTTTAACACGGATCGTGCACATTTATAAATTTATTAGTTGCGATCATCGATTGAAAATTCACCGATGTAAACTCCAACTCCACCTGTCTTACCTACGACCTACCTATATTGCATTTTAGATTCTGAGCGGAGCGATGAATGTATTGGTTTTACAATGATGTATGTTTTTGTTTATATTTTTATATTTTTGTGTCTGTCATCACGTTTTAGGACAGTAAAAGTGCTTCGATTTTCTTCAATAGTACCTTTTCTGATAGGAAAGTGAATCTAGTTGGTACTTTGGGGGGTCAAAAGTAAACATTTTCCAGTAGTTTTCACAAGCGCCGGGAAAAACAACATAAAAATTAAGGAAAAACGGGAATTTTTACGCAAAATTGGTTTTTCAAAAAATCGATTTTGGTTATTGGTGTAACTCTAAAACAAATGAACGTATATACATGAAATTTTCACTGGTTGTTAATATTTGCATTTTCTATACACGATAACATTTTCAAAATATTTTGAACTGTTTAGGGACATTTTCATTTTCCATTTTTTTTTAGTTTTTTTTCTAAAAATATCAATAAAATGTTATTTGTTGGTTGCGAAAGCTTGAAAATTTAATAGAAGGCTCCTAATATGTTGTTTCAAAGGCAGATGAAAAGTATTAAAAATCCTTAGTCACAATTTTTTTTATAAGCATTTAAAGTTCAAAAATTGACAAAATATGGAAAAATCACGAAAATTAGCAAATTATTTTGAGTTAAGAATTCGTAAAAATTTTTCTTTTTAAATCTAAGATTTGAAAATGAAACACAAGATTCCTTATAAGATTATCTACCTTTATCAATAAAAAAATCTCTACCGGACAGTCAAATTAAATTTTTATGAGCGTTTGAAATTCAAATTTTTACAACATTGGATTTTCACTCGATTTCTCATGTAGCGATTTCCTTATTTTGTTGTAATTCAAAAACGAATAACTGTAGATACATGAAAATTTCACTGAATGTTTATATTAGCATTTCCTATACACCATACAATTTTGAAAATATTTTGACTCTTTTTGAGCTGTTTATGGACATTTACAGCTTTCAATTTTTTTTAGTTTTTTTTTCTATAAATATCAATAAAGTTTTATCTGTTGGGCCAAAAAGTGTAAAAATTTAATACAAGGCTCCTGATATATTGTTACAATATCAGTTGAAAAATATTAAAAATACATAGGCACGATTTTTTTTTATAAGCATTTAAAGTTGGAATTTTGACAAAATTTATCAAAATCTTGAAAATTATCAATCGTTGGAATTAAAAAATTATAAAATGTTCAGTTTTTATAACTAAGAGTTGAAAATTTAAAACAAAGATTCTCTTAAATAATTCATACTGTAACCAAAAAATCTAAAAAATATATAAACACACTTATTTTTTACAGACATTTTAATTTCAAATTTAGACAAAATTTCATATTTAAACCAAGAATTACGATTTTAGTTATTTTGTTGTGATTAAATAATATTATTCGTGGGTACTTGAAACTTCTAAAGTGTACTATTATATATCTGTGACAGTATCACGGTTTTTGTTGATGTATAACGCGTTATAAGTATCTAATGAATATTGTGATATGATTAATTTGGAATTTATTATAGGTCAATTTTTTGTTTAATACCATAGATATGTATATAATATGTCTTATACATAGACTGACATACCGTCACCGCTCAGAATCGTTTTTCTTATACAATGATATTATATCATTGAATTCAAATTTAATACTATCCATTATACAGTGACCCACTTGTAACCTACTGTACAGCAGAGCGACACCCACTTGCCCACCTTTTTTTATAATACTCTTATACAGTTATACGTCTATATTTATTTAAATCATCACGTGAGGCAGTGATGGATATTAAATTTTTACTATAGTACCTACCTATAATTTACGCTGTAAACCTTTATTATATTTAAATTTTAGATATACAATTTTTTATATCTTTCCAAAAGTCAAAACGGCCACTTTGATAAATCTACAATAAACAGTAATCTGATGACTAAACATATCTGTTAAGTCTTAAGAGGGCATCTGAACTTAGTGCTACAACTTATAGATAACAAACGAAATAGGTACATTCAACATGAAAATTTCACATATTTCTGGTTATAGTTTAGGTCACCTGGCTATAATACAAAGAATTAAAAAAATATATTATATTTTCGAGAAGATTTTGAAAAAAATTGGAGAAAAGAACACATAGGGGAAAAAATCGAAAAATTTCTTACTTCATTGGGCAGTAAACCAGACGGAAACCCGTCATACAGAAATTACCTTTTTATCACACTCCAAGAAATAATTGCTACAAATACGAGCCTATTAGATACTTATTTGGTATAATATGCTGATGTCCTGTATACTCCTTTGGTATCTTTATAAGCTTTTAGACTTTTGCAGAGTAACCCTCATACAAATTACCATTTTAACACATTATGGCTATTGGCTACGTGTTCACTGCAGAACGCTGAAAGAATAATTTTTTAATGTTCCCAACATTTGAGGGGAGAGTTGCAGGCAACTAGGGAAATATTTCTGGGGGACGAGAATTATATCAGCAACACAGACTAATATATAAACAATAATAATATCTACAATGATATTAATCGATGGTCGCTCGTTGCTGCTGCAGGGATTCCAGTTGGCGCACTCGCTGGGCGGCGGCACCGGTTCCGGACTGGGCACACTTCTGATATCGAAGATCCGCGAGGAGTACCCCGACCGCATAATGAATACGTACTCGGTGATGCCATCTCCAAAGGTGTCGGACACGGTGGTGGAGCCGTACAACGCGACGCTGTCCGTGCACCAGCTGGTGGAGAACACTGACGAGTCGTACCTGATCGACAACGAGGCGCTGTACGACATATGCTTCCGGACGCTCAAGCTGACCAACCCGACGTACGGCGACCTCAACCACCTTGTGTCGCTGACAATGTCCGGCGTGACCACGTGCCTCCGGTTCCCCGGTCAGCTGAACGCCGACCTCCGCAAGCTGGCGGTCAACATGGTCCCGTTCCCCCGGCTCCACTTCTTCATGCCAGGATTCGCGCCTCTCACGGCCCGCGGCAGTCAGTCGTACCGTGCCATGAGCGTGCCCGAGCTCACTCAGCAAATGTTCGACGCCAAGAACATGATGGTCGCCTGTGACCCACGACACGGCCGCTACCTCACCGTCGCCGCCATATTCAGGTTAGTATATGGCCGTGCATGACCAATGTCCTATGTATAATTTATTATTATACCTACAAACTCGTGGGTGCAAATAGCACAAATAATAATTTTTTGGGGTGGGGGCTGTCACCATAATATTGATTGAAAAAAAAATCGTCCCCAATTCAACATCTATTTTTCTTTTGTTCAGGATAGTTACTAGTTTAAGTAGGTACATCTTTAATTACCTACCTCCTTAAAATTGCAGTATTCTCTTAGGTATTTTTGTCATTCAAAATCATCTAGCTTTGTATCAACATAAAATGTATTTGCTGTGCTATTTTTGTGAATGTGTAAAACAAACATGCACAAAAACTACAAGTCATCAGTGTCATCTGCTCCACCACTCTTACTCATAACAAAGAATATTTTTAATTAAAGTGAATAGCGGTCACCTGATCTAACCAAATTACTGGCCACAGGTGGAACCGTATACAATAATAAATCGTAGTCATAAATTCATTTATGACCAATTTTTCTGTCATTTAACGAAAATACTTAAATGCTTCAACTGTAAATTATATTCGCAAGCACCCAAGTGACAAGTGCAGGTGTCTTTCTTACATAGGTGACAGGTGCATCATAATATTATCTAATATAGACAACATTACGATGGATTAGTTAACCGAGGTCGTCGTCGCAAACGACTATAATATCCTTTTTCGAGTTAATATTTTATGCATTCAACTCACAGGGGTCGCATGTCCATGAAAGAGGTGGACGAGCAGATGTTGAACGTGCAAAACAAGAACTCGAGCTACTTTGTCGATTGGATCCCAAACAACGTGAAAACGGCCGTTTGCGATATCCCGCCATGCGGTCTGAAGATGAGCTCCACGTTCATTGGAAACACCACGGCCATCCAAGAGCTGTTCAAGCGCATATCCGAACAGTTTTCGGCCATGTTCAGAAGGAAGGCGTTCTTGCATTGGTACACCGGCGAAGGTATGGACGAAATGGAATTCACCGAAGCTGAATCCAACATGAACGATTTGATCTCCGAATACCAACAGTATCAGGTACAGTTGTGCTTATAAATGTATTATTATTATTTTTTTTTTTTTACAAGATATTTTATCACATAAGATCAAGAACCACTTATTGTCACAACTCACAATATTGTACCTATCAATAGGTGTTTTTATAAATACATATGAATATAAATAAATATATGTAAATACACCTTAGTAGAGGTAGTTGGTACCCACCTATTTAGTATTTTCTAATATGCCTGTTATCTTGCAGGAGGCATCGGTAGACGAGGAGTACATAGAAGAAGAAGAAACCGAAGAGACAGATATGTGCGATTAAACTTATTTCTGTATGTTTCATCGTTCTAACGTAACCTTAATTTATGTATTTTTTTTTTATATAGAAACATATTATGTATAATTTTTCTCAATTAAATTATTAAACATTTTGTATTTGATTTTAATTAAGTTTTGTATTTTAATAGTTTATGATTTTTAAATATATATTATATATTATACATTTTAATCAATAAACTATAATCAGCGTTTAAAATGCAAGTTATAATTAAATATAATAATAATAATAGAACATCGTACAAAACAATATTTACAAAATATTTCATATATTTTAGTAAACCTAATAAAAAAAACATTAATATTTAATTTTATTTAATTTTTAATCAACAATGCTTATAGTTTGGTTTCGTGTCGAGTGGTGAGAGCATTACGATCAGGGAGCCGCAAGGGCCGTGGTGATAGTTTTGGCTGCGAGGTGTCCGACTCATCATCACCAGAGTCTACATCTCCATCACTTGAATTTGTGGATGCAACAAAGTGATCGGAACGTATAGTTTTTCTGGGCCTTACTTTTCTGTAGAATTTAAACTCTCTGGGCAGTGTGTATGAACGAGGCAGTGATATCTGCGAATCTAAATCTGATGGTGATTTGTATGATTTGTACATCAATGTGAACACTTGATCGTTTGGTTGAGCATTGTTTGCTTGAGCACTAAAAATGTGATATTGATTAATATTTTACAATTTAACAAACACTCACATTATGGGAGGTAAAACTTACCTATAAGGTGGAGCAATCCAATGTTGTTGTTGCAAGTATCCCTGAGGAGACAACAGTACTTCTCCATTCTCTGGCGGTTCTTTTAACTTGCCTTGCCTAATCTCCTCCTCAATAGCTCGGAGTTCGGCTAGTTGGTTTTGTCTTTTTTCTTGTAATTTCTGCCGGATATCCACGTGAGAGCTGGCACTCTCGTTTTCACTGGAACCCTGTTGGCTATGATTGGATGGCGGCGGCTTGCACCAAAACGCAACACTATCTCGACCACTTGTGCCAGACGGTGGGGGCACAAACGTAGTCGGCTTCTTTTTTTTGCGCTTTTGCATGGCTGCCACATATGGGTTTGTGAAACGACAGTTGAAAACGCCAGGAATACCATTATGTACACTTGCTGGCAATGCGCTATAATACCTCTGGTTTCTTTGCAAGGTTGGAGGGGGATCACTAGCAATAGCTTGGTTGTGGTAACCACCTGGTGGTATGTTTTCATACACACTGCTAAAGCTGTGTCTCCTTATAAGGTCAGTCTGTTAAATTGATAAAAAAAATAATGTTATTAATAGAGTTAAGCATAGAGTATCAGTGAAATATATTATATATCAACAATACTTTAACATATCAGTATACTGGTAAGGTCAATCAATTATAAATTCAGTAAAAATAGTAAATAACTAATTTGTAATAATTGGTAATTAAAAAGACAATAATTTCAATAATTACACAGTGTAATACCTATGGTATAATCACAAATAAATATATTTTATATTAGTAGATTTTTCCAAGACACTCAGATTTTATACCTAATGATTAAATTTCTAGTCTTAAAATTTAGTCTCCGCCAGTTAATTTTGCCCTTTGATGAAAATAAAAATGTTATTCTGGACCCAACATCTACGGACTCATATTATATGCTCAATTATATAATGTAGATAAATTAAATGTTTTTTTTTCTAACAGTCCACCCAACAATTTAGTTAGGTGTGAACTATTAATTAAAGGTACATAAATTAAATTTTTTATTTATTAGTATTGTTAAGGTATTAATTATATCTCTAGTCATAATATAAATATTGTAATTAACTGCAGTCTTACCTTGCCATTAGGCACATTTAATTGATCTTTATACTTGGCTTCCAATGCTAGCTTTGCTGTTGAGTTGTTACTATTTGTAGCATTGCTTAGTCTGCCTCCAGATTCATATTTCAATCTTCGTACATGGAAAAACTGATAATAAACTGCCATGAACACAAGACCACAACAGAACAGCCCAAGAACAATAAATGGTTTGACTGCATCACCGCTGTCAATGCTCCACACAAACATAAGAAGAGCGTTTTCTAATGCCATCACCACATAAAACATCAACTACAAAAATATTCATTCAAATTAATAAGCAATACATATTGTACATAATATTTTAAAGAATGTAACCATATTATAGTAGTCGTAAAACAATTAAAAATTTATATTTCTAAAATTTAAAATGTAAAATAGTACCTATTGAAATCAAGAAATATCAATTACATTTACTTTACTACAGTAGGCAGATAAGATACTGATTAATAGTTTAATTTAAAATTAGTGTAAAATTAATAAAATTGATTTATAGTACCCAAAATATATAGAATATTGAGATAGAAAAACAAAACATTATTAAATACAAAAAAGAGAAAAACATTATTGGGAATGCAACAAAACAAATATGCACAATCCGCATTGTACCAACATAATTAATATCACTAATTTAAACTAAAAACCAAACACCTAGGTAAAACAATATTTTTTCATTTAAAAATGTGTAGTTGTACAATAGTTAAAAACTTGATTATAGGTAGAACAATAAATATAAAAACTTTAATATTTACAAGGTATTTAAGTATAAAATGGATTTCAATAGTTTTTTCACTAAATATTTAACACACCGTAGGTACTCACCATTTTTTCTCTATGATTGTTCTCCAGTAGGTTAACATATTCGAACGTGAACACAAAAGCTAAGAGTGCAAACAAAAAAGCTTTACGTTTAGGAGACATCCGTTCACCGTGAAATACATTCTTGGGCGAATGTAGCCATAGTAGCATTGACAACCAATGTAAGCCGAGTACCAACAGCACCCAATATTTGTAAATAGCGGCATAGGCGGTCAACGAAATGACTCTGGCCCCGACAGTGCCCAAACGCCACAGGAACTGCACAGTGACATAACAGCCATCGTTACAAAAATTGTAAACAACATACATAGGTGCAACTGTTAGGTTGATAAACTGAGAGACATGTACCTGAAATATAACCCCGAGCCACGTGAGGACTAGCCTGTGGACGTTCTGCATGCGCACATTCTTGCCGAACGACGCCAGAGCCCAGCACACGCTGACGGTGGATAGCGTGACGGCCACCTTGTTGAGGTCACGCAAGTGTTTGCGGTCGCCACCGTCCGTCCACAGCAGGTAGGATTGCAACAGCAGCAGCGGCATTGACTCACAGAACGCGTGCAACAGGCGCAGCATGCACAGGTCGCGCACCTCGAACTTGACGTACCGCAGGTCGACGGGCAGGAACAGCTTGAAGTACCTAAAACGAGACACGGCGGACGTCAGATAAACCGTAGGCGGTGGGTGAATGGGTACAAAAATTAAGGGTGCTCACCTCCACAGGACGCCCAGCTGGACGAAGTGCAACGCCTGCACGGCCGACCGCTTCACCCGGTCGGCCAGCGTGGACTTGTCGCCGACGGCTCGCGCGGCCAGGTACCAGCGCAGCGACATGGTCTGCTCGACGGTGGCCGATGCCCCGACGAACAACATGGTCAGGACGAACGGCACGTAGCGGCCATGCGAGTAGAGCGCGTAGCCCATGACCACGTCGAACACGATGTCGCAGAAGTAAGCGGCCAGCGAGATGATGTTGAACAGGACGTCGCACAGCGGCAGGAACTCATACTGGGCCATGGGACGATGGTCGAGTGATCATGTTTTGGCCCGTCGTCGTCGCGGTCGTGACGACGACCGGAGACTTTAACGGACGTCGCGTGCCTAAGTCATGACACCACGTCGGGCAAGCGTATCATCGCGAGAAACGACACACAGCCAGGGTGGAAAAACTCGCACTGATCTGACGCGATGTCAACAATGTTATTATAATTCGTTATCGTCGTGGAGACGTCGACGGAAGACGTGATGGACGTTGGTCTTCGGCCTGCTGCGTCACTTACCTGTTGTACGCGCGAAAATACGGCCGGAAAAAACAAAGGTAGCGATGATAATAATATTGTTCTCTTCACAACCGTTATTGTAGCCGCTCACCGACACTGGTCATTTTATCGTAGTCGTACTTTTTATCAACCGAACGACTCGGAGAATATAATAATAATTGATGCCCGTCGTTATCCGTTTCGATTGTCCGCGGCCCTGTGCGAGTACGATGCTGCGGAGATGTGACGACGGACACACGCACACGCACGGGCGCGTGCACCCGCGAGCGCCGTACTTGCGTCTCGCACGGTCACACACGCGCATTCTCGGCGGGACGCGCATATTTGCCAACAGGTGGCGGGCCCGGTGATTTGAGAACCCCTGCGACGTGGGTATGGAACGCGCCACTGTCCGAACTCCGAGTGGTCCGACGCTCCACTAGTCACTACTCCAGCAATCCAGTCTCCAAATCTCCAATAGTCCGACGACAAGGTCTACAACTACAACTCTCCTGTAGGCTACATACATGGCCACGGTCTTATATATAAGACCGTGGACATGGCTAATAAAATAGACCATAAAATAAAGATAAGACGGCGCCTCTCCGATTATACCACAGCTGTCCACCGGTGCATTGCCATCCTATCCAAGACCGGGTTAAAATAATTAATGTAGAGGCCCTAAAAATGTAACTAATATTATGACTTGTGTAAAAAATAATTACATTATAATTTTTCACTTGGTTTTAACTTTGTAAATTTTTTACAATGAAGTAGTTTTAATTTAGATAAAATGTATGGTACCTATATAAATAATATTATATGTAAAATAAATAGCTCAAAAATATCCACGATAGAAGTAAAGAACCTAATCCCCGTTTTTCAGAATTTTAAATTGTATTGAATTTACAATGATAATTGATGAAGTATGTTTTTTGTGTCCATCATCACTTATTGTTTAATAAAAATGCTTCAATTTTCAACTTTCAGCATGGTTTCTAGTAGAAAATTGGATCATTTGGGGGGGGGGGGGTCTACAGTATAAATTCCTAGTACTTTTCTAAATAACCATGAAAAAAAAGGAACTGTCATGCAATATCATTTTGTTTTTTGGTGTAACAGTAACACTGTACACTAAATAACTGTAAATTCTTGAAATGTTCACACAAAATGTTTATTGAGCGGAGCGAAGGGGTTAGCCATTCTATAAATATTTAATTATTAATAAAATTGTTTTTCTCCTCCGAAACTACTGGACCAATATTCACGAAACTTGAAATATGTATTCATTATTATCTGAACTCTGCATAAATTAAGTTTGGTGTTTTTAGACGCTGTCGTAAAGTAATTACGATTTTTTTTTTGTATAGTTACCTCCTTTTCAATAAAAAAATTTGGGCTATTGAAAATTGCGCCCACTGCCCACAGGTAGTAAAAATAATATAGTAAATTGTGCCCGTGTATCTTGAAGTCGACCTTGAATTCATCGCTATATATCTATTTTATGTAGGTTTGTAGTCGTCAATTTATTGGTGTAAAACTAGTAAAAGTCGAACGTTTATCGCTTTAATCGTTATGATGTTAACTACCTATCAATAGTGACTTTACGTAGGTATTATTTTAGTAAGTTGTTTGCGTGCAACATTGCAGCCGCACATTACCACAACACAAATGGATATTATAAATAATGGATAGTGGATTTAGCCACAAAGGCTATTTTTGAACAACTTAATATAGGTATCCACACGGCTACACATATGATTTGAGGCCTTAAAGGCCCTCGCTACTGCTGCCAATTTTAGCTCAAAAGACCTTAAGTTTTGACAAAATTAAAATTAGTTTACGTTGTACGATTTTAATTTTGAAAAATAATTTCAACTAGGCAGAAAGTGGTCTATAGATGGTATGTAAGACTTTGTAAAAATTCAATCTTATATTATTGTGAAGTGTGCAATTGAAAACTTGAAAATATGAGTTTTTCCAAATCATAATTAAAATTAAGGGGCCTCGCTATTGCCATCAATTTTAGCTGAAAAGACCTAAGTCCTAAAGTATTGACAAAATTAAAGTTAGTTAACGTTGTCCAATTTTGATTCTGAAAAAAAATTTGAACTCCCCAAAAAATTGTCTATAGGTGGTATGGAACACTTTGCAAAAACTAAAATTTTATATTGTTGTGAACTGTAATTGAAAACTTGAAAAATCATAATTAAAATTAAAATTAAGATTAAAAACGGAAAATGTTTCATACGACCTACAAACATTTTTCTGCTAAATTTAAATATTTTTTCAGAATCAAAATCAAACAACGTTAACTAACTTTAATTTTGTCAAAACAAATGTATGTTTTTGTAAAATTTGTGTAGTGAAATTGATATGGTTATCGAGTTATTGACATGCGCATGAGAGAGAGATACCCCATTTAATTTCACTCACCCTAATAAATAATAATCATTTACAACTAACACATAGAGCCCGGACGGCTATGCAAGATTAGAAATTGCCTAAGTGTTGACCATTAAATAATGACCTTAGGGAGGCCCCTTAAAATTAAAAACGGAATGATTCATATGATCTTAGATCTACAGGCATTTTTCACAGAATTCAAATACTTTTTAAGAATACAAATCAGGCAACGCCAACTTAAATCTGTTAACTTTAATTAATTTTTTCAAAACAATAAGTATCTAAGTTATCAAAAGAATGTCGTTTTGATTTGTATTGTGAATTTTATATTGTCATTAATTTATTGACAAGTGCATGAGCCTACGAGAATACCAGCATTGAATTTTGCAAGTGGGTGTCACTCTGCTGTACAGCAGATTACAAGTGGGTCACTGCAATGGATGGTGTTAAATTTGAATTCAATGATATAATATAATTGCAAACGAAAAAACGATTCTGAGTGAAGACAGTCAGCCTATGATATTACTAAGTATATTTGATGATATTATTGTGAATAAAGTAATTTATATATTATTACTTATTTACCTATTTATAATATTATTATTTTATTTGTTGCTATAGAAATAAACAAAGCATCAGAAATGCTTAAATACTAAGTCTATTTGATGATATTATTGTGAATACAGCAATTTATTCATCTATTTACGTGGAATCATGTTTTAAATTTTCAATCCTTAGCTATAAAAGTTTAACATTTTTTAAAATTTTTAGCTACAAAATAATTTTTAATTTTGATAAATGTTGTTAAAATTAGAAATTTAAATAATTATAAAAAAATTGGGCCTATGTATTTTTAATATTTTGAACTACCATTTTAACTACTATCAAGAGCCATGTATTAAATTTTCAAGCTATTTGACACAACGAATACAATTTTATTGACATTAATAGAAAAAAAAACTAAAAAAAATTTTCATATAACTGTATTAAACAAATTTTAGTAAATACAATTAAAATTAAATTTGCACAAGTAGTTTACCTAACATACTGGCAGCGCAATTAAACATTATCAATTTGTAAATTGTTTGTTTGGTGAGGTCCTTGTATGCTTAAAGTAGGTCCAGCTGTTATTAAGTCCATACTTTTCATCATAAAATTTGTGTTAAGAATTTTCCAGGTGTTTTCTGCTTGAGGATCTTCTCTAAGTATAAATTGTTGTTCAAACATGCCAACCATTCTTCCAACACCTTGATGAAGTGTTCCACCAATATGCACTTTTACTAAACCATGTGATTCTTTTTTCCATTTAACATCGCCTAAATGTGGTGAAAAAAAGAGTAAGTGTTCTTTCTTGATACCTAATAAGCACTGCAATGTAGATGTAGAATCTTCACAAGTCTCAAAGATTTCATTGCTGCCACCAAGAATTTTCAATGACATTGTACAATTTTCATAAAAATGACGACAATCCAGTTGGTTTTTTCCTGGAATACCAAGATCATTTAATAAATCATAAAAATGTTTAGCAAACATTTCAATAAATTCTTCTAGTAATTCTTTATCACGATCTTTTCGAGATTTTGGATTGGGTTCTATTGCAGGAGTATTTAGTGTTGGTATTTGCATAGGCATCTAAAAAATATACAAATTAATATTATAACAAGTTAAGTTTTAGTGTTGTAAACTATTCTAAGACATTTGAATCTACAACAAAAATAACTGTTGATTCTCACAGTCAATATTATAATCAAATTCTGGATTCTCTTAAATATTGTTTTTATACATTATACAATTTACTGTATAAGAACAATTTTTAGTTATGTAATATTATTATTTTAAACTAATTTGAGATTCAATGATCTACCTATAGATTATAACAGTACCTCAATAATACAGAATTATTATTAATAATTATATTATAAATTATAATATATAACCGTTTATATGCTTTTACCTAGTAATCTTTTAGTAACGGTTAGAACCGTAAATGTTGTATGGAATTTTCTAACTCTATATATCATAATAAATATTATCTATGAAAAGTAATAAGGTTAAAGTTAAAAATATATCTTTTTTGCATGGTGGTCAATGGTCATAAGAATTGTTTCATGGTTAGAAACTACAAAATAACCTGATTTTTTTAAAAAATATAATTATAATTGCAACACATAGGTGTCTTACGTACCTGTTGAACAGCTTGATATGGTTGAGGATGCATCATGTTATTATTCTGAGAGATTGCAAGCATATTATTAGGAACAGACATTTGCATAGGCTGTACTGGTGGTCTGATGTAATCTGGTTGACTTTCGACTAATGACTTAAAAGCCAAACACAAATCTGCTTTTGTCATATCAGTAGTAGGTATTAAGCCTTTTGAAATTAAAAACTTCAACAACATTGTTATTTGAACTTTTTTATTGGACAATACCCGTACAGAAGGTTGAGATAACAGTAACAATTCAGCATCTAAAACAAGTTACAAGTTATAATAACAAACTTCAACACTTAAGGAATATAAACATTCAACATGTATATAATAAATCATCTATAAACATCCACACCCACAACGGTTGTGAACACCAATTGTCAATGATTACAGATGTAGATTTCGGTAATATTGCACTGTATTTTAGTGGACACTACCATTCTTTTCAAACATATAATTCTAGGTACATAATAATTACAATTTTTTTTTAAATTTAATTAATTTGTTTCAAAATACTTAATGCTTTAACAATGGTTAATGTAACAGTTTTAATATTACAAAATATATTACATATAATATATAAATGCTATTGCTTTACCTTGTCGGGTATTGGCAGAGATTCCACCACCGTGGTAGATGGATCGGACGATTTTGCATAATTCATTTGTTTCGAGCCCGTCCAGAAATTGTTTTAATAACCTTTTCTCACAGTCGGTATCCATTGACCATTGAAATAGCAATTGGAGATTGGAAAATGTAAAATCGCAGTAACTGCAATTGAATATTCACCGACCTGAGATGAAATTATTTTTGTTTTATACAATCTGTGCTAAAACCGACAGATCGACAGGCGTGAGTCGTGAGTGATATTTTATATTTTTTATCTATTGTGTAGTGATAGTGTGATATCTCAGTTTTTCCGGAGTGATAAGGATAAAAAAAAATTTTAAATTCAATGCTGCCAATATTGAAAAGTAAAAATCTCGTCGCAACTGTGAGTTGTGACACCAACCTAATAATGTCTTGAAAATTATCGAATTTTCATTAATTTTCAACGTTAATATTATGTAGTTATTTAAGCTTTAAAATTTAAATAATAAAAAGTGGGCAAGCGGGTGTCGCTCTGCTGTACAGTAGGTTACAAGTGGGTCACTGTAATGGATGGTGTTAAATTTGAATTCAATGATTGAATGATATAATATAATTGCAAACGAAAAACGATTTTGAGCAAAAACGGTCAGTCACTGACAGTCAGCCTATGATATTACTGACTACTAAGTATATTAAATATTTATATATTTGATGATATGTATTATTGTGAATAAAGTAATTTATATATAACTTATTTACGTGGAACCTTGTTTTAAATTTTCAATCCTTAGCTAAAAAAGTGTAAAATTGTATACATTTTTAACTACAAAGTACCTACTTATTAAATTTTAAATTTGATTAAATTTTGTCGAAATTCTAACTATAAATGCTTATAACAAAAAATTGTGCCTATATATTTTTAAAAATTTTAACTGCTTTTGTGACAATATATTAAGAGCCTTGTATTAAATGTTCACACTTTTTTACCCATGACAAATAAAATTTTATTTATATCTATTTATAGACAAAAAAAACTAAAAACATTAAAAACTGACAATGTCCGTAAACAGCTCAAAGAGAGTCAAAATTGAATGGTCTATATAAAATGAAAACATAAACATTCAGTAAAATGTTCATGTATCTACAGTTTTTCGTTTTTGAATTACAACAAAATAACAAAATCACTACATGAGATATCGAGTGAATATCCAATTTTGTAAAATAATGAATTTCAAAAGCTCATAAAAATTTAATTTGAATTGCTTGTGGACATTTTTGTTTGTAAACAGTTCAAAACAGTTAAAAATACTTTGAAAATTTTATCGTGTATAGAAAACGCTAATATAAACAACCAGTAATAATTTCATGTATCTAGAGTCATTTGTTGTAGAGTTAGGTACATCAAAAATTTGATTTTGTCAAAAACCAATTTTGGGTAAAAATTCCGGTTGTTTTTCCTGGCACTTTTGAAAACTATTGGGAATTTTAACCTCCCGAAATGTATATTCAGCAGTTCCAATTTTGTGTTGCTAGTTTAAAGATCAGAGTGAATTCACCTATTATCAAACTTAAATGTAAGAATATTATTTGTGTTCTCTCGTTGATTCTTAGCAAAATATTTATTTTTAAGTGAATTAAGAGCATGTTAAATATTAATATTTCAAAGAATAAAGTTTTTAGTTATTTTATTGTAATTCAAAAACGTTTTTCACGGGGATTCATAAATTTATAAATTGTAGTTTTTTCTATACTCAATGACATTTAAAAAATATTTGATACAATAATTTTAAGCTCTTTTACCTATTTATAACACCCTGAACATATTCACTCTGTTAGTCTGTTCTACGGTAAGGTGGTATTGATTCAAAAGTTAATATCAATAATGTAAAATAATAAAAGTATACACACTATTAAAATATGCAATGTTTTCGGTACTTATAGTATCAATAGTATCTAAATAAGTTACTTTAATAGGGACTTCAAAAAAACATATTATGTAATTTATAATTTAGGCTGACAGTTTCCTCTCAGAATTGTTTTTCGTATACAAATACAACGATATACCTATGGTTGAATTAAAATTTAAACACATTCATTACAGTGACCCATTCGAAACCTTTTGACCCACTTACTCACCTTTTTTCAATATTGCTATTACCTATAGTATTTTTTTTTTTTTATCTTATTAATTTGCAACTATGGTCATTACTCATTACTAATGACTCATTGAAATTTGGAAGCTATAGTATAGTTTGTTATTATTTTATTCTATTACAGTAGGTTGATTTAGTTTCTTTATTATTAATATTGAATTTTTATAATTTATAATATAGCATAATATTACCTATATTATTATATAATTCATTATTGTTATTACTTATTAACTTTTAATCCAAAACTGCCTAACCGTAGAATGGTGTGACGTGTGAATAAGTTCTAGGTATCAATAGGTAATAGCTTAAAATTAATCTATATGATTTGAAAATATCATCGTTTATATGAAATATAATAAATAATAATTTACTTAAAAGTACATAAGTACAAATAATGTTTTGGAATTGCAACAAAATAATTAAAACTATTCTATACGTTTGAATTTTTAATTTCATCCGAATTTGAACTTAAAAAGATCGTACTTATATTTTTTTTCAAAAAAACTACTGATGAGGAACCTTGTATTAAATTTTCTACCGTATCCGATTGAGATGGTCACCATACGAATGATGTCGTGTTTCATACATAAACCGTGTATTCGTTCAGAATCTTGTTGTTATAATAAAAATATAATTCGAAACATTTTTTGAGTATTTTTTAGCAGTAGTATGATATAGCCGATTCTGATACCTGAGCCAGCTGAGCTGCTGAGCCTCCGTCACCACCACCGCTGCAACCGCGAACGTGCGTGACGTATATTATATTCCCCCCTCCCTGCAGCCGCCTCCGCCTACGCGTACGTACGGGCAATTATTTTTATCGCTCACGTTATCAACATATATTTTTATCACACACGTTATTCTAATCATATACATTATTATTATCACGGACTAAGATATAGTCATGAACATTAGAGTATAAATGTCTTCTAAAATCCTCTAATGTTCATGGATATAGTATATATATCTTAGTCCGTGATTATTATAACATTATCATATACATATATTATTGTCAAGGTGGATATCCACCTTGATTATTGTAATCAGTTATCATTTTGTTTATTGTTATCATATATAAGTAATTTCCTAAATAGAATAGACTTAAAAACCTATAATCAAACGCATTAGAATTAAATTTTAACCATTTTAACCATCTGCTTAATGTGGCAAACCGATTCACGTCTTTATCACCAAGATGTCGCAGACATTTACTTAATGATATTAAAATGCCTATTAATTATCCAGTGGAATTCGTTTTTCTCGTGGCATTAATAGGTAACTATTGAGAAAAACGAAAAATGACCTCTCTAAAGTACCAGCTTGCTCCAATTTTCTAAAAGATAAGATACTATATGTTGAAATCAAAGCACTCCTTCTGATAAAAATTTTGTATACAGGATAAAAAATAAAAACCATTTTAAAACAACTAGCTCCGCTCAGAATCTAAAATAAGTACCTAGTATTTAATCAATTTATCAATGTTTAAAATGACAACACTAATATCATAATATTATAGTTTAAGTAAGTTTATATGTAACAATAAAGTGTTATTTATGTATATAATATTATACACTATATTGTAATAAAAATAATATGATGTATTTATTCTTATAATATTATGTTTTCGAAAAACGTGGTTGCAACTTACAATTATTCTGCAGACGCAATACGCGAGTGTTTGACTGCCGCTAGTGAGAGATCGGGTAACCATGGGTTACGTTAATAAAGTAATTTAAAATAAGTATTAGATATAACAAGAATGTACACGGCTAGTGTACATGTTTATAAAAATAAATTGTTATTGTCAATAATAAATAAAGCTTGATTAATATTATATAATTTGACATACGAGGACGCCCGAGGAAAAGATCTTTGGACGTGGTCGAGGAAGATTTAAAAAGGATAGGAGTAAATGATTGGGGAAATATAATTCATGGTCTAGAGAAGTTGTGATCAGTGGCATATTTAGGATTTTGTCATGGGGGGGATATGATTTTATCCAGTACTTATCAACTCGAGGGGGGCTCCGCCCCCCTCACCCCCCTAACTTTAAATACTTAAATATAAAACTACAATTTTACTACAATTTTTTTTATTTTTATTTTACAAAACAAAGTCTAGTTTTCTAGATGTTTTGGACAATTGAAGGGCTCTGTGCAATAACCAGACAGCTCCGTTTTATCATTTTTTTCAGGAAGCACATATTTAATGTTTAATATATATTTAAGTGAAGAATAATAAAAAGAAAAATTATTTTATATACTTAAAATAGTGATAAAAACTGTGGTACCCTTAATTAAGTTGATACATGAATATTTTTTACACTTTTAGCCACAAATAAGAAATTTTTCTTGGAGTTGTCTTGTTTATTGCTCGGAGTTATTAAATCTTTTTTTTTATTTTTTTTATAATGTAAAAATCTTACTAAGAATTAGTTTTTTTTATTTAACTGAGTTAATAATTATCATGTAATTATACTATCAAACAGCATACTTGAGTTTTAAGAAAAAAAAACTAAACATGTACATGATTTTAAAAATAAACAAAAAAATAGTTATAATTTCTGGACAATAAACAAGATAACTCCAAAAATGATTTATTGTTTTTAGTTTTAACTCTGATAAATATACAAATAAATGTATTAAAATAAGCTTAGTAAGTGTATAGAAGTCATACGTTTTTCCACTAATAATATTTAGCTATATATAGTTTAAATATATTACTTTATGAATTTTGTTTATTCTTCAGTAATATTTCTACTTTAACCACTTAGTATTATGTTAACTGAAAAATTAAATTGTTATTCATTTAATTTTACATAAAAACTGGCTATCATACCTTAAAGATAGCGATAGGTAATAATATTAGTCATAGTAGAATGTAAACACATTTAACTACCTACATTATAAATGATATGAACATGGTAAAAGATAGTAAAATAAAAATATTAGTAACATGGATATTTTATTTATCAGCTTGATTTTATCAGTCATTACATATAATATCTTACAACAAATAAAATAATAAAAACCAATGAAATATTTATAACAAAACTATTAATTAACTTGATTTTTTATCAAACATAGTTAAACAGTAAAATATTTGAAACAAAACTAATGATCTCCTTGATTCTTAAATTTTATAATAAAAATAATAAATAATATCACTCATAATAATTCAAATTTGAAATCTTAAACAAAATTATACTTCAAAACAATAAAATTAATAAAACAAAACTAATAATCATTTTGATTTCTTAATATTCTAAAATATATTTTCTTTAATATTAATATTAAAACTGAGTAACAATTTTTAATACCTAGTCATCTTCATCATTGGATATAGTACCATTGTTATCTTGATTAGAACTGGTTTCTTCAACTAAAGATCTATAGAACCAAATGTATTCAGGTGGAACATACTTTGATGCTAGGCATTGCACATCAACAAACTTGGCAGATTTAATTTCTAATGATCCATTATATAACAATTTAGGAATAGTTGCACATAAAGATTGTATATTATTCTCTACTCCTTTTTTTTCAAGGATAAATTTTTCTTTACCAGTAGAATGTCCAGAAATACTACAAAATAAGCCAGCAGCTGCTCGCGCGCTCTCCTCAGTCCTCACTCTTTCGACGGCTCCCGGACTATCGTCTAATTTAGATTTAAAAAAAAAAAAAAAAACTCAACTCAAGCCTTGGGGGGGATCAAACCCAATGATCCCCCCCCGTAAATACGCCACTGGTTGTGATGGCTGCAAAAACTCGTGTAGAGTAGATAAAGCCAGAAGAAGACAAAAAAAATTTGACATTTAAATAATTTTGACAGTAGGTATCATATAATAATTATAAATATAGCAATTTATTATATATTTTATTTGTGTTTATGCAATAAGATCAACAATCAATAACGGCATGGTTAATAATATCTACAGACACAATATTATGTGTTTTTGTATCTGTCATCACTTTTTGGAGCAGTAAAAATTAAAAATGCTTACATTGCTTCGGTCGTTACTATTGCGGATTCTATAATGTATTATAATATTAAATATTCGTAATACACAATATATCTATTATTATAATTTTATAGACTTGTCTCCTAATTGTTTTCCATTAGCCTCAGAGTACTCATAAATTGTTCAAAAAAACGTATTTCCCCAGTTGTAGGAATTAAAATTATTTACGACAGTACTTACATTATATAGATTCTCGTTTTTTTCTTATTATTATTTTACGAGTTTTACCATGGGAATACGGACTTCTAAATACTGCATCACTGCATCAGCGACGATAATGCATTTGTCACTGCAGTTGTCACATCATTATCTCAGTGAAGAAATTACGAATCAATAATCAATAATTCTATAACGTGCTCACATATTATATAATGTATATAGTACAGTCTGCAGTTGTTGGAGTCTACGCAGGAATTTATCGGTATCTATAATAGTATTTATTATTTAATTATTAGGTATCCTGCACATGTGAGTAAGTGCGCGTATTCGGTGTAAGTTTTTATGACATTATTATCTGATATACATAAATATATTTGACTAAAACGAAGGTTGGAAATGCATAGTAAAAATGATACGGTTTGCACCTTATGCATCTGGACCACTTTATTGAGACGGATTAAAACCGAAGTGTACACAATATTGAAAAATTTATTTTTATTTTGTTTTAAATAAAAACACTTGTCAGCTTATTATTTTTCAACTACAGCGAACGTATAATTATAATAATAATATATGATTTACTCAGGGCCGGTTTTAAGGGGGGGCACCGGTGGGCAATTGCCCGGGGGCGGCACACTTTGATGGCGGCAAAATTATCTCAGATAAAATAAACAAAAAATTAATTTTTTTTGTAAAGAGAAAGATTTCTAAAAAATGATACATTTTATTACTATTTATTTTTTAAATTCACATATGCATACATTTTTTTTTTACCTATATTTTATCATTTTAAATAAAGAAAAATAAACGTTATTAACTAAGTAGGTAGGTACCTTCTAGGAATCATGGAAGATTCTAGGTAGATAGTACCTAAGACCTAAGTTATAAATTAGTTACTTATGTTTTTTTTATTTATTAATTACAATGATTGATAATTTTCGAGATTTTGATAAATTTTGTCAAAATTCGATCTTTAAATGCTTATAAAAAAAATCTGTGCCTATATATTTTTAATATTTTTCAACTGCTCTTGTAACAATATATCAGGAGACTTGTATTAATTTTTTACACTTTTTTTGGCCCAACAGATAAAACGTTATTGATGTTTATAGAAAAAAAAACTAAAAAAAATTGAAAGATGTAAATGTCCATAAACAGCTCAAAAAGAGTCAAAATATTTTCAAAATTGTATGGCGTAAAGGAAATGATAATATAAATATTCAGTGAAATTTTCATGTATCTAAAGTTATTCATTTTTGAATTACAACAAAATAAGGAAATCGCTACATGAGAAATCGAGTGAATATTCAATGTTGTAAAAATTTGAATTTCAAACTCTCTTAAAAATTTAATTTGACTTTCTTATAGACATTTTTTTTTTTGATAAAGGTAGATAATCTTATAAGAAATCTTGTATTACATTTTAAAATCTTAGATTTAAAAAGAAAAATTTTTACGAATTCTTAACTCAAAATAATTTGCTAATTTTCGTGATTTTTCCATATTTTGTCAATTTTTGAACTTTAAATGCTTATAAAAAAAAAATAGTGACCAAGGATTTTTAATATTTTTCATCTGCCTTTGAAACAATATATTAGGAGCCTTCTATTAAATTTTCAAGCTTTCGCAACCAACAAATAAAATTTTATTGATATTTTTAGAAAAAAAACTAAAAAAAAAATGGAAAATGAAAATGTCCCTAAACAGTTCAAAATAAATCAAAATATTTTGAAAATGTTTTTGTTTGTGAAAACTACTGGGAAATTTTTACTTTTGACCCCCCAAAGTACCAAATAGATTCACTTTCCTATCAGAAAAGCTACTGATGAAGAAAATCCAAGCACTTTTACTGTCTTAAAACGTGATGACAGACACAAAAAAAATTAAAAAAAATTAAAAAAAAACACACATCATTGTAAAATCAATACATTCATCGTTTCACTCAGAATCTAAAATTAATTAACTTTATGTCCCCCCCAAAAAAAAAATAAAATTTAGCCACCACTTCTATGGTATTAAAAAACATGTGTTGGAAAGGGGTGCCATAAATACTGTGCCCGGGGGCGAAAAATCCCTAAATACGGCCCTGGATTTACTTCTATAGTTCTATCTCTAATATAATAAAACATGAAGACCTTTCGTTTTGTCGCGATGCCGAGTGTAAAAAGTTCAGTTTTGTACTTTTACAGAAATTATAGCACTGTTTCTACTTCTCGCCGGCAAAATAATAATAATAACATAAGTTAGGTAGGACGGGTGGTCTATTTATATCATATACTATATCTATGGATATTATCGACTTCTTAAAGTATTGCCGTTAAAATGTTAACTGCTTTATTGGGTACTACCTAAATTTATTATATTTGTGATTTTTCACATTCTGTCTAATCGAATTTCAAGCCCGTTTTGTTATTTCATAACTCATTTCGTATTCGTTCCTGTATAGCTAGGTTTATTAGGTAGTAGGTACATGTCGTTTAAAAGCAGTGTTCGGATTAGATAATTATTTTTTTTATCTAGATAAAGATAAATACTTTTTTATCTAGATAAAAAAAAGATACAATTTTTTTTTAAATGGGTTTTAAATTTAAATATACTTTAGTTGGGCACTAGGAACATAATAATAATAACGATATAAATAAAAATAATTAAATATTATTTATAATCCATAAACTTGGTTAGAGAATCTGTATAAATATTTAAAATGCATAAGTACAATTTCGCGATTTTTATCAATGAAAAATGTATCTAGACGAATTTATCTAGATTAGTAAAAAAATTATCGAAGATAAACGTTAAGATACCTTGTAACAATTTATCTAGATAAGATACAAGATGAACAAATAATTATTTAGACATTCATCTAGATAAGATAAAAGATGAACAAATAATTATCTAGACATTCATCTAGATAAGTCCGAACACTGTTTAAAAGCCGTGTATGAAGCGTTTGTATTTTACTCGAAATCCGTTCGACGCGGTCGCATGGGCAGTCAGAAATACGGGCATGATTTGTTCGTTACTACCGATAGGTCTACGTTATATGCTGTTAATAGTTTTGTTTTACTCTAAGACTTACTCAAATAACGAAAGAAATATTATAGTTAGTGAGGTATACGCTTTTCGATTCCTGCCCCAGAATCGGGCATCGCGTAGCCGCAATGGTAAACAATTCACTACATAATTAATAGTTATAAACAATTATTCATATTTTGATTAGAATTTTGTTCATTATTTCACAGACAGTCAAATGGATATTTCAAAATTGATTTTCAAGACTGTGAGACGCAGTACATTCAGTCACAGAGATGATCTGGGATCTTAGTGAGACAATATCTTCAGCTGTATAGCGTCCGATCGAAGTTTTGCCGGGACTACCATTTCTTTTATATAAGATGTACATTGTAAATGACACCCAATAAAGAGATACCAAACTTTAGACAAATACAAAACTATAACTTAATTACCTACTTAAAGTTTTCGATTTAAAATATTTGGTTATTGTTTGCTCTTTACTGGACGCTGTGCACATATTTTGTTTAGGTTCAACTTTGTTCGAGGTTCTTCAAGTCAACGCACCATTATTTGTCAGGTCATATATAGTTAATTTTGTATACCTACTTGGTCTTGAGTGTAGTTTTGCTATGGCTCATATTTGTATGTATATATATTATATATATTATGTATATTATGTAAAGGACGCTCAATAAAGAGATGGCCAAAGTTTAAACAAATATATAACTTTCATTTACATTTTTCTTTCAAGTTTCAACCTTTGAATTTTCAAATATTTGGTTTATGTTTGCTCTTTACTGGACGCCCTGCACATATTTTTAGTATAGGTCTCACATATACGTGGTTCTACATGTAACCACATTGGCGCACTGTAACTATTTATGCACTTGGTCCAGTCGCATGTGCAGTAGGTATGTATAAACAATTGATGCGTGGAAAACGGAAGCCCGCATTACTTCCGGTATAACATTTTGCGAACGGCCATGTTCTTACACATTATACTTATATTTTGTAATTTTGTTTTTAGAAATTTATTGCAATACATTTCAGTAGAGGTCCGAGTCGTAGATCTGCAGATCCATTTGGCAGACGCGAAGAGTAGTTGAAAGCCATTAAATGATCTAATCACACTGATGTTTCAATTTACATATGAGTAAATCTTTGTTTTGTTTGTTTTTTGGTACTACGCGTATACGATTGTTATCATTATAGGACTTTGTGAAAAAGTGTTAACTAACAAATTAACTGCGAATTTCACATTAAAATTTACAGTGGAAGGACTCTGAAGCAAAGAAAAAGGTATAATTAAATAAATATAGTTTTGAGTACTAAATTTCAGCAGTATGATCAAATCATCAAAAACTTACAAAGCTATTAAGTTGATGGAAACAAACAAAAAAATATTACTAAATATAATATGTTATGCTTGTTTATTATTTTCATACCTCTATATATAGATTGAATACCGAATGGTTAATATTTTATGACTTAACTACTCGTGAAGTCATATTTCAACGTCTCAGTAATCAGTAACCAGTGGATATTTATAAATGTATTAACAAAACATTGGCTTATGAGTTAATAACAGCTAGAGAGTTGAAAATGCAGTGTCGTTTTTGTACAGGGCTGGATTAAGGCCCAATGCCGCCATGGAGCAAACATTTTTTGCCGCTCCTCCAGCCACCCCCCCCCCTTCCACCACCACCAAAAAAACCATAAAAAAACATGAAGTAATATGTAAGTATTTATTTATTTATTATCTAAGTATTTATATCAAAATATTTTTACATTTCATATTTATGAAATTTTTGTTTTGATATGGATACATTTTTTGAAGAGCTGGTAATAAGTTATAAGTTAGGAGACGGAATTTCATTGTTTTTTTGTTCATCAAAATTATTAGTTTCAGCTAATGAATCAATAATAGATAGAATACTAGAATTAAGTTCGTTATTGTTGAGTTTTTCTACAACTTCGTCGTTTTGAACACTTGAATATGAATCCTAAAACCAAATAATAAAACTGTGACGTCGAACAACAAAATTGAATTCAATAAAACCAAAATTAAACAAAAAATATTCAATTGTATCACAAAATATATCATTACTATCTAATAGAATATTTAAAAAAATGTTCTAAATAAATTCGAACGTAACAACCAAAGATGGTTTATAATTTGTATAAAATAAAATACCACATGATTTTACGTAACGTCAAGTTATGTACTTACTAAAATCCTACTTGTCGGCTACAGTGTAATACAAAGACATATTTTATGTAATATTTCAAAAATTTACCTTTTTAAAAAAACTATCTAATTTTGCCGTTTTTGCAATAACTTTTTCTTCTTTCAACTTTTTTTCTAATGCTATTTTTTGATATTTCGAATCACTCAGTCTTATTCTTTTCATTATTACTAGTACTACTTCGTAACTATACAACTGACTGACAAATCACATTAATAAAATATTAGTTTAAAACTTTAAAGGTTTGAACTCGTCAACTGCGCATGAAACACTACACGTCTACACAACTAAAGCGACTGCAGATATTGAGATTTGATATTAAACACAAATTGTAGATATTCGATCAAAAATACAATTATATAATATTTAATCAATGCTTATACCTATATAAGTTATAGCCGATAGGCTACTTCTATGAATTATTGTAATCGAAATCGATAAGACATCGTATAATACGTTACTTAACGTCAACACGCGGGTTCCGTTCTAATGTATGTGTTATCTTATCTACCGTACGATATTCGAATCCAATTTTCAATACTTAATTTAAGAATTAGGATAGTCGACGAATGACAATAATTATTGTAACGACAATTATTCACATTTGATTCCATTATAATTTATAAGTAGAATTCAAAATTGAGAAATAAAAATAATTTAGCATCATTTTCAATTTTAATTTACAAATTATTTTTAAAAATATCCATAGTAAAAAAATATTTTAACATATTGTAATTTATTATTTATTAGACTGGTAGTTTGCCGCCCCTCAAAATTTGCCGCCTGGAACAAATGCTCCATTTGCACCTAGTATAATGCGGCCCTGTTTTTGTATAGTATATACCTAATATAAAATATATAATACGGTTTGCAGGTCTGCACAGCTTTTTTGTGATTGATGAATCCAATGTGTGGGAAATATTATAAAATTTTTTAACATTTGTCGACTTATTATTTTTTAACTACTGCGAATATTTAATACAAACTAGGTATAAATGAATAATATATTATAATATCCGGAAAGTTACTTGACCGACAAAGCAGCATCGGTGATGCGCGAAACATCAAAGATTAATATTTCCCTCCAACTGCAAAGACCGCGTGAAATCGGTAATACAAAATAATAAAAATAAATCCTAACTCGTTTACCTAAACAACGACTGAAATTACATGTACACGGCTCCACAAATTACCAGATATTGTAATATTACTTTACGTGCCTATATATATATATATACTCTCCGACCTTTGTATTCGTTACGTCTACATTCAATGGTAAAAAATAAATTTTACTATCACCCATATATAAGGATATGATGGTGTTTTGGACTCGACGATTTGGAGAACACATATAACACGCATAATATGATAAGTGCCAATAAAGTTAATATTATATGGTTACTGCAGTAACGTAAATTAGTAAATCGTACGTTTTAAATGTTTTTCTTATATACATAATAAATATCACGGCGTCTAATTATATTATTATAATATGTGTAATCATCATTACTCCATATTATGACTACACGAGTCAAGCTTCATTGTTCATATTTTAAACCACTCAAAATCGCACAAGAATAAAACTAATATAACTTATATTATTATTGTTACTTACCTGTTCACGATTATATGCGATATCGGTGTGATAAAAATTTGGTTCCTAGATCGATAATCGATGATTAAAAGTATACCGTCAGCCAGCATACCAAAAATGGACCATGTATTACCTATACATCGTTGCTTATAGAACATAGTATTATATTATTATTGCGCACACGCACTCGTAATTTGACAGCGGACAAGAGCTAAAAGGCGAGTCGTCGTTATAGTGACCGGCACATCACGTGAGTGGGATGTCTATGTGTGTACATAGTAAAACTAAATACCCACTCCAAAGTCTTTCATCCCCTCTGGTAGTCTGGCCTTTACCCATTTTTGTTTATCCGCGGTATGTATAATGTATAATATATTACAATATGTTATTTCGTACAGACAACTTTGAATAGGCGCACGATAGAACTTTTTTAATTATTTTTTTCTGTCAAGTGCAGTGTGCAACCCTGTAAAGGCGTGAATAGATCCAACGACAGCTGAGTTTAATGAGAGATCCGTCACTCGCGATCAATCAACTCGTCCCAATTGAAATGAGATAGATAATCTGCGCCTATTTGCACTTCACTGTTATTGGATTTATTCAATAATAAAAATATTGCAATAAATAGGTAGCTAATAATGATATTATAATATTCTAGATCAGGGTTGGTGCTACACTGGGGCCAGAGTGGGCAAGTGCCCCCCCAACATTTAATTTTGCCCCTCCTTTGCCCGCCTATAATTTAATGTTGAACATTTTAATCTAATCTGTTAATGCATTTTATATTGATCATTTTATTAAATACTATAATAGATATATAATATAATACTATCCTAATAATTTGTAATTATTATTTATATTAATTTAATACTGATAAGTGATAACTAATGGTTATTTGATATTTAGATATAATCATAATAATTAAATAAAATAAATAATGCTAACATAATAAATTGCATTTGTTGATTTTTATTTTAATAGGTTATACCAATTACCAATATGTTGATATTTAGATACTTAAAAAGCCCTCTCTTTATTTGTTTAGTTGCAATCTAACATAAAATATGAATGTGCATATAACATATTCGTGATTCGTATGTCATAAGTCATATAGGCAACCTTATTACAAGTTTATGTAAAACATATTATAAGTACTTTAGGTTATACCTTATACCTACTTTGGATTCCATTATGTTAAAAATATGTAAGTAAATAAAGACATTTTATTAATTAATTATTTAATTATTTTTTTTGATTATTTAGATATAAAGCATAGTATACCCAAAATATTTTTTGCAATACTTTCTGAATATATGATAAAAACAAATTAATGGGTGATCGAGTATCTTTACATAAATGCCCCACCAAGATTAGGTACTTAAAAAGCATTGTTGTGGAATTTCTAAAAAAAATGCATTTTGCATTAAAATTCGGGCCCTATAGTTATAATTATTTAAAGTTTAGTTGAGCGGCGAGTGGATCATGTTGTTCTACTACCTTTTACCAAGGTGTTCTCAATAATAGTGGTCCTAAAAAAATTTTCAACAATAATAATATTATACCAACTGGATTATTTTGTACCAGACTGGGGTATATTATATAACATATGACACCGGCTAACTAACTATGACCCATATGAAATTGCACAGTAGCACAGTGGCCCAGTCTGCCCATGAAGAACACATTTAATGTTTTGAATTTCAGCACAATAATTATTAATTTACAGTGAGTATTTCATGATAAAGTGTTGACAATTTTTTATATTTTGATGAAAACTAATAATTATTACCAATATACGCAGGTGTCCCAAATTTTTATTTTAACATAAATATGGTTTTAGGCTGGATACACGATTTTGTTTCTGACAGATTTTTCGTTGTGGTGGTTACTTATTAAAAAAAACATATTTATGATTCATAGATTTTCCTTGCATGTAGAGGAACACTCTTGAGTAGCTTGCTAAGGTCTTATATTTGGGATTTAACAAGTCATTCACAGGTGATTTATACGATATACCTATCATAAACACACGTTAAATATAGACACTGATAATAGGTATATAAGGAGTAACGACTTACAATAAATGGATATTTTTAGTAGGGATATTTGTTCAAAGAAAACAATCGTTATAATATTTTAAATTTGTTTGATAATACTTCGAGCAAACTTTTCTCATAAGAAAAATGATCAATTTTTATGGACGATTGAAGATTGTAGTTTGTATACCTTCCTATATTGTATTATACTCGTTACCTATACTCAAGCTATTGTCAAAAACAGAGTTCGTTCATATACAATCTAAGCTCAAAGTTTTGTTTTGCTTGTAAAAAAAAAAAAAACAATCCTAATACCATTTGGACGACGGAGGAAACAATTTATAATACAAATTATGTGGAATGGCCAATAGGTGTGTGTATTGTGTAATTGTGTGATACATGTATAATGTATATATAATTATTATGTGTCTTGTATAATAAGTTGGATACTCTTCCAAATTTTGATTTAGAACCATCAAAATGTTAAAAAAAAGTTAGGTATCTGCAAATTAATTTTAAGTAGAAAAAGGAGGATTTTCATTTGAGAAATTGAAGTTTATAGTTTGTATTGACACAGAACACAGCTTAAATTCTTCAAAATATTTCTAAACATTTGAAAATATGGTCTTCAAGTTTAAAAATTCCAAAAACCCAATTTTAAGAACTGTATTATTAAAGAAAAGAGAAGGTGAGCATGTTTGTCTAATCACCATGTATAATCGGGACACCGAAGTAATTCGTCAACCTTTACCTGTACCGATTTAGATATTATTTATAATTATAGTATCTAATATTCATAGGTGTGATAACTGGGTAGTTAGGGGTAGAATTTGCTACCCCACCAATTTTATTATTTTATCTACCGACTACTTCCATTAGACCACTTGTAATTTAATGAACAGTATTTTTCATGATGTTGACTTTACAGTTTACACCAAACGACACGACGCCCCTGTAATATCTAGGGTAACAGAACCAGTGAATGAACACCTAAGGATTTTTAAACCTTAAAACTAAATAACTCTATGGAATTCAGAATTTCTGGCCATAAAATATGTTTGTATTATACATCAAAATGTTATGAAACATAAAATTCACATTTTGATTGTGTTAAAACAAATTAGGTTTTTAAAAAGTCAATCATAAAAAAAAAAACAAGTTTTCCTAGTAAATGAACAAATCGTCCATTAAATGAATACCAACACTCCTGTAAATGAACACTGATATTTACTATGATATATTCTTTTTTTTATCTACTTTACTTTTTACTATTTGTTTATAAGGTATGAGATATTATAGTTTAGTAATAAAAACTATAGAAGTCATTAAACTTTTAGGCGTTTTTAGGTATAAAATATTTATTAAAAACAGTTGTAGGTATTTAAAACTACAATACATAAGATTTAAACAATTGCACATTAGGAACTACTAAAAATAATAAAATAAAATGAAATCAACAACATTTTCTTTTAACAGGTAACTTGCCTAGGTATATGGTGTTTAAAAAATAAAAAATGGTAATTCAGTAACTATAGAATAACATTAACAGCTGGGTACTGTTGTAGTATTTAAAATTAAAATTATAAATATTTAAACAATTTAACATAGGTAAATACTAAAAATAGTTAAAAATAAAAAATACAAAATGTCTTTTTAATAGGTAGGTAACTTTCCTACATGATCCTTATAAAATAAAAAATGATAGTTTAATAATGACAATACAACCTATAAAATAACTGGATATTTGCTAATAATATACAGTTATATCTTAAATAATAGGAACATTAATTTGTTTAATTAATTCAATTTCTGGAACTGAATATGTAATTGCATCGATTGACAAATCTGCAACAAACTTAGGAGTTGCAATTTTTTCAATAATTTCATTTCTATTGAACCAACACAAATCATCCAACTCTGGCCATTTCCAATGTCTTCCTGACATAGCCATTGCTTTAACCTATACAACAATAGGTAAATATATAAAAATAAATAGTTATTGGTTTTAATGCTATTTGATTTATTACCTTATATTGAGATTGTGTTTTCTTTATAGATTTTATTGCTCCTGGGAAATATTCTCCTTCATAAATCACAACGACATAATCACCCACATTCAGGGTCTTTTTGATTTTTTGTGCTTCAAAATTTGTTTTTTCTAAATTAGGAACATCCATAGAATTAATGACTTTTGGTTTTTTAATAGGAACTTTGTTTATTTCTTTAGATTTTCTCTTATTTTCAGTCTCAATTTTTTTCATCAGTCTTGCGTTTCTTTTTTCTAAGCTAAGAGTTTCTTTAGCTAGCTTTTTATCTTCTTTTTCTTTTTGTATCTGCATCCATTTACTTGAAGTTATAGCATAAGGAACAGGCATTGTTTTAATTTTATTTTTAAAATCACTATTTTCTTCTTTAGACCATTTAAAATGTTTATCCCAAATTTGTTGAGTTGAGTTTTTAGTAAAATTATCTGGATCAGTTTCTTTATTCTTTATGGCTCCAGAAAGTTTTACTGTATTTTCTACTAATTCATAAATATTTTCACTGTCAACTTTGTCAATGTTATATAAACATTTTGTTGGATTTTTTACAGTACTAGAAATGTTTGTATAATCATTTTCATTGCAAATTGTATCACAGTTTTTTGAATCTTCTACACTTGAAACTTGTGTCACAGAAGTTTTTGATTTATTTATTACATGATCAAAAATATTTGAGCATACATTTTTTTTTACAACCAAGTCCAAATTAAAATTTTCTTCATTTGAGTCTATTATATAATTTTCAGAATTTGTTAACAGCGATTCTTCATTTAATACTTCAATCCCTGACAACTCAAGTTCATTATCAGTAAACATGAGAGTTGACCCTTCAATTTCAATTGGCATGTCTAATATATTAAATTCTTGAGTTTGTTTATAACTAGTAATAATAGTATCATCGCTTCTACTATCACATTCGTTCCATATTTTGGCTAACAATGTATTATTATTTATAACATTTTCTAACTCGTGGTCTCTTAAAATATAACTAATTACATTTTTGCATACAAGATAGTCATTTGAATTTGGAGTTAAGAATGAGACCTCTGGTTGTTGAAGTTCTGCTATCCTTGTAGGAATGCATTTATTGTAGTCCACAGCATCAGGATTAAAAGGATATAACCCACATGTTCTAAACCCATTAATGATCGATTCTGGTTTAACTTTATCAAAAGCTTTTTTAAATATTATACCAAAATTATTTTTTGTGATTGGACTTTTTGAATTTAAATTATGTGCTCTGGTAACTTCTTTCCAATAAGATTTTAGAGGTTTGAATATGGAAACATCACAAGGTTGTAATATGTGGGTGGAATTTGGCAACAAGCAATACAAATGAATTTTTTTATCATAACAAAATTGAGAAAGTTCCAAGCTTAAATGGCTTTTATGACCATCGACATAAAGAATGACAGGAAACTCTATTTTGTTTTCAACTAACCATGGATAAACTACATTTGCTACATATTCATAAAATGTGGCGGATACCATCCATCCACTATCCGAACGGCCAATTGCCCAATCGTCTGGCAAAGATTGGGCAATGTGCAAAGGAATCCTTTTGTATGGGTATATAATCATTGGAGGTAGTGATTTTCCATCTGCAGAATAAGTGCAAAGGACTGTAATGTTTTCTTTTTCTGCACTTCTAGCTACTTCATAAAAATTATTCATTGTCCTAGGTCCTAAAACTTTGCCAGATTTCGGACATAACTGTAAGCCAGTTTCATCACAGTTTAAAATCCTTCTCGGATCATTAAGTATATCTAAGCTACCTTCTTCCTCTAAGTATAATTTAACATCACTAAACCAATATCGAATAGATCTCTCTGTTACTTTAGCTCTTGCTTTAGAAATAATCTCAGCATTTCTTTTTTTAATTTCTGGATGTCTTTTCAAAAATAAATTAAACCATTTAATGCCGGGTCGATTATTAATAAAAGGATTTTGTTTTGGGGATTCTTTTAAAACACTTTGTACTGAATCTTTTAATTGTTCAGGGTGCACTGGAAAACCAACTTTAGCATTTGACAATATCCAATTTACAATTTGATTTTCTTTGTCAACTGATAAAACAGATGGTGGTCCCATTTTACGTTCTAAAGGAACTTTATTATTTACCTTGGTACTAAGAGTAGCTTTAGGTATTCCTGTTTCCTTGTGTACCTGATTGAGTGATTTTTTTTTACTCACAATAGCTTCAACTGCATTAACCAAATCATTATGGGTATATTGAAATCTTTTGTATTTCTTCCCTTGTTTTAATTTTTCAGATGATTCTGTTTCACTCATGTTTAAACTATAAAATCAAAATTTAGATAATGAAAACAATTAATAATATTTCTATTAGTTTACAACTATAACGCTTGAAAGCAATTAAAAAAGGTTAATGCACCTAGTTTGAGTATTTTTTTTCCAAAATGTCAAGTGTTCATTCACAGGACTAATGTTGTATTTGTGAATAAACCCAGTAAATAAACAGTTGTTCATTTACTGAATACAACAAATAAAATTTAAAACCAGTTAATGAACACTGTTCATTTAGTGGAATTTCGTTGATTGTAAACACCAGTGCTTAAACAGCGATTAAATGGTGAGAAAAATAAGAAAAATGCTTAAAACAAATTAAATATATGTATTAAAATATTAACTCTATCGAAACTTACCTTGTTTGAACCTCTGTCGATAAAATTAAAAACGTTATACGCTCTTAACAAAATAAAAAAAAATCACAAATTAAATAATTTGATAAAAATTATGGTGATAATTAATGGAGGGAAAATCTTATCATTCTAACAAATTGATTAATGCTCCTATGATAATACAATTTACAGTGTCACCTTATTATAAGTTCAACATAGTGTTAAGCTAAATACATTATTGTATTAATCGATGTATGCCTTATTATTTAAAGAAAACAACGAAGTGTTCATTTATTGGACCTGTTCATTCACTGGGCCTGTTACCCTATGATCTATCTATACAGTAGGTACTAATATATTACTTCTAAAGGGGGAAAAAAAACCTATATTTGGCGAACGGTAATATTATATGCATTGTTGGACACCCACAGAAAATATGGCAAGCAGCTGCATCATGCAAAAAACAAAATCTTATTTAGTACCTAAAACATGTTCAATTTACAATTTTTTTTTTCGAAATGTTTTCTGAATATTATATGAAAACATTTTCTCACAATTTTTACAATTGGAAGTTATAAGTACTAAACAAATTTGAGACATACTGATTTTTTCAACATTAAAGAATTCTCAGTAAAAATATCCAAAAATATGTTTTTCTCATTTTATTAGTATAAAACACTGCACATAAATGCATAATATGCCAGTAGGTATGTGACCATTGATGTCGACATGAAAATATGAGCTAGGAAATGAATAGCAGTAGGCACTTACGTAATTTAAACGGGCCGTCTATACCGATACAAGTAAACGCTATTAAATAGTTACACTATACGTTTTGTTATTATTATATAGGTATACATTATACATATTAAGTATATATGTGGTGAAATAAAGTTTCCAAAACCGCTATAGGTAAATAACCACTTAGATAGAGTATAAAGTTTATCCTGTATAATGTAATGTCTTTATGTCATGCAAAGGATTCTTGTATATTATATAAAAATATAAGTAGCATCATCAATTTTACTTGTGATATTTATATAAAAGGTAGTATTAATGTTATTAATTTTTACAATTATGAACATAATTTTTGTTGTTTTATCAATTTATCTACAATCTACAGTCTACCTGGTATATACAATATATACCGAATATAATTATTATTTACATGTTACGCTGTTTACGTAAAAAATATTTCGTGAGGTCAGATAGGTTAAAACCATAGTTAATTAATCGAAATATTTCGTTAAAAATAATAATACCTATAGCGTGTTAAAACTACAACAAAGTCTCTTATACAGTGCGAATAGTGACGACAATATAGTAATTAATTTACAGCAATCGATGGTTACATAATATAAAGACGTCCTCTAAGGAGTTGATTGACAGATTCTTTCTTTAATGTTTAGCGTTGTATTATGAAAATTACAATTTACAGTAAAAAAACTAAGTGCTTAAACTCAAATGTCTGTAAACCAATCAATTTGAATATAATACACAAATAATTCCAATTTATATTGTTGGAAAAGCCCGTTTTTTCGGCGAGTTTATGTTACGCTTACGACAAAACTGTACTATTTAATTAAATATTATGATTTAGGTATTGTGTATTCGTTGCTTATTATGTGGAGTATGAAAAACGGAACACACGACTCTTATAATAGGTATTAATGAATTATAGACAAATTGAATAAAACGGTAAATCTGGAGAAACAATAAAATTCATTATTTTCATCGAATAATCTACTTACAAAGGTATTTACCGACAGGTCAGACTTAAATGTTTTACATTTGAGAATAATAAAGACGAGCGGAAGGAACAAAAGCAATATTAAATGATAGAAATAAAAAACATAAGAATCGGCGACTGCAGGCCAAATAACGGTGGGTTATGTTATTTCAACATGATGCAAAGACGATTTTGTCTCAATTGATACTTTTCGTCGTGGGAACACCTGTAGTTGACTTACTCCATGCAGAAAAAACTTATAAGTAAAACCACTTAAAAGACCAGTTGGGCTTTTTGCGTCATTGGCCTCTTCCTATCTGCATAAAGAAAAATAGAGGCTTAGTCCATAGAAGTTAGGCGAAAAAAGGGGTTTTTTTAGGAATAAAACGAATAAATGGTTTTGATTGTTTATTCGTTAAGTTTTAGGGTTCTGATTATATTCCCCAAATTCCCCAGTGATAATGCATGTGCTAAACTTATAAGCCTGGTTTTAAGAGGTGAAAATTTCTTTAAAACCAAAACTGTACTACTTACCTATGTACTAAATTGTAGCTGAGTAAATTATTTATAAAAAAATAACCTAATGAGTTAAGCCTAAAGTGAATACTTCCAAAAAAAAATTAAAGTAAAAATTAGTATTTAAGAGAATTTTTTAATAGTCCATTACACATTGGCCGACCTATAATAATAATATTAATAACAATAATAATAATAATAATAATAATAATAATAATAATAACAATGACAATAATAATAATAATAATAATAATAATAATAATAATGCTTATTTGCCCTGGACGTCGCCGACTCATGGTGTAGCTCAGTTTTTTACGCAACTTGGAAAAGTTACCTAACTATATATTATTTTTTTTCCGTATAGTTTCTAATTAAAGTGTCCTCAAGCCTCGTCTGACGGTGGTTATTACTTATTATTAAACAAAAATAACTTTATTAGAATATAAAATATACGCGTCATTTTAATTAATTAATCAATATAATTTAACGGAGAATTCAATTGAAACGTTTGATTGCTCGTAACTATATACTATGTACATAATGAGAGGGGGGGGGTTAAAAACTTTTTTAAACTTTTGTTTACTTATTGGTCACATACGCACAGTGCAGTTTGATCACTATATTATATGAAAAAAAAAACACTTACAGCATAATACTTTTATTCAACGAAATTGGCGATTCCATATTTTCATGGAAACAAATTATTCGTCAAACAGCAAATTAATGTCGTCGTAAATATTACACACAGGACCGATTTGACACTTATATTTGCGAGTCTTACGCGTGAAAATACTAAAAACAAACAGTATACAGTAACTGTATTTTTTTGACTGAAAATCGCAGTGGTTTTTTTTTCAGATCCCACTATTCCCATTGCGAGGGCCTTTAATAATAATAATAATAATATGTGCGCATAGATTCGCCGAGCTTTTAGGTCAATTTGGCTGAAAATAGGATCGCCGAAGCCGTTAAAAGGTCACAGGGCGGTGAATTCCCGCGGGGGCGTGTGAGAGAATCGTTTTCCGGCGGCGGCCGACTAGTCTCGCGCCTATACAATCTTATTAGTTTTTACGTAGGTAACCAGCTCAAAGATATATGGATGTTAATTTGTAAATATATACGGTACCTATTAATGTATAATATTATATAGACATAGTAGAGGAGGTAATATGTCGTGTCTGCCTACAGTTTTGAAACGGTTTACATGAAACGCGATTATCTATTTTATTATAATATGGGTATACCTATTATAATAGAAACCAACTTCGCGGATTATTTTACGCCGAGGCGTGTGGGTTTTCACTCAAACTATTATTAAATATGTGCTCCCCAAAACTCGTAACGGCACCCACGCCCAATAACGCTTTGTTCATGATCAATCGTTTTTTAATTTATTTAAATATACTTACGATCAGATATATTATATATGTACCTATCATCATTTATAGCGACTCGGGTTTTATATCCGATCACCGGACAGTGAAGGGACTGGGCGGGTAAACTAAATAATATAACACAATTAATATGTAATCATAAGCCAATCTATTAGATATAATTATTTAAAAGTAGACAATTTTTTTTTGTTCTGATCTTTCCTAGCTGTTCGTCTATTGCCGCCATTATCTGTTGCTTAAATAATATATCGAAAATGTATTCACTGATAATTCTCTCATTCTATCTTAGAATATTTGTATGTTTATATTTATATTTAATATTTATATGTTTACTAAATATTTTGTAAATTTCTAATAATCGAACGTCGGCATGAAATTAAAACAAAATTAAAATGTTTGGACAATAGCGTAATTATTTTAATTAATAAACATTATATCCAGCGCCATAGTCGTGGCGCCAGCTAAGTAAAAAAAAAAAAAATGATAAGCGCACTACGGTGTGTGTATAGTATATCGAAGCATTAGTTGCCTATTTAAACTGTGTAAAATACAGGGAAATTTGTAATACGACATAGCTAATTTTCTAATGCATTAATTAACCCTTAGTAAACTCAAAAACATCAGAAATATTGTGTAGAAAGTGCTTTTGTAAAAATCATCAAAATCGTACGTTTAAAAATTAAGTTATAAATGAAAAAGTGCTAACTTTTTAATGGAAATTTATATTAAATTCAGAATCATGGTAGCCGTCGTCGTAGTCCAAGGTTAAGGGGATTCGATACCGCGATTGTCTGTTTTTGTCTAACACACTCGCGACATAGTATTTTAGACGTGTTTTTTGCCAAACATTCCAATTGATCTATTGAAGCGATAAGATTTCTGACAACAGATTTGAATTTGTCGTCAAGTCTACTTGAAATCGACTTTCCCACATTTATGATTTGTTGATTTTAACTTCTCCAAAAATTGAAATAACAGAATTTTTAAATACTCTTTTTGAATATGACATTTTAAAAAATTCGAGGGATTATATCAAAAATGTGGGAAATTCGATTTCAAGTAGACTTTATGACAAATTCAAATCTGTTTTCAGAATTCTTATCGCTTCATTGGATCAATTGGTATGTTTGGCAAAAAACACGTCCAAAATACTATGTCGCGCGTGTGTTAGACAAAAACAGAAAATCACGGTATCGAATCCCCTTAATATAAATAGAAGATTTGATCGTGTTGGATGGGGAATAAATAACAGGTGCTGGGTAGATAATAAAATGACGTTATAATAGCACGAAGTATTAAATATTAAATGCAGCCATATACTTTAATTTATTTATATAAATTACAGAAGATTTGTATATTTTATTAATTTAAAATATAAAGTAAATAGTAAAAAATATGTCCCACTGTATATACTATATTAACCTGAAACGTCAATAAATTGAAATATTATATTAGAATATTATAAGGAATGTGATTTTGGTATTGTTATAATACTAAAATTGAATAAAATACCATATAATTTAAACCAATAATCAATTACTGCTCAAAATATATTCATGGTAGCGGAATTAAAAATAATAGTTTTGCATATTACTTATTAAGAATCGCGGACATTCCCCCCCAATATATTTTTAATGAGGATATTTCCCCCCCCCCCCATTTATATTAACCTTGGTCGTAGTCGTCGTCGCATCAGCGTTGCCAAGTTACCAACAATATTATCGTTCTTATAGAATATAGTGTAAATACTCAATTTTTAAGTAAAAAAAAATATAAAACCTTTAAGCACTATAAAGATGTGATATCATGAATAAATATTAAGTATATTGAATTTAAGTAAACTTATTTTTACTTGGTGAGGAATTATTTAGAATATATTAGGTATATAAATATTAATAATAATAATTTTAAAATAATAATAAGTTATATTTTAATAGTCCTTTGCCATTTAATTATTTTGTTCATCACACTTAGTTTCTTTTAAGAAATAATTCCTCGCCAAGTAAATAAATTATTGAAACAAAATAAGTTTACTTAAATTCAATATACTTAGTGTTTATTCATGATATCACATCTTTATTGTGCTTAAAGATCTTATATTTTTTTTACTTAGCCATTTTTACACGTAGTTTACGAAGGGTTTTTGATGTGATTTTATTATATCTTATAAATGTAAAACAAATGTGGGAAGTTAATGTTATAGATGGGTGCTAAGTCTGTCAAGCACTCCTAGTAGCTAATACTTAAATACATTAATCTAAAATCAAATTCAGAAAATGGAGGAAATAACGAATTATTAATTATAGTTTAGAATATTAGCGTAGAATAACAATACAAATATCTATGATATACTGGGTGATTCTTTTATCAAACAACACTCATTATTTCAAAAAGTATAAATTTTTTTTGAAGATATTTTTTTACATCGTTTCAAGTTGCTTATAAAACAACGTTTTTATTAAAAAATTATATTTTTAATTATTTTTTATCCTAATAATTTTTTAAGTTTTTTACTTTTTTGAATGACAACATAGGGTTTTAATTTTATGTTCTAAAGTAGAATATTTTTCTTAGTATTTTGATACATGAAAATTGAATTTGGGGCGAGTAGTTTATGAGTTATAAGTAATTAAAGTTTAGACGAGCGGTGAAGTGGACAAACATTTCGCGGGGTAACCCCGAACCACTCCACTCCGCTCGTCTAAACTTTAAATACTTATAACTCATAAACTACTCAACCCAAATTCGATTTTCATGTATCAAAATACTAAGAAAAATATTCTGCTTTGGAATATAAAATTAAAACCCTATGTTGTTATTCAAAAAAGTAAAAAACTTAAAAAATTATAAGGATAAAAAAATATTTAAAAATATAATTTTTTAATTAAAACGTTGTTTTATAAGCAACTTGAAACTATGTAAAAAAATATCTTCAAAAAAATTTACACTTTGAAATAATGAGTGTTGTTTAATAAAAGAATCACGCTGTATACGCCATACGGCCTTAATTCTGCTACTATTGCAAATAAATGATTCTAAAATGTAATTGAGTTGGTCGATGGGAAACTGCAGGTTTAGGCTGGTAGGTACATTACGTCAGTTGTTGAATTTGGTGATTACTATAATAGCAGACACACTCGTCGTCTGTCAGATTTACTGTCCGTTTGATTTACAACCGATAGGTACATGCTATACGAATACGACGGTCGATGGACGTTGTATTTAACATCCGATGATGTGTGACAATCGTGTTAATGTGTTAGCATTTCAGGCGATTTCGAACTTTAAATACATTCATCGTTCTACTCAGAATCTAAAATATAGACAATATATACAACATAAAAAAATCCACGGACTTCATCGATGTATTTTACTTTTCCCTAGTGCGCGGGCTCAATTAATAAATATTCTTCGTTTCTCGAGCGCGGGACTCGATCGGTATATTTTTCGTTCATACCGATGCTTAAAATGAGTGTAATACGTTTTCTCTTGTTCAGGCATGCGACTCGATTAGTATGCACAGGTCTTAATTATTATCTTATCGCTTTTCGGTCTCGGAACGGGGAAAACGCAAAAAGGAAAAAAAAATTCCTTCCGGGACCTTTCGTTTTTTTTCGCCCGGTAAATGTCATAATACATCGTGAGCACCTCGTGGTTTAACGGTCACGTACCTATACTGTTTATACATATTATTTTGTACCATGTGCGCTATAGGTACTATACCGAACAAGAGAAACGGTGTAAAATGACAAATGACATTTGAGCTTATCTTTTGGGGGCCTTGCCACAAGGGTATTCGCACAAAAACGTGGGACGACCAGCACCGTCCTACAATATAATATTATATAATATTATACAATATATATGTTATACAATATACGCTGTTTCTACCCAAAAGCTGCGAGCTCCATATCGTGCGACCAGACTATAGTTGATATGGCCATAATATTATTATGTTACTATATTATTTTTTATGCATTAAGTGATTCTTTTAATTGTAAACACAGATTATCTCGAAGGATATAAACGTTTTTGAAAATTTTTTTTATCGTTTTATCATTTCTCAAGTGTTTTCCTTTTTTTTTGACGAACAGCATACATTATTTTTTTATTTCATATTTTGATGTGGAATATTTTTCTGAGAATTTCAATATAGCTACCTATAAATTATATTTCAGTTAAAAATCAAGTACGAAGGTAGGTTATTATTGTTGTAAATTATAAGTTATAATAGTTAGTACTATAGGTACCTACTTATAGTTTAGGTGAGCGAAATGGCGGTGTACCCCACAAAATATTGATGTACTACAACTTCGCTAAAAACTAAAATAAACTATCTAGGTATGGGCCATACCGTATGACCTAGTTTCAAAATATACCATAATATATGAATTACTCATCCTTGGGCAGAGCAGTTACAGTTCGGACTATAATAAAATATTGTCCTTTTCCCATTTTGATAACTACTATATAATATATAACACTGTAAATGAAATCGTGGGATGGACTTTGGTGACTTTAGACAGACCCTGCCTGTGATTACTAGAGGCACATCAGTGGATAAAATAAATGCCTGTTTGAAAGCATTTATGTTATGGAGTTACGTGGAAAAGTTATGTCATACTACAAAATATATGCGAGTACAACTGCACAATAATGCACAATCAGGGAAATATGAGGCTGCTCTTCTAAAAATTGGAGAAGAACGTACGGCATGAAACTTTCCTTGAATTATGTCAAATAATTGACAACACAGGTGGTCTACAAAAAAATGTCTATCCCGATTGCAATTAAATTTGGGCAATCGAGAGCGGCCGTGTGAGAGGGCAATTTTGACATCGACAAATGAGACAGTGTGGGAGATTAAAGAATAAATGATGTCAAAGGGTATTTTCGAGTAACCTAACCTTTCGGTAGATAATGTTATGGATACTGAACAAGTAACGTTGTACCACATTCCTATATAGAGTTTCTTAACTTTTTAGAATTATCAGGAGTGCCTTCCCATAATCTCAGGCTGAAAGTCAGTGTTCCGGTCCTGTTGATGAGAAATATTGAAGCACCCGTGCTATGTAATGATACACGGCTACAAATTACTTACTAGGGACGCAATATTATAAAAGCTACAACTATGACTGGTATCATGGAAAATATAAAGAAGAAAATGTTTTGATTCCCTGAATCCCAATAATTGCGACAGATTTATCACTTCAGTTTCAAAGAGTGCAGTTTTCCCTAAAAGGAGAATCTTTAATGACAATAAATAAAGCTCAAGGACAGACGGTTAAAGTATAGCAAGCATACATTTAGATAAAACCTGTTTTTGTGGTGTGCTCACGAGTATCAAGCCCACAAAACTTATTCGTTTTAGCAAAGGACGGAAAACAAACAACGTTATATATAAAAAGCTGGTAAGTGGATGTCGCTCTGTTATACAGTAGGTTACAACTGGGTCACTGTATAATGGATTGTATTAAATTTGAATTCAATGATATCATATCATTGTATAACGAAAAACGATTCTGAGCTGAGACGGTTTGTCAGTCTAGATATTTTATATTGTTATTATATTTTATTATAGCCTGTAAGTTTAATTAATATTATAAATTACAACAAATAGATTATAGTACGACTGTACTGTAGTTAATAAACGACTATGAAAATCAAAAAGAGTAATTTAATTTTAGCTAATAATAATTATAAGATGTATAAAAAAAATCCCTGATATAATGCCATTATCCCTTTACCCTTGGTATAAAATTTTTTCTCCAACTCTACACCGAAATTTATCCACCAAAGTTAATATTTTATTTTTTAGGAAAATGAAAACATAAAACTAAAGTAAACAAAAATTTAATGAAGGAATCATAAATTCTAAAATAGCAGGAAAAAAAATTGATGGAGTGATATATATTCCCAATTGAATGAAAATAAAACAGAGTAAGCTTATTTTAATCAACAATATAATCCTGTATTAAATATATAATTTTTTCATTTTCCATGAATAATGATAAATGATATAGATACGAATGAGAACAAATAGAATGTTTGTCATTTTAACCAATATTTATATAAAGAATTGAGGTAAATAGAAATCTTTTCCAAAGGATCGCGGAAATTAAATAAAATACAAGAGAGTAAGTTTATATTAAGCAATAATTAATAACAATTATAATATAATATTTTTCATCATCATATACAAAGAAAACAATACATATTATACAAATTAATTTTACATAATATTAATATAAAAACCTCTCCAAAATGGAAACCTTGTGCTTAGAGTAGATGAGTGCATGACAATTGAAAACTTAAATTGTATGACATTCTCATGTTTAAATTATTTGTTAATGATTAAAATTAATATAATATGTGTCAAATATACTTCCCCTCAATATGTACCTAACAATTGGTATCCATGACGATTTGTCATACATATAGTAATTTAGTATACATTTTTATTAAATAATTCCATTAGCTTTTATACATTTTAAAAAGTAGTTTTCATTCGGTTGGTATCAATAGCCAATAACGTTAAAACACGAAAAAAATCTTAAACACTTACAATCTGCTTTGAGTGCACTAAATAATCAAGTATAATATACGCGATTATTATGATTGTACGGTCAATATTTAATGTTTTTAATCGGTGTTTTTTGATCTGGGGTCTGGGCAGTATAAACTACAATCAAGGGAAGTTTAAACCGACGATGATATTTTATATCTTGCGATGTATTATACTTTGTTGTCATTTAAAAGCAATAATAAATGCAAATAACAAATGGGTAAATAATATTTAATTTAATTTAAATACTTTCATTCCACGATCGTTTTCACGTTTCTGTGAAAAAAATAAATGATTGGTTAACAGAGTATATCTAGCACCATAGTGAGTTGATTCCCGAGACCTACTTTATGTGTTAGTTGATTTCCGGGTCATTATAATATGTCACGGTATACTGGTAAATATCTCATTACCAGATACCTACCAATTTTTAAAAACAATAATGTGTTATACATTTTTACGAAATTACTAAATTTTTCTACTAATAATTTTTTAACAAAAAATCGAATGATTTTCAAAATATGTAAAAACTAAATAGAACAACATTTTTGAGAAACTTGTCAGCCAACCTCTTCCTGGTGTTTCTTAGGTTAGGCTAATAGGCTGAATATTTGACTAAATATTAAAAATAATATATAATGACCAGGGAATCAACTCGTACGCAGCCTTTACCTCATCATCCTAATATCTGGATATTACAATATCTTAATAGTCTTAAATTACCCATTATGTTTATTTGTTTATTTTTTTGGTTGAACTTAGGCCCGGCAACTATGGCCATTAGCTGTTTTGTTGTTTTTGTAGGAGGGCAGGAACGTTTGGAACAGTTGGTTACAACACGTTCTTAGGTTTGGCAGAATTTCAAGTTGGGCACCCGTAGGTTTTTGCCATGCCTGGTCGGGGGATGGTGGTCTCACTCTCTAGACAGTATTGCTTGCCCAGAGAGAGGAGCCGTCTGTGGTCGAGGTTCGAACCGGAGATAGTTCGCGTCGGAACCAACGCCGTAGTCCACTATATAATACTTCTAAATGTTTGAACTCAACTTACGTGTATATGTCGGATGCCTATTAAAAAGGAAACCCATTACGAAGACCTTTACATTTCTCGCACAACTAGAATAACCCTTATATAAGTAACCTATTTATCAGTCATAGGTAGCTAATAAGTTGTTATTTTTTTTAGGCTTAGTTGCTTATTTATAATATTAGACAAGACAATTGGAGGAATGTCGTTATAATACCCATAGCTTTGTGCTTGACTATACTTCTTTGTTTTTTTGTTAACTAGCTTTTTCATTCACAAACAAAAATGTATGGTGCACAAATAGCAAAATTAAAATGTATATAGTTCGCTAAAAAACAGACAATATGTTTTGAACGGTATTAAAATGACTAATTTTTTGATATATGTCTTATATAGAATTCACGAGTGGTTCAAATAGTTTGTACTCTATAATCTGTTAAATATATAATAATGTGTACCATAAATATCAATAATAATATGTAAGTACTATGTATATGTTTAATATTTATGTTAAATTATATATTTTACAGTCAAAATGGATTGATCCCCTCATGTTTGATATTAATTCATTAATAATGATGTGTTGTTTTGAAATAAGATTAACTGGAAAAGTTGTACCTTATATGTGTCGAATATTTTTTGATAATCAACTATCAGTCATATTAACTAAACTTGAAGCAATTCACGAAAAATTGATACATCTGAATGTGATTAGACCGATGCAAATAAAAATAAATTGGCTTTTCATAATAGTAAGTAGTAACTATTGTACATTTTATAGCAAGTAATATACGAACGATCAATTGGGTTATAACGAGTTATATGAAGAATAAAATATTATGTGAAATTAGCATGGTAATTATAATCAACATTTAAAATTATTATATAGTTGATATAAACACTTCCTTTCTATTGTCCATGTATTTTTGTATATCAAATGTATGTAGTAATTTACGTTTTAAAACAAAATTAAAGGGTTGGGAATTGGGATACATTATTCCTATTGTACCTACATAGTTTATTCTGTAATATAATATATAACACATCAAGTAGAAATTGTGACCATTACAAGATCCTGTGAATGATATCATTTATATTTTTTTTCAGCTCTTTGATTTATTTTCAAATCTATGCGAATGCATTGTATTTTATGAATACATACTACTGGTATTATACATTCGGTGGATGGTGTACATCATAAACGAACAAATCCCGCAAAGACATTCAACCATAAGTACCTTCAGAGATATGTATTTGGAAGTCATAGAATGCTTGAACGATATAAATACATCAATATACGGCTTACCGGCTATATGGAGTTTTATTGGTGCAAATATTAGTCTAGTGATGTTATTATTGTACTATGCTTTAATTTTTCCTAGTTTAAATACAACTGGATGTGTATATAATATTATGAAAATATTAATAACACTATTCAATGTTATACTGTTATACGGAATTGGTCATGCCACGGAAAAAGAGGTTTTTATATTTTTTAATTTTTTATACGTTATAACGCTATAGATTTAAATAAAAATATCTACTCGCTTTCAACACTTGTATATATTTAATTAATTAATTTCATACATAAGTTCATAACTTACCTGGACGATGAGACTTTCCCATGAAAATCTGTCATACCTTACCTAGCATCAGTTGTTGATCTTGTAATATAATATTATAGTTATATACTTATATATTTACGCTTTACAATATGTATATCTTTGGTTCACGTCGGGTATTATAATTAAATGAATTATATAAATAAATAAAGAATAGTAAATTAATATTTGAAGAATATTTTTGTAACCTATTATTACCTAAACATTGCCGTGATATAAGCACGTCAAGTGTAAAGATGTTTGATCAGAATTAAACATTAATTAAACAGTTCATACGAAATTTATAGATTATACAAAGTGATTAACATAATATTATTAATTCAATTTAAAATTTATAATTTGGATTGCAGATAAATCGGATGAGTTTTGTCTTAAACCAACGGTCCATGATAGAAAGAAACCCAAGAATCAAACGTCAGGTATAATTGATATATTTATTATATTTTATTTACTACATATCTTTAAGCATTTACTTACGTGGAATAACTTTTCTTTTTTTTTTTATTACTATTTAGATTAAGTTTTTTATCCTACGAAGACTGCACGAACACTTTAATTTTGAGTTGTATGGAATATGTGGAATTAATCTAAGACATTTACTTATTTTATTAAACAAAGCAACCGGTTACTTTGTAATTCAAACTTTGTTCAAATTGAATGGAAATTAAGATGAGATAAGTAATTGGTTGATAATTTTTATAATTTTTTTTTTAGGTTGAGGCTTCAAAGTAGTCCCCCTTTTATAATATGATATATATTTAAAATTAAATACAACTCAATTGTTTATCATAGATAATTATTGTAAATTGTAGTTGTTATAAAATTATTTCAATATCTTCAAAATATTATTTTTTAATAAAAAAATCTATGAATTATTAAATAAAATAATATAAGAATAGAATAGAATATGACTATTATATATTTATGTACCTATCCGCTGTTTATATAAGTGTTTAGAAAATGTTATGACTTATGTATTATATTATAGACTGTTTGAATGGGTTGAATTACTTACGAGGAAAACAAATAGAAAGTCATGAAAAGGTTGAAAACCATTGTACAAGATGATAATAATTATACAAAAATATTATGACTTATTATAGTGCTGATAACAATTTTGTATTTTTTACTCCGATCTATACGGAAACCAAAATCGATTCGATCTGGCTGAATATATATTTTTATCCCTCTCGGGGTTAAAAGTGTATATAGTGATGGACCCTAACCGCAATACGACCCTCGTCGCCTGACGGACTTAAGTCGACTGACCGTTTTCTCTCCAATTAAGAGGTCTGTACAATCGTCCCTGTGCCAATTATTTCGCTGTGTGGGTCGACGACAATTTCACACGATCCGGACACAGTGACAGCTCGCATAATATATGTAACCGATGTAAATGCGTTACTTAGATTTTCCCGAGTTGGTGTAATTTCGACATTGGCGGTATTTAATAATGTAGTAGACAAAAAGTCAACGGTTTTGAAAACTCCAAGGAGATTGACGGTTTTTAAATCCGCCATTTGAAAAAAATTTAAATTGTATCACCACAGGGCAATTTCTTCAATGGTACCTATCTACAAAAAAAATATGTGTATTAGAAAAAGTTATTGTATTTAAGTTAACTTAAAAATTGGAATATATGCGTTATTCAAGAATAAAAGTAGCGTGGTATGGGTAGGGTTGTTACAGCTCGGTGAATCATACCTGTATGGTTGTCTCCCTGGCCGATTATGGTGATAAATAGTTTGTTACATCACGTTAATCAAAACTATGTTTCATCGTTGTGTCGTACGTGTACCTCCTATATAATCTTATAATCATAACCATATATGCTGTATATAGGTATGAAAGTTTATGAAATGATAATTTTGAACAGGTGAAATTAATTCCTTCTACAAAGTAACGAGTGCCTATAGGTATTGAAAATAAAGTTGGAATAAACCACTCGAACGAATTACATTCACAGTCCAAATTCATAACTAATAACTCGGTTCCGTAGATGGTTCTCACTATTATCAGCACAATAGTTATATAATATATCGCGATTTTGTTTCGGCAACAGAAGTAAATTATTGTGTAGGTATCTATACCACTATGCGATATCTCGCATGGTTAATTTTTATATGATATCGGTTATAGATTAATCGAAACGACAACAAGACAAATACGTCAGCGACGGGCCCATTCGTTATTATTACGTTTTTATTTTGTTCCTAGGCAATCGGACGTGGGCTGCGATTTATGTGATTTTAACGCCCGTTTAACTTTTGGTCCAAAAACGCACTCGCACACACGTCATAATATATCAATATCACTACCAACATCGTACCAATATTATACGCGTCAAATGATCCAAAAACATCGCTGCACTAACTGATTGAACGAGCGTATTACCGAGTTGGTTACAGTGTGCCATTTTTGGAATCGTGTCCCGTGACAACCGATTTATCCAATATTCGCGTATCGACCACACGTGTGTGTATGTGTTCTAAAAACAATTTAATAGTCCGAAAAAAATCGGTTTATTTAATGTACCCGAGCATTTATCGATGATGCAAACAGCGTATAAATGTATAATAATATTATACAGTGAGCTTATACTATATTGAATGACACTAGCGGCGAGCATGCTTCACTCATTGCCGTCAAATCTAAAAAAAGATCAGTTTTTCGTTTCCACAAGATATCAGTGTTTTACCTGCAGGTTTTTTGCTTGCAATAACACACCTGTAGTTGGATTTCGTATATTATATTGATTAGAGCACAAATTTGTATGCACTAAAAAGTATCACAATATCAATAATATGCCATTATGCCATATTATAATGTAATGCAGTAAAAAATGTGAAAATATATTTAAAAATAGGTAATAGTAAAAAAAAAATACACAATTTATCAAGATAAACTCATTGATAAATATTAATTTACTACCTGAAAATCCTACACGGCGTTAGGATTAACCTCCGTAAAAATGTAATCTGCACATAGTTTTAACACGGTTATTTGAATTGTTTTGATCAAATATAAATGACAGGTCTAAAATTTTTATAAAAATATAATAAAAACTATTTTCTTGTTTTTTCTTTGTAATCAGTACAACCCTAGTAATTTACAGAAAGACTCACGTGATTTGGTGCACTATTCTGTAAGATGGTTTTCTGCACATTTGACTCACCGAGACCGAGGAGAATGAAACGATCTCAGAAACGAGTGTCGAGGGATGACGTTTCATTACGACGACTCTGAACGCTTTGTCAGATTGGAGCTTATATGTGTGTTATTCAACATAATTGTTATTTGGATAGTGTATAATTTTTCTATAATTCTCGTTTGTGTCTAGTTTGAGATGAGTAGAAGTTGATTTATAGCTAAAACAAGTGGGTCCGGTAATGTCTGAGAAAGCTATTCTTAATTCAAAAATATTTATTACATCTTTAATAAAAATTGGTGGTGGAAATTTTTTTTCTTCTGAGTACGACATTGTGTGGAAGATTGTTGTGACCCCTGACTTAGTTTAAAACATTATCATTGTTTGTGTTAGTATTGGTGGACGGCTAAGGTTCAGAAACTACAAGGACTTAGTAATGGTTTGGAGAGATAAAATATTTTGGTTTCTTTTAAGACTTATTGGTAGTGGTAAGTGTCAATGGTGAGGAAGGTAATGACCGTTTATTGGTTGCTGATTGTGGCTCTGGTTATTATTGATATTTGTGGCTGCAGAGTTAACGACTTTGTTGTAAATTATTTTAAGAGACGGAACCGTAGATTTCGATTTAGATGGCTTACTTTACCTGTCATAGCGAGTTAGTCACTGTTTGTAACGGTGCCTTGGGAAGTGATAGATATACAAATACTGTTCAAATATGGTTGGTTGTATTTTAATTTTTATATTACCGTTCTACAAAATAATAACAGAATACGTTAGATTCATGCACTTTCATTATAAAATGTGTCGATTAGTGTAACATTCGATAAAATTGGTTAAACTTAGGTAAGTTAACCAGAACATTATTCGAGAATTTTTTTTTAATAAGCATTTGAATTTTGAAGTTCGATTTTTGATAACATTTATCAAATTTTAAAACGATTTTGTAGTTTTTGAAATTTTTAACTTTTATAGCTGAGGTGAAAACTTACAACAAGGTTCCACTTTATTATGTTATTCTGTAACCATTCAACGTGTCCACGGGCTCTTAAAATAGCCGGGCCCCTGTACTCGGACAAAGTGGGGGGCTAATGAAATTGCCCCCCCCCCAATTTCGATTTGAGTTTACTCAAAACTGAATGATTTGAAATTAACGAAACTCGATTTGCAATTGTTTGGTGGTATTTTGAAATTATTCGGACAAAAATATGACCTATGTTTTGGTTCATATATTCAACAAATCAATTATTTTTAGTGATATTGTGCCAACATAATACTATGTATAACTTTTAGTTCCATGTTTATATTATTTATTTAACGTTTTAATTGTATTTATTTTAGTTTATTTAATTAAAAAACTTAATAGTAATCTTTTGCAATTTGTGTTATAGTAAAAGAAGTTTATTGTTTATAAAATTATAATTAATATAATATAATATAATATGTCAATAAAATCTACTCATCCTCAATACTTGGTATTTACATAATTTTTCATACCTACTAATGTAGTATACATATTTTATAATGCATTGGGAAATTAAATAAATCCATTAGGTAGATATCAATATATTTTACATTTTCAAAAGTAGATTTCATTCCGTTGGTATCAATAGACACTTAAGTTTGTAAGCGAAAAATCTTAAAAGCTTAAAGTCGGTTTTAAATGTACCAAATTCGTACATAAATAAGTAGGTACAATATAAGCAATTATTATGAATGTGCGATCAATATTAAATGTTTTAAATCGGTGTTTTTTGATCTTCGGCCTGGGTAGTATAAACTACAACCAAGGAAAGTTTAAGTCGACGATGATGTTTTATATCTTGCGATGTACTATCATTTGTTTTCAATTAAAATCGTTGATTGACGAAAATATGATAAGGGTAAATAATATATTATATTCAATTTCATATAAATATTTTCATAATATCATGATACATCACATACATATTGCACAATTTTACATTTATGTTTGAAGTACTTATATAAGTACAGTATATTTGTTTATTGTACACTGTATACAGAGGCGGAACTAAGAATTTTTACGCCCGGGGAAAATATTAAAATTAAGCCCAATCATAGACCAAGATTGAAAATACAATATCATTCCCTACAATTGTTTTATCATAACTGGAACTAAAATTACAAACATACTTATTAACTTTTAAACACATAATAATATATAATAATTAATATATTCTGCGGACTGTGGTGTAACCAAGTTTATACTAATAAACTATCACACCAAAAGAACTTTAAATTTAAAAACTTAGTCAACATATTGTTGATACATTTTTAATTACTGGAAATACTGTATTGGTTACTTAATTGTATTTATTATTAGAAATAATAATAATATTAGTTATACATATATAAATGTTGAAAAATATTCAAAACTTTAATTACCTACCTATACTGTACAAAAATTGTATACACTTTTGCTGTTTTGGTTCTATGCGCCTCAGGCCTCAGCCTTCAATTATAATAGATTTTTATGGTAAAATATAAAATCTTTTATTCTGATTAGGGTACACAATTTAGGCCAGTAAAAAATTGTATTTAATTAAACAATTTATAATAGAAAAAATGAAAAAGTAAATATTTAAAATCAAATCTTTTTTTTAAACATAAACAAATGTATATCTATCTTGGTAAATATTATAATACATAATATTATAAACTATAATATATCAACATCATTTTTAATATACAGATATAATATGCGTATCGTACGTTGATTGATAATTTTATAACAGTTATTGTGTAGGTATCAGTAATTTTAACGAAAACACAGCATCAATAATTGCCTAGGTATAGTTAATAGTTACATTTTCACTCAGAATCTTAATAATTATAGTATATTAGTTGTATATGCTTGCAGTAGGTATGCTAATGCCAGTATACCAGTATATACTTAGTATACTATTACGAATCTATTCATAATCTTACTATATTAACTTTATTTTTTTTTCCATTAATCAATCCCCGGCTTCACTCCCCTAGTTCCGTCCCTGACTGTATATATATATATATATATATATCTAAATACTTTAACTCAACTTACGTGTGAATGAAAAAATATAACCTAACAGGTATGGAGCTCTGCTTTATGAGCTCTTTTTTTCTGAGTATTCATTGTCATTAGATAAGAAAATTATGTATTTGTGAAAAAATTGAATTCAATAATAATTCCAAGCATGGGCAAATTAATGATAGTTTTCAACTGAATTAAGTTAAGTTGATAGAAAGCATTACAAAAAATTTAAAGTTAAAAGTTATCTTACTTTTCTTAACTTAGTGAAGTTAAAAGTTATATGGAAAATTGGAAACTTGCTATTAACTTATTAATTTAAGTTTAGTTTTTAAAAATTTTTTTTAATATTATATAAATAGCCAAGTTAGGTATATGGCTAAAATAATAAAAAGTAAATGTTTAAGTAATATGTACCATCCATAATAATTGTATAATATTTAATTTTTCATAAGTTATAAATCAACATAAATTCGATTTGATTAAAAGTAACTCGTTGTTTATTCAGTTTAAATCAATAAAAATCGGTTAAGTTAAAAATTAAATATTAAAAAGTTAAAACTAAAAATTTAAAATTAACGTTTATGTCCAGGATTGAATTAATCATTGTATACGAAAAAAGATTATAAAGGGAGGCGATGTGTCATCTCATTAAACTAGGACAATTTATTATTTTTTTATACTTCAATTTATAATTTTTATTTTGTTTTAGTGATATGGTATGTTGAATGAATTTTTGACAAAATCATTTCATATAGCTTGTCATTGTAATATCAAATAATGCATTATATAAATTAGAATTGATATTTTTGAAAATCCATTATGTCAATAAAATTCTAGACTAAATTCAGACTATATAAGTAGTTCATGGAAAAAGTTTCAAGTCCTTCTACTATTAATATTTTTTGAATTACAACCCAGACAGCATTTTGTTATGATAATACTGTCATGTTATAATAATATTTTGAAACAAAAAAATGTCTGGGAACATTGCTACAACCATTAGGTATTGGAAAAAAAATTATTTCGCAGGTTTTTCAAAATTAGTATGTCTGATATCTATAAAAAATTAAATCCGTGTTGGGTTGAAGTTCTTTAAATTTTTCGCACAACCATAAAAACCATATAAATTACCCACTTAAGTAATAGGTGGCCAATAAGTTATTTTTTTTTACACTTAATTGCTAATTTATATTATTAGTCAAGATACTGGGAGGAATGTTGTAACACAACCCACTGATTTAGGCTTGACTTACATATTTGTATAACTGAACCAAATAAAAGTGTGTATGCTACATTTAATTGCAAAATCGAAATGTACAAAATTAGCTAAAAAAGTTTCAATGTATTTTGAATCGTATAAATATGAATACCGTTTTATAGATAATATCCATAAGTTGTTCTAAATTAGTTTTTTTTAAATTTTTAAAATATATTTTATGTACCTACCTATCATAAATACCAATAATATGTCTATGTGATATGCGTATCATTAATGTGAAATTATATATTTTACAGGCAAAACAGATTGATCCACTCATGTTTGACATAACTTCAATAATAGTAATATGTGGTTTTGAAATAATAACCACTGCAAAAGTATTATCCAATGTATGGCGCCTATTTTTCGATTCTCAACTATCAATGACAGTGGCTAAACTTGAAGCAACTCACGAAAAATTGATACAATTGAATTTAGTTCGAACTATGCAAACAAAAATGAATTTTCTTTTCATAACAGGAGTTATTGTACATCTTATAGCAAGTAATATACTTCTGATCAAATGGATTATATCGAGTTATTTCATAAATAAACTATCCAAAACTATGGTAATAAATAATAATCAACAACTAAAATTATTTTATAGTTACCTTTATAAACATGTTGTTCTTACTCCCTGTGGTTACTTTCCGTTGTCCACGTATTTTAGTTTATCAAATGTATTTTGAAATTTTTGCTTTTAAGCAAAGTTAAAGGGGTTGTATATAATATCCTACTGTACCATCATCATTCATTCTGTAATTTCTTTATAACACATTAAGAAATTTATCATTAGTTCCTATTATTTTTCAGGCCCAAGCGTTGCTTACAAACATATTTGAATGCATTGCATTTTATGAATACATACTACTGATATTATACATTCGGTGGATGGTGTACATCATAAACGAACAAATCCCGCAAAGACATTCAACCATAAGTACCCTCAGAGATATGTATTTGGAAGTTATAGAATGCCTGAACGATATCAATAGATCAATATACGGTTTACCATCCATATGGTGTTTGATTGGGGCAAATGTTAGTCAAGTGGTGCTTATACTGTACTATGGTTTCATTTTTCCTAGATCAGATACAACTGGATATGTAACATATAATATTATAACAATATTAACAAGATTATTCAATGTTATACTATTTTACGGAATTGGTCATGTCACGGAGAAAGAGGTTTTTATAATATTTTTTACACGTTTTAACTCTAGTTTTAAATAAAATGTCTACTCGTTTGCAACAATGCTTGTATATTCATTTATATTTCATTTATTTTTGTATATATTTTATTCCATACATACGTTCATAACTAACCCGGACGATGAGACTTGCTAATCAAAATCCGTCATACCTTAACTAGCATCAGTTGTTTATCTTTTAATATAATATTATAGTTATATAGCGTCGGGTATTATATTATTAAATAAATTATATAAACAAATAATAGTAAATTAATATTTGAAGAATATTTTGGTAACATATTATTAACTGGTCCAGGGATGGTAAATAGTACTGGTTCATCATGCCAATTTAGTGTACAATGGTTTAATTTTTCCTACATCAGATATAACTGGATATGTAGCATCTGTATATCATATTATAACAATATTAATAAGACTATTTAATGTTATACTATTATACGGAATTGTTGATGCCACGGAAAAAGAGGTTTTTATAAAATGTTTAATACGAAATAATCTACCTTTTTATTATTACTCAAAACATAATAATGTTACCTCCACATAGGTATATCTAGTGTAAAAATGTTTGATAAGAATTAAACATTATTATTCAACAGTTAATTAATCAGTACAATATACATAATTTATAGATTTATAAAGTGACTAACATATTATGTATTAAATATTAATTCAATTTTAAATTTATTTTTTTGTTTACAGATAAATCGGATGAGTCTTGTCTTAAACCAACGGTCCACGATAGAAAAAAACCCAAGAATAAAACGTCAGGTATAATTAATGTATTGATTAAAATAGCAATATTTTATTATCTGTATATTTTTAAGCATTTACTGACACGGAATAACTGTTTTTTATTTTTTTTTTACTATTTAGATTAAGTTTTTAATCCTACGAAGACTGCACGAACACTATTATTTTAAGGTGTTTGGAATATGTGAAGTTAATTTAAGACAATTACTTATTTTATTGAATAAAGCAGTTGGTTACTTAGTAATACAATCTTTGTTTAGATTGAATAGAATTAAGAATATATAACCAATCAATTGTTAATTTTTTTATCATTATATAGTGTTATTATAGTCAATGTTTCAACTTTATATTTTAATTGCTGAAATTTAATTTTGAATAACTATTTAGATATTAAAACTTAAAAGGTTAGAACTTGTTAGAACCTAGAAGAATCTGTTTAAGACATTCTCTTAAGGACTAGTTAAAAATAGCGTCTTAAGCGTGAAATCGTATTAGTTATGTTGAACGGTATCAGAAACACGAGACTAGTAAAAATAATTGTATTACGTGGAAATCAATATAAGCAAGAACTTTTTAAACGGATTCTACTGAATTTATATTGATAAATATTAAATATATTATACGTGATAACTGATAATATATAATAAAGGTTGGATAAGTTAACTAATATTTACAATTCGTTTAGTTAATATAGAATAATTTAAGTTAAGTTCAAAGTTATTATTTTAGATTCTCAGTTGTGTGAAGTATTGATATTTTACAGTGATGTTTATCTTAAAATTTGATTGTTTGTGTTTTTACACGAAATTTATTAGATGAAATGCTTCAATTTTCAACTCTGTCGGTGGATTCTTATAGAATTTTCTTATTTACTTGGAAGTTTTAACAAATTAAAATTGAAAATTCTCAGGACTTTTCTTTGTGTCTAGTTTGAGATGAGTAGAAGTTGATTTATAGCTAAAACAAGTGGCTCCGGTAATGTCCGGGAAAGCTATTCTTAATTCAAAAATATTTATTACATCTTTAATAAAAATTGGTGGTGGAAAATTTTTTTTCTTCTGAGTACGACATTGTGTGGAAGAGTGTTGTGACCCTTGACTTAGTGTTAAACATTATCATTGTTTGTGTTAGTATTGGTGGACGGCTAAGGTTCAGAAACTACAAGGACTTATAGTAATGGTTTGGACAGATAAATTATTTTAGTTTCTTTTAAGACTTATTGGTAGTGGTAAGTGTCAATGGTGAGGAAGGTAATGGCCGTTTATTGGTTGCTAATTGTGGCTGGGGTTATTACTGATATTTGTGGCTGCAGAGTTAACGACTTTGTTGTAAATTATTTTAAGAGACGGAACCGTAGATTTCGATTTAGATGGCTTACGTTACCTGTCATAGTGAGTTAGTCACTGTTTGTAAAGGTGCCTTGGGAAGTGATAGATATACAAATACTGTTCAAATATGGTTGGTTGTATTTTAATTTTTAACACTTTTCTTAAGTTCGCTTTCACGTCCGTCTGTGATCAAATCTTGCGCGCTCGATTTGAGGCACTTTTTGAAGATGAAAAATTCTGAAAATTGGTATAGACCTTGGTCTTGGATGACAATACAATAATCCGTTGTCATTTTGGGACCCGGATCTCCAGATCGTTTTTAAGTTCGCTTTCACGTCCGTCTGTGATCAAATCTTGCGCGCTCGATTTGAGGCACTTTTTGAAGATGAAAAATTCTGAAAATTGGTATAGACCTTAGTCTTGGATGACAATACAATAATCCGTTGTCATTTTGGGACCCGGACCTACAGGTTAGCGATGACGGGTGTGCAAAGTCATCTCAGAGGAAGTACAGGTACGATTTTTTGTTTATAAATGGTTTTCATGGGTTTTAAAACTATTATAATAATAATTATAATTACTTTTAACTAAAAAGTAGAAAATAAAAAAAATAAAAATAAACATTTTTTAAAAACACACTTTTCAAAATATAACATATTTAAAAAAAAATATATTAAATAATCCAAAAAAATAATGAAAAATTTTTTGGATTATTTAATATATTTTTTTTTTAATATGTTTTATTTTGAAAAGTGTGTTTTTAAAAAATTTTTATTTTTTATATTACCGTTCTACAAAATAAAAACAGAATACGTTAGATTCATGCACTTTCATTATGAAATGTGTCGATTAGTGTAACACTCGATAAAATTGGTTAAACTTAGGTAAGTTAACCAGAACATTATTCGAGAATTTTTTTTTAATAAGCATTTGAAGTTCAATTGTTGACAACATTTATCAAATTTTAAAACGATTTTGTAGTTTTTGAAATTTTTAACTTTTATAGCTAAGGATTGAAAACTTACAACAAGGTTCCACTTTAGTATGTTCTTCTGTAACCAAACTCAATGCACCAACTAGATTTACTTTTCCACAGGAAAATATACTTAAGTTGAAAATCGAAGCATCATTTCAACGACTTCTCGTGTACACAGACAAAAAAAAATATTCAATATATAGTCAATATTTAGTAATTAATATTAGTAATACAAAACTTTAAAATCTATAGACTTATAAAAATAATTTTATTATAATTCATGAACTAGAAAGTATGTCGTGTCTTTAAATATTTATTACACCAAGTCGTTATTGTAAAATGTCTACGAGGGTAAATTTGGCAGAAATGGGCTGTCAGAAAAAACATACCTTCTTTTTTATTTTGGGGCAAATTTACTGTACTATTTTTGTTCGAAATGGTCAATGTCCTTTTAAGGAGTAAGTAATAAACTAATATGTGTGATTAATCTTAGACAATTACTTATTTTATCCAACAATGCAGTTGCGTTTATACTACATATAATTTTACATAATTTGTTCAAATTGAATATAAATTACTAAGGGGTTATAATATAAATCGATTAATATTAGTTCCATTCAGGGCCCCCAATACAATGTTGGGCCCCTGTACTAAATGTTTGTCCGGGCCCTTTATAAAACTTCCAAAAAATTTACCATCCATATATATTACAATTTTTGGAATAATATTTTATTTTTTAATTATACCAATTCGAATTCAATCTTCATAGTTAAGATAGGACAACAACATTTGTAGGGTCAGCTAGTAAATTATAAAAAAATCAAGATTTATAAGCATTTTAACATTAATAATGTCTTTTTTATTTTTTTATTACAATATTATCTAAATTTAAAAATGAAAAAAACAAGTATATTTTAATTTTTATGTAATATTTTTTTTTAAGTTAAAATTTTATTATACGAGCTTCTAGCTCGTAATTATGCCGTAATTATGTCGTAAAAATTGATTGTCGAAGCCAATTGATTTTCCATTGATAAAAGAGCAAGTGAGCTTAATCGTTGTTGACTCGTTGTGGATCTTTGCCACGTCTCTACTAGTTCAGTGAATTTCCCAAGTTTCTGAAAGACCTTTCTGCTTCTGCTTCAGTCACTGGAATAGTACAAAATATCCGAAGACTAATACACAAGTTTACAAAAATTGTTTGCATGTTTAATAGTTCAAGTGGTGGCATTACATTAATTTTTTGAAATGTTTAAGAATATATTGTTTTCAGATGTAACATTTCTTGACACATATATTCAGATAAATCAGATATGTATTTTTGTACAAGTGATTTTGTTCTCAATTCCAATTCTTCATTGGTCAGTGCCCAGTGGTAAAAAGTTTAATAATGGCTCAAATATATGTTGCAAATATTTTTGACCGCTTGAAATCAATGATCTAAGTCTGACAGAATAGTTGACTATCAAAATGACCAAATATATCTATGTATATATATTTAATAAAATGTAATTTTATAATATTATTTAATATAAAATAAGTATTTCTACTAAAATTTCAAAAATTACAAATAAATTTCAACCTGTCCACGGGCTCTTAAAATAGCCGAGCCCCTGTACTCAAGGTCGATCAGCTCCCCCCCCTTGTGGGGGCAATAGTTCCATAAATAAATTAATAAATAGGATTATCAGTCATTGTTTTAACTTTATATTTTCATTATTAAAATTAAAATTTGAATAAATACTTAGATATTAAAAATGAATACAACTATTTATGAATAAAAGTTATTCTTTATTTCATTATTTTAATGTAAAAAGTATAACTAAATTGTTCAAATTAAAAAGTAAAGTAAAAATTATGTTATGGTAATGGTTCATATATTCAACAAATCGATTATTTTTAGTGATATTGTGATATTGTGCCAGCATATAACTTGAAGTTACTACTCTTATGTTATTTTTTTAATATTATTATTGTAATTAATTGTGTTGTTTATTCACTTATGTCGGTCCATAATCCATACTATAATCCTTATTCAACAGTTTTGAATTTTATTTATTGATATCAATTGAAAAACTTAATAGGTATCTAGTGTTATAGTAAAGGAAGTTTATTAATATAATATAATATGTCAATAAAATCTACTCATCCTCAATACTTAATTTTTCATAGGTACGGGTACCTACTAAAGTAGTTTACACTATTGTTTCAAAAAATAAACACATTATATTAACTAATATTTAAGTATTTTCTGGCCCTTGAAATTTATTTTTCAAATTATCTGGACAGCCTTAGAACTTAATTGCTGACCTGATTTAAATATTAAAATTTAAAACTACTGGGAATTTAAAATTTTGATTTCCCCAATGCACTAACTAGATTCACTTTCTCGCCGGCAAAGATACTGAAGTTAAATATTGAAGTGCATTATTTCGACTACTATTATCGTGTGAACAGACACAAAAAAAAAACACATCACACATAGCTCAACTCGGAATCTAAAATTATCATAATCGTATGTAAAAAATAATATCACAAAATAAATATAGCTCAAATGTTTATCATAGATAATTATTGTAAATTGTAGTTATTATAAAATTATATTAATATTTTTTAAACATTATTTTTAAATTAAAAAAAACTTATAAACATCTATAAATTATTACATTTTCAACTTATAAGACTTGTATGATTATTATACATTTATGTACCTACCTATCTGCTGTTTATATAGTGTTTACTGTTTAGAAAATGTTATCACTTATATTTTATACACATTATAAACTGTATACTTACCTACGAGAAAAAAATAATGTAGTCGACAAAAACTCTACGAAGATTGACGGTTTTTAAATCCACCTTTTGAAAAAAATTAAAATTGTATCACCACACTACCACAGGGTAATTTCTTCAATGGCACCTACCCATAAAAAAACGTATGTATTAGAAAAAGTTATTGCATTTAAGATAACTTAAACTCAACAGCTCGGTGAATCACACCTGTATGGTTGTCCAATTATGGCGATAAATAGTTTGTTACATCGTGATTACATTGAAGTCGATGGGACAAAGTGGGGGGGGGGGCAAATGAAATTGCCCCCCCCCCAATTTCGAATTTGAGTTTACTCAAAACTGGATGATTTGAAATTAACGAAACTCGATTTGCAATTGTTTAGTGGTATTTTGAAATTATTAGGACAAAATATTATGTCTTGGTTCATATATTCAACAAATCAATTATTTTTAGTGATATTGTGATATTGACATATTGTGCCAACACAATACTATGTATAACTTGAAGTTAAATGTTTATATTATTTATTTAAAATTTTAATTATATTTATTCATATCAATTAAAAAACTTAATAATCATCTATTGCTATTTGTCTTATAGTAAAAGAACTTTATTGTTCATACAATTATAATTAATATAATTTAATATGTCAATAAAATCTACTCATCCTCAATACTTGGTATTTACATAATTTTTCATACCTACTAATGTAGTATACATATTTTATAATGCATCGGGAAATTAAATAAATCCATTAGGTAGATATCAATATATTGTACATTTTCAAAAGTAGATTTCATTCAGTTGGTACCAAATATCAATAGACATTTAAGTTTAGAAACGAAAAAAATCTTAAAAGCTTACAGTCGACCTTAAATGTACCAAATTCGTACATAAATAAGTAGTTACAATATAAGCAATTATTATGAATGTGCGATCAATATTAAATGTTTTAAATCGGTGTTTTTTGATCTTCGGCCTGGGTAGTATAAACTACAACCAAGGAAAGTTTAAGTCGACGATGATGTTTTATATCTTGCGATGTACTATCATTTGTTTTCAATTGAAATCGTTGATCGACGAAAATATGATAAGGGTAAATAATATATTATATTCAATTTAATATAAATACTTTCATAATATGATACATCATATATATATATATTGCATAATTTAAAAGAAATATAAAAGAAAATGATGTATTTGTAAAGAAATTGAATTCAATAATAATTCCAAGCATGGGAAAATCAATGATAGTTTTTAACTGAATTAAGTTAAGTTGATAGAAAACATTTTAAAAAATGTAAAGTTAAAAGTTATCTTAGTGAAGTTAAAAGTTATATGGAAAATTGGAACCTTGCAATTAACTTATTATTTTAAGTTTAGTTTTTTAAAATTTTTTTTTTATATAATATAAATAGCCAGGTGCCAAGTTATATGGCTCAAAATAATAAAAAGTAAATGTTTAAGTAATAATATGTACCATCCATAATAATTGTATAATATTTATTATTTCATTAGTTATAAATCAAAATAAATTCGATTTGGTTAAAAGTAACTCGTTGTTTATTCAGTTTATTTCAATAAAAATCGGTTAAGTTAAAAATCAAATATTAAAAAACTAAAACTAAAAATTTAAAATTAACGTTTACGCCCAGGATTGAATTAATCATTGTATACGATAAAAGATTCTGAAATGAAACGATGTGTCAATCTCATTATACTAGGACTGCAATTTATTATTTGTTTATACTTCAATTTATAATTTTTATTTTGTTTTAGTGATATGGTATGTTGAATAAATTTTTGATAAAATCATTTCATATAACTTATCATTGTAATATCAAATAATATACATTATATAATTTAGAATTGATATTTTTGAAAATCCATTATGTCAATAAAATAACAATATAAGTAGTTCATGGCAAAAAGTTTCAAGTCTTTCTACTATTAATATTTTTTTGAATTACAACCCAGACAGCATTTTGTAATGATAATATTGTAACATTATTGTAATGTTATAATAATATTTTGAAACCAAAAAAATGTCTGGGAGCATTACTAAAACCATTAGGTATTGAAAAAAACATTATTTTGCATGTTTTTTAAAATTAGTATGTCTGATCTATAAAAACCTAAACCCATGTTGGGTCGAAGTTCTTTAAATTTTTTGCATTACCTTAAAAACCATATAAATTACCCACTTAAGTAATAGGTGGCCAATAAGTTATTTTTTTTTTACACTTAATTGCTAATTTATATTATTGGTCAAGATACTGGTAGGAATGTTGTAACACAACCCACTGATTTGGTCTTGACTATACATATTTGTATAACTGAACCAAATAAAAATGTATGCTACATTAATTGCAAGATTGAAATGTACATAATTAGCTAAAAACGTTTCAATATATTTTGAATCGTATAAATATGAATACCGTTTTATATAGATATCCATAAGTTGTTCAAATAGTTTTAAATTTTTAAAATATATTTTATGTACCTACCTATCATAAATACCAATAATATGTACTATGTGATATGCGTATCATTAATGTGAAATTATATATTTTACAGGCAAAACAGATTGATCCACTCATGTTTGACATAACTTCAATAATAGTAATATGTGGTTTTGAAATAGTAACCACTGCAAAAGTATTATCCAATGTATGGCGCCTATTTTTCGATACTCAACTATCAATGATAGTGGCTAAACTTGAAGCAACTCACGAAAAATTGATACAATTGAATTTAGTTCGAACTATGCAAACAAAAATGAATTTTCTTTTCATAACAGGAGTTATTGTACATCTTATAGCAAGTAATACACTCCTGATCAAATGGATGTTATCGAGTTATTTCATAAATGAACTATCCAAAACTATGGTAATAAATAATAATCAACAACTAAAATTATTTTATAGTTACCTATATAAACTTGTTGTTCTTACTCTCTGTGGTTACTTTCCGTTATCCACGTATTTTAGTATCAAATGTATTTTGAAATTTTTGTTTTTAAGCAATGTTAAATGGTTTGTATATAATATCCTACTGTACCATCACAATTCATTCTGTAATTTCTTTTTAACACATTAAGAAATTGATCATTAGTAGATAATATTATTTTTCAGGCCCAAGCGTTGTTTACAAACATAATTGAATGCATTGCATTTTATGAATACATACTACTGATATTATACATTCGGTGGATGGTGTACATCATAAACGAACAAATCCCGCAAAGACATTCAACCATAAGTACCCTCAGAGATATGTATTTGGAAGTTATAGAATGCTTGAACGATATCAATAGATCAATATACGGTTTACCGGCCATATGGAGTTTTATTGGGGCAAATGTTAGTCAAGTGGAGCTTATACTGTACTATGGTATCATTTTTCGTAGATCAGATGAAACTGGATATGTAACATATATTATTATAACAATATTAACAAGATTATTTAATGTTATACTATTTTACGGAATTGGTGATGCCACGGAAAAAGAGGTTTTTATAATATGTTTAACACGCAATAACTTACCTTTTTATTATTACTCAAAACATAATAATGTTACCGCCACATAGGTACATCTAGTGTAAACATGTTTGATACGAATTAAACATTATTATTCAACAGTTAATTAATCAGTACAATATACATAATTTATAGATTTATAAAGTGACTAACATATTATGTATTAAATATTAATTCAATTTAAAATTTATTTTTTGGTTTACAGATAAATCGGATGAGTCTTGTCTTAAGCCAACGGTCCATGATAGAAAAAAACCCAAGAATAAAACGTCAGGTATAATTAATGTATTGATTAAAATAGCAATATTTTATTATCTGTATATTTTTAAGCATTTACTGACACGGAATAACTGTTTTTATTTTATTTTTTTACTATTTAGATTAAGTTTTTTATCCTACGAAGACTGCACGAACACTATCATTTTAAGGTGTTTGGAATATTTGGAGTTAATTTAAGACAATTACTTCTTTTATTAAATAATGCAGTTGGTTACTTAGTAATACAATCGTTGTTTAGATTGAATAGAATTAAGAATATATAACCAATCGGTTGTGAATTTTTTTTATTATTATATAGTGTTGTTATAGTCAACGTTTCAACTTTATATTTTAATTGTTGAAATTTAATTTTGAATAACTATTTAGATATTAAAACTTAAAAGGTAAGAACCTGTTAGAACCTAGTTGAACCTGTTTAAGACATTATGTTAAGGACTAGTTAAAAATAGCTTCTTAAGCGTGAAATCGTATTAGTTATGTTGAACGGTATCAGAAACACGAGACAAGTAAAAATAATGTGGAAATCATTATAAGCAAGAGATCATTATAAGCAACGGATTCTACTGAATTTATATTGATAAATATTAAATATATTATACGTGATAACTGATAATATATAATAAAGGCTGGACAAGTTAACTAATATTTACAATTCGTTTGGTTAATATAGAATAATTTAAGTTAAGTTCAAAGTTATTATTTTAGATTCTCAGTTGTGTGAAGTATTGATATTCTACAGTGATGTTTATCTTAAAATTTGATTGTTTATGTTTTTACACGAAATTTATTAGAAGAAATGCTTCAATTTTCAACTCTGTCGGTGGATTCTTATAGAATTTTCTTATTTACTTGGAAGTTTTAACAAATTAAAATTGAAAATTCTCAGGACTTTTCTTTGTATGAAATTGATTGAACATTTTATTAAATGTCTCTCATATGCTGTTAATTTACTAACAATTGTATTCTAATTATATTTGTATATAAATATAGCCTATAATTAATATCATATAAAACATCCTTGGCTGACAAACTGTCTCCACTCAGCGAATTGTTTTCTTACCTATACAATGTGATTATATCATTGAATTTAAATTTAACACCATTCATGTTAGTGGCCTACTTGTAACCTACTGTAAAGCTGATCGACACCCATTTACCCGATTTTTACTTTTAACTCCCCAAAGTACCAACTAGTTTTTGTGACGGCGTGTCAAGTAAGTGGCAAGCAGTCTTCTCAAATAACAACACTTGGTGTTTTGGTATTACCCGGTACGTCTCCTCTATATTTTACTTATATAAATATTCATTGCAAAATGTATTTATGCAGAGTAAAGTGTCGACACTGTACCGACCAGGCTTAGATAAGTGAGCCAGTATAAGCGGCAGTGCTTGGGACAGTCAGGCCGAGGCGTGACCCTAACTTGGCAATAATGGGAATAGTGTTGGTATTCACAGTCAGGGTGACTGGACTAAGCGGCCTGTACGTGATTGCACTGAAAAGGGTTGTTTTCGTCGGGTTGCTGATATGGTAGTATTCGGATTTCGTAGGTGATTTCTGCTCTTGTCAACTCCATTGTTCCGGTGCCAATCGTACTCAGTAGGCTACCACTTACCGGTGATTAAAATCGAGGTGGCGGTCGTTGGTCGGTGGCTGTTGAATGATGCCGCTGGAACGCGGAAGTCGTCTTCGATTGTCAACTAGTCGCGGAGTTGTATTTATATAGGTTATTTTGAATTTTCTCTATATTGATAAAAGGGCATTCAATACTTCGTCAGTCTACAATTTAGTATTTAAAAAACATATTATTACAATATTACTTATAAATCTGTATTAGGAAAAATATTAACTTAATATGACTATAAAATTATTTAACTGAATAGTAACTGCCTGTATAACAGATTGAAATTGAACTCGCTAAGTTAGAAGTTACTTTAAAAAAACGTAAATCGTTATGTAATTATTAAATTTCAAGATTTTTAACTCAAGTTAGTGCCCAACCGTGGTTAAAATTTAACTAAAATCACATTGTGACTGCATTACATATGCATGTATACTATATAGGTATTTTATTATTTATATTGTGTTTCTACTTAATAGTTTATTCAAAGACCGTAGTTTTTAGAAACAGTTAACAGTCATAATAATAATGTATTACAAATCACGATGTTAAAATATGTATTACCACTTAAGTTAGTTTGAATAATTACATATTTTATTTCTCAAAGGTTTTGGGTTTATATTCGATAATATTTAAAAGAAACGCTGTTTACATGTCGGTCCAAATCGCATCACTCAAACAGAGCTCTACTGAGAGGTATAAAATTATACATATTTGATGTTAAACTACATTGCGGTGGTCCGCGTAGTATATACGAATTATGTAAACGCACTGTACATATTTTAAGTGTCTGACTCTGAAGTTTATCTGACAAGAGTAAATAATAGTGTAGGTATTCACTATGTTTTATGAAATGTCGTCTTGTTGATTATTAAAACTTTCAGTGTAAATTTCAAAACTTTACCCAATTAAATCAACCAAAACCACCGCGGAAAACTGTTTAATATATTTGGCAAAAATTCTCTCTCAGATGGTTTCTCGTATTTTCAATCTAGATTAATAAGTTATGATTCAAAAGTATAGGTAGGTAACCAAAGTCCATAAATTAAGTGTAATTACGACGAAACGTTTCGTGTACATAAACTATTGCAAATATTATAGCATACAAACATTATACCGTTAATAATAATTATTGAATTCTGTGGCAATAACTGCAGAGTGAAACATAACGCTTGGGCACAATTAATATGCTCATATAATCGACGGCTTTTTGTGGTATTGAACTAAAATTTAAAAAAAAAGAAGTTTTTTTTTGACGTTCTGTACATTGATAGTAAAACAAGAATAAAATTTATGTTAGGAAATATCTAAGGCTATGATACATGTAAAATGTCTTGAGTAAGTAAAAAAGTGGCATTCAGCTTTCGACAGTTCATCGATGATTAGGTTAACGGGGTAGTGTATAATATATACGAATAAATGTAAATATTTATTTAATAACTTAAAATAAAATATTTTCATTTATTATAATAACGATTTCCGTTAATTGTTCTCGCATAATTATAAGTTTAAATATGCTGCACAGATTAATGGAGATAAGTATCGAGTCACACCGGTGGTAGTATTGACTGACTTGTGTAATACGCTTAATCAGTGTACTAGTATTGTTTCGTATTTAAGCCACAAATTAACAATTTTCTTTTAAATTAAAAAAGTTCTAAGGTCGAGAACTGCCAGGCATATTATGACCGGTACACGGTTATTTCATCTACAGTTTTGGTCGCAATCTGTAACTTTTTGTAATTTGATAATATATGGTTTTGTGTAAAGGTACGTTGTCCCTGCAGAGTCAATACTGCAGGTCCGGACATAGATGGGCCGTGCTGTTCCACTGTTCGAACCTTTAATGTTTATTGCCGTTTCACGTGGATGCGTGTCATACGTGACGTACCATACCCAACCGTTTTTATTTATATTGGTTAAACTCATACTCGTCACTCAGACGATGGAGAGTTTCCCTCGCCAGTATGGAGCGTGCGTATATGAACCTAATAAATTTAAACTAGAAACGCACGCGATATAAGTCTCTTATAATATGCGTCCATGTAAAAATGAAGAGAAAAACGCATTAAGACGTGTGTAATCGGCAGCGTTGGCGTTGGCATCTTATCACCGGGTCGACACTCGACAGCTGCTGGAAAGCTGCTAGACTCCCGACAGCCGTTGTGTAGCTAGTTTGCCTATCTATATCGCCGTGTGATCAAAACTTTTCTATCGGAATGCTAATAAATTAATAATAATAACATAATAATATTATTGCTATGTTGTCCTTCGCCGTCGTTAGTACATCGATACTCGATAGCCACCAGCTCATCACCATGAAGCTGTATCATATTTATTATTATTATTGTTATTTTTTAATCACCGTTCATATAATATATTATTATAATATATGACGTGTAAGCGTTTTTTTAATTATTTTGTATATTATTAATTATTATAATAATGTATCATGGCCGTAGCTTGCATTTTATTATAAGAGTTATAATAATTTATATGCTCATAATAATATCCTAGTACATCAAACAACGTTTTCATTATGTTTATAATAAATTGTACCTACTTGGTCATTATTTCAGTCTTATCCCATATACCTACCAGTTCGTTCGTCGCAAAATGTCGGTTTAACTATTATGACTAAAAATCCTTCGGCAATCAACTATTAGTAGCAGAGCTTGGTTGCAATATTTTTATTTCCATACTTTATGAGATAGGTACTGAAAAAAATGGTTCCATGACCGTGGTATTTTTGATGAGATTAGTAGAACATCCAAGCTAGGTGTTTATTTATTTTACTTTGTTTCCATTTTATTTCGATTTTACTAAACATCAGTTTGGATTTTTTTTTTTTAGAAAGTGCTAAATAAATATGATCGTTGTAGTGACCCTACTCAATGAAGATATGTATACTCGAAAAGCAACTTCTCTGGCCCTGGTTTCCTCACATAGTCACATATGTAGATACTCACATTTCTTTCGATATGTATATAATTCCGTATCACCTATCTCCAATGAATATTATAACATTTTAGCTTTAGTTTTGAAATTAATAGTGACTGTATAATATACTGCAGATATAATTTAATGTATCTAGTGACTCTGATAATAATTTCAAAATATTTCTATTATACCCCATTTAATTGCAATTCAATAAATATAATTTAAATATATATATTCTCCAAAAGTTGACCACTTTCTGATTTATTAAAAATAAATGAGTATATTGATTACAAAAAAACTTGTACGGGTTCGGCTTTTACCGTACGATATATTGGATTATAATATTAAAATACATTATATTAAATTGTATCCATCGGTACTTACAGATCTTATATTATATAATTTATATAAATATAATTAGTTGGACAATAAAAACAACGTTACTACTGTGAAATAATAATTTGTCTTAACAAGTCTATATAATGTGATATCCCAAGCATGCTTACCCCCAATTTTTCTTTTAATAATTAATTAATTTAAATTCTGATTTGTGGAATTTTTATGTATATACTTAAGGATCATAAACATCTAGTTCTTATTTTATACCAAGGATGTCTTTTGGCGATTAAAAACTTGATATTTTTCAATCTACCTAGTAACATCTGAGTTATTATAATTTATGTTCTATGACAGTATTATATTGTTCTTATAAATAGTCTTACAAAAATCTAATATAGATCTAATATTTATTCTAGTAATGTCTTAATATATGTACTCTGACATTTTTTACAAGTTATAAGATATTGAAAGATTCAATATTAATTACTATAGTTTTTAAATAATCATTGCCTCCTTATCTTCCATAGCCACTATCGTGGTCTTATATAATCCTTTGTACACAAAGTAAAAAACTATTCCTTAAATTTCGGATTTTTATATATTTGAAAAAAGTATTTTGATTATAAATTTACAGTAAAAAAAACGTTATTGCCATAAGACATTCTTTAAATTGCATACAAATCTATATACCTACCTAATTAAAACATTTTGCTAAATTCATTATTATAGGGAAGAAATAGGGTATGGTCGTATGGATATGCTTGGTAAATCACCCTGTATAATTTAATTAAAATTAAACTAAGAAATGGAGTATAAATAATTTATTTTTAGCGGTTAAACTGTATCAAATATTTCACGTGTTCTCCAATGTTGAAAAAAAAAATCAATACAATCGTTGTGAATTTTATAGACTGATATCGAAATCTAGGTTTGAAATATTATGCTGACAGTTCTATAGCAGGATAGTTATTGCTGTGTGCATCCTTTGGTCGAACACAAAGAGGAAGCCGTTTTCGTTTTTACGGTACGTTCCATAAGTCATCACTATATGGACCCTGTATATTCATTATAATTCTGTACTGCTTGGGATATAGGGACCCGGGGTCACAAGATGAAATCACAGGGTCATATTAAGGTGAAGCAGGGTATCGGAATTCTGTAAAGCTCACTTAATCCCTGACAATGCCGGCCAAAAAGGATTACTACTAAAACGCTCGCGTGCTTTCTATTCTCTTGTTTCCCCCCTCTCTTTCACTCACTCTTTTTTTCGCCGTTCGTATGTTATTTTCCTATTTCCTGAGAAATGTTTTTTTACGCTATACATCACTATACACTATAGAACCACAAAACGCTACGTGGTTTTTCTACCGGTTTCAGTTGGCTGAATTACAAAACAAAACAAAATATAAAATAAAGTAATAATAAGACTATTACTCTTTCAACTCTGCTGTGGTAAAAAGCATTGATAAGGTGAAAGATGTGTGATTTTATTTAGGCAGACGAACATTCATAATATTATTTTACCTTGATTTAAAATATTTATGATCTCAAAATATTATAATTGCTCAAATATTAATTTATGCAAGTACATTTAAAGTATAAGTCATACGTTTTGCCGTTTTGGTGGTTAAGTATTTAAAAAATGCATTGTCCACCCTGACATGATTTATGGTCATTCTCTGGTTTTCACCTTTCAAAAAGTTTTAAATTTATTATAAAACAAATCGATTAATACCTTTATTAACAGAGTATAAAAATAATAAATCACAAATTATAATAATTTAGCGTTTTGTTAAAATATTATAGTTTTATGCTGTACAGTTTTTAACTGTATACATTTTCGTCCCAAACTTTTGAAAGTTATGTCAATCTATAGACTTTTGTTTTTAAACTATTCTAGTCTACGTTGGTTTTTTACCATTGCACTTAAAAAATATCTTCTTTTCAGTTTTGTTTTTTCTTTGTTTTCGCTGCAAGTTGCCGCTCCTGGTACTCGGATCCAATATGGTTTGCTGCACAGTTGTAGATCATGTTTTCATAATTTCTCTTCATGGTTACACACAATGATTTGGTTGTTTTTAATACAATGAATGCAATAATTGAATGGAAGTATACACGTATACAGACAGATCATCACTCTAAAGTTCTCACATGCTGCGTTTATTTTAGAAGAAAACATTGTTGCGAAATAATGTAAAAACAAAGCGACAACGAGGAGAAGAATATTAATGACGTAGGGTTAATGTTTTCGATGAAACATCGGTGCCTCCGAAGTCCAAAATTTTACTTATGGCATTAGACACCTAGACATACAATTTTTACACCCACCTATTTCTTATAATTACCTTACCATACCCCAAGCATAGTTTTTATGTTGTCTATTAAACAAATTTTCATAAAATAACTAAAGAATGACGGAGGTGACCCCTTACCTTCTAAAATAACCTATGACAACTGTCAAAAGTAAATATATATTTTGGCGCGACTGTGAAACATGATCATATTTATGAAAGTAAACTGTTTAATAATATGCGTTTTAATGGTCTTTTCACCGGATTGATAATGTTTCCAAATAATAAGTTTATGGTCAAACATTAACAACCTATGTATACCTATCGCATTATAGACCGACCGTAGTATGTTAACGATGCCAAATACCGATGAAAACATATTTCAAACTTTTTCAGTTGTTGTTGCGGTGACAACAACAGTTACTAACATAAATATTAACTAAATCCTGAATAAACATTCAATACGGTCACGTGTGCAACATCGCGATTAATAATAGTCGGTTATTATATTATAAAATTTTTTTAATTATTCCTAGTAATGTAGTTTATTTGTGGTACATCATATTATATTATAGTAGGTAATATACGTGGAAGGTAAGCGATTAAAACGAAAAAATGTATAACATATTCCAATGATTATTACATATTCATATTATAAACCCGTGAGTTTATCATGCATTACGTGCACGTGTACCATGGTATTTATAAAAACTTTTTTTTGTGAAATGAATTTCATTATTAAAAAAATGATTTATACCTAACTAAATGGTAGTCGGTAGGTAACTGAATAATATGTAGTTTAGATATAAGAATTACGAATATTGATGTTTTGCTTGTATGTATTACCTAAGTACTAAGTTATTTGGATTCAATGACTGCTTTGTTTGAATGACTTTAAATGTATTGTATTAGATGTTTTAATATTATAAAATAATAGATACCTTTTCAGTTTCAACCGACGGCGTCGCGGGAACAGCTTTCGCATTACTTCCGCGAAAAATAATAGATACCTACCTCATGGAAATATGAATTTGTCAGACGATTTGTGACATATGGCCAACCAAAGTAAAATGTTCTGTAAATTGAACATAATATGAACCTAGGTGCTTATATTATTATTTATATGTCTTAAAATTATCTTTCATACATTTTTAATACTTACGAATTTCTTTAAACGCAACATTCAAAACACGTACAATAACACATAATAAGTACAGTAGGTATTATAATACGCAGTACTTAAATTTGTTGTTCTTCGAATTATAGTTTTAGTCCAAAAAACTTATTCTCTCTGCACTTGATCCTTTTACTCAACTTTCATTTCGAAGAAGTTACCTGTATTCGTTGAATATCAAGATGATAATTTAAAATTTTGTTTAAGGTAGAATTAGTGGAAAGTATTATACATTAATCCGAAACAATTTAGATTAAAATATGAAACAGTACTTTATTAAAGACTTAAGTATAACGTTAAAACGCAAGAACGAAATTGTAAACACTATATATTCCAATACGTATAGTAGGCACGGCGTGCACAAATGCGGACTAAATTTTCTATAAGTCTCGCTTATCAACCATTAGCTAAATTGAAAATTAAAAAGTTTTGTTTATAAAACAATGAAAGCAATTTTATAATATATTTTGTCGAGCTATCATGTAAATTAGTGTTCTTAAAATATTAAATATTACTGTGTAGGTACACGTATACAAAATATATATTTATTTACTTTTATTAGCTTTTATATGTAAGTATTGAGTTAAAACGGGTGCACTTAAACTCAACAGAAAATAAATAATGATATAGGGATACCCCGAGTAGTACGGATAATTTCTTGAGAATCACTTGATACTTCTAGTGTTTTATGTTAAATTAAGACATTAAAATAAAAACTTCACGATGGACAAAAATTTCAATTTTATATTTAAAATTGCTGCCAATAAAGTTGTTTCAGTTTAACAGATATACCTAATTATAGGTACAATTTGCTTTGTGCTAAAAAAAAAAAAACATACTATAATTAATAAAGATATACCCAATTGACAATGAATTATGAATTATGATGAACTTATCATGAATCATGATTCAAAGTTCTAAAATGAAACGATATAATATTTCAATAATTACTCTCAACTAAGTTGACTCCAGTTAGCTACTGCCTACTACAAATTTGTCGTATTCGGAGTACCTCTCTAAAGTAGGTACGTCTCCTCTCTGGTACATTCACGAAGTTTTATTTTATATAACGATGCTTATTGGCTAGGATAGGTCTCGACGCGGTACAGTAGCTCAGCCACAAGATATTTGTTGTATATATTAATTATGGAATATATATATACATGATAACATAATAATACTAGCTGACCGGCAAACGTTGTTTTGCCATACAAATTATTTCTGATGAATATTTTGGTAGTCAAATAAAAAATAACTAAATTATTGTAAATTGTTATTGTGTGTTGATGTGTTATACTGGTATATGACTAAAAGAGGAATGGAGCAATGTGGACAATAACAAGACACCAAATATTAATTTTTTTTAATTCATTGTACTTAAATTATCTTTTAACTAATAAATTTAAAATTACATATCTATCACACAGTGAGTCCATCTTTAGCCAACACAAACAAACTGGATGGTTTACCTCCTCGAGAACATGCCACGTATAATTGTCCGTGGGAAAAACACGGTAGGTATACCCAAATCTAAGCCACAAACAGACATCGTCTGGCCTTGAGATTTATTGATTGCTAATTAGAAATTGAACCCGTTTAAAGTCGATTGGGGCGTCTGTAGTAATAAATACTAATAATATTAATTTGTGGTAGTAATACATATTTTCCTCGGAACTTGCCATTCAAAATGCTGGTAACCATACGTTTTTTTATCAATTTTGTAATGACTAATCACGTGCCATTGCACAGCCTTGGTGGGTTCATATTACGAAGTAATAATAGAAGATCCAACCTTCAGTTGTAAATGGTGTTTTGGCATGCCTGGCAAATCCAATGAGTTCAAAAACTCTGCTAGATAATTTACAGTTTCATTGGTATCGCAAACTGTATCGACACATTTTTATAATACCAAGTCCCCTGGCAACAACTGTTGTATCTTGAAATTTAAAATGTTGACATCCACATTTGTTGCTGCCAAAATGGCTCTTTCTGCCAGCCACTCATGGTTCAAGTATTGTGTGTGTATATCTGGAGATCATTTTGTAAATTAATGGTTGTGCAGAAATCGGTTGGCAATTTTACGCATCCAGTATTTTCATGTAGAGCTATTTTTCCATCGCCGATATCTAAAAGTTGTTTTGAAAATGTTTCAGAGGATGGAACAACAACAACGACAACGAAAACGACAACGACGTTTGAGCTACTCCCGGGGGTGATCGATTCCCTTTTTAAATTAGCCTAAAACGTATTCTCAGACTTACTAAATATACACAGAAAATTTAATCAAAACCGGTCTAGCCGTTTCGGAGGGTTCAATCACTAACACTGTGACACGACAATGTTATTATATTAGATAATTAATAATACAATTTAAGTGGCATGGTTTGGTGCGGTCCGTACAATCAACTGCGTAAATGCTCCGAGTGTACGTATCGGCCGGTGTTGCTGGTTCCCAGATGGGTGACCTCCCGTGATTTTTAGCTACAAATCCTTATAACAAATACAAACGTGTTTCAATCAACCGTTCCAACCGTTCCTCCCCTATAAACAAAAAAAAACAGCTGATAGCCATAAATACCGGGCTTAAGCTCAATAAAAAAAATAATTCAACTACACAATATGATATATTTATAATTTATTTTTAATCTTATGAATAACTTAATACTAACTAAATTACTATTTACTGGATAGGGTTTTCCTTTTTATCGCTGACTGCCTCCTTTGATACTCGCTCAGCGCTACCCAACTATTTCTGACATTTAAATTTGTCCATATTCATAATTGTTTTCTGGGGGCGGAGGGTGGGAGCCGTTATTCTCCTGAAAATGTATAGTATGTGAGAAAAGAGGGGGGGCTAAATTAGTGGCTAGTACTTAATAAGTGGGATATAAAGCACTAATTTATTCATTGAATTTTTAATACTTGATGTTGAATATTATTTTTCAGTGTGAAATTGAATTATTTATTTATCATTACATAATAATGTAACTCTATTTACTAACGAATATCAATCGACGGTCAAAAGAATAATTTTATTTTTTATGTTAAATTAATAATAATAATAATTACATTAACTACCGCAACTACAATTTTAAATAAATAATATAAAAATGAGTTCACATTAATTAAAATTTTACTACATAATTTAAATTTCATAATAAATATACAAACATAATAATATGTATATACGTTTATTTCTTAATCAGTTAGATCGTACGATAATGTCATTGATCTGATCGAACACAATTCGAACATCGCCTGTTTGTAAATTGTAACCTTAGTGCCATTCGAACATTTTTGTTCAGGTAAGGAGACCTCCTGCAACAATCCATTACGTTAAAACGGACCTAATATAAAAAAAAAAAAAACTACCGGGACTTCCGACGAGAAACCCGAGATCCTCATAATATTTTATCACGTCGTTGAAGAACGGGACGAGCGATTTGCACGCAGTCGTTACGGCCTATAACCTTAACCTGGGTTTGCGCAATATTATAGTTCTGCGCTCTTTATTATTATCACGGTATACCCGTATACCATGATAATATATATACATATATTATATATTATATTATATACGATTTCGACCCCTTGTGACATTGTGTGTGAAGCGGTTGTCGACGGGGATAACCGCATACACGGAGGGCGTTTAGAAATGAAATAGATATAATTAAATCTGGGGAAAATCCTATCTCTTTATCCCGTCAGATTGTCGACTGCCGTATGATATAATATATATATATATATATATTATGTAGGTACCTATACGTATTGTATATATGTTGAACTCGACGTTTGCTCGCAAATGAAACGTCCGTCTGTCGAATTCCCTGCAGTATATTGGACCCGGACGGACGTGGAGGCGACGGCGGTCATTTAATCATCGGTATATACCGTCAATCGTGGCAAAATCTAATCATCAAAACCAACTCGCCAGTTTCACCGACGACGACGACGACGACGACCGCGACGGCTGCGAACACGGTGCGACTCAAAACCACCGGCGCGAAGCGTGTGTCTGACGCGGACAATCGATCGTTCCGGACAAAGTTTCCACATTGTATTATTACCGCGTGGTTATATTATTATTACGACTTCCGACTTCCGCGTATCGCTAATCACGGGTAAGTGGCTGGAAAACTTTCGCGGACCCGTCCGATCCGTTCGCGGATACCAAATAATAATATTATTATAAACGTCCTGCGGCCTGTCCGCCGAAGTGCAAAAAACTCGTCCGCGGGTATAAAATTAGCGTTTTGGCGGGCCCGCGTACCCGTCTGTTGCAGTGTAAACCCGTACCTATATGTATATGTTTTGATGTATATATATATACAATATATGATGCCATCACACCCGCACGACTACTTACGGCACACACACACACACACACACACACACACACACACACACGCTTTGTTTGCAAACCATTATTTCGACGAAAATGTTTTAAGCGAAACTTTTCAAAACGTAAATCAGCTGTTTATCTCCACCGCCGCATGTTTATCGGGACGATTTATAGACGCAAAGGTTTCCCGAGGTCGAACGAACCGACGAACGAACGATAATGCAATACAACACTACTATATACCAACATTGTTTTTTATTTGGTTGTATTGTGGGCTTATAATAATATATTATGTATATTGTATAGGTACGGTGCTCGTTGATACACTACACCGCTGGATTTAGATCTATTCAAATGGCGATACTAATTTTTGTAAATTTATTAGTCTGTGTTTTTTAGCTATACCTAGTCAGTAGTCAATAGTCATATGACGACTCAGTGTCGCCGATGTATCAAAAATTTAATATTCCAATAAATTTAACCAACTACCCACGTATACACATTTTTTCTTAATTTATCTTATAGTATTTGTAGCAGATAATTTTTACTGAATAGTACCAATTTGATAATTGATGTTTATATTGACTACGGCTGGGAAAAAATAAGGTATAAGAGTTTTAAGCAGGAATGCAGGAGTGCAGAAATACAAAATTGTACTTTTTTTTTTTTTTATTCAACAAAAAAATGTTATTTACAATCTATAATTACATGTATTGCAATAATTAAATGGGATGGGGATGATTAACGGGAAGGGGAAGTCACCCAATGGTGGCACCCCGTGCAATTGTACTTTTAAACATTTTAATTTAAACAATTTTAATGTGCACATTAAACATTAAATAACTAACATTACGTATTGAAGAACAAAAATATATAATAAAAAAAACTTTTACTCAGATTCTATCTGTTTTCTTTTCATAAAAAAATGTTCTTTGATAGTTTTTTTTATATAGAGTAGATAGTTCGAACTTTAAAAATGTAAATACAGTGTATTAATATAGATTTATTAACATTATTGTTTAAAAATTAATTATACTATTACCTAGTAAAATTAAAATAGAAATTCTTTTGATAGTTCCGACTTTTATTGACAAAATTATTGATAACATTTTCTACATTTGTTACACAATCCTGTTCACATGTAACTTCGACTATGACTGTCATAGTTTAAAGTATATATTTACACTATATTTTTACAAAAAAAAATATAAAAATATATAAATAAATAATACTAAAATTTTTTACTATTTTTAAATTTTTCGTCAAAAGTAAATTTTAAGATATATACATTTTTTAATGATATTTGTATTTAAATTCACAATGAAAAAGAGAATATAAATATATTTACTTTGCTAAAAATGAATGAATTAATATTTTTTCCAACTAGTTTATTTTTATCAAATATTAAAAAAATTTACTGTGCTTTTGATTGCAATATCAGCTGTTGATCCTACTCCATCTCAAATTTATTTTAGACCTCCTGCTCGTTCCACAAGATCTTACTGTCCCTTTGACATTCATTTTCATAACACTAACTATGTTATGAATAATCCAGTTTACTGATGATGCGTTTGGCCAATGAGCACCTTCCGTTATTCAGACTAACACAATAACATTTTTGTAAGAATTGTATTTTACATGTTTATACTTTGTTGAGGCCGGAATAACGCGACAATATCATACCACCGACCGTCACACATACACACTCACATACATTATATTGTTTATTTTTATATTATATTTTATTATCTAAATTACATAACATGAAGATCGTCGGTCTGCGGATTATAACACGTTCGCCCAAATATTTATTTAGTTCTGTTCACACTTTAAAAGGTTCACGACCGTCAAGCGTCGAAATTGTAATATTATAAAGGCACGATAATTGCCACTTTTTATTATATTATAAGGGCACGAATTGCCACTTTTTATTGTACGTGGGCGCGAATCGCCAATATTTATTATATTTTATAATAGTTGTGCTATTGTCAGGTATCGCTACCTTGTTTATTATTATATTTTGTACGCACGAATTGTCATTATAATTATCATGGATATAATTGTTGTATGCATGGAAAAAATTGTCCACCTTTTAGGAATAGGTGTAGAAGCTGGCCAGCTGCGCTTCACTAATAAATTGTGAGTTTATTTGTACACCTATTATTATTTATCATAATTTTACTTGTTGGACCAGAAGGGTCGTAATTTTGATTATTGGTGTTAAGATAAGGGATTCGTATTATTATTATAACTATTCATGACTAATCCCTATAGCTATGTCATAAAGGAAAATTGTTACGAATTCTTGACTCAAAATAATTTTCTACTTTTCGTGATTTTTCCATATTTTGTCAATTTCTGAACTTTAAATGCTTATAAAAAAAAACTGTGACTAATTATTTTTAATATTTTTCATCTGCCTTTGAAACAATATACTAGGCGCCTTCTATTAAATTTTCAAGCTTTTTTAACCAACAAATAAAATTTTATTGACATTCATAGAAAAAAAACTAAAAAATTGAAATATGAAATTGTCCATATACAGCTCAAAACATGTCAAAATATTTTGAAAATTTTATCATGTATAGAAAATGAAATTATAAACAACCAGTGAAAATGTCATGTATCTAAGGTCATTTGTTTTAAAGTTACACTAAAAATCAAAGTCAATTTTTCTTAATTTTTCTTTTGTTTTTCACGGTGCTTTTGAAAGTTACTGAGAATTTTAAATTTTTACCTTCCGAATACACCCATAATATTCACTTTTCCATCGAAAACAAGATACTGAAGTTGAAAATCGAAGCATTAATTCGACTATACTTATAGTTTACAGAGACACAAAAAAAAATTTAAAATTAAAAAAAAAAACACACATCATTGTAAAATCAATACATTCATCGTTCCACTCAGAATCTAAAATACAGAAAAACTTTATTAAAACTAATTTAAAAAATGAATGTAAACGGATCTTGCCCAACGCCATTTCTGCAGCTAGTATCGATTTCGTTATATTATGGGCAAGCAACATCATAGGCACAAATTGGGTGGGAGGCTTGGGGGTGCTTAGCCGTAGCTGCCCCAAAAACCTAATACATATAATTTTGATATGCTATATTGCAATGGTTTGCTTGCCTTTAATATATTTAGCCCCACCAAGCCAAAAGTTGAAATTGCGCCTATACGCAACATATTATAATATTATTAACATGTCTTACGTACTCTGAAGACTGAAACACATTTCGTACTTGCGGTTGTATATTATGTCACACATAATATGTTTTTACTCATTAGGTAGATACATAATCAGGGTCCCCACAAGATATAATTAATAAGAGCAGGCCCCCATAAAATAAGTACCTTTTGCAGTAAGTTTGTCTATATTATATTGGCCCTGCGGCACAAACAGCCATAAATCTGGCCCTCATAGGTGGCCCTACCACCTATACCTACCTATTTAGATATAAGTTTTATATTTAAGCGGTTATTTACGAGCCCATAGAACTGCGAATAATTATGTTTACTAGAAAACAATGTTCCTGTTTTATACATAATTAAATAATTTGTATTATTTATTCGAAAAGTTAAAAAAAATACAAGTGCCAAGTGATATTATATCCAAAAATGTGTAATATTTTCTTTCCTTTAGAAGAGCCAAATCACGCCTTTGAACACTTATCTTGCATTTAAATTCGATTTGTCATTGAGTTTTAAACAACGATTTGGGCAAAGTATATTACATATAGGTATATACGTTCTCCATTTGCTGGACCCTAATACGGTTTTATTTAAGCACGGTGGAGGGTGACGAGCAAAAGAGGTCAGTTTATACCGCGGTATTTAATATAGCAGAAACAGTTCATGTTGTTGTATAGGTACTCTTTCTCCACCCCGCAGAACGATGTATTTTATTTTATTCTATAAATTAACTTCCTTTGGATTGTTGACATTTTGAACTAATGCGATTTGCATTCGATTCGGAACAACAACGGACGGACCTTTGTGTTTGGTACACGCGGGTACAATTAGCATGAAAAGGCACATACAACTGCTTGTGGTTTTGCACTGATGAGATATATTTTACTCCAAACAATCAGCACTTTATGATAAATCCAGTGGATTTTAACAAACGTCAAGGCAAAAATAGTTCATCTTCCTTATCATTATTACAACCATTAAAATAACAATACAGCTAATACATAATATAAATTATAATACAATATAATCTAATAACCTTGTGTTTGATGCTGTAACAAAAAAAAAAAAAAAATAATAATAATAATATGCAGTAAAAAAGAGTGTATACCTATTTCAATAACTACTAGGTCTATGACTATCATGTTGAAAAATAATTTAAGTAATATTTCGATGTATAATTGTGGATGGGGAGGGGCAAAGCTCACCTCGGGTTATTTTGTCATGATATTTTTACCGCTCTCCTCCAACTAGAAAATCACATTTACGCTCATAATAATATGTCTAACCTATATAATAATATACTGGGTGATTCTTTTATCAAACAACACTCATTATTTCAAGAAGTGTAAATTTTTTTGAAAATATTTTTTTACATAGTTTCAAGTCGCTTATAAAACAACGTTTTTATAAAAAAATTATATTTTTAAATATTTTTTATCCTTATATTTTTTTATGTTTTTTACTTTTTTAAATGACAACATAGGGTTTTAATTTTATATTCTAAAGTAGAATATTTTTCTTAGTATTTTGATACATTAAAATCGAATTTGAGGCGAGTAGTTTACGAGTTATAAGTATTTAAAGTTTAGACGAGCGGAGTGGAGTGGTTCGGGGTTACCCCGCGAAATGTTTGTCCACTTCACAGCTCATCAAACTTTGAATATTTATAACTCATAAACTACTCAACCCAAATTCGATTTTCATGTATCAAAATACTAAGAAAAATATTCTGCTTTGGAATATAAAATTAAAACCCTATGTTGTTATTCAAAAAAGTAAAAAAATTAAAAAATTATAAGGATAAAAAATTTTTAAAAATATAATTTTTTAATAAAAACGTTGTTTTATAATCGACTTGAAACTATGTAAAAAAATATTTTCAAAAAAATTTACACTTTTTGAAATAATGAGTGTTGTTTGATAAAAGAATCACCCAGTATTCTAGTCATAGTCGATTCTGAGATTTGAACCATTCAAATAACCCCTCGAAAAAACACTCTATTATATGCTGTGTTTTACCCGTCTACGTTTCAGGACGTAATATTACTGTACCTACATAATTATATGAACATCGTAATGTAATATACTTGTTGGCACGAAAACAATACTATATATTAATATTACATTATAATACGCATGCGATTATTTGTTACGTACTGTTTGACCGGCTCAAACAATTCTCGTCGGCAAATATTGCACTCGATCACGCGGTCACGTGATCCGTTTATTGATATTGAGACATTTCAATTAATAATTTATTAACGAATCGATAATAAACAAAGGTTGTATTATGTATGTTATAGTGGTACGTTGAGCATGGTACCGATCAGCATATTATAACAACGTCGTTTTAAATAGACATGATAATACATCATAATATGGACGAATGCATACCGACCATGATGGTGGACTAGCAGTCAGTGGCGTAAATTGGGCTAAATTGTTAGGGTTGCAATTTCTAGGTTGGACAGACCCCCCCCCCCCTACAATGTTTTATTTTATTCTATATTAAACATTACAAGTACGTAAACTCAACAAAACTATTTTAACCTTAAAGGCTTAAACACATATTGTCATATTGTATTTATTGGTAATTGATATAATATATTATTAATATGCGCTATAAATAGGGTATATGTATATAATTACTTACCGACTACCGTCAATAAAATATGTATAATTTTCTTAAAGAGTATATGAATACATTAAATACAACAATTCTTTGAATTTACAAAATTTATATTTTAAATAACAGCCACCATTTAGATTTGTATAATATTTTACTATTTATATTTAAATTTGTATTTGTATGTTTAAATACATATATATCACTTTTATTCTACACAAATTAACCAAAATATTTACTATTATTTAATTAACAGAATTTTCACTTTGAATGAAGGTTGAAGTATTTGACAAAATATCCTTAAATATTTAAAAATATTAAATAAATATAAATATAATTTCAACAAATTGTATGAAATTAATTATTCAATTTATTTAGGTACTATTTTTGATCTTTTTCTTTTGGAATAGCGGTTTTATTAAGATAAGCTAACTTTTTCTCAGCATTAGTATTAGCATTTTTCTAATAAGCGTGTACAACAATTAGTACCAAAATAATACAAAAAAGGTGCTCTGCTGTACAGTAGGTTACAAGTGAGTCACTGTATAATGGATGGTATTAAATTTGAATTCAATGATATAATATCATTGTATAAGAAAAACGATATGTCAGTCTAGGTATAACACATATTATATATTTATCTATGGTACAAAAAAAATTGACCTATAATAAATTCCAAATTATTCTTCTCAAAATATCCATTATTTATTTATAACGCGTTATACATCAACAACAAACCGTGAAACTATCATAGATATATATCATGAAATAGTATACTTTAGAAGTTTCAAGTACCCACGAATAATATATTATACAATCACAACAAAATAACTAAAATAGTTATAACTAATAGTAATAACCGTGTTTATGTATTTTTTAGATTTTTTTGGTAACAGAATTAATGACTTAACTGGAATCTTGTTTTAAATTTTGAATCCTTAGATATAAAAGTTGAACATTTTATAAATTTTTAACTACAAAATAATTATTCAATTTTAAATTTGATAAATTTTGTCGAAATTCGATCTTTAAATGCTTATAAAAAAAAATTGTGACTGTATTTTTAATATTTTTCAACTACTATTGTAACAATATATCAGGAGCCTTGTGTTAAATTTTGTCACTTTTTGGCCAAACAGTTAAAACTTAATTGATATTCATAGAAAAAAAAAAATAAAACAATTTAAATATTAAATTGTCCGCAAACAGTTCAAAACAAGTCAAAATATTTTGAACATTTTATTAAGTATAGGAATTGAAAAATAAACATTCAGTGAAAATTTCATGTATCTACAGTTATTCGTTTTTGAATTCCAACAAATGAAGATAATCGCTACATGAGAAATCGAGTGAACATCCACTGTTGTAAAAATTTGAATTTCAAACGCTCATAAAAACTTAATTTGACTGTCCGGTAGAGATTTTTTTATTGATAAAGGTAGACAAACTTATGAGTAATCTTGTATTACATTTTCAAATCTTAGATTTAAAAAGAAAAATTTTTACGAATTCTTAACTCAAAATAATTTGCTAATTTTCGTGATTTTTCCATATTTTGTCAATTTTTGAACTTTAAATGCTTATAAAAAAAAATTGTGACTAACGATTTTTAATATTTTTCATCTACCTTTGAAACAATATACTAGGAGCCTTCTATTAAATTTTCAAGTTTTTTAACCAACAAATAAAATTTTATTGATATTTCTAGAAAAAAAACTAAAAAAAAAATGAAAATTGAAAATGTCCCTAAACAGTTCAAAATAAATCAAAATATTTTGGAAATGTTATTGTATATAGAAAAGGTAAATATAAACAACCAGTCAAAATTTCATGTTCCTACCGTCATTTGTTTTAAAGTTACACCAAAAACCAAATTCGATTTTGTCAAAAACCGATTTTGAGTAAAAATTCCCGTTTTTTCTTAATTTGTCTTTTGTTTTTCACTGTGCTTTTGAAAACTACTTTAAAATTTTAACTTTTAAGCCCTCAAAGTACCCCTTCAGTAAAGATACAGTTGAAGAAAATCCTAGCACTTTTACTGCCCAAAAGGTGATGACAGACACAAAAAAAAATTAAAAATTAAAAAAAAATTGTGAAAAATTATTTTTTATTGTTTTCATCTGCCTTTGAAACAATAAAAGAGGAGCCTTGTATTACATTTTCAAGCTTTTTAACCAACAAATACAATTTTATGGATACCTATTCATAAAAAAAAAAATAAAAATAAAATTGGAAACTGAAAATGTCCCAAAACAGTTCAAAATAAAACTAAATATTTTGAACATTTTATTGTGTGTAGAAAATGCAAATATAAACAACCAGTGAAAATGTCATGTATCTATGGTCTTTTTTTTTAAAGCTACACCAAAAACCAAAATCGATTTTGCGTAAAAATTCCCGTTTTTCCTTAATTTTTCTTTTGTTTTTTCTTAGAGCTTTTGAAAAGTACTGGGAATTTTAAATTTTGACCTCCCCAATGCACCAACGATATTCACTTTCCAATCGAACAAGATACTGAAGTCGAAAATCGAAGCATTATTTCGACTACTTATCGTGTACACAGACACAAAATTTGTCCATTGTAAATCTTTTAACCAATGCATCCATTTACTCCACTCAGAATCTAAAATATGTACTTAGACTTTACGTTAAACTTCACATAAATAATGATGAGATAAATATAAACAACTTATATTAGTTTTTAAATTGACACATAATTTGAATATCATATAAAATGTATACTAATTTATAATAATTTAATATTATTATGCAATTTTAATATAAAAACAGTAATTTAAAATTGAATATTTTTAAATATTAAAGTATAAAGTTTGAACAATGAAAACAATATCTCTATTACTAAAAACATTATCAAATGATTAATCATCTCTTCTTAATTTCTATTCAATTTGAACAAAGTTTGTGTTACTAAATAACCAATTGCTTTGCTGAATAAAGAATGTAATTGTCTTAGATTAATTCTAAATATTCCATACACCTCAAAATGATAGTGTTCATGCAGTCTTCGTAGGATAAAAAACTTAATCTAAATAGTAATGAAAAATAAAACCATGTAAGTAAATGCTTAAAGATATACAGATAATAAAATATTGCTATTTTAATCAATACATTATAATTATACCTGACGTTTTATTCTTGGGTTTTTTTCTATCATGGCCCGTTGGTTTAAGACAAGACTCATCCGATTTATCTGTAATCCAAAAAATAAATTTAAAATTGAATTAATATGTAATAAGTACATAATATGTTAATCACTTTATAAAATCTATAAATTCTGTATGTACTGATTAGTTAATTGTTGAATGTTAATGTTTAATTCTTATCAAACATGTTTAGTGTTTACTGTTAAAGCTAGATGTACCTATATAGTGGTGATATTTGTATGTTATAGGTATCAATATTTTACAAATATATTCGGTGTGTATTAATTTACTACTTCTCTTTAATTTATGTATTATATTTAATAATAATAATGAACATGATCCCAATATTGTGACTTCCAACGCAAATAACGCACACAAAAGTACATTAATTATTATAATATAATTATTATATATTACAGGTAGGTAAATTGTTAGCGAGACATGCGATAAGCCAACTTATCTCGCTGACCTAAGGTTTCCACCGATGACCCTCGGTTGCCGGTTGCCTATTTGTGCCAACCACAATAGCCTGGTATCGGCCTACTTAGCAAAGGACCGGCACTCCATTTTTTCAAATCCCAGCGATGTGATCAACGAGTAGTCACAGTTTTTTCTGGTGCTCTGAGAGGCGGCACATCGCTCATGAAAACATTAAGAGTATGGTAATGTTTTTTTTATTGTAAACTAAACCATTTATTATATATGTTATTTAACAGTGGACAGTATTCTTGTGTATTTGTTTATTATTATAAAATATGGTATTTTCGTTTATTATTCCGCTCGCCGATAAACGCTTGGTCGGAGGCAGCCGGTACTTTATGTATATTGTTCACCAGTACATTTTCAAATTATTATTCTTATTTCACCCTCGTGTAAACTGCTTAGTCAGAACTGTGTGATAGGTAATATTTGTGTATTATTATTTATTATAAAACATATTATTGTGTCATTTATTATTTTTCACTCTGACCGAGTTTATGCCAGTTGACTTTCTTGGCTCCAACATAGTTCATCATTAAAATAAATTAAACCTATATACTCGTATATATAATTTTCCCCAAATGTAGGTTTTTTATTTAATTGATGGTTACCCATATTACTGAGCCAAATGTATCCCGTTATTATTATAACTAAAAAAAAAAAATATAGAACTATACTATTATATTACAAGATCAAAAACTGATGCTAGTTGAGTTGTAATAGTTGTAACGGATTTTCATGGGCCAGTCTCATCGTCCGGGTTAGTTATGTTTTAATATATGGACATAAATATAGTGTTAAAAACGAGTAGATATTTTTATTTAGAAATAGCGTTGTAATGTATAAAAAATATTATAAAAACCTCTTTTTCGGTGACATCACCAATTCCGAATAATAGTATAACATTAAATAGTTTTATTGATATTGTTATAATTTTTTCAACAAAACGCCTGGTATCATCAGCTGATCCTGGAAAAATTATTTTATAGTACAACAGAAGCAAAATATCACTTACAGTTGCCCCAATAAAACTCCATATGGCCGGTAAACCGTATATTGATCTATTTATATCGTTCAAGCATTCTATAACTTCCAAATACATGTCTCTGAAAGTGCTTATCGTTGAATGTTTTTGCGGGATTTGTTCGTTTATAGTGTAAACCATCCACCGAATGTACGATATCAGTAGTATGTATTCATAAAATGCAATGCATTCGCATATATTAGAAACCAAGAAAGTGGCCTAAAAAATATTTAAATGATACAATCTGCTAATTATCAATTTCTACTTATTGTATTAAATACATTATAGAATAAACTATGTAGGTATAATAGGAATAATATATGCAAATCCTTTTAATTGTGTTTATAAACAAATTTTTTGATTAAATCTGATAAACAAAATTACATAGACAACGGAAAGTAACTACGAGAGTACGAACAACGTGTTTTTACAACTATAATATCATTTTTGTTGTTGATTATTATTTATTACCATAGTTTTGAATAGTTCATTTCTGAAATATCTCGATATAATCCATTCGATCAGAAGTATATTACTTGCTATAAAATGTACAATAATTCCGGTTATGAAAAGCCAATTTATTTTTATTTGCATTGGTCTAATCACATTCAGATGTGTCAATTTTTCGTGAGTTGCTTCAAGTTTAGTCAATACCATTGATAGTTGTTTATCGAAAAATAGACGCCACACATTAGAAATTAATTTTCCAGTGTGCATTATTTCAAAACAACACATCATTATAATTGATGTAATGTCAAACAAGAGTGGATCAAGTTGTTTTGACTGTAAAATATATAATTTCACATGAATGTTACACAAATTACATAGTACATATATGTATTGGTATTTTTGGTACATGCTTGTGTACAACTATATATTTAACAAACTAAAGATTTTCAAGCTATTTGAACCACTCGTGAATCTCTATATTAAATACATAGCGAACTGATAGTGAGTAGTCATACCATTAAAAATATATTGACTATTTCTGAGCTTATTAGTTATTATGACATTTAAATTTGTTGATTTGTACTGGATCAAATTTTTTTTTGTCAGTTAAAAAAGCTAGTTAACAATAGTAAAAATAAGTATAGTCAATCCCAAAACCAACGGTGGCATTACGATATTCCTCCAAACATCTTGACTAACAATATAAATTAGCAATTAAGTGTAAAGAAATAATAAATAAATTATTAATAAATATGTGGTTTCTCTGTTCAAGTTACTACTTACTACACAAAAGTTGTCTAATAACTATAACATAAACTACGAACATATGTAACTTACTTTGTGCCATGTGGGTAGTTAAAACTCAAAGAATGGTAATTCATATTAAGTTAGTCATTTTAAAAATATTAAAAATAAATTGATACATTTTTTGTTAACATCTAACATTCTCCTTTTAACAAACGTGAATATACTGCCATTTTCGAAAAATTTCGTTTTTCCTATAAAAGGTGTAACGGAGCAGCCGTCACCAGTCACCACATACACCGACCAGTTAATTACAGCACAGACGAACTGACAAAATACAACATACTGTGGGTTCGGGTACGAATCTTAAACCCACCCGTTAAACCATAGGATCATGGATAAGGGATGTCATAATGAAGACTACTGCACCATCTACGTGGTTTTAATCCAAAAACTGACTAAACAGTGACAGAAACCGTACTGACAGTATATATTTTACCGGAAACTTTTACAGAACATTCAGTAAGTACCTTAAATTCTATTACTCAAGATCACAAGACTAGTGACGCTTAGGGCGTATTGAGGAGGGTCTCATGTATTTTTTCTACGTCCGTGGATTGTGCACGATTGTCCGTATCACTAGTATTAAATTACAAGAGTAAAGAAAAACGTTTCACGTCCCGGTTCCGACGCGAATCTTCCTCCTAAAAAGGTTTCAACCGAAAGACCAACATCATCATTTTCTACACCTCAAATGATGGTCAAAGAACAAAAACAAAACAAATTTATTTTTCAACAGACTCCGAATCCATTTCATCCATTCAGATTTGACCCTTCCTGTAAAAATGCCAAATCAATCTGATATAAGAAACTCAAATTTACCCTCTAATTTTAAAGCTATACCAGTATATCCACCATTCACTGACCACAATTCCACTCCGAAAAAATATAACTTCAGGCATTCTTCAAGTACACCAACTCAAGTGCTTATAATAGGTTGCTATTGGGTTTGTCAAAATCCAATGTATTGAAGCTGTAATGGTCAGATAAATACTTTAAAAAGTAAAAACATCCAAACTGAATTTTTCACGTTTCCTAGTCCAGTAGAAAAAACACTCCTCAAATTCATAATCAGGGACCTGCCTACTGATATCTCCGATCTCGAACTCGTATTCATATCTTTCTTCTTTTATATCTTAGTAATGGTTGAAGTTTACAAAGCTTCCTCTCTGCCCAGTGCTTTGAGCGCCAAAGTATCGGTCATTCCAGAATTTACTGCGAAATCACACCAAGATGAATCAAATGTGCTAGATCCTACTTGCCAAAATACTGTCCCAAGACTCTGAACCTACCCCAAAGTGCATTAATTGCGAAGGCCCTATCACGGCAAACAAACAATGTTAACTACAAACAATGTCCAGAATTCTTAAAGTCAAAAACCATAAAATAAGCGTTCCTACCTACCAACAAACTTCAGCGTATTCAACCAATCTACATCCCTCAATCTCCAGTAACTAACACCTCTCTACTCATTTCCCTCCTACTATATCATAATGTCTGACACCAGAATTTTTTTTCGAACTCTTAAGGCGTTAATCGGAAGAGTCTTAAACTCCTCGATCTAGTTCAAAGGAAAAAGTCGACATCATCCTGTTAAACGAAACCCAACTGTTTTCTAACAGTAAATTCAAACTTCCAAACTGCATCAGCTACTCGACTAATAAACCTCTAGTAAACGTCCACCATCCATCAGTAAGCATAGCAGTCCTAGCTAACAAAAAATGTATAGATCAAAACATCAAATTTAATATAAAATCCATCACATACATGGTAATTAAAGTAAAAACTAAGTCGACCAACACGGCAGGTAGATCTCTATTCAGCTACATGGACACACGATTAGCCTCAAAGTTCCTGAAACCCAACGCGTTACCCAACTCACTCAGATTACAGACCCGATGTACTTGACATTGCCATCATAAAGGAAGGTTCTCTTTGGTATCACCTAGAAAGTCTCCCAAGTGAGCTATAATCCGATCACTCACTTGTCCTTCTTGATATCCACCACCGCTTTGCACATGTGTCTCCGCCTAAACATCTTTATGTCATTGACTGGCAAAAATATGAAACAGATATGGAATCCAAGCCCTTTATTCTAACTCCACTATCCACAGGGGACCAAATAAACTCGGCTATCCAACTAATCACTGATTTCATTTCAGACCACGTTAAGACCAATCCTGTAATGTATAATCCGTCATAGACAAAATCAGATCTACCACCGATTATCCAATCCTAAATTAATAAAAAACGAAAAATAAGATCCATTTAGAATTTTAGTACTACCAAGATATTAGGATGATCTAGTAGGTACCTTAATTTTAAATGTGAAATATCAATATATATATATATGTATATGATGTAGCATGAAAGTATTTAAATAAAATAAAATAAAATATTATGCTATTTACCCATTTCATATTTCCGTAGATAATTGCTTGTAATTGTGAAAAGATTATAGTACATCTCAAGATATATATTATCATCGTCGACTTAAACTTTCCTCGATTGTAGCTAATACTGCCCAGACCACAGATCAAAAAACACTGATTAAAAACATTTATTATTGAACGTACATTCATAATAAACGTGGTTATTATACTTAAGGCCGATTGTTAGTGTTTAAGATTGTTTTCGTGTTTAAAAGTTATAGAAAATATCTTTTAATACTAACCGAATGAAAAATCTAACTATTGGAATTAATTGATTAAAAATGTATACTCCGTAAATTCTAATATCCTATATTTTGTGCATATATTTACCATAAATGTGTTCCTCGTTAATAGGAATGAAATCGTGGATATCAATTAATTATTGGGGGTGAGTCGGTTTGTTTTACATATATTATATTGTTTATAACAATATTAAACAAATAATAAAAACATAATAACGTCATACAATAGGTATCACTAAAAATAATTGATGTGTGAATTATTAATCATGGTTAATGATATATTTTTCTTTTGTGAAGAATGTAGAAATAATTTGTATATTGCAATAGAAAATAGGTATGATTTATATTTATAAATATTTAAACCTTTTGTAACATTTCTTGTAACATTTGAATATTCTAAATAAAATAAACCTATGGTACCCTTATATATTAAAGTTGGTAACTAAGAAACTAAATACTGTTTTTATGCGATTATTATCCTGACAATTTACTGAACCTGTCCTAGACAGATTCACCAAGATTCAAATCAATAGGTACATTCATCGCATCAATCAGAAATTTAAATGTATACCTAGTGGTTACGACAAACTTGACATAAGTAATATTGTAATAAATATGAACAACTTAACTATTGTTTTTAAATTGTAACATAATTAGTATATCTTACAAATATTTTTATTCAATTTTAATATCTAATTAGTAAGGTATTCAAAATTAAATTTTAAAAATTTTAAAAATAATTATTGAAACAAACACTATACCTATTAATAAAAATTAACATTTGATTAATTATCTCTTCTTAATTTTCTATTCAATTTGAACAAAGTTTGTATTACTAAGTAGCCAACTGCTTTGTTCATCAAAGAAAGTAATTGTCTCAGATTAACTTCACATATTCCATACACCTCAAAATTATAGTGTTCGTTGTAACGGAGCCGCCGCGCCGTGGGCGAATATCTGAAAGTATAATACTCGGGTGATTTCGGGTAATCAACGTGTTTTTATTTCTATATAATATTGATATATAAGGTATGGAGATGATGGTTCACATCCCCGAGACCGTATGGTATGGTTCAAGGGGTCGAGACCATCTTGAAAAAGAGGGAAATGAGTTGGTTTATTCACAGTTTGGGAAGGTCTGAGTGGATACGTCCGGCCCGCTCAAATAAGTGGCGTTGGTTCGTATTCCCGTACGGGTAGCGTGGCCTATGCAGACGCGCTTGGGGGGGGACTTGTTTGTTTTTTATGAGTCCTAGAACATGGGTTTGGTGGTAATCCGGTCCTTTGGCGGTCTTCGGAATCCCTTGGAACTGGATTGCTCTGCGTGGCTGGCTCAACCATGTGATTGGTGACTCTTCCGCGTCGTCCTAGGACACCGGCTTCGATCCGATGGCTTGGCCGCTCGTTCCGGTCCGGGTGCTCACATGGTGAGGCGGCTATTACTGCTGATGGCGGCTGCATCCCTTTGGATGATCGTCTCACGGCCCGGAAGTATAAACTCGAGACGGCCGGCGGCGTAACGATGGTGTGTCGGCTTTGTTGGAAGGTGGTGTTCCCGCTGTCGTGCCAACGTCGGAATAATCACTTATCGTGACTACCACGACTTCGAGGGCGTTCGATAATCGTCCTACGATAGACTTGAGGTTTTGATTAACCCGGAGCGGTTGTGGTATAGTCGGATTCCCTGGGGAGCCCTTGACAATAACGACGATTCGTAGTCACCGGCCTCCGCACTGTATGTAGGCAGCGGTGGAGGACGGTTGGATATTCGTATCGTCACTCTGGTCGTCGTAGCTGGTTCTCGGGTGGCGTCTTGGGGCTCGCTGGTATCGTCGGTCGGCTCCTGCAGTTCTACTGCTTCGGCGCGGCGATTGGTGGTCTTCTCCGTTTTCAAGTAACAGCAGCTATAGATTTTGAATAGTCTTGATGTCTTGAAAGTTGGAGAATTACTGATGATGATCTCTTTGTTTTGCTTTGATTGGAAGCCGAGGCTATGTTTTTAAGTTTCAGGCAGTTTGCCTTTTACTTATGTCTGATATACCATGGTGAGTTTATATAGCTGTGAGCGGTCGGGGACGGCGTAACTTGATTTGACAGGTGGGTAATGTACCAGTTCTCTTATGTGGGTGAAAGTTGATTGGGCGTTTCGATGAAGGAATACCTTTGTAGCTCTCTCTGCTTCATTGCGAATAGAAACAATGGGTGGATTTAGGATTCCATTGTTTCTAGTAAGGAAGTGAGCACTGATGATGATACGTATAGCTACGTTTTGAACTGCCTCGATGTTTCTCCAGTTTGACTCGCTTATGAGTGGGTACCAAGCTGTAGCAGCATATAGGAGAATTGGTCTGATGTAAATTTTATATATGGAGAGTCTGGTTGACATCGGTATTCGTGATTTACTGTTTAGGATCGGGTACAGTGCAGCTCTGGCTTTCTTGGCTTTATGGACGCAAGATTTAACGTGTTGATGTGTTTTATCGAGGGTGACACAGGTATAAGTAGCGTGATTTTTCCAAACAATTGGAGTGTCTTGTATTTTTACGTCAATAATACGTATTTACGTATAATCACGTCAAATTTGACATCTGGGCGCATTCCGGCTACTCCCGAAGAGTACTGAAACTGTTTTCTGGGTGTTTAGTTTTAGGCACCATTTTAAAATCCAGTCAGTTGCTGTTGTAACTTGTCTCTGTAAACGGATCATTGCTATATTCTTTGAAGTGTTACTGGAATGAAACATGGATTTTAAGGGAGATTTTCAGTTTTTTTAAATTTTCTTTGAAAATAATAATTTTATATAAAAAGTACCTTTATACAAAAGTGTAGCTAATAAAAATTTAAAACGAATATAGTTTTATTATTTTTTTTGTAGCTTGAATAGGTTAAAAGCAAAATTTAACCATGTCTTATAAATTATAATATTAGACGCTGATAATACTATATATAGGTTGCACGTAGGTGGCGAGCCACACTCGTGTCCATTAGAAAACGCAATATTTCTTTTTTTATATATATTAACATATTACAGATAAACATTATTATTGATATAAGCTATATTATAAATAATTTAAATATTTTAATCATATATCCATTTATGTACACCACATATTATATTTTAGTAAAATATAAATATTAGGTATTTTATAACATTATTATATAGGAAGGACATTGAATAATTTATAGAATTAATACATTTCATTGAAGCCGTCAAAAACTATAACTGCATTGGTCCCAAAATGTTTTGTTATATAGGACACTAAACAAGTATAATTGAAAAATTTGATTGAAAATTTAATTTAATTTGCACATAACTCTATGTAAAAGAAAACTTCCATCTATTTCATATAACAACGCATAAACAAGTGAAAAACTTTCAAGTTTCGAAGACTGTATAAAATCATACAATATCGAATTTTTGTTTTCTCATGCCCATTTCGTTAAATAATGAAAGTGGATATGGAGTCAACTCATATTCAAAATAACTTTTGAGTTCTTTATTGGATGTTTCCATTTTAGAAATTCTTTGAAAAATTAATAGTGAGTCTATAGATACTATTTCTTCTCTTATACTAATTGAAGGATTTATAATAGCTATAGGTAACACTCCGTTGCTTCTCTTAAGTTTAACTGTTCCATAATTTTTTCATCTCAATTAACCCGATTTCATAAGCGTTATGACATTTAAAAGTTGTATCTCCTACCAGTGGCGCCCAACTCTCCACCAAGTTATGGTTCAAATCACATATGACTAGGTACCACCACCACCACTTCTATAGTTACTACCGTTGTGGTTAATTTGGAGAAATAATAATTTTACACACACCTCAATTATTTTTAAATAGCGTAACAGTGAATAATTAATAAATAAAATGCAGACTAATCAAATATTATGTAATTCAGTACATTTTATATTTAGAAATAAATTTAAACATTCCTTTAAATGATAATAATAATGAAATACATTTTTATAGTATTAAGTAGTTAGTACCTATTATAGGTTATAAACTATATAAGATGTTTCTTCAAAACTGAACTGCAGTTAGCAAATATATCAATAACTTGACCATTATCAATCTCTATATCTGATTCACATGACATTATTAATAATTGTTCTAAGCGATCCTGTGATATTGTTGTCCTTAATCTATTTTTAACTATTTTTAACTTAGAAAAAGTTCTTTCAGGCGTCGTACTTGCAACAGGTAATGTACATGCAATATGTAAGGCGTCATAAAGGCATGGAAAAACATTTTTTAACCCTGCTTTATGACACACTTGAAGCATATGTAGTAAAGTTCCTAAGTTATTATGTTTGTGTACATACATCCCTCCTTCATCTTCATTCCGATCTGAATCTGGACTCTCTTCACTTTCATGTTCACTATCATTGTTACTGGTATATTTTTTGCCATGGATATAAGTTTGTTGAAACCCTACTGCATCTTCAAACTCAAAAAATGATCTAGAATATTGTATATACTCTGCCCTCAAATCTTCATAATTTACAAAATTGCAGTATAAATTACAGAATGTTTTAAAAGCGTCTTTAGGTAACATTGTAGGATCTTTTTTAGTTTGTTTTAAATGAGCAGTTGAAAAAAGTGAAATATCTTTTAATAAATGTTGACCTGTTGAATGAAATCTAGTTTCAATTGAGGAAATGGCTGCATCAATTATCATGAAATAAGTGTTGACTTTAAATTCTTGTTTTGGATCTGTAATAACATAGTCAGGATTAAAATCACCTGCCATTAATTTTTTTCTTCTGCAACGTTTCACTGGCAGTGAAGTAAACTCATAGTCAGATTTTTCCATAAAAATAATTGCTTCATTCCAGATATTTTGAAATATTGTGTCTGATCTCATTTTTTTAATGTTATCTAAGACCACTTGTAAACTGTTTACTGCTCCCAATAAATCAATATCGGGTGACTGAAGAATTTTTGTAACCGGATCTAATAATTGAAATATTTTACTGAAACATATAGCCGTCATTATAAATTGTTCTGTTAGTAAAAATTCAATTAATCCATTGGCCTTAGAGCAGATCTTGTAATCAGATAGTTCTGTAACTTTAATATTTTCCAAAGTGTCTATGATTATATCAAAAGTGAACAAAACTGTTTGGAGAGCTTTGGAATAAGACATCCATCTAGTGGTATTTACTCTTTTTAATCTTCTTACTCTTTCAGATGGTCTGTTTTCTTTCTGTGTATTTTCGTAGTATGCTATTCTTTTTTTGCTAGACGAGATAAAGTTATATAGTTCTTCTACATTACCAAACATATTTACAGCATTAGCAGAACTACTAGCAACTTGAACCACTACAAGGTTCAGACGGTGAGCATAGCACCATGTATAAACAGCAGACGGATTTACTTCTTTTATGAAAGCTTGTAAACCTTCATATTGACCTCGCATATTGCTAGCACCATCGTAACTTTGACCAACAAGTAATGATCTCCAATCTAATTCATTTTCAAGGCAAATATCTTGAAATATTGAAAAAAGCTGACGACCCGTAGTTAATGACGATTCCTTAAGTGCTAATAGTCTTTCACATATTACAGGAGATTTTTCATTCAAACAAACATAACGTACAATGAAAGCTAATTGCTCACGTCTTGAAAAATCAAAAGTTGTATCGATTGAAATACTAAAATATTTAGCTTTTTTAATTTAATCTCTTATATTTGTTTTGATAAATGAGGCTACCGAACTAATGAGCTGATTTTGTCTTCTCCATGATATAAAATTTACTTCACTCTTTCCTTTGGTCTTCAAGTGATTAATATATACAGCCAATTCTGGTGAAAATTTACTGATTAGTATTGTTAGGTCTTTAAAATTTCCTTTATTTCGTTCATCCCAGCTTTCACGGTGACCACGAAATGGTAATGAATGTTGACTGAGAAACAAAGTTATTTCAATGAGAGCATTTATGATTTCTCTGTTTTCTAATACTTGCTTTCTTTTATTTTCATAAATTTGTGGAAGAATTGGGATACAAGATAATTTCATTTTGACTATAATAGAAGCATTTATATGATTTTCAGTTTTTTCATGCAAACTAATGTCCTGTAACCTTTGCCAAGCATGAAACCCATCAACTGTCCATGATCTCTGTTTATTTCTTCCAAAAAACATACAGTATAAACAATACATTCGACTATTGCTTACACTAAAACTTAACCAATCACGCTTGATTCGCTCACCACTATGTGAAACTCTATAATACTGATTAGTATTGAACCGATGACCATGTTCTTGGGGATAATTTTTCCCTGTAAGTTCATGTTTTTCAGGTTGAAAAGGTCCTCTTCTGATAATGGATATTTTTTCTTCCGGTGTTAAGTTTAGTCCAATTTCAATAAAATGCATAGGGTCTAATGATTTAAGTTCAGTATTAACATTGAGATCTTCATAACCATCTATTAATAATAATAAAAATATGGTATAGAAAAAATAAAAATAAAACATTGATGAATAAACTTTTATAAGTTTTAATTATTTATATTTACCTGCATTTTTCCCTGCATATTTAATAGTTGTATTATGATTATCAGCTGTTTCAAATTCATTCATTTCAACTAAAAATTATAATAAATAATATTACAGTTTATAACAGTACATAAAACAAAATACAAATTGATTAACAAACTATACAGTTATTTATATTTACCAATGGGTTCCACTGAATTCAATACGGAATTTTCAATAGTTGTGTTAGGATTATCAGCTGTTTCAGTGTAATAAAATATTGTAATAAAATAATGTAATAAAATAAACATCTACAGTATCAATTTGGAAATAAACAGTGCTGCCAGCCTGTCGCTATTTGCATTGTATTACAATAATTACGTAAACCAGATTATACTGATTAGTTATTAGTTATTAGTATGTACGTCCGTGGTTATTACTTATTAGTTTATTACAATTTACAAATTATTACAAATTATAAGTATGTTGTCTATCATGCTCATACTTTATAGTAGAATGATAGATATACCAAGCATATTATGTGGCTATGTTTGATGTGTCAAGTCTGAGGTTACTCTAATTACCAAGTGCTTAACCACCAGAACCAAGTACCGACCCACCCATGAGGTACCCACCCTAAATTTACCTGGTTCATTTGAACCACTTCAACCCCCTGTTGGGCGCCACTGTCTCCTACTACACCAGATGATATTGAGATTATTTCATTTAGTTCTAAACAAATTTAGATGCGATGAAAACCATTTAAGTAATATATTTAAATCGTTAGTAGGTATCTCTAGATATTCATGATAACCTGGCGTCAATATTTTGTTCTGAATTTTCCATATAAACACCAAAGTATTTTTCTAAATTTTCACAAACATAGTGTGCAGCTGGTAAGACTTGTATCCACTTATTCAAAGTGTTATCGGTGATACCTCGGCCATGTGTGAGACCGCCAATAGTTTCCATTGAACTCATTAAAGTTTGTTCATATCCGACCAATTGCCTGACCAAAATTGATCTGGGCCCTTCATGTTTAAATTGTGAAAAGCAAATTATTGAAGACGAGTCCAACGATAATTCAAATGAGGACGAGGATGAAATAATATATGGTCCATTGTTCCAGAATCCAAACGTAAAAAATGAATTATGTAATGTATTATAATATGTATAATGAATTATAATAATAATATTTATTGTAAAAAAAAAAATGGAAATAAAGCAACTTATATTAAAAATGTTGTATTAATTCTATAAATTATTCAATGTCCTTCCTATATAATAATGTTATAAAATACCTAATATTTATATTTTACTAAAATATAATATGTGGTGTACATATATGGATATATGATTAAAATATTTAAATTATTTAGAATATAGCTTATATCAATAATAATGTTTATCTGTAATATGTTAATATATATAAAAACAGAAATATTGCGTTTTCTAATGGACACGAGTGTGGCTCGCCACCTACGTGCAACCTATATATAGTATTATCAGCGTCTAATATTATAATTTATAAGACATGGTTAAAACGAAAAACCACATATACTCGATGGAAAACTGGTTTACAAATTGGCGCTTTAAAGTCAATCCAAACAAATCGATACATACAACCTTTACTCTCCGACTTGCCCCCTGCCCCAGCGTCACCTTATACGGAACCCCAATCACCTCCTCATCAAAAGTCAAGTACCTGGGCCTCACTTTCGATCAAAGACTAACCTGGGCCTCTCACATCAAATCCAAAATGTTAACTTTAAATAACCGACTAAGAATGCTAAAAACTCTGCTTCATAATAATAAACACTCCTGAGACTCCTCTCTAAATGTCAAACTGCTCATCTATAAATCCCTGCTCAAACCTATCTGGCTTTACGGGATTCAGCTATGGGGAAACGCAAAAAAGTCGAACCTAAATAAAATTCAAACGTTCCAAAATATCGCCATAAGGAAACTCTCGAATGCCCCTCCTTATGTATCAAATCTCTCACTCCACACAGATCTAAATCTAAAAACGCTTAACGAAGAAGCCAAGGCCTACTACAAACGATTTCACGCCAGAACAAACTATCACAATAATCCTCTAATCAAGAACCTTGCGTCTGTTACCATACCCGGAAATCCCCCAAGGCGCCCAAAGCGTAAGTGGTGCCAAGATCTTTTAATTAACTAACTTGTAAACTCTCCTGTGAATAGTCGCCAATGGGTGGCTTCTTTCTTCAATTTTTATCATGCCATATTTGTACTCTGAGCCTATATGCTTATTGTGTCATTTGGTACAGATTGTATATTACTTATTTGCAAATAAAAAAAAAAAAAAAAAAGGTACCTAAACTGAAAACGAATCACGCTGATGACTGCGTGAAAGTATTATAATATTACATCGAACAGTCATGAAAAAATCACCTAAAACAAGGAACAATAAACCCTCGATCTCTTAAAAAATATTTACTTATATATTTTCATCTTACTTATATAGTTGCCAGATTTAATTTAAATGCATTATTATATCTACGTCAGATACACACACACACACACACACACACACACCCCAACTCATACATTTTACCTATATTATGTAAAAATAAAACCACACCACACGCTAAGCGTATTGGTATATCATGTGTGTTGTTTGCATATCTATATATATAAAAATAAGTGTACATTTTGAATAAATCTTATAGCTCAAGATCCACCGAACCGATTTCGATAAAAATTTCAGGGCATATTAAGATTGATATGTAGATGGTTTCTGTGAAGTTTGTACGCTGTGCGATAAATGGTTCCGGAGTTATGGCCTCATAAGTGCACACCTGGCGACATGACCAAAAACAACAACAAAATGTATGAAAAATGAAAAAAACGTCGGTTGACATGACAACAACAATTCTATTTTCTAGATAAATATTAATTGGTTTGAGATTAAACGAGATTGATTTTTATTCAATTTCAATTGTATGGATTTAGGCGTTAAAAAATGCCACGACCAAAACGACAAAATGTTGGCCGACGATCACGTAATTATGTCGCCCAACAATATAATAGGAGATCTCAAAGTACAATGTACGATGAGTGGTTGTGGTCTCTTAAGTGCACAACTTTTGACATGGCCAAAAAAAAAATAAAAATAATAATGTATTATATTTTGGTTATATTTTTGGTATGTTTGTTGATTTGTATTATTATTTTTCGTCAATATATACATATATAATATATAATTGAATGTTTATGTGTAGATTAGACCTTTGGGTAGAAGATTGGCTAATTTAAAAAATTAAGTTTTTCTTATTCATCATTATTACGGTTATGTTAGGATTTTATATAATCGATTATATTAATCCACCATAGATAGAATACGACAAACTTGGTATAACTTTAATACTTTAGAGTTAAATCATACACTTACGTACACACAGCCCGGGGTCCGCGATCTACCGCAGGTAGATTGCCTACCTGATAATGTACTGCAGTGAAACAGAATTTTTATTCCGGGCAACGGAAAAGTTAAGATTAATTTTGAAACCATACACTAAATATTAAATAAAAAATTGAACAAAGTTTGAGTCACATAGACTAGAGTTGGTACACTTAATGGGCAACGAAGTGCACGGGTTCAGCTAGTTTTAATAATATAATTGTACCTTTATAATATAATAATTGAATCGTTATACCAAATATTTCAGAAAAAAATAATATATATAATAATAAATTATATACAATATTATGCTCCTTGCAGAGTGAATCATAATATTATAAATACTTGAATTTTAAATTGTTGGTTTTTTTTGTTCTCTGGTCTATGTTGTTTCATTAGATTACATTTATGATTTACTTCCTCGTATTATTTACAATGTTCGTATTATTAATATATTAATAGGTAAGTGCATAATTTAACTCTAAAGCATTGGTTCCCAACGGCCAACCAATTGTCCATATTGTTTGGTGGTCCGTGAGCCGTTATAATAAATATAATAATATGATGTACATTTTTTTATACTATTAATTTGCTTTAAATTGTTAATAATTTTCTACTTTTTCTTAAAACTAATCAATTGTAAACATTATAAAATCTGCTATAAAGCATTTAATTGATTTTTGTTTATTCATAATCTAAATTCTAAAATGTGTGAAATAAAATGATTCTTGTTTATAAGAAAATAAAGTTGTGAAGTTGAGGTGGTCCGTGACTTATCGAAAGTTCTCTAAGTGGTCCATAGTATCAAAAAGGTTGGGAACCACAAGATGGCAAGACACAACAAATACACCGCTGCCCAAACTACTCCCCCTTGCTCCCTACATATACCAACCTTGGAAAATGAATCGTAACATCAACACCTCAATGATCCAAGAAATCCAAAACATAGAGCCGTCAGAAATCCCCAAACATTTTAAGGACATCATACTTAAGAATTTCTGTAATCACAAAATTATCTACACCAATGGATCGAAATCCAACTATAAAACAGGACTAGCTTAAATTACAGTTGAAGAAATTTTCAAGACCTCCTCACTGGAGCTAAATTCTATTTTCACCCTTGAAGCTCTAGCGATCTTGGAAGCCATAGAACTAGCTGAAAAAAATTGGAAAAATACAAAGTCCTTTTTAATCGCTAGTGATTCCCTTAGTTCTATCCTAGCTATACAAAACCAAGGGACAACAATTAATGAAGTAATAAAAAACATACAAGAAAGAGCCTTTTCCCTTGCCCCCCCTTTCGGTATCCTTCATGTGGATACCTGCCCACAAAAACATACCAGGAAATGAAAAAGCTGATGTAGCAGCTAAAGAAGCCTCCACCAACAACAATACCCCCAAAATAGAACTCTCATCTTTTAAGGACACTGCCCCAACCGCCTTAGAAAGTATCAATAAGGCTTACCAACAACTCTAGGACCAGGAACAGAATAACAAGTTACACCAAATAAAACCTTTTTTGGCACCAAACCCGACTCCTCCGTTAAGTACAAGACGACAACAAGTGATATGGAGAAGAATAAAAATTGGCCACAGAAATATAACCCACGTCTACTTAATAATAAGACAACCGATACCAACCTGCGAAATCTGCAACAACTCACTTATTTCCATATAAAACAACCAATCTACATAATGGAATTTAAATAGTTAATAAAAATATGTATTATTACTAATTACACTATAATTGTTGTACTGTATTACCTTAACTTAAATATTATGATGATTGTAAATAACATGTAAATATGTTTTTATTCCCGGATAATGACTATAATGTCGAAGCCGTAATAAATGAATTAAAAAAAAAAAAAAAGTATCAAAGTTGTACCAAGCTTGTCGATTTTACTTAATTCAATCTACGGTGGATTAATACAATCAATTAAACAGAACTCTAACCTTACATAACCATACTAAAATCAGATGAATAAAAGATTAAAAATTCGTATGTATAAATAAATAAAAATGTAAAAAAAAAGAAAAACAATGTAAATCAATGAAAACAATTGGTTCACTGATACCGTAGTTAGAACTCGAGACATTCTGTAATAAATTACATGGGTTTATCGCGTTAATGTTAATAATAATTATTATTAAAACCAATAGCAACCATAAACAAATCATAAATAAAAATGTCCATTGTAAATCTTTCAAACAATGCATCCATTTACTCCACTCAGAATCTAAAATATGTACTTAGACTTTACGTTAAACTTCACATAAATAATGATGAGATAAATATGAACAACTTATATTAGTTTTTAAATTGTCACATAATTTGAATATCTTATAAAATGTATACTAATTTATAATAATTTAATATTATTATGCAATTTTAATATAAAACCAGTAATTTAAAATTTAATATTTTTAAACATTAAAGTATAAAGTTTGAACAATGAAAACAATATCTCTATTACTAAAAACATTATCAAATGATTAATCATCTCTTCTTAATTTCTATTCAATTTGAACAAAGTTTTTGTTACTAAATAACCAATTGCTATGCTGAATAAAGAATGTAATTGTCTTAGATTAATTCTAAATATTCCATACATCTCAAAATGATAGTGTTCATGCAGTCTTCGTAGGATAAAAAACTTAATCTAAATAGTAATAAAAAAGAAAACCATGTAAGTAAATGCTTAAAGATATACAGATAATAAAATATTGGTATTTTAATCAGTATACATTAATTATACCTGACGTTTTATTCTTGGGTTTTTTTCTATCATGGCCCGTTGGTTTAAGACAAGACTCATCCGATTTATCTGTAATCAGGGGCGGACTGGCTCCTTCAGAGCGGCCCGGGAATTTTTTTTCAAGCGGCCCATCGCCCATAAACCATTGTCTAAGGTCTTTTTTTGTAACATCGATGGCGTTGCCGCCTGCCGGAACTACTTAAGCATTGTATTGACATATTGTCTAAGGCCTAATCTAATACACTATTGCAGCACTTACGTTTGAAATACCAGACATTTTCTCAGTTGAATATTTAAATTATAATTAATACTAACAGAAGATAAATAAAACATTTTAGAAATTTGATGGACATCAATACCCTATTACCCTATTTGCTATCAATAGGTATATTTCTTTTATATTATTAATCAGTAATCGTCAACCAGTACAAAAGTATATTTTCCTTCTGTGGCGTACAAACACTAAAAAGCTACATAGGTATCATAATTCTTTTTACTTTTTATAGTGTTAAATAAAACCATATTGAACATTTACTATTTATAATGTTTAGTTATCCATAATTTTAAATAAAACACTTAAGAGTAAAAAATATTTGAAATTTTCTATATAAACTTTAATGTTTTTCTCTTTTTATTACTGAAGAACCTCAATATATAATATAACTCAATAGTAATTTATCATGTAAATAAAATTATATTTTATATTATAGTTATATAATATAAAATACATAAATTATAATTGAATAACATAAATAACAAAAGGTAGAGTTAAATTATTATTTGTTAATAATAATATAAAAATATTACGTTTGGATGCAGAGCCTTGGTTTTTATCAGCGTTTTTATTCAAATACTATAGAAAAATATAAAATATGTGGTCTTAGGGAACCGTAACAATATGAATTACAGACTGTAATCCAAAAAATAAATTTAAAATTGAATTAATATGTAATAGGTACATAATATGTTAATCACTTTATAAAATCTATAAATTCTGTATGTACTGATTAGTTAATTGTTGAATGTTAATGTTTAATTCTTATCAAACATGTTTAGTGTTTACTGTTAAAGCTAGATGTACCTATATAGTGGTGATATTTGTATGTTATAGCTATCAATATTTTACAAATATATTCGGTGTGTATTAATTTACTACTTCTCTTTAATTTCTTTATTATATTTAATAATAATAATGAACATGATCCCAATATTGTGACTTCCAACGCAAATAACGCACACAAAAGTACATTAATTATTATAATATAATTATTATATATTACAGGCAGGTAAATTGTTAGCGAGACATGCGATAAGCCAACTTATCTCGCTGACTTAAGGTCTCCACCGATGACCCACGGTTGCCGGTCGCCTGTTTGTCCCAACCACAATAGCCTGGTATCGTCCTACATAGCAATAGACCGTCACTCCATTTTTTCCCGTCCCAGCGATGTGATCAACGAGTAGGTAGTCACAGTTTTTTCTGGTGCTCTGAGAGGCGGCACATCGCACATGAAAACATTATGAGTATGGTAATGTTTTTTTTATTGTAAACTAAACCATTTATTATATATTATGTTATTTGACAGTGGACAGTATTCTTGTGTATTTGTTTATTATTATAAAATATGGTATTTTCGATTATTATTCCGCCCGCCGATAAACGCTTGGTCGGAGGCAGCCGGTACTTTATGTATATTGTTCACCAGTACATTTTCAAATTATTATTCTTATTTCACCCTCGTGTAAACTGCTTAGTCAGAACTGTGTGATAGGTAATATTTGTGTATTATTATTTATTATAAAACATATTATTGTGTCATTTATTATTTTTCACTCTGACCCTTATAACAAAACATTTTGGGACCAATGCAGTTATAGTTTTGGGCAGCTTCAATGAAAGCTCGACATGTACAAAAAATATGGAACGTAGTCAGCGTGTAAAAATACTTCGGAGGGCATTTCATTTGATGAGATTATGGTTCTAACTGTTGCACAAACATCATTCTTATCAAATATAAGAAACAAAAGTAGATTTATACAAATGTTGTTTTCATATTTGATAGGCAAAGGTTACATTATTAAACAAGCCAATGACGATACTGACACTATGTTTGTAAATGAAGCTTTAAAGAGGGCGCAAAGTCAATCTGTTGTTGTAGTTGGTCAAGATATAGATTTACTGGTTTTATTAATAGCTCTTACACTGGTAGAAAATTAGATCGTTTTAAAACCATGAAATGGAGGAAATGAAAAAATAATATATTCAATTCAACCACAAGGTTAATTAAAATGGCATAAAAATGTCAATTTTATTTGTACATGCTATAAGTGGATGTGATACTGTTTCAGCAAATGAATGAAGACGAGTCCGACGATAATTCAAATGAGGCAAAAGATGAAATAATGTATGGTCCAGCATCCGAACGTAAAAAATGAATTATGTAATGTATTATAATATGTATAACAAATTATAATAATAATAATGATTGTAAGAAAAAAATGTAAATCAAGCAACTTATATTAAAAATGTTGTATTCATTCTGTAATAAGATAAAATATAGTTACAACACCTATTATATAACTATACATAGGTAAAATACGTATATAAACTGAGTCGTTTTATACAAAATCTTAGTCCATACAATTTTATGACATTTACAAACATTTTTACAACAACGTACAAAAATATTTTATAAACATTTCAAAAACCGAAAACTGTAATATAATGAGGAAATTATTTAGTTTATCTCGCACGAATCGGTGTCCGGAAGACGGTAAGAGTGTATGATACTCGGTATGGTCAATTCTAAACAGACTTACGGCTTTTGAGAAAGGAACGTGACACGGTCAAGCACTCGGCCATCCGGACGTCGAGTGCAGTGCTGTGTGCAAAGGAACTGCGTCAAAAGGCTTCAAAATGAATTAGCCGCATAAATGAATTTATCGTTAATTTATTAAACAACAACAACAATAATAATACGATATTTATTCTCTGCGTATTATTATTATTAATATGAGTTGATTATGTTATGTTAATAATAATGTCGTGTTCGGGTCCCGTTCGTATAGTATATAGGTACGCAATTGTTCTTGGCTTCTTTCGACTTATAAAATATAATACAAACATGCCCGAGACCAAATTTTAAGCAGTATACATTATATTTGCGCTTATGAATATGTGCTCAAAGCGTGGGCGGTGTTTTGACGGTGCTCGAGAATTTCCAACAAAATTATATTATTATACGACGATGACGCAGTTCTCGCGGCTCATACGGGTAAAAGAAAATCAAAGTGATTTCATTTCTCTTCAAACGCGATTTATAATTCGTTTCTAGAACTGTTTGAATTATAATAATATTCAAAGACCCGCAGCGATTTTCGAGACTTTGCTTGGTGTTTTTTTTTTTTATTTCCGATTGCGACTTGCAGATTATTATTATTATTTTTTTTAGTCCAACTGCATCTCTCTGACTCTGACGACGTCGCCGAACGAACCTTAATTTGCACACATTATACGACATATACTTCTTACTGCGTACATAATATTATTATTATGGTTTTTTTTTTGAAATCAGAATTTCCCCCTTCGACTTTTCCGTTGTTTTGGTGGTTTTTTTTTTTTTTTTTAAAGTCAAGTTAATTGAAAAACGCACTCACGGGTTGGTTTGAAGAATATTGTTCAGTCGTTTTTGGCGAAACACTATGCGGACAACAGCTTACGGGGAAATGGCACTTTTTTTCTTATTCCTAATGCTTTTAACGGCTTTACCGGAAGGTTTACGAGTAACCCGGACGAGGTGTATAAGAGTAGAGGAAGAGACGGAAAACGTATGCAACATAAATTATAGCTGACGGACAGACGAAGATTATGGGTGTGAAAAAACAAAAAATGCGAACCCATCTAATTGAGGTCGGTTCGCCCGACTGGCTTTTTCCTCTATACCTCCTTCTTACGTCTCGTGTCGCTAAGTATGTCTATGAACAGTTCGGTTGAATCGTTCGTTTTATCTCGGAGTGTGTATTGATAACATTAATAGTCTATATTATAGGTATTGCGTGTGTTTACCAAATCTCGTATAGTTTTTTTTGACGAAAAGATATAATAATTTGTTATGATATTTTGGATCTACGCAGTCTTGTTATAATAATATTAATAGTAGTAGTATTAAACTTATTTTGACTTTTAAATAATTAAAACTATGTGGCTTGTAATGGTAAGTTTGAAACTTAAATTATAATTTATTTTATCAGTGCATATTTATAATATTATATAAGTACTATATCATTTGATTCACCATTATACACTACCTACTCTATATATTAAGTACACACGTTTATGTTAAATGTTTGAAAAGTTCAAAAGTCTCAAAACGTAATGTTAATAATTATTATATGATGAAACAGTATTAGTCGCCAGAAGTATATTCATTTTAAACTAATAGGTATCTAAAATTGCATTACAGTTTGAGTTCTTCAATAGTTATCTAAATATTTAAGCAGTTTGACTCATCTCTAAAATGTGGGTACACAAAATCGTATATAATATTAAAATTTCGTTTATATTAAAAATATAAAATTAAAATTAAAAATAAGAATATTATTATATTTATTTTACGTTATCGTTGGAAATGGAATAAAATATATAATAGGAGAGTTAGTATGTACCTAGTTTAATGAATATCAAATTTAATTCATATCCGAAATGTACTGAAAATATTTATTATGATAACAGAAATTTGCATTATAATTGATTATTAAATTAAATTGAATATTTTTTTTTGTAAATAAGCTTTCAAGTTGGGCTGCTGACGGAATGACTCCATCATAGTGACTGTCGAGTTAAAGTAGTGAATTTATATACCTAATAAAATAACGATTATAAAATATATTATATTTGTAAAAAATAAATAATTACTAAAATAATATAATTATTACTTGATACAAGAAGAAAAGAAAATTGTTTTTCTTCTGTTATAGCTATAAAAAGGTTATAAAATAAGACAATGACACATTCTATTCTTTATAAAATACAATTAAATTAGAAAGATTAAAACATCTTGTTATTTGCTGATTATTGTATTTTATTATTTATTCATCCAGCTGCTTTTGAAGGTCTAGTTTTCAAAGTTCAAAATAGAACGATTTCATAAAACTTTATATTATTATTGAAATTAATTAATGGACAAAATATAAGAACAAAACTTCAAAACCTGCTCATAAACCATATTTTATCAAAACTAAGATCAAAGTTTGGGATTTCCATTATAAGTCTTTATAAAACCAAAAATGTTATCTAGCTATTATTATTTTATAGTCATTAAGTGCATGTATACCTGCTTATGTGTAATACAAATTCAATCTTAGATTATGCAAACATTTAATTATAATGACGGATAAATACTTTACAGGTTATATTTAATGAAGAAAAAAGTAAAATTTAAATGGAATCATTAAAAATTTAACTTTTTGTTTTTTGATTTTATCAATTAAAACTAAAATATTATTAGGTAATTGATGTTTATTTAGAATTGTTTTGTTCTTTGTTGAGTATTTTCAGTTTTATTAAAACTAGAAAATATTATTCGTTCAATTTGAATTTTACTGCATATATTATAATGTAGTATGGCATGTGACATATATATGTGCCATGTGGCTTACACTATTATTGACATATTATTAAATAAACATTAATATAACAATAAACAGGAACGACCAAATGACTCTTTTTGGTAATTTATATTCAATAATAATAACTGGTAGGTACTTTGTTTATTGTTCGAAATTCGACTAAAAAACCCGTTTAAATTTATTGTATAACACTCTAAAATTGCATTTAATATCAGTGTTATATTTCTTTTCATTTTATTCGTTTATTAAGATTTATATAATAAAATAGGTATTTATTTTTTTTAGTTTTCGAGTCTATAATATAAGCTACAAACACGCATAGACATTGCCTTTTTATGTATAAAATTGAATAACAAATAATAGTTAACTACCTATTTTATATTTTTTTGTATACAAATAAGTTAGGTTACTTCTTATTATATTTCATATTACGATTACTCCATTTTGACGGGGAAGATTTTTTAACTTTATTTCATTGGCCAGATGACACCACTATTGTATTCGTATCTACGTATTTTACCTGCCATAAAGCTTATGAGTTATAAACTTATAATGGCAACATACTCGTATATTATGTAAATTTTTTCTCCGACTACTTCTACTTGACCGTATCTTACCAATGATGTAGCCATTCCCCCCCCTCCCAACTATATGTTATAAGTACCTATACAAAAAAAATAGTTATGGTTATGGTTACAAAACGTTCTAACTAATAGGTATGGTACCTATAATTATATGATATATTCTAACCACATATTATTACAATACTGCAGTTTTAAGTTATCATAATATAATGTTTGTTTTACCTATAGTTGCTGATTGATAAATAACAAAAATGTATTATTATCATAATAAGGATAAGGAAACGTACCTATCTATAAGTCAAACTGCATTAGAGTTTACGACTAAAGAGTAAAGACTATACTTATGTGTTGAATACTGATCATCAACAATATTTCATTATAATAAATAGGTCATGTTTTTGGGTTTTCCTCATACGACCCTAACCACAATCCCTTTTATTTTATTCTTACGATAGAGCACAACACGCGAAAATGTCACTAAAACGTAAAACTTTCAATACGTTCGTGTGCAAAGATAATTTAAAATCATTACATAACGTTCGTGTATCTACTTCAAATCTTTTTTTTTTTTTATTATTACGTTTCCATCTCAACTGCAGCCTTTTATGAATAGATGGGTTTAAAATATAAGATACCACATTACTTTTACTGAAAGCTTTCAAAAACATTTCAATGATGTTCTATCTTCATGGTTACTGACTACCGTCATCTAAATTGACAATATGTAGGACACCAAGGAACAATTACATAATAATACATCAAATGTAAAATCTTTAATTTTGTCATCAATATAATAATTCATTAGATATAAAATATTGTATACTATTTCTGATATTAGCTGAAATTAAATTATTATAAAAAAAAATCAGATTTTCACAAGTCTTTAATACTAGGTAGGTAAATAATTTTTTATTTTTTTTAAACAACAACTTGTTAATTTACTTTTGACCGAAATTAAATTTTATAATAATATTTTATATGTGACGACTGTGAAAGATTATTGTATACAAAATACTTTGTCGATTATTATTCTTCACATAAATAATAAATAAACACAAAAATAAGAAAATTATTTATAATTTATAAGATGACCTCTTGTTTAAACCACATTCAGTGTATATTTTAAAAAGTTAGAAAATATGAAACATAAATAAAAGATATTTTGTTTACAGAACTATCTCATAGATTTATAATTCAAGTCTGAATAAGTCCATTTTAGTTTTTTTTAGAAATAATTGATAAGGAAGTGTTTAATTATAAAAAAAATGAATTGAAATAAATTGAGCGGTGTAGTGGTTTAATCAATTTTAATTATATGCAATTGACCGATTCAAGTGCCTACATAGATTCAAATAAAGAATTAACCGGAGTATGGAATAATTGTGTTTTAATATAACATTATAGTGGTGAATGGTAATAGTCATAAAATAAAACAAAATTACTCTAATCTCGTTTAGAACATTTAAATACAAAATACTGAAATGTAACGCTATTATTTATTACTCCAACAGTCTAATGCAACATTAAGTATAACATAAATGATATTAATATTGTGTAATTGGTAAACACTTACTGGATTTCTCTTTAAAGACAGTGTCTTAATGCTTTTTTCAATTCTCTTAAAATGCATAGCTTGCGATATACAATAAGCGTCTTAAATAATTCTTTTCAAAGAATTTTTTGCTGAGTATAAGACGAGTATAACCGTAGTTTCCGATGTTTAATAATTGCTTAGACGAAATTTAACCTTACGATGCAGGACCACAGAGATGTCAAGTGGATCTCAGAGGATGTGTACTTCGAGTATACGGATTTTAGGCTTGATATAAAAAATATAAATACTCTCTTGTTCACTCATTGTTAAAGCTAAGTCAAACTTATTTACCAATTTTTTTTTTTTTTTTGTTCTCTTTCTAAGGTCATTTAACGCTTGTAAAGAACTTAATATTGTATAATTTTTGTTTATCTGAATGGATTCGTAGCACTTAAAACCGTAGTAGTACTTGAACAAAAATTCGATTTTCCGTCTAAAAACTCTTTAAAGAGTATATTTGGCCTTTTATTTTAAAACAAGTTTTTTTTTATATTGGAGACGTTCAACTGTGTGTAGGATTGAAAGTCGTTTCAAGTGCGATACAGTTTTATAGACCAAAACCATATAAAAAAAAGTAATATCCTAACGTTTCTGACAACTTCGGAGAGCGCTTTGAATAAATTAAAAAAATAAATTACACTAACCAAATTTTATACACAGATTTTTCAATCTTTTCAAAGCACGCACATCGACATTGAATTATATTCAAAGCGTTACTCTACGAGCTTTGATGGGGTAAATTTAGAAAAATATATTTTTGTAAATTTCAATTTCTCTTTTTAGTATGTTTACAGTTACTTTCTGCAGTTTGTGAATAGTTGACTAAGAAGTAACTAACTTTCTATAATGTGCGCAGTGCGGCCCAATAAAGGTATTTGGTGCACTCATTTTATCGTTCAGAATGTTTACTATGGTTAAAAATTTAATACGTACTTTATTTTTTTGGGCACTTTGAACTTCAAAGTGCTTATTTATTATCATGATACAATTTTTTTTTAACGTTTAGTATTTTTTTTTTTTTTTTTTAATATCAGTTGCTTATTATAAATTATACCCATCAGATATTGGCTTAGATGAAGTGGCAGTGGAACATGGTAAACCATTAAACTAAATAGTATATACTTGTAATATAATTATAATATAATCATACAGAGGGCTAGTACTATTGATTTTACTTTCAAATAATATTATACATATTAAGCTTCTACATAAAAAATATTCTGTTACCTACTCAATAAGAGATTAAAAGTTGGGTGGTATTTCATAAAACCTGAAGACATTTTAGATAATTTTGGTATTGGCTTTTGTACTGATTAAAATTCAAAAGATCTCAGAACTCTTAAAAATAATCAGGAAAAGCAAAAAACAAATGTGTGAAAAATGGGAATATTTACGCTACCTGAAGTATTTTATAAAATCGATTTTGTTTTCATTCAAAATAAATATGTTCAAAAAAATAAAATTTTCTATGCATAATAGGTATTTCTATAATATTTTTATGGCTTGTAACAAAACACTAATTGGAAGCATTCATAAAATATTAAAATGTTTTATTTTAAAAGTATATAAATATTAAATACCTTTTGAACCTCTATATATGAAACACATTTATAATAATATGTTCAGCCCGTATAGTATAATTTTATATAAATACCTATTTCCTAAATTATAATGGAAAAGAACAAATATAGTAAACTATACAATAAGAAGAATAATATAACAAAAGGTGGGTAAGTGGATGTCGCTCTGCTGTACAGTAGGTTACAAGTGGGTCACTGTATAATTGATGCTATTAAATTTGAATTCAATGATACAATATCATTGTATAAGAAAAACGATTCTGAGCGAAGACGGTATGTCAGTCTAGGTTAAGACAAATTATATACATATCTATGGTATTAAAAAAAATTGACCTATAATAAATTCCAAATTAATCATATCACATTATCACAATATCCATTAGGTACCTATAACACGTTATACACCAACAACAAACCCTGATACTATCATATATATATAATAGTACACTTTAGAAGTTTCAAGTAGGTACCCACGAATAATATTATATAATCACAACAAAATAACTAGGTTTTTTAATATGTAATTTCGTCCAAATTTGAACATAAAATGACTATAAAAATAAACTGTGATTGTATATTTTTTAGATTTTTCGGTAAGAGAATTAACTACTTACGTGGAATCTTGTTTTAAATTTTCAATCCTTAGCTATAAAAACTGAACATTTTATAATTTATTAATTATGATGATTAATAATTTTCGAGATTTTGAAAAATTCTGTCAAAATTCGATGTCAAAATGCTTATAAAAAAAATTGTGCCTATGTCTTTTTAATATTTTTCAACTGATATTGTAACAATATATCAGGAGCCTTGTATTTAATTTTTTACAGATAAAACTTAATTGATATTTATAGAAAAAAAAAACTAAAAAAATTGAAAACTGAAAATGTCCGTAAACGGCTCAAAAAGAGTCAAAATATTTTCAAAATTGTATGGTGTATAGGAAATGCTAATATAAACATTCAGTGAAATTTTCATGTATCTACAGTAATTCGTTTTTTAATTACAACAAAAAAAGGAAATTGCCACATGAGAAATCGAGTGAATATCCAATGTTGTAAAAATTTGAATTTCAAACGCTCATAAAAATTTAATTTGACTTTCCGGTAGAGATTTTTTTATTGATAAAGGTAGACAATCTTATGAGTAATCTTGTATTAGATTTTCAAATCTTAGATTTAAAAAGAAAAATTTTTACGAATTCTTAACTCAAAATAATTTGCTAATTTTCGTGATTTTTCCATATTATGTCAATTTTTGAACTTTAAATGCTTATAAAAAAAAATTGTGACTAAGGATTTTTAATATTTTTCATCTGCCTTTGAAACAATATATTAGGAGCCTTCTTTTAAATGTTCAAGCTTTCGCAACCAACAAATAAAATTTTATTGATATTTCTAGAAAAAAAACTAAAAATAAACTAAAAATGAAAATGTCCCTAAACTGTTCAAAATAAATCAAAATATTTTGAAAATGTTATCGTGTATAGAAGATGCAAATATAAACAACCAGTGAAAATTGCATGTACCTACGGTAATTTGTTTTAAAGTTACACCAAAAACCAAATTCAATTTTCTGAAAAATCGATTTTGCGTAAAAATTCCCGTTTTTCCTTAATTTTTCTTTTGTTTTTCCCGGCGCTCTTGAAAACTACTGGGAAATTTAAATTTTGACCTCCCCAATGCACCAACGATATTCACTTTCCAATCGAACAAGATACTGAAGTCGAAAATCGAAGCATTATTTCGACTACTTATCGTGTACACAGACACAAAAAAAAAAAAAAAAAATAAAAATAAAAAAAAAAAACACACATCATTGTAAAATCAATACATTCATCGTTTCACTCAGAATCTAAAAGAACGAAGATAATATACAAAACATACTTCTGATACTGACCGCAATGTCGCCGCCAAAACATATTATCAATTTTCCCACTCAACTCTACGAGTGCGCATAATGGTCATTACGATTTATCTTTTATAATACAGTTATAAATGCAAATGGTTAGAACTTAACTATGTACCCACTGTAACACTAACTGTTATTTTTTTATGAGACAAGCAATGTATTAACTTAAAGAACTAACACAACATTTTTCATCAAATGTTTATATAAGCATGATTAATTTTTCAAAATTGTTTGACTCTTTTTGGTCTTTATGTATTATAATATATTTAATATATTATAGGCATTTTTGATTTATTTTAGTGTAGATCCTGATAGAATTGATTTTACAATGATGATTCGTGTTTTTTCTTTAAATTTTATTTTTTATTTGTCAACACCTTACGATGAGAATGCTTAAATTTTTAACTTTTTAGAGTAGCTTTTAGTATTGATCTATTTGATACCTACTTTTAAGGGGTCAAAAGTCAACAATAGAAGTCGAGTAAAATATGATCTAAAATAAAAGTCAAGTTCAAAATAAACAAATAGGGCAAAAAGAATTGTATTATAAGCATGAAGATGCTCGAGACTTATACAATATCATGCTACAATACATCTGAATATGTCACCACCGTCACCGTGTCCTAGACTGCTCTACAATTCACCAATGGCCTTGTTGTGGTTTTTAGAGGTTTCGCATGCGCCAATTTTGTGGATTTCTAAACCATAAATCCCAATGTGACAGGACCTGCCCGTTATGGTCCCGGATTTGAAAATGGCCAATTATAAATTATACGATCCACCACTTAGCTTAAAATCGTTCGCTACAACAACATGTTTACTTCTTACCGAGATAAAATCCTTTGGGTGTCATTTAAATCGTAATGACTCGTATTGTGAAACAAACATAATATTATATTATTACGTACTTTTCAGCTGGTAATATATAAATTAGGAAAAATCCCCGAGTTCCTAAAAATAAATATTTAAATATAATATAGGTACAGGCACCATAAGAGTGCCACGTGCCCAGGGCCGCATATAGAGGGGGCGCTGGGTACAACTGCCCATGGCGCCAGTATTTTAGGGGCGCCAAAATTTTGTGGTCAGAAATTTGTTTACTTGTGAATTATTAAAATTTTATAATTTTAATTATCTTAATAACAGTATTATATAATATAATTTAGTATAATAGTATTATATGATATATAGTATTATGCTGTTTGAAATTTTTTAATTAATATTAATTTGCATAGTTTTATATAATTTTATTTTATTTATTCATGAAATACCTACTTTAATATGTTAAAAAAAACAACGTATGTGGTGAATTATAAGCAAGGGTTAAGTTACATAAATTCAAATGTATCTTTGTGGAGAGAGGATCAAGCAATTACTATACAATATTTTTAAAAAAAGCACACATTGTAAAACAAATATTCTTTTCTGTGCTGAAAATCTAAAAGGCTAAAGGTTAATGAGGATCTATCTCCTATACTGTAAGTGGGTAAGCCCCTTAGGGGGAGCAATTTTTTTCACCAAAATGTCTAAATATGGCAATGCACGTGTCACAATACGATCATCGAATACCTTGGATCATAAAAATGGGGCAGTATAGGAGCGAAAATGATAACCTAATCTTGTATAATGCATAAGCAGAGAGGGGATCTCTGCGTGCATTGAGATATAGCCGCCCGCCCGCGGCTGATAAAAATACGCTCAACTGCGTGAGAATCCTATAATATAGAGGTAACAAAGGATGGTGGAGAGGATCGAAAGCGGGGAGGGATGAGATGATGAGGACAGTCTGCAGCGGGAAAGCGGTGTGGGAGGTCACGAATTATCACGTCGGGGGTAAAATTGTGAATGTTATAAATATTATATGGTAGTGTATAAAAATGGGCACAAAACCGCGAGTTGGGCAGGAGAGGCAGACGGAGGCGTGTTGGGCGGGTGTGTATATAAATTAAACACAAAATGGATTTTCGTCGCTTGTCTGCAGCTGTGTGCACATTGTGTACAGCGTATAAAAAGTGCGTGTGTGAGTGCTCTGGCAAATCTATTCGGCATCGCACACGGTCGGGCTGGTGCATAAAATAACGAGTTTGCGGACGTAAATATATCGTAATTACAATAGTATGATATTTTACAATAAACGTTGTATGGAATTGAGCTAGGAAAACACTGCACCCCCGAGCGCCATGACAATACACTAGTATACTATACAGAGTAATTCATCGAGGACCCTCATCATTGCATTTTTTCATTTAAGATAATGAATTTATTCGAATTCATATTTTTGGAAATTTTAAATGTAGGTGGAAGGTACCCATATTTCAAAATACTTTGGTTTTCTAAATCGTAATTCTATAGAGTAGTTTTTGAGTTATTTTATTTCTGTGTACTAATGTTAATATATAGGGCCAATGTGATGGGTTTGGAAGATATGGTTATAATACATTAATACTATAGTCTCAATATATTTTTATGAAACTTTTGAAGGAAAATTATTCTCATAGTATAAAATCATTTTCAAAAAATTATTTGCTTACCTCATAATTTACATTGAACAATAGGTTGTTCTCATTTGAAAAAAAGTTATTACTGCCACAGGACACTTTTTAAATGGAATGAAAAATCAAAATAATTGGAAATATAGGTACTTATACTTAAAAATGCCAAGAATCAGAATTGTAATAAATTCATTACTAATGAAAAAAATGGAGGTGAGCCTGGTTGGCGAATCATCCCGTATATAGTATGACGAACTTCAATAGTACGGTCAGCCAGTCACCAAACAAATATTAATATACACATTATTATTATTACTATTATTTTAATACCAACTAGTTGTCGTTGTCAAATATCGTTGGCCAAAAATTGGACCACTGTCAAAATATGTACAATATTTATTATAATATAGGATAATATTATGACTTATAAATTATAATACGCGTTTATACGTCATATATTCACGCGTCCATTGGTGATCGATAAACATAATGTAAAAGTAAATATGTATTGAATTATTAAATATATATATAGTTGTATATTATTTTAATATAATAATAATATATAATCTGTATGAGCGTGACTTGGGGACGTGTGTGCTCTTTATGTGTTCGGTATAAATCATACCACAACACGCGGTACACAGTACAAACAATAGAATACCGACCCAAGTCAATAATATAATAATATTATGCATATGGACAGCAGGACTTTTCATCCTCGTCGGGTAATATACAATATACAGAGTGATTCTCCAATCGTGCCTAGTCCATTTCGTGTTTTGAAAACTATTGGAAATTTTAAATTTATACCTCTTGGATGCACCAACTAGATTCACTTTCCCGTCGAAGAAGATACTGTTGAAGAAACTCAAAGCATTTTTAGTGTCCCAAACGGTGATGACAGAAACAATAAAATTTTTTTTTTTTAAAAACACACATCAGTGTAGTATAAATATACATTCATTTAAAATTCGGGTTTATCATCGAATTTTTCATATTATATCGGTGTAGCCATTAATTTTAAATTGACTTAAAAATTATAATATATTTTTAGACATAATAGAAGCTAGCACTTTGTTATTGAGTGAAATAATAATATATATTATATTTATTTAACATGAATAGTACGCAAAATACCACTCGAACTATAAAAACATGTTCTTAAAATGAAAAAAAAAGTTTTAAAAATACAAATTCAAAGTTTTGTTTTTAAGTTATTTGATGTATGCCAGTATATGACACAGTTGTTATGCTCGGGAAAGCAATATTTTAGGACATTCAGAAAAATATTGCAATTTGCATTTAAATCCACGCCCTAGTTATTATGATATTATAGTATAATAGATATGTATGTGCTTCGGGAATGGTGTGAGTATTCTATCTATGGGTGTTCGGTATAAATCATATACAACAATACTCGGTCCACCGTACAAACAATAAAATACCGACCCGAGTTAATAATAATATAATATGGACAGTAGGACTTTTCATCCCCGTCGGAATATGGCTCGTGGTGAGAATATATTTTTTTTTATCGACGAGTGGTTGTTCGAGGGCGTGGACGGCGTACACCTGTGGTGGGAACCGTAATAGAATTTGTTGGGATCGGAAAAAAACCCAAACAGAATCATTATAATAATACTATTAATATTTAATATGGTTCGTCTAATGTTTCCTACAAAATAACACTTAATGAGCAATATCAGATAGGTACTATAGTATATTATATTATATTATAATAGAAATTATAGAAACAATTTGGAATTTGGAACTGTGATGTTCAATATAATATCTATTGATATTTTTTCTCTTTATTCAGAATAATGTTATTTAAGATCTTTAATTTATACATGACGTCACCTATAGTAGTAGAAAAATAAATGTTTTTTAAATTGCTTTGAATAGTTTATCTACGAGTAAGTCACGCATATCCGCTTATACTAAAAAAGAAATAAGAGGAAAAATAAAATATTCTTGAAGCTTCTTACTAGGTTATTGCATTTATATTATATTTTCGTGTTAAAATTATTAAAATTATTTTCTAGAAATATCTAACATTTAATAGTATTTAAATAACGATTTATGAATATGAGATCATGTACTTTTTTAATGCGAAATACTTACAATTGTTGTTTGAATTTTAATATATTTTTAATAAAATGGCATATTATACTGATACCACTTGACGCGGCCCGCGTTAGTAGCAAGTACAATGTACAAGCACTATAGCGACCAGTCTATCTTATCTCCAACCACCACCACGGGATGCAAGCAGCGCGACCGGGTTGACTCTCCCACCGAGCCGGTAACGGCAAGGTGGGACGGGGGGACTGTGTCGCGTAAAACGTACAACGGTCGGCGGAAAAGTCGATTGGAGATCCACCATCGGACCGTCGGACCGATAACATATCGTCCGACGTTAAACTCATCTGCCCGAGCGGCACGTCATGTATTATTATATTTTGGTCGCAATATTATAATACATAATTTGTGACATTCTTAAAGTGTTTGTGTTGTGTTTTTTTTCATCACCTCAATCCTAACCAAACACTTCGACCGGACCACGATCAACCTTGAAGCAATCATCGTGTCCGCGTCACACTGTGTGTATGATTTTTAAAGGTGTTTAGGCCTGATAGCCAATCCTGCAACTTCAACCCGTTGAAAAATAAATTACATTTTGTCAAACTAAGTCACTCTTATGCACAGTAAACTTTGAATCATGTCACTAAAATGTACCTATTAAAATATAAAACTTGCTGTATTGTATTATATTTTTCTAGCTAAATTTAATTTGATAAAATATTTTTCCCATGTATTTAAAAGTTTTAGGCAATAATACTGATGTAAAAATAATCACTTGAATATAAATTGTCATGATATGTTTGACATGTCATCCGAATTCGAACTTCAAACGCTCATAAAAAATGTATTGGCTTTACTCTAAACTTTTATTTTAAATTCCAGTAAAAAAACTTTTCAGAAATCTTGTATTAAAATGTCAAACTTTTTGTCTTACAAACAAAAAATGATTGAACAGTACATACTATTTTAAAAACTAAGAATAATAAAATGTATGAGAAACCTATAATTTGATAGCATAATTAGAAAATAAATAAATTAAAAAATGGTGAAATTGTACCTAATATGTCTATAATATAATATAGCTCAAAAAAAACCAAAGTAAATTGAATATTAAAATACGATATAATTCAAATTGGTACCTATATAAATATTTGGTGCAAATGTCAAGTCTCTACGGTTCTTAATTTTTGAATTTCAACAAAAAAACAAAATCGATTTTGTCAAAAACTGGTTTGGAGTAAATTTTCCCGTCTTTTGGTAAGTACTTATTTATTTTTGATTTTTCCCGATTATTTTTAAAAGTTCTTGATTTTTTTAACATTGATTTATTGGAAGCATTTGAGCAAAATTTGCTACAAGAAACCACCTTAGAAGTTGCAGATGCATTTTTACTGCTTTCAATCGCCTACGACGGATATAAAAATAAAAAATAAATAAAAACAAACAAACAATATCATTGTAAATCCAATACGTTCATCGCTACGTTCAATGAAAACATAAAAGTAACCATAAATTCCTAGACAGAACATAAATTGCATTAGTCCAGACCTAATAAATCTAAATCTTATCAGCTCACAACATAAATATCAACTATGGGTTTGAGATACAACTCCACTCAAAATCATAGGCACAGGCTATCGTGGGAAAAGAATTTTTTTAGTAGCTAATTTATCTAAAATATATTGCACGAAGAAAATTATCACCCTGCTAATGATAATATTAAAGCGAGGATAATTCATAAAAAATGTCTACAAGTTGAAAACAAATTGTTAATCATAGAATAACACTAATATTATAAATTAATCGAATACAGAAAATATTCGTAAGTGTATAATACTTAAAAACTATACACTAAGACTCAATGGTACATATTATTATTATTAATTTTATTACAATTCTAGTAATGATTACTGACAAAGTATAAAAATAAAAAGGAAAAAGTACATAAGAATCTTAAGTTATTACTTACTAGTTATTATGCATGAACTTTGATTTACCTACAACTGATGCATTTTAGTACTGATATAAGTAATATAACATAGGTAACATAATATATATTTGGAAATCAACTTCAACAATTCCCATAAAGAACTTTCTATGCGCCGTCGGTTTTTAGACTCAAAAGCGACGGTACATTGTAATTTATATGTAACAATCAAATAGATGTATGATAAAAAAATTTAATTACTATGTATAACTTATCCTACCGAAGCTGTATATGACAATTCCATATCTAATATCACGTATAAGTTATTATTGGAATACTCAATGAGAATTTAAAATGACTGATAGTATGTGACATAGCTGGACAGCAATGTTACAATAGTTATTTATAAATTTTATTAATCCTAGGTAGTTTGTTCATTTTAAAATCATTACATAAAAGATTAATTCCAGTGAATACTTTTATTTTACATAATAGTGGTGGCACGTGGCAGTATATGATAATAAATAATTTTGATGCAGTGCACAGTTTATAATACATAATAAAATATCAGAGTATATATTATACAGTAAAAACTAAAAAGTAATATGATTTATTAAATTTTTAAATTTGGTGTGTTTTATTTATTTACTAGATATTGTATTATTTTTATCTTGTGACTTTTGCTAATCTAAAGTTCACTTTCAATTAAACAATATTATAACAATGCGCACGTTTAATATAAAATAAAAACTTTTTTTATTCGAATCTAATTCAATGAGTTATATTATGATAGACTAATTTGGTGTAAAAAATAATGCAATTAAATCACAATAAAAGAAAGTTTAAAAAGTATTAAAGTATTTCACGTTATCTTTTTATTAAAAAGAACATTATAAACTTTTAAACAGTCAGTATATATATATATATATGTATAATATGTTTATATTTATGTATATTTTATATACACATTCATACAAACTTATATATATTATATAAATATGAAGAATACGATATTTTTAAGCCCATTCAAATGGGCTTAGCTCGAAGTCTTATATTTTTTTTTTGCTTTTGTTAACGACAAGTATTTAACAGGATATTTATATTACATTTTTTTTTGTTAACTACTTATAAGCTTAACTATATAAATGTTCTTACTATAAGAATAATATGTAAGTACCCACCTACGTTCTACCTACCTACTTATTTGTCAACTATAGTGACATCATCTGTACTGGGCATCTGTTTTGAAATATAATGTTATCTTTAATATGTTATTTACCTATTTGTTATTTTCTCAACTTGAAAACAACAAATTAAAAAGTATGTAGGACCTTTTCACGTTATGGAAATGCTACAAATTATGACACGAAACAAATTTAATACAGCCTTGTTATATTGTGATATGTACTCACTTTAGATTTAAAAGTCTATACAAAATCAGATAGTTTTTATTTATATCTCTAAACGTTCGTTATAAACTTATAACCTACACTATACACGTTACACATATTAATATTCGTATTTAAATTAGAATTTTTCACCTTCATCATTGTGTATAGGTGTTACGTATGAGATAATTAGACTAATTAGAAAAAAATCTTTTCTACTGCAACAGTTAAACGAATGATGATACACGATTCCTAAATCATTCAAGGGTAAAACAAACGAGTAGACGCCTAATAATTTATTAATCTTGAAAACGTTTCTGTCATACAAATCTTGTGAATATTAAAAGCTAAAAGCTTGATATTCATGAAATGCAAGCCTTTCGGAAATGCAAACAATGGTTATTTAAAAGTCTTCAATGCATATTTTAAATATCAATAAATATTTCATACAGGCATACAGGTAGGTATCAAATATATTAGTATAATTGACGTTAATTGTCGTGATTTTGAGTACTATCACTTATCAGCACTAGATATGCTGTAGAATATTAAATTAATATTAAAAACACAATACGAGTAGAAATTCATTAGATATATTTATGATATTATGATTATGGTATATAGGTAGGTCGTAGGTAACCTACTTACATACTAATGAAACATTTGTCGTTTTTATGTTATATAGTGCACGAACTGTTGGATATATTTTTCTCGGTTGTATAAGTCGTACACTATTATATTGTATACTGTCGAAAGTTCGATCATGATATTTTCCCCTTTGACTATTGCTATAATATTTCCCGGAGGTTTTCAGAGGAATATAAATGCAAAATTATTGATTTTAATTCCCAAACGTAATTTGTCTATTCTCGAACAAATTTAAGTTTTAATAAAATTCGAAACATGCGATCTGTCTGTGGGCAAGACATTACCAGATTTAACCGGGAAATAAGACCTATTGAATACCGAAAATATACACAAAAGGTAATAAATGAACAGCGTGTAAAATATGTCGCACACTCTAATAGTTATTTAATGCGTCGTCGTAAATAAAATATCTGATCGCATGTGGGTCGGCTGTCGTTTAGTGTTTCGGACGCGCCAAAATCGCTACATTTTCATTATTTCACGAAAACCGTTAGGTTCATAATTAAAATGCCCACCATGGCAGCCACTGCAGCGTAACGAGTTCCACTCAAAAGTTTTATTTTTTATTTATACACAATACACATATAATACAATGAGTAATCACTTTAAAATTTTAAAAGGCAACTCATTTATAACGGTCGTCCGAGTATAATATTATAATACCGACCCGAAACGAAATTCCTACGAGACTAATCTCGGACGCGGCGAGGGAAACGAGATAAGTGACCGAGACCGGAATAATTGACCTTTTTTTTTTTTTTTAACCATTTTTCACATCCCGTTAAAAATTAAAAAAACGCTCCTTCTGCTGCACGTGAACGCAAATAGCGTATTACGTCGTCGATATACAAATTACCTATTACCCCGTACCCGGCTCTTAAGCAGATTTTTCAGCATGTTTTTCGATAATTGATCGATCGATTATCAGTAGCAAGCCGAAATCACGTAATTTCAGGATTTTTGGGTGGAAAAAAATTACCTATAGCCAATCTACAATCAATGCTGGTCGTAAAAGAGGTATATATACCCTTAGATTTAAAAATTGTGTATTTTTATGAACGATTGTCGCCAAGTCCGGTACAATTCCGGAGGCAATGTTATAATTTATTCGTTCTATATTCTTCAAAATTTGTTTGTTTGGTTTTTTTTTACTCATTTCGTTTATCAATTAAGTTTTGGAAAAACTTTAACACTGCAGTTTTGCTCGTTACTCTTAATTTACAAAGTTAAAATATACTTTAAAGACCTACTTAATATATTTTGCGTCGGCTTAGTCAAACTCACAAAACGTCTCCACAACGATAACGCACATAATATAATTATTTTATATTATGTTATTATATTGTCGTAAATACGGAGAGAATATTAGTTCTAAAACTTTTTATACGTAAGTACATTGTGAAAATAAAATTGATAACTGACATGTCAAATATTTTAGTTATTTTATTTAAACAAAATAACTGTAAAAGTTTTAAAAGTCAGTCGATATTTTAAAATAATCAATAGGTACTTTTATTATAAAATCATTATGTGAGTAACTAGGTTGACAATTCATTAGGTATTCTATGAAAGAATAACAAAAAAACAATGTCTCTCGTTATTATAAATAATTGGCGAGAGTTTAATAATTAATTATAATTAGATTAGTGAATAATAAAATTGCATTGATAGTTTTTAAATTATAACAAAAATACCGAAATTGATTGCCAAAAACCTTAAAAATTGAATTAATAATAATGAGCGCAATCCAGATTTCTTACCGGCGCTATAGATATAAAAGCATTAAGTGATCGGTTCACTATCCTTCTACCAAAAAAAAAAAAAAACGATAAAAAGCAAATTAAAAAAAAAATTAAAATACCCATATAACGCATTCTGCTTTACTCAAAATCTAAAATGTTGTCTTTTCTTAAAAAAAATTCTCATGAAATGAGTAGTGCAATATTATATAATAATAACGTATCGTTTAGCAGATTTTTTTTTTTTTGTTCATCCGCAAACAAATCGATCGTTTGAATGGAATATATTATTATATCGTAACTGTGCAGTGTCACGATAAATTGCTAGTGTGTAATGGTTTATAGGGGCGAATCGTATTACCTACAATATTGCAACGAATACGAAACGGGAATGGAGAACTAAACGCTCTTGGCGTATGCAAAAAACTCGATCGATGTGTCTACACATGAATGATATCGATGCACAAGTCAATGTGCATACAAGTATCATAATGTGTAAAAAAAAATCGTGTTTGCAGTAAGGATATGGTTTTTATACACAATTAAGTCGACGTTTGTTGTCGTTGAAAAAAAAATGCAATTCCACGGAGTCCCTTATATTATATACTTAATACTTAGGTATACGTGTATATGTAGATGGGAAAATCGGAAATTCAAATTATAGTTGTTGAATATACAGTGTGTTCTTACACGAGTTCCTATATATGTAGTATACAATTTGATATGTTAGCTCCTAAACAACAATATGTAGGTATTATAAATTATACAAGGTCTTACTTTTTAGAGAGAAAACACTTTTTATTTTTACCATTCAATTAATAAGTAATCTACGAGGTCCTCTTGGAAATAAACAACAACAGTAAAAAGGTACAGCATACGTAAATGCCATATTGGTATTCTCGTGGTATGAAATATATTATATTGTGATTGTTAAGTTTTTTATTTATCATTATGTACGCCCGTACTTACATATTTAGAGTAATTCTATATTTCATAATAATATTTAGTATCTACACCCTATAAATAAATAGTTATACATTTATTATTTTTTAGAATTTTAGAAATATGTTTACTCCGTACAGATGCATAAAAAATAATAATTAAATAATAAATTTGCAACGACTAATTATTACTCGCAATTAAGGGGAATGGAAGCAGCGATTTTCTTTCTTTGCCTAAAATAGTATAGAATATAATACCTATAGGAATATATAGACGTGTTTTCATTCCAATGTACCAATTGATCTAGTAGATATAATAATAAGATATAATTCTAAAATCAGATTTAAATTTGAAGTTAGGTCTAATTAAGATCCATTTTCCAATATTTTTGATTTTATCTCCCTATGAATCTCAAAAAAAGTCTTGCGGACAAGAGGAATTTAAAAAAATCCAAAAAAGCAGCAACATCTTCAGACACCCAAAAATTAAATATAACAACATACGCAGATTTAAAAAACCGAATCAAGGAACGCATACAGTTAAAATGGAAAATCCACTGGCATAAACAGAAGATTAAACTAAGAAGAATATAGGACACAATTTTCGACTGGCCAAACTTCCTTCCGAATAGAAGGCGGAAGGAATATGGTAGTTATAAACAGACTCCGCATCGGCCACACCCGACTTACACATGGATACCTCATGGACAGAGGAGAAAAACCACAATGCATTTCTTGTGGAACTGAACCCTCAGTCCACCATGTAATCGCCAAATGCCTTCAATAAGCAGATGAACATAGAAACTTCCGCATACCCAACACACGAGATGCAGGGGCGCAGGGCTCGGACCAGACGCAGATACCATCATACAAGTCCTTAAATTCTTAAGCAAAACAAATCTTTACAGTCAAATTTAAGTCTAATTTAAAAAAAAAAATGCAATTGTAAACAATTGTAACTAATGGCCTTTGACGACGATGTTAATTAAGAACACTAAAAAAAAAAATAAAAAATAAAAAAATTCAAAAAAAATAGAATATTTAAATTTTTAGAAAAGTTAATATCAAAAATGTAGGAAAGTCAAATTCTAGTAGACTTGAAGAAAAATTCAAGTCTGTTTTCAGAACTTTAACAATCTACTAGACCAATCGGTAAGTTCGAATAAAAACAAGTCTAAATTCCTATGTCCCACGTGTGTTGGACAAAGACAGACAATCACCACATCAATCCTCTTAAAACTTAAATAGTTATTTTTCCTTCAAGTAACAAAAACCAAAAACCACACCTACAGCTATTGTAGCTACACACAATAGTTGTGTCACTTGTCAGTCATAATAGGACTGAATGAAGCAGGAAAGAAAATAAATTGTCATTTGTTGTTTAACTTATGATATTTACGTATTTATATGTTATATTTACAAAGGAAACACTATACTTACATGCATATCTACACGTCATATCTTGTATGAACTTATATAATATCCTTTTTAGATTCGTCCTAACTTATCATACACCAAAATGATAATGACGCGTCATTTTGGTATTCGTTTATTTGGAACTTTTTATTATACACACGTTTTTTACAAGTTGATGATTTTTGTTGACGAGTCAACATCTTCGGAAATAAAACTCATTTTTTAGAATTATTATTTGTCCTTTTTTATTTTTTTTTAAACGTTTTCAAACATATTATGTTTATAACGTATTATTATTATTATTTTACATTTTTCTACGATTCTCATGACGATTAAAAATAAAAATCTAGTAAAGTGTCTTTTATGTATTGAATTTTGCATAGTATTTAAAAATTTAACTCTTATTTTATTAAATATTTTTTAGTGTATCGTGACTTTTGAAACTATACGCATATAGGTAACTAGGTAATAAGTGTATAATACGGCACCAGTAATGATCTAATAAAAATTAGGTTTTGGTTTTATTATTTTTACGTAAGCATAAACAATATAAAATACTAATTGATTATTTATCTACATAGGTACAGTAGGTAGTTGTTTACAGCTGTAGTAGGCTGCGGTCACGGTGAATAGGTAATGCAAATAATGGTGTTAATATTGTGATTATTCTTGCGAAGTTATTCGTGGAAATTATAGATCATTTTAGAAGTGTCAGAAAGGTGTAATATATTAATTATATACAATATTATATTATATTTTGCTCGTGATCGTAGTCCATTTTCAGATTAATATTAATATACCTACTGTAACTGTTTTATAGCTAGTGCGGTAGCAAGCATAAGAACTATTATTTCAACTTAGACCGCTAGAATGCGCTAGCCCATGTGTCACGAGACGATTTGTGGTTTTCCACGTCATTTTTCAAAAGTCAACATTTCAACAGAAAAAAAAAATACTTAGACACCCATCATACATAATAATATAACATCTGATATCCTAGGATCGTATTTTATATTTTAAGTGCGCCGACCGTTTCGTCGACGATTGACGTTGAGAGCGCAATACCTCGTTTATCACCCGTATTGCTTGGAGTGATGTATTTGAGTAAATATTATACCGTATTTTTCACGGTTTTCTAGTATATTTTTTTTAAATAATATTTTAAGAGTAGTTTTAATAGTCGTAGCGAATTATAGGGAGGGGCAGTGAAATGTCAGTATTCAAAAATAGGTTTTATCGATAATAATAGCGAAGAATACGTATTATTATGATGTAATGCTCACTAAATATTATTTGGCAGTTTAAAAACAATTCGGTATTTTCGCCATTTGTAAACATGTACGGCCCATAATGATTGCTCAGCATTAATTTCTTGTTAATTTAAACCTTATAAATAACATGGGCCACTAATGGACTTATAATAATATTATAATATGGGGATGGAGTTTCCAAGCGGACTAAGGAGTCAGTTCGATCCCGGCCAAGGACTGCATTTTTCTTCGGGCAGTCGCGGTGTCCGGAGAGAGTAGCCGCCATCCCCCAGAAATCATGGCAGATACCTAAGGGTTAGGAAAATTCTGCCAAACACAAAAACGTGTTCCTCCAACCGTTCCCCACCGTACCAAAAAACTTACTGTACCATCCTATAACTAATGGCCTCAGTTGTCGGGCCTAAGACCAATGAAAAAATAAAATATATATATATATAATATAATATATTATATTATTATAGGTATACGTCTGCGGTGTATCCAGTACGAGGAGGATGGAACAGTTGCGGTCAATACACTTCTTCAAATCATTAATAATTAATTTTAATTCGTTTTTTTTTTAAAATTTTTTAATAATTGCACTTCGAAAATCAGCCATTTTGTTGCCCCACCCTGTGTTTGTAAGAAAATCCCCATTGGCGGTTAAATAGAAATATTGTGGGTATTTATATTTTCTTATTATTACGATTAAGGCACTTTTGTGTACTTAACAGTGCTATCTAGATAAAAATATTTATCTTTTTTATTTTATCTACATTAACTGCAGATAATTAGGAAATATTTTTATTAATTTAATTTGATTTTTCCCGTTTTTCTATAACTTTTATCATTTGAAATTTTAAAAAACTCTCCAAATGTCAGAATTAGACTATATGGCATCATCCGGACTGTGTAATTTTGAATGTTAGTAATTAGTATGTTAAAAACTAAAGAAAATTAATAGTCCATTTTTTTAAATTTGATTATCTGTATTTAGTATTATGTTTTTATTGCAATAAATCGTGTTATTAAAAAGGACATTAAGAGGAGCTATGAGTATTTTAAGATGTGCAAACAATTTACAACTTTAAAATACTCATAACTCTTTAAAATATAATAAAAACCTATGACATTGCCTAGATAATAATCTTACCTTTACATTTTTTAAGTGATCAATTCATATAAATTAACCGAGCTAAACGTGATCTGCTGAGCGTAAAATTTACTATGTTAGGTACTTGTAAGATGGAGACAACAAATGTTGGTGTAACGTCCTCCTAATTAATTAAACAATAAAATGAAGTGTCCAGATAATTTAAAATATCCAATATATTAATATGCGTTAAACCTTCCTTTTTTTTTTTACTAAAATGTTTTAATTTAATCTATTTTGCATTTTTATATAAAATAATAAATATGTGTATACATTAAATTTTAATGTATAAAGTCTTAAAAGCCCTAAAAACTGTTAATTATCTGTTTTATTCTCTAGATAATTTTAAAGTTATCTGTGTACAACACAGGTACTTAATAACAACAATTATGTCTAGGTTGTTAAACGTATGCTTTAATATCTTTCATCCCTGTTGCAGTATCCTTCCAAAATTACTTCCACAAAGTACGATTGTTGGTTTGATCAACGAGAAAATAGATATTTTATGTTTCGTAAAATATTATTGTGATATTAAAATAGTTTTATTTTTTTTCATCTTATGGCACTTATATAATAGTAATGAGGATTGAGGTTGTACACTTGTACGATACTGCTCATTAATAATGGTCCAGTTAAACGTAAATTAATACTAGCCATACTGCAGTATTAAAATTTATCAAAATATTATGAGTATTTAATACAAATGTACATATATATATTTTTATAGTTAATCCTCAGATTAGTAAGTTGCAGTTGTCCATGCTTATCCATCTTTGTAGCTTAATCATTTGAGGTACTCGTATTTTTTTTTATTCATATCCCTAAAGATTTGGGTCATGTATTCTTCCATTAATCTTCAAATGTATCCTTCAACATCTCCTTCAATTATTTTTGTCGATAATAAGTTTTCATGTCTTAATATGTGTTCTATCATCTTATTTTTTTCTGGATTGAATATTATACTTACATAACTTTCGTTGTTCTTTACCTTAGCTGGTACCTCTTCATTTTTCACCCTGTTGGTTTAGAGAATCTTTAGCAGTTTTTAAAGCACCACATACCGAATGCTTCCAAACTATTTTTTTTCCTATTAAGTTTGTCAAGGTTTATCCAAAGAGCGCCACACTAATTAAGTTTTTAGAAATTTCTTTCACTTGTCGCCGTGCTTAATCCATTAGTGTCTATGAAATACATGACTTTTATCTTGAAAGGCTCTTTTTGCCAGTGCTATCTTACTGATTATATTAATCAACCTAAAATGAATTAAAATATGTACTAGCTAATACCAAACATAAGGGCTTTGAGAATTTTTAAAATGTCCTTTAAATTATTTACAAATTTAAATATTTATACTCTGTTCAACGAGAGAACCGACCCAAACTGGTTCCCTCACGCAACACCCTGCCATAGGAGAACCGGTTTCGATAGCAATGTGACGCGGGAGGATGCTCAGAACTGTACGTTCTCTCGTTGAACAGAGTATAGTATTATATACTATTTTTCCAAGTACTTACCTAATTTTTAAATTATATATGGAATTATAGTTTATAACTTAAAACACGTTTGGAAACCTATAAATTAGCACTCTAACACAGTTTTTATTATAGGTACCACCTAAATATGTTAGAATAAACTATTGATTTAAAAGTTAAGACAGTTTGATAATCTAAAATACAATTGATTAGTACCTATTACAATTCATCCACCTTTGAAAACTAATATTTATTACAATCAATTTTAACTAAAAAAAAAAATATTTATATATATAAATTTGACTTTGTTTTTAAAAATACTTCCAAAGTATGGCGTATTTTTTTCTTGAATACTTTTTACCAGAAATATTGTGTTTGAAATACAACAGAAACGACGGGTTGCATTTGATCGTAGCCATAAATGTATAATATTAACACATAACTAATGACATTTTAATTGTTTGTACATCGTGTACTCAGGTCTCAGACCCGATTTATTAATTTATGTGATCCCAACACCAATGAAACAAATGAGGGCCGTACGGTAATGTTCTCTTGAAAATAATGTCACGGACGTGAATCGTTCTCTCAAACAATATCATTATTAATTCACTTATATACCTCGGAAAAAAAAGGTTCGGCTCAGAGTTCGTTTCACACGGTTCATTGATTATCTTATTAAATAAATATTTTTTTAAATAATTTTCCGACCGTTATGCACAGTTAAACCCATTACGATAGTAATAATTATTATTGTTTCCATAGGCGTAAAATATCAAAACGATTAAACGCGTACCCAGCAGTACGGTGTAGCTAGTGTATAGTATACGTCGTATTTATAGCGTGCCGTTCGCATTCAATCGATAATATTGTTAAAAACATGATAATTTGTTATTTCCTCTCGAATGACCCTTTTAAAAAAATGTATACTAATGCGTGAAACCTTTTGTGTTTCGACGTCAATGATGAATTACCACCAAGGTTCAGACGACACACTTCTATATATACACAATATATATTAATATTGTCACACGACTTTTAAAAATAATAATAAAGTGATCTTGTAAGACACGCAATTCGGTTTTTACCATATTTACTTCTCTACGACTAAATAGTTATATATTTTTTTCCCCATAACGATAGTTCCGGTTTTTATTGTCATTTTTTTTTTTTTTTTTGTTCTACTAATGTAATCGTCGCTTTTGCCGACTGATGACCGCGTTTTTCGTATCGTTCCAAAGTGAAATAAAATAACGATCGCTGTATAAAATATTAATATTTATACACAGTACGTCCTACCTACGGTGTTCGTATTATATACATTATGTACCTACATATAAAGTTCAAAACGCGTTCGTGGCGAGAAACGTTCGTATTACGAAATGTACGATCAAACAAAAATAAATCGGTCTGATCTACGACATAACTGTAATAGGGGGGCGCACGTTCGGATTACGAAAACAGCGATTCAAGCTCAGTAGGTTATTTGAACTTACGTGAACGCGAAAACATTTTGAAAAAAAATTTCACGCGTCAGTAGTGGTTTTGACAAATCATCAAGCGTGGACTCCTCTTGCAGGAGACTGTCCAAGCGTAGTTGGGTACGTACTCAGTAGCTTTATATTAGGTAAATGGATTTTATTTTAAAACTTTGATGATATTGTCTGACTTGTTTTTAATAAAAATAATAATAATATGTATTACCATAGTTTATTATTTTTTAAATTGTGTAAGGAATTAGAAAAGTCCCGATCACACCTACCCCCACAAAATCACAACTTTAACACGTTCGTTACGTCATCATTGTTTCTTTTAACAGTGAACACTTAATGTGTTGATAAGAAATAATAATTAACGTTTCTACATTTTTTTTCACATAATTTAAATACCCACAATATTATTATGTATTACTTTGATTATATTTCTTACAGTTTTTATCGGAATGATTATTTTAAGTTTTTTTTATATTATAGTTTTAATTTTTTAAATTACTGCATACATTTTATATTTAAAATCTCAGAGCATAATATTTTTCTGAGAATAATACTATATATTATAGACATGTATCTAAAAATATTTACGGAAGACAAAACGCTCAGCCTTATTTTATTTTTATTATTTTTAAAATATGTTAATGTAGATATTTCCATTTACAAGAGAAATATTATGTCTATGTAATTTTCGTAATTTTCGTAATTTTTAAAATAAAGACATTTTGAATACTTTATAATATATAGTATAGGTACCTTACCTACCAATTACCAGCTATATAGTTTATAAAACCTGTATAAATGTATAATACATTGTACTAGGTTAGCTATATTTAGTTAAATTCGCACACGGTACAAAGCTTAATGTATAAGTGTTATAAAATGGCGTATAGTACACAAAATAAATAAAACACCGTATTTTTACACCACTTCACATAATACATAATATTATCATAGGTAGGTAGGTGCCGCGGTATAAATACGTAATTAACTTATTATATTATTAATAACGGTATCGCCGAACATATGAAAGTGACACCATAACATATTGCTTTACACGCGGGCCTAAATATATATTATATTATATACACGTGTTCGTGCGGTCTCGGAACTAAATACCTATATACCGTGGTAGTGGGTACCTGCTATAATATTATACATCGTGAAATATTAACGTTTAATCATTTTGCCGCGCTTTTAGCGTCGCTCTGTCTGGTGTCGTATTACTCGTGTTAGGGTATAATAATAATATGTAATAATGCGTATATCTACCTACCTGCCTGCCACGAATAGAGCGGCGCCCAATGCGTGAAAAAGATATCTGCTTTAACGAAAACGGTTAAAATTTGTCAATAATATTTATAATGATTATAACGATTATCGTTATTCTTAACAAAAATTATGTATAATATTGTATTACTGTACTTTGAATATTTTCGTCGTCAGTAATTCGTTACCCAAAGCTGACTGTTTGTTGAAAAGTTTATTTAAAATGTCTCCACTTTTTCCACTTAACGGTATGATGTTTGAGTCCTTGATTTTCACATTTTTTTTTATTTTTTTTTTTTTTTATCAAACAATTCATTTGCTCACGTTTTAATATTTCAAAGCAAAACGCGATGGATATACGTAATATATGAACAAGGAGACAATATTCCACTATTTAAAAAATTGAAAATTGTACTTTCAAATTAGAAATGTAAATTGTTACCCATGTGATTTTTTTGAAAATATTAATTAGACTAAATCAACATTTGACAGAGTAGTTTCTAATCTAATAAATGTATATACTAGGTAAGGACTAAGGATAACAGTCCTTAAAAATATCAAATATATGATAACATTAACTTGTATCTAGTTTTATATAGTTTTTACAAATTATAGAAAGTTAACTAATCTTCCACACCCATTATCACAGATGTGAAGTCCTTACTCCTTAGTAGGTACACCACAAAGTTAAATAACTTAAAAATCACTCATTCAAATTTCATTTTAGATGCATTAACATTTTTCAGAAAGTCTTTGTTTAATTGTTTACAGGAAAAAGGGTGAATTTTATTTTAAAATAATAAGTTGATATAGGTACCTAAGGCGCTCCTAAGACACCCCTTAAGGCTTAAATAATATAAAAATCGTACTAATCGAACAAATATTGTTTTTAAGTAAGTTTAATGATTTATTGTTGAATAAAAATTTCCCATATTATCCATTACAGTGATCCATACGGCCGTCGTAAGTCAACCCCCCCAAAAAAAATTAGGTAAAAAAAAAAAATCATTTATTGTGAAATTTATTCGGCTTGTGTAGATGAATATGCCGTTTGGCATAAAATATTACTCCAAAAATATAATATAAACAATAATCAAATAGCTAAAAAGCCGTAAATCGTAGAAAAAATCGTAGGTAGTAGGTAATAATGCTATAAAATCCCTATACAGAGCTCTAATGCCTGGAGTATGTTGGAGATATGACATTTTATTTTAGTCCATAATATAACTTATAATTGGAATAATAATTTTGGATTAGTAACACACTAACATGGACTGGTTTACTTATCCTAATGCAAGTATGGAACAATTTATTTATAATACATTTATTCTATATTTCATTAGTTTTATACAGTGTAGTTTTGCAGTTTTCAACCTTATTTTTGTTTTGTGAATTCTTTAAAAATATATGCATATAATCAAAATGTATAAATAATTTTATCATATTAGAAATTGTTACTTCCGGGCTACGGAATTCTTGCTTTTGAACAAAGTATCAAAAGTTTATACCAATACAACACTAAGTTGCAACGTGAAAAGTAAAATATCTTGTTAGAGATTAATTTAATCATATTTATTATTGTTGCATTGCGTAAAATTACATAGGAAAACATATATCATATTTAAATAATTAGAATGTACAAGGTGTTATGATTTTAAGAAAATGTAAAATACAAAAACGCGTTTCCTCAAAATTATTCTCCGGTACCTTACGACGACAGTATACTCAATGGGGCCCTAATCTATTATACAGCAGAATGATATTTAAATAAATCATTTTAGCTACACGTAAGGTATAAAAAAATAAAAATATAAGTGTGATGAAAGTATATACCTATAGGCTATAATAAAATTAATTAATTTTCTCTACGAAAACACTTATTTGTCTCCTGGAATAAATTAAAATTTGGAATTAGCCGCTTCCTGTTCTAATACGTGACTTAATTTTTTTTTCTACTGTCCCAAGTTTCAAATTTCCATTATCAATGAAATATTTTTTATATTTGAGTTTCCGAACATAATAGATCTAGTTTTTTTTTTTAAAGAGTTAATATAACATTAGGCCGCCTCATTATACTTGATAGGAGCATAATATCATTGCTAAATATTATTCTACATGTCAGATCCGATGTTTTTTAAAATTAATTAAATAAACTGAAGTTTATTCGACGTAAATTTTGTTAATTTTAAATTTAATCCTGCAGGTATTCGTGAATTCCTGTACAAAATGTCGATTGTCACGGTTGGCTCAATTGAAATAACAATTCGTCAATTTTACCGGCCTTCCAGCTTTACCAGTGCATATTATTTCGAAACGTGTAGCTAATCCGATGGCAATAAACACAAATAAATTATTATACCGTAAGTTATGTACCTGTAACAGTTACCGACAACGATTTGTTGTAAAATATATTGCTCAGCAACATGATATACGGTCGCTGTGTAATAAGTTTTTTGTTAAAAGTTAAAACGCTATATTAGCATTTTAGATTTGAAAAAAAAGGATGAGATTGCCGACAGCATATTACCTAATAATACATGAAATTCGTTTAAGACGGCGCTTGAGTGCTTGACGATTGCAAATGCAACGAATAATGCTATTATATTATCATATTTACACTACGAACGCGATGTGCGCTCTTATTTTGTTATTCCCCAATTCGCTAAATTTCGTATCCAAAATAAAAAGCTACATATACTCACCGTAATCGTTGCATGCGAAACACCAATAATTGAACGTTGGATGTGGGTTAACATCACGACATTTTGCTGTGGAACACGGTGAAACTTTGTACAAATTTAGTAAAACTTATATAATACGGTCGACCCATGCAGGTGATGTGGCCGACCGAGCTCTACTTCGAGCTCCTTACAGCTTAGGACGAGATAATATTATTAATTATAATCTCTTTTACACTGCTTACATTGTGGGAGTGCCCAGCCCAAAAGACATTACTATCGAAATAATTTATAAATTCGATAACCGACCATGGTCGACCAAATCGTGGCGAATGATCACTTATTATTTACCGAGAAGCAGCTAATATGATGTTCAAAAATGAATATAAATACAATAGTTTATTTTTTGAATTTTAAAAATATTGACACATTTTTTTAATGAATTGAACAAAGTCAGTGGCTAATTTCACGTACATCGACCATACTATTAGTCGGTACGCAAACAAACAACCTTTTTACGAAACAAAATTGGTCCACCGAAAACGTTGTTCGAACTTGAGATAGGTTTTAAAGTACGTAGAAGTGCCACTGCTCTAACAGGCGTATCGCTGTAATAATCATAATAATTATTATTAAAGCGAATAGCAACCATTTACAAACAAACATTTCCATCGTACATCTCCAAATCCCTGTTTGATCAACTACCCGGGCTGGACCTCTAATTTACCCTTTTTAAATAAGCCTATCTTCTTCCCAGAGGAATCTATCTTTCAAATTTAACCACAATCGGATGAACGGTTTAGTAATGCATAAAGGACACACACGCACACAAACAAACATTCATTTTTTTATGTATAGATAAATGCTCAAAGTGTAGTCATAGAATTCGAACTTCGTCCATGTACCAGGGATAGCGAACCACAGGTGCCTATGGATAGAAAAAATTAATTTTTTGGCACTTCGGACCAATTTTAACAAACATAACAAAATATTCTTATTTCATTGTTTAATCTCGCATAATTTAACGGAAACACACATATATATTACATACAATATACATGTATTGAAACCATTCTTTATTGTTTCTAAAACACAAAGTTACCGCAATAATAAAAGTTTGTAACTCACTGCTTCCATACATAATATTTTGTACTTTGAAAAAATTATGGCTCATTCCAAATAACTCGACATAGGTACATATTATAGGTACCTGATAGTGTTTTATTAGAGCATTAAGGACTGTAAAAAAAATACAAAAGTGATATTAAAAAATGATAAAGATTTTTTTTAAAAGCACCATCGAAAAAAAACCATTGGAACATTTTTATACGGTACCTACCAACATATTACTGGCACATGAATTTTTTTTTAAAACTTTGATTACAACATTTTGGCAAGTGACCCAAAAAAAAAGTTTGCCACCCCTGGTCTATACCATACGATACAGGCTGCAGTATTACGCGTGAGCCGTGTCGATAAAGTCGCAAGCTTATAATATGTAAATATAATAATATTATGGTACTTATAATTTACACGGCAGAATGACTCACACTTTATCTGAAACCTTTGTATATCGTCAACAACATAATATGCTTCACCCAGTGGCTGCAATCAGGATTTATTTTCTATATTGGAGGGGAAGTCATGAATTCCAAATAATTTTTACCGACAGGTGTTTTGAGCTTATGAGTAAAATTTAGGTGAAACGTACGTGTCATGTACGATGTTTCACATTATATTATATTATTACGTCTGAAATTGCAATGCAATGCACCTGTGTATAACTATATCTTCCATAAAATTCGTAAAAAAAATGTTTTAGGTTATTAGGGGTTATTTTAGTGCTGACAAACCGCCGCTCCAAGGATTTTCCATGGACAACACCCTATAAATTCACACGTAAAAGGCTCCATCACGTAATTTGCGTTGTTGTTGTCTTAGTGTTTTCGTAGTAGAAACATCAAACTTTTTACTAACATAAACATAACAAATTATGTATTTACTGTTATAAAGATAATAATTGTGGTGTTAGGTATTTGGAATCCGTCCTAGAGGTACTGGAAAATATTTTGCAAGGCTTAGTTTCGTATTCAAAATGAAAAGTGAATAATTAAAATTAAAAGAACATTTATAATTATTCTTGTCACTCAACTAATTAATCACTGAATGTATTAAAAACTTTTTTGTTCATATAAAATTAAAACTCTCGAAAAACTTTAAATATTAAAAGTGTTGATTATTATCAGTGTCGGTTCGTGCTTTGGAGCGATAAGGTGATCGACCCCTTCTACGAAATATACTATAATATATACGTATATTATAATATTTTTTACATTCGATATTATATTATTATGATTAATAATAATAATTCGGTACGTATAAGGAAGTACCTATTAGTAATTGTTATATTGTTCACTAAAAAGTGTCATTTTTTAACAGTTCTGAAAATAAATCCGGCAAATAAATTAAAATAAAACTAAAAACAGAAAAGTGAATGTCAAATTTATTTTTAAAAAAAACAAATACGAACAGATACAAAATATATGTATATTCAAAAGACTTATGCGTTACGCACTATAATTATTAAAAGCACTTCATGTTCAATTAAACAATATTTTATTTTTTATGTAAGCATTCCTAATAAATAAACCGTTTAAGTATTTTTATTTGTGAAAAGCCTTTTTGTAAAAAAACACTATAACTCAACCTATCTGGTAACATAATAGTATTTAATTTCTTTTGTTTTATTTGCGAAAGAAAATGGTTTCATTAATTAATGTTTACTGTTTACAGTTAACTTATTATTGTACTTGTAATGAAACGCAATTGGTTGAGAATTATAGTATTTTATTTATTTAAAACCAATGTGCTCATCATCTGAGTTTATACAATATGTATTAATTTTACAACAGTATTTTCTTTTATATTGAATTAAAGTTAACTCCGGAGAGTGTACAGCAAAACTAGTTTATTTTGGGACTTACATATAAAGGGGGGGCAGTTTACATTCAACTCACGACTTGGTGGAGTTGGATATGCGGCGTACTCGTCTTCGACGTAATAATGTACGGATCCTCGGACAGCTTCACTGACGGCAATGTGTGCAGCGGTGATGCTCTTCAATCTGGTTGTCGGCGGGATAGGAACAACTCGAAATACTCGACCGACACGACAAACCAGAATTGAACTGTTCGCTCGAACTGTATACCCTCACTCGAACGGCAGGGATACGGTTCCAGTTGACTGGCGGTGGACTACGGGCAACGTGGTCTCACGGCACGAGATAATATATTATACGCGGCAGCACGGCTCGGACGGCGGCGGCTCGACGTAATGACAGCGTTATTGCGCAGGACAGCGGATTTTACGGGGCAGCACGGCTCGGACGGCGGCGGCTCGACGTAATAACAGCGTTACTGGGGTTGCCGGGGCGGACTGTATACTGCATCCGTGTCTAACGAGCTTTTAAAGACTCGTCCGGCTTGCAGTAAGTCGTAGGGCGTATGCTGGTTTGTCGAATGCTTAGTGTCCGTGTCTAACGAGTGGTATGCTCGTCCGGCTCACTAATGCATTCGACACAGCGGGGAAGTGGTGCTCTAGACGGTGTTTTCGAGGTCTATATATGCTATTCTCGGATCATCGATGGTGTGTGAAATGTATAAAATGTTTTTGCGGATTTCGATGTTTCCTTGGCAGTTTAAAATACATTAAAAATACCCATCCGGTAGCGTAGATTCTGTAGAATTTTATCGTGGTATGAAAATGGTTTTAAGTTGCGGGGTTTTTCATGAATAACGAGTTTCCCCGGGGCCGCCGTATCGTCTGTATGGGCATGGCGATGTGTGCTCCGCCTGTCGGACGTCGATTACGGTGGTCATGATGTTCTAGGCATGTTTGTAGCGCGAGAGCGCGTGTTGGTCGGCGGGCGGATTGTTTAGTGACGGGACACAGATCGCGCCACCTATATAGGTACCGCGGTTTTGTTCCGTTACATTGTCCCCTTTTTGATTCGACCAAAATATTGAGATTTTGAAGTATTTTTGGCAAATCAAAACTTGTCTGTGGATTATTGCTGATGTTGGCGTTTGAGGGCCTTTATCTGTTTCAGTTTCTCTCGGTATATTTGCTTCTTCATCTGTGTCTTGGATACCTCTTCAAATCCTTTTATGAATTTTTTTGCAGTGAATAGTCCCTCCTTGAGGCTATGGTAAGATCCTTGTTGCTTGTCCCACAGGGTTTTTATGGTGCTATTCATCATTTCGGTTTTTGAACTTTCTTCTTCTGGATCGCTTTGTTCTGTTTCACTGTCGCTTTCAGGTAATGGTGATGCTGCGATGTCAAGGAGATCGGCATGTACTGGCTCGATTTCGTCGTCATCTGTTACCACAGTACTCATGGAGGAAGGTGTTCCCTTTTCCTCCTCTCCCTCGGAGGTTTCCTTCTTCTCAGTATGATCTGGGGTGGTCTCTGGTGATGTATCAAGTACGTACACTTTCTCGGCGGCAAGTTGACACTCGGGCATCGTCCATGTCGGTTCCCAATCATCGGATAGAATTTCCGGGGAAGGTGCTCTGTAACCGTCTTTGTTCACCATCTGGAGTGTTTCAGGTAATGTCCAGTTCGGCTTGGCCAGGTACTTGGTCCTCTTGGCGGCTTCGTCGCGGAAAAATTTGGCAACTCGTTTCTTTTGATTTGTGTCGAGATACCTGTCAATATTTGTCAATTCCCGTTTGCTGATCAACCGGACAGCTTGCAGCTTTCCCAACGGGATTTGTATACGCATTTCCATTCTCTTTTTGTTTTGTTTTCCTACGGAGGGGTGCGTTAGTCACATATACATAGTTGATAGACATGTAGTTAGTATCACAGGCAGCACAAGTTATTTACATTTCTATATACATTTATATTTACAATTTACATTTTTTTTTTTTTTTTTGTAATTATTATTGATTATCTGAGGTGGGCTGTACTTGAGCGGGTGGCTCATATTCGTGGTACTGCTTTATGTTTTTGTAGTTGTATGTTCGTGGTTGTCCCGTTTGGTTGAGTACCGTCACTGTATTGTTCTCATGTACCTCGCAGATTTGGTACGGTCCGTGGTACAACAGAAATAACTTGTGGGTTTCATGGTCCTCGGCTGAGGATAACCTATGCTCCTTGACAAGTATCTTCATCCCTGGTTCATATTTTGGAAACTGCTTATCCCGATCCTTACGTTTGTTTCGTAGCTGGGCTTGTCTCTTAGTTCTTTTCATAACTATCTGTACGATGTCTGGTTCCGGTTCGGTAGCTTGCTGCTCCGGGAAGGTTACCAGTTTAGTGATGGACAGAGGGGTACTCTTTCCCTGCATGATGTACTGCGGTGTGTATCCGGTCGTTGTATGTGTTGTGTTATTAATCCAGAATTCCACGTTATCTAGCCAACGTAACCAATTTGTATGTTGTCGATGACAATAGGTGCGTAGTAGTCTCCCGATCTCTCGATTGGCACGCTCGACGGGGTTACTCTCCGGGTGATATATCGTTGTGTGGAGATTCTTGATTTTTAATCCATTCATGACTCGGTCCCACTTCTGACTGGTAAACTGCGTTCCATTGTCCGTTAGGATTCTCTGGAATAATCCTACCGTTGGGATATAGTCATTAATGATGCGCTTAATGATAGTATCGGTGGTGGCTCGCTTGAGTGGATAGAGCTTGATGTACTTGGAGAATAAGTCGAGGATGGCTAGGATATACCGACATCCTCCCTGTCCCCTAGGCAGTGGTCCCATGAGGTCCGCCGAGACCATCTCGAGTGGTTTCTCTGGAAGTAGACTCAGTGTTGGTCCCCTGGCCGTGATGTTGGTGACCTTAGTCCGCTGACAGGTGTCGCATGTTTTGATGATTCGCTTGACTGTGTGATACATGCTCTGGAATTGGTGGTGTTGTTGTAGCAACTGATATGTTTTGTAGGTCCCACAGTGTCCATAGATCTGGTGGGTTTCTATGACTAGTGATTGGACCAGTTCTCTCGGTACCAGTACCTGGTATTCCCCATTATTGGATTTTCGGAATAGTAATTCGTTGTGAATTATGATATTGTTGTCCGCCCTCTGGTTCATCCGTTGTCTCAATTTTTGAATGTGTTCATCGGACTGTTGCAGTGTGTGCAGCTCATTGAATTGTTTCCTTAGTTCGGGGCTGTATTCTAATAGGGCGAGTCGGTTGATGATGATGGTTCTCGTATTTGCTGGAGTGTCCTCGATAGGAGATTGTGGGTACCTAGTCAGCGTGTCTGCTCCAATGTTCTCCTTACCAGGTATGTGTATTATTTCCAGTTGATATTCCTGGAGAAATGTGGACCATCTGACGAGCCTAGCGTTTAGCAGTTGGCATGTGTTAAGAAAGGTCAGTGAGTGATGATCGGTCAGTGCCCTCACCTTGTGTCCAATTAAATAGTGTCGGAATTTCTTACACGCGAAGACTATTGCCAATAACTCCAATTCCGTGGTGTTGTAGTTCCGTTCCGCTGCATTCAGCGTTCTACTGGCAAATCCGAGGGTTTGGTGTCGTCCCTCTTCACTTATCTGGTATATTTCTACTCCAACGTGTGTAGTAGAAGCATCTGTGTTTATGCAGAACTCCCTCGTGAAGTCTGGGAACTGTATGATTATGTCCTCCAGGAACTTGTTTTTGATATTCTCGAATGCGATTTGTTGCTGCGTTCCCCATTGCCATTTAGTGTCCTTTTTGGTTAGGGCACTCAGTCGTTCCGTGTCCTGGGATAGGTCCCTGATAAACTTACGATAGAAGTTTATGAATCCAAGGAATGACTGGACCTGTTTCTTGTTTTTGGGCGGTTGAAAGTTCTTGATTACCTGGATTTTATCTGGGTCCATGGTAATCCCCTTTTCTGAGATTATGTGTCCTAAGAAGACCACCTGACTTTTGAGAAACTGTGACTTTTTCCGGTTGATCGTGATATGATGCTGTGCTAGCTTTTGAAAAATACTTTCAAGGTGCTGCATGTGTTCTTCGAAATTTCGTGAGGTAATGTGAATATCATCTACGTACACCGCGGCGAATTGTAGTATTTCTGGTCCTAGCACCTGGTCGAGTATCTTCTGGAACTCCGCTACCGAATTTATTAGGCCGAAGGGTAGTACCTTAAATTGGTAGTTTCTCCCTCTATGTAAGAAAGCAGTTATCTCCCTACATTCTTTCTTCAATGGACATTGCCAGTACCCGGCAGTAAGATCAATGGAACTGAGATATTTCATGCCACGGAATTTCATTAGCGTCTCCTCCATGTTGGTTGGGCACTCCCGGTCGGGGATGATCATTGTGTTGATTTTTCGTGCGTCCAAACATAGTCGGATGTCGCCATTTTTCTTCTCCGTGCAGACTATGGGTGATGACCAAGGCGACGTAGATTTTTCGATGATTTCTAATTTTAACATTCTTTGTATTTCCGCGTCTACTCTGGGTATTCGAGCTACTGGTATGGGGTATTGCTTTTGGTGAATCGGGTCCCCTGTCTTCACTCGGATCTGACATTGAAATGCTTCAATTCTCCCTGGTTTGTCTGAAAAAATTTCGTCATACTTGTCAAGTAGTGAACAAAATCTTTGTCTCTCGTTGCTGGTAAGAGTCACTTGGTCCTCTTCAGGGTCTTCATTTACCTCGACATTGAGCAAGTGTTCCTGCAAGCTGATTAATTTCGGTTTTTGGTTCGCAAATGGTACAGTGTGTATCGTTTTGTCAATCTTGAACTGAATAATTTGTTCGCTGAATTTAATTTGGGCATTATATTTTTTTAAAATATCAGCTCCAATTATACCTTTTTCATTCAAATTTTCTACTTGTATGAAATTTGTCTGTATATATTCGTTTCCTATTTTACATTCACAGAAAATCTGCTTCGATACCTTGCAGATCTTTTTCCCAACCGCGTTACTGATTTGTATCCCTGTTACTGGAAGTTGTGGGATTTTCGGATTTTTATTTGTGATACTATCTACCACCTCCTTAGTCAGTACGCTGATTGTTGCTCCGGTATCGATAAGTAATGTTATGTCTTCCCCTTCTATGGTACATTGAATATACGGGCTTACTGACTGATTGGTGGTATTTAACGAGTTGATAATATGGTGTTCGGTATTACTTGGTCCTGCTTGTTCGTCGTTATTGGTGACCACCTGATTGATTTTTTCGGTCTGTTGTTGACCACTGGTTTGCGTGTCTCCCCGCTTGTCATTGTTGCGATATGTTTGGTTATTGCCCCAACGGTTGTTGCGTGGTGGCATATTGTTCCAGTCTCTGTTTCTTTGGTTGTTCCAATTATTATTGGTTTGGCCACTTGAATTATTGTTGTTGTTGTGTGAATCATTCTGGCTATTTTTTTGATTACTTGTTTTGTTTTCTGTGGGTTGATCATTTTGCCCCTCTTCGCTTAGTATTTTCATTGCTGTAAGTATGGTGCATTCGGGTAGTGACACTAAGATTGCCCTGAGATATCCTGGGTAGTGTCTAGCTATGTGCTTCACTATTTCATTCTCCGATAATCGTGGTACTTCGAGATGTCGAAGTTTGGTTGCCCATGTGGCGAAATGTTCACGGTAGTTGGTGTTGTTCGGTATGTGTTTAGTACTTAAGCACTGACTCCATACCTGTATTTGTATTTCCCTGGACCAGAATTCGTCGATGAACGCCTTTTTGAAGTCGTCATAATTGGTTAGTTGGAATCGTATGGTGGAGAACCAACTTGATGCGGCTCCTTTTAAGCAATCACCCACAATGATTATTTTTTCCCCGACATACGACTGTTTGATTGCAAAATATTCTTCTAGTCGGTACAAAAAATCTATTGGGTGTGCATCACGGTTGTTTCCAAAAAATGTTGGACGCGATATCTCGGTATTGTGCATTTGTTCAGTCTTATTATTACCTTCATTATGCACTGGTTGTCTATTGTTCCGCTCGTATTTAAGTTTTACGTCGTTGATTTGTTCGTTAATTATTTCGATTTTTCTTTCGTAATTTTCCGTAATTTCTTCGATTTTCCTTTCGTAATTTTCCGTAATTTCTTCCAATCTGTTGATTTTTTGCAACAACTGGTTGACTAAATATTGACTGTTTCGTTCAACTTCTTCCCTGAACGCGTTAAATGCTTCCTCGGTGACATTTTTCTTCGGAGCCATGTTCACCTTGTAGTTTTCTTTTTTTGCAAATCGATGTAGCTTTCCTTCACAAATTTCTTAATCTCGGGGTCCGAAGTAGAATTTCTTCTAAATCGAGCACTGCAGTTGGGCGCCAATGTAATGAAACGCAATTGGTTGAGAATTATAGTATTTTATTTATTTAAAACCAATGTGCTCATCATCTGAGTTTATACAATATGTATTAATTTTACAACAGTATTTTCTTTTATATTGAATTAAAGTTAACTCCGGAGAGTGTACAGCAAAACTAGTTTATTTTGGGACTTACATATAAAGGGGGGGCAGTTTACATTCAACTCACGACTTGGTGGAGTTGGATATGCGGCGTACTCGTCTTCGACGTAATAATGTACGGATCCTCGGACAGCTTCACTGACGGCAATGTGTGCAGCGGTGATGCTCTTCAATCTGGTTGTCGGCGGGATAGGAACAACTCGAAATACTCGACCGACACGACAAACCAGAATTGAACTGTTCGCTCGAACTGTATACCCTCACTCGAACGGCAGGGATACGGTTCCAGTTGACTGGCGGTGGACTACGGGCAACGTGGTCTCACGGCACGAGATAATATATTATACGCGGCAGCACGGCTCGGACGGCGGCGGCTCGACGTAATGACAGCGTTATTGCGCAGGACAGCGGATTTTACGGGGCAGCACGGCTCGGACGGCGGCGGCTCGACGTAATAACAGCGTTACTGGGGTTGCCGGGGCGGACTGTATACTGCATCCGTGTCTAACGAGCTTTTAAAGACTCGTCCGGCTTGCAGTAAGTCGTAGGGCGTATGCTGGTTTGTCGAATGCTTAGTGTCCGTGTCTAACGAGTGGTATGCTCGTCCGGCTCACTAATGCATTCGACACAGCGGGGAAGTGGTGCTCTAGACGGTGTTTTCGAGGTCTATATATGCTATTCTCGGATCATCGATGGTGTGTGAAATGTATAAAATGTTTTTGCGGATTTCGATGTTTCCTTGGCAGTTTAAAATACATTAAAAATACCCATCCGGTAGCGTAGATTCTGTAGAATTTTATCGTGGTATGAAAATGGTTTTAAGTTGCGGGGTTTTTCATGAATAACGAGTTTCCCCGGGGCCGCCGTATCGTCTGTATGGGCATGGCGATGTGTGCTCCGCCTGTCGGACGTCGATTACGGTGGTCATGATGTTCTAGGCATGTTTGTAGCGCGAGAGCGCGTGTTGGTCGGCGGGCGGATTGTTTAGTGACGGGACACAGATCGCGCCACCTATATAGGTACCGCGGTTTTGTTCCGTTACATACTAAAATATTATTATTAAATTGACCTAATGATTACTAGTTTAAAAAAAAACCGTTGTTTAATTATTCATATATTCATATTATAAATTCACATTTTATTAATATCTTTCTGGCTGTTCACCTCACCTTCTGAAACTAAGATGGCACAGAAACCACTTTTTTTTTTTATCTAACAACGTAACTTCTGTAATAATGTCAACTAACTTGACTAGGAGTTCCGTCGACGGACGGTTTTTGTCCACTCGTCTACCCTTAAATAATATATCGTCTACCAAAACATTAATAATTAATCATCACGTACACCTACTGTAGTAATATCATACACAACTTATGTGTATATACTATAGTACAAATATTGTAAATATTAATAAAAAAAAATGTTCTTCTGTATTTAACATATATTTTTTGTTACCCAAGCACCTCGTTGTCATACTCTGCAGTATAGTCTATGCGATAGGTAGGTTCGTCTATATCATACTGCTGCCTCTTTTATTTTTTAAACTTTTTAATACGAATAATGAATATATTATAGTGTGCTATATTATCCTGCCAGATCCTCATTATAATCGTATTTCATTATGCTACATAGACATAATAATATAATAATATGTAATACCGACGACTTTTTAAAGTCCTCACTGTTGCTGTAGTTCAGTGTTAGGTATACAATATACACACACACACATATATACATATATATATATTATATACATTATACAGTTTTACGTATACGAATCCGATTAACATGTACCTACTCATATAATATTATAAACGTCATTCGTTTTGATTTTAATATATTATGAAATATATTATAATTCGTAATAATGCTCCATTGTGCGAGGACATAATATTATAATATATGCACACGATGCGAGATTCATTATAATATTCCGATGTTGTTTTCAATATTGTTACGTTTGAATAATGCGCGTCTCTCGCAAACATTTTGCACCCTCGCATTCCGGCCATAAACGTTGCGAACAGCGTAAAATAAATATCTGCAGCTATGGGGCGCGAGCACCCCTCTAATCGTCGAGGAAAAGCTCACTCCCCTATTATATACGCGTATACGAGCCTCGCGGGTACGGCTGATTACGACGACAATAACTGCACCGCTCATTCGACGAACAATATTTTCTGGATTCAAAACGATAAGACCTTCCAGACTTCTCGTTCTCCAAGCGGGCATTGTTGTCATGTTTTGTAACTATTATTATGATATTATTATTCTTGCATTAATTGTCCGATTGCATATTTTCGTTACCGACATAGCACATCATTTTTTTTCACTCGAATTCCGTCGAAAGTCCTACTTGAAATAATAACAATAATTACAATAAATAAAACCAAATATGCCTATTGCTTAGTTATGAAAATCATAAACAGAAATATTTTATACTGAGAAAATTATTCGTTTGTAAAATTGTTAAAACATTATGGTATTTATACAACAGTCAAAAAGAATAAATACGGTACAACACCGGTTGTAGTGACATACCGGGTTTAATGACATAAAATTAAAAGCCCCGGCAACACTTCCATGTACCATAATATACCTATGCAAATTTGTAACAGTGGTTATACTAATAACGACAAAACGGATGTAATGACATTTATTTTTACTTTTTAGAAATATTTCATCTATAATGATCACGTAATATGCGGTTCGTATTAACGAAAGTTTATGAAAAGAAAAAGAAAATCAAAATAATGCAAAATATTAATCAATCAGGGTAAAATTATACAGCTATGAATAATATAAATACAAAAACAAACTTTGAAAAAGTAGAATAGAAAAGACAACACGGTTTTTATAAAAAAAAAAAATATAATTATTTTACAAACAAAAATAACAGATTTTTTTGTACTAATAAATAATAATATTATATTATAATGAAAATGCTCTTTACTTTATGATAGTTAATTAAAGTTTAGAAGTTGTGATTAAAGTTATAACTATTATTTAAATTAATACATATGTGGATTGAGGACCTTTCATCGATGAATTTACTTGGTAACTGGTGAAGCTGTGAAGGAAATACAACAGGGAGTTGTGTGTTATTATAACAAGTTATGTTAAGGGTCAAATGATTCAATGGCTAGAAAACATGATGAGAAAACAAAAAAGTTAAGGCAGTAATGGAAGGAAACCTCGAGGAAGAATGATTAGGAGAATACCAAGGGAAATATGGATTGGCACGGTTGAAGAATATTTCAAAAGTCTTTGAGTTGAACCCTGGAGAGGAGTAGTTCAAGATAAAAACAAGTGAGGCGTGTAGTAAGTGTAGTAATGACGGAAAAGTCTTAGACAGTTGTCATGCCAGTAGAAGAATAATAAGAATATAAATATATTTTACTGTTTTATAGTAATTTTTCTTTTTAATTTTGAATGTATTGCGTTTTGACTATCGTTTATTATTTCCCTGGTTCATTGAATGTCATTTTATACGACTTCAACTGTATATGAAGAAAATCGATTTTATAAGTCATCGTTGAGCATTTTTTTATTATCATTTATGGCACATTTTGTTAACAAATCGTTATCACGAGTCGATGCTGCGTGTAATAATATTATTATATTGTTTTTTCTGTATTCACCGAAGTTATGTGTACTACGTAAACTTTACTGCAGTTTCCAAGACTGTTCCGTTCACACGTTTAGATCACGCGTTAATGGAGTTACTTTTAAATTATTAGGATTTCATCGATTACCCAGACTTTTTTTATTAGATCCAAAATTAAATGAAAGGCAACAGTTAATTAGCCCATCGATTACGGAAATTTTAAGTTATAAGTTTGGATAATTGAATATTGAGCTGCTGTTTTTCATAGGTACCAAAAAAAATCACAAAGCAATCAAACTAGAAAAATATGAGAGAAATAGTAATTTTCCGAACACAAGTCATTAACAACGAATAGTAATTTCACCGAAGACGAAAACAATAATATAATATATATTTTTATTCTATTTATTTAGTTATAGCTACATTTTTCATATCAACTGAAGAATTATGTGAACGGCTTAACAGAAAGTAGATCAAAAATCATCATAAATCGAGAAATATTTATATTAATATATTTAAATATTACAATCATTGCGAAAATTATCATCGTGTATCATCGACAGAACCGTGCAAATGAGGGATGGGGTGGGGAGGGGAAGGGGAACGGGGCAAGTGAAAAAAGTGAAAAAGTTGTGACATTTTGAAGAGCTGCAAATGTTTAAAAATATTATGTATGTTTAATAGGTTCTCTAATAAAAGTTAACACTGCACTTATCATCAAGTATAATATTATATTGTACAATATAATATACTCAATGGTAGTAGGTATATATGTATTGTGTAAACGTTTAAAGGTACATATAATGTATATTACGGTGAATGTGTTTGGGTTAAATAGTTAAGTTAAATGTAAATGTATTGTTTTGATTTAGTAATAATTTTAAAGTGTCACCAGGCATACTGCAGGTAAAATCGGTTGGTTGCTTCAAAACAAGTGCATATAATTTGTACTGGCGGAATCGATGCTATAAAACGTTGTCGGAATCTGTTTGTTCCCAAATTATTAGGACCGTAATGGAAATCCATGTCTCGTGATATCTGATAAATATAATTTATACCTACAAAGACAGCAATTTTTTGTATAGTAATATTATTATAACATTATAATAACGAATAATATTAGTATAACGTTATTATAATACTATATAATATAATAATATTATATATTAATATATATATAACATTATATTATTATTACAAAATGATGTCTGGGTATGCATATTTTAAGACGGTTTCTCGGTTACGGCTAGGTTAGGTTAATCGGTGACGAAGAAAAATAGTTTTGGAAAAAAAAAAAATAATAATCATGATGAGATAATGTGCGATTGGAGTTTTCATAAATACGTTTTAATTAATATCCGGCCGTTTCGCGCGAACAATGTTAATTAATTTAATTTGGCTACACTAATGCTAATTAAATATACTGAATATTTATAACCTCTAGGCCTTCGTTTCAAAAGAAAACCGGCGCGTCTCAGATCTCCAAAACGAACGGAATAATATATAGTTCAGTTCGTCTTACAGTCGCAATCGGAAATCAGAATAATGATAATCATCATACTCAACTCCGTTTGTTATTTGTTTAAAATACAAATTATAACTTACCATGCAAAACGGTTTGTATTCAAATATTTAGACGCTCGTTAATTTTCTGTTGATTCAAATTTAATTCAAACAGTCAAACACAATGGTAAGTCAATCCAAATGCCGAATACATTTATACATGTACGGGACGCGCAATATTATAAACAGTAAAAACTGTGCTGACTTAATTAATCGCCCGTCAAATCCACAGTATATTGTTAAAAATATTATATCGCAGGCGTATCAAAGTGTATTTTGTTATTTCATTATTCAATTACCTATTTAACTAGTCTATGGAGGAAAAATTCTCAGGTAAATAAAATAAAATATCGGTTGTAGGTGCACCCACATTAATTGCATCACGTTCAACTTAAAATAATATCAGTTAATCGTCGACGATGATGAAATGTAATATAATAAAATCCCGCATCGACTAAAAAACAGTGGGACGGTCGGTTTCTGTTTATTATGCACAGCAGTGAAAGGTGTCGACTTAATATTTATCGTCATATTTTAATCTGATGATATTCCGATAACTCGAAAAGAGTTTATTCGCCAAGAATGATTACTAAAATGTCGAAAAAATAAATAAATAATAATAACCGAGTTAGGGGGAAAAAAATGTGTTAAATAATTTATAAGTTTACTCTCAGAGTCCGCACAATATAATATATACTTTACCTGTATATATTAAGCAGATATTATATATTTTTAAAATATATTATACCGAATGCGAAATATATCTATTACGGAGTCAATGACGCGTTCGGTATTTTATTACGATTCGAAATGAAAACTTCGGGTAAACGGTAAAAGAAATGTGACAGGACCAAAGTCATCGATATCAGTCGTACATAATATATGTATAATAAATTTATATAACGAAATATTATTATATATGGCGTAAAAACGAGAATTCATATTTCTGATTTATGCGTTAATTTCCTGTCTACACTCTCACGATACGAGATCTATTCGTGAAATGTATCTTCAGTCGTTACCCCAATGTCGATAAATCCACTGTAGGGGAGAAAAAAACGTTTGTTTAGAAATAATTATTCTTTGGGTATCAGCTGCTGTACGAGCCGATATCAGTTGTCATCGGTTTTGGCCCCAAAATCGATATTTCTGGTGAGAAAAATAATGTTTATCTTGAAATAATAATGGCATAATTTATATTTCATTATATTGTTGTCAGTTAATATTGTCAAATATTGTTATTATTTAATAGATTTTATTATAATACTAGCAAAAGTACAATATTGAAAGTTTGTTCAAACAACAGCAGTAGGTACATACCTAATTACTATCGGGGATGGACAGTATTTGAAATTCAATAATAATTGTATATTGTATTTAGCATTTATTTTATACTACTGTAGTATTGTGTGTTTTTAAAATGTATTATGTATTTTGAACTTAAATTTAAAATACTATTTATATTTTATACTATACTATTGTTATTATTATTATTATTATTTTTATTGGTCTTGAAATGTATTTTAATAATGTCTGCTTCGAATGATAAGGCCATTGCAATTACGTTTGTATATACATTTTTTAAAATCTATAAGGACTAAAGAGGGTAAAAAAAAATAAAAGTTTTCAATTAAATATTTAGTTAACTATTTGTGTATAGATATACCTACTATATTATTATTATTATGTACCTATAAATATTTAGTATTTATTATTTTTAATAACAAAATAATCTAAGTAAAAACTTAATACTTTTTGTTTTTCGCATTCAACCTGACCACTGATTAAGACACATTTTATTCGTTTCAATACAAGTACTTAGGACCGGTTGAACGAATAAATGTTCCATGACTCAGACTAGGTCAACGTTATCGGAAAAATCCAAACAATTTGGCTTTTGAAAAACAACCATATCCGGTTCCGACATCAACTACCTATCGGGCATATACGCACCTCAATCTGAAGTTTGGGTCCTTTTCGCCCGGCCGCTTGCTCAACCATACAACGAACACCGTCGTCGATCACGGGCGGGCCGGTTTACCGAACATAATATAATATTATTATGTATGTAAAATAAAGGGCTTGAAACCAATTGTAAAAATGTCGGTTTTAGTTTCGATTGTGTATACTAGCTGGTTTTAATTTTTTAATACTAGTATTAGGAAATTTTAGTATTGGTTTCAATTTTGTATCCGGGTTTCAATTTTTTTTTCGGTTTCGTTTTGTGGATTTAATACTGGTTTCCAAATTTTTCCATTTCGTTTTTGATATTGTCTTCGGTTTACGGCTTTAAATGGTTGATACCGGTTTCTAAAATCGGTTTCAAGGCCTAGACTATTACAATTTATTCTTAGTTTATTGATTTATTTGAATTGCGCGTTCGAATTGCCTTTTGTGCCAAGTAAACTTTTCAAATTTTCAAGACACAAAGATAAGATTTTCAAAAGTCTGCGGCCTCTGCATGCCATATTATTTTATATTTATCCTCCTGTTCTTCCGTTCAGCCGCTTGTTTTAGTACACCTCGCTAAGCCGTCGTCACAGTCCATATAGAACGTGGTTTGGTCACTGCAAAAGCGCAAAGGCCCACGTCCCCTGGCATCAGCCTCATGACATGTCAGCCCGTCAGCCCGCCGCTAGTCCTTTCGCTGTCTTTGGTGCAGTATGTCTCGTTAGGCGCAACTCCAGTTCCGCGGAATGGACATTCCTCGATGCAGTCTATAGCACATTCAGCGTTTTCCTTAAGTATATGTCCGGTTTTATTTTGATCTGGTGCCTGGTTAGTGTACATTTTGAATTTAAAAAACTTTAATTTAAATAAATAAAATATATTGTTACCATGGTCAAAGATATTATTTATAATAATATGACATTATTTAACATTTTAACATATTATTTCATTTTTATCATTTAACACGGAAAATGTATTAATTCAATAACAGCCAAATGCCTACGTATCTGTGTATTAATTATACTATATTATTAACGTTATATCTACCTTTTACGTAATAAGTTTTAACTAAAACATGCAGAATGAATAATTATTAAAAATTAATTTTAAAAACTGAAAAATCTATTAAGTGTTTTATAGAAATATTGTAGTTAAATCGAAGATCATTTTAATACGGCGGAGTGAGACTGTATGATAAAGTGTCAGATATTTCTTTTTGCCAATAATTCAACAGATTATTTAGTATCGATCTCCATCAGATCGTCTATAAGTAGAAAAAAATGTGTCGGTCCGAACCTACCAACTTTTATTTTTAGTCTGCAGTCCGTTGAAAGTATAGCTAATAGTAAAGTAACAATACAAGACAAGGCGAAACATCACAAAAGAAAACCGTATAGCAGCCAGTCCGTGCAGTTCAATACGCGCAAATTGCTGAAGTATATTATTGTCGTATATATATAGATACAGTCGCGTATATAGGTATGTATGTATGTAATAAAGTCACCGCGATCGCGCTAATATTTTAAAACGAAACGCTAGCTGAATGTAAACCATGTATAACGCCGTCTATGTTTTAAAAATGCATTCGCCATTTTCCGGGGCGACCCAACTCACCTACCCACACCCAACCATCTCCTTCACCCACCACCATTGCCATCCGATCTCCGTTCGGTAGTATTTTTTTGTTTTGGCGTGGTTGCGTATATATAACACAATGGCCAATGAGAGTTTCCGAGAAATCGAACATGGGTCTTTTTTCTTTGTAAATCAAAATTTCGCCGGGCCCGCGTGACTTATGGGAAGCCCGTGGCGACCCCTTTGCGGTCATTTGAATTATCGTCGTAAAAGGTCTGTGTATAATAATATTATACAGCGCGGCCACCAGCAGCAGTTATAGGAGGCGAAAATGCACGATGACCGATAAAACACGCCCGAGCACTTACAACCGTTATTTGGGGCTCCGGTTTACGGTAAAACCCAAATAATGACGGAGCAGAGGGGACTCGCGAATCGTTACTATAAAGTTGATGTGTTTGTTCCTCGATGAAAGATCCACGATTGTGGGTACTGTTATTGGGGTTGAAACACGATTCCGCAAAATCGCGTTTACCTATAGTACAAAAATTAAAACTGTGAATCTTGAAGATTTTAATAGCCATTGATATGCATTATACTTACACGATTCGGAAAATTTAATTTTGATATAAAAGATTCCGCGTGGTTTTAAATGCAACGTCGGCATACCTAAACACACTCGTAGCCCGTAGGTAGAAACAATTAACATAATATTATCGTAACATATACATAATATCGTTTTGTGAAATTGACGATTTTGCTGTTTTCGAAAAAACATGATTTGAATTTACACTTGAGAAATTGTTGGACTTATTTTATTTGATAAACTGACTTCTATTTATGTGTCATGGGTTTATTTCCTTATGATTAGTGATGTATTTTTCAATTATACCAGATTTTTAAGAAATTGTATAAGCTTTGATTTTATACCATAACATCTTGTTTTTCATAAATTAAATTTTCTAGGTAAAGCTTAAAATAAAAAAAGGCAATCACTATTATGATACTATTATAATCTAGAATAACGCCAGTAAACAAATATAATAGCGATATTGCATAAAATATGATGTAAAATATAATATATAACTATAATAAGCTTATACATAATTTTATAAATTAAATACGCGGGATCGTGAATTATACCCGAATAAGTATTAACATCTTCACGATTCCAAAAATTTGATTAAAGAGTTATTAACAAATTGAAAAGGTTGAATAAGATCAAACGCTATGAACAAGATGTATATATTAGAGATATTAGAGAAACATTGGAAAATGGTCGAAAACAAATCAGTATTAGTAAAATTAATCAAACTATATACTATTACTTTATACGATGGAAAAAACAGAGCTGTTAAACATGGAATGTAATTAATATAACATTTATATTTATAACATTTTTATAATAAATTAATATAAATTATAATATAAATATTGTAAATTATATATAAATATTAATATTACATAAATATAATATTTATGTTTATGATATAAATATATTAATTTTTTTAATAAAAATGTATGCAATTTTTTATAGATAATGCTTTAAAATATCATACTAGGCACTATTTTTTTTAAATATTGTTTGTACAAATTGTTTGTCATCTATTTGAGCAGCAGACGTTTTCTAGGGATGGTTTCCTCCGGTAAGTCGACCGGCGAGAGTCCACACAGGATTTCCTAGACGTCGATGGCGTTCAGGGGTCTCCTGAGTATCTCGATCATACGGGCAAGATCGTCGAGCCACCTTGGACATGCTAACACCGTGAAAGGATGAGCCGCTTTAGTAGCTTGCCTGTTGAGTTGAGCATGCACAGTGGACTATAGTTGGACGGTTTAGATACTGGTTTTTCGGGACTTTTGTGTAGAAGCACGAGTCTGGACTCCTTCCATCTGGATGGGAATGTGCTATAGTTCAGCCGACGTGGATGGAGGTCAGACTTCGGCTGAAGGGAGGTAGGGACAGTAGCGGTGGTCATTTGGCGGCCTTCCCGAGTGGCCCATAATCCGGTGATCTTGATTTCGTCTTCGGAAGGGAGATCGTCACCGTGTATGGCCTTACAAATCGCAGCCTGAACTTCCTCCTTAGTGGTCACTTCATCGAGGTCCGTGATCTCAACTTCGGTGGTGTGTCATTACAGTGACTTACTCAATGACGATGTACTCTCGACACATACAATTCTACAGTAGACTGGTTATCTACTTCCCCAATTTTTAAACACAGATATGTTTCTGGGCTGAGTACAAGTCTTACCGATTTTTATCTTTTTATTGGCATAGAAACACAAATCTCCTATATACCATATAAAAATGAATGTATGTCTATCTATGTGTGTGTTCATATTACCATGGCAACCAATTACATGTTATTTTGAGATTTCCGATGGAATGTTTTGTATATAAATGGTTGCCATGGTGATATACCGGATGTATCTTATGTCATTGTACCCGTGGTTTTTTGACGATTACGGAACGATGATATGGAATTTCGTTAAAACGAAAAAAGACGTGTTTCTTTATTTTTAACAAGCAATTTTTTTATAACAATTTCAAAATTTGATATTTTAATCATAGATTCCCTATAATGGTATTGCATCCAAAGTATGAACTTAGGAGTTGTAATTCATCCCTTTCCATCCTTTTTAGTTTTGGATATTAAAACAATAATATTGATTTTTATGATCGTATGTTAAAATAAAAATAATGAAGTATGTTTACAAACAATTATGTTTGTTATTTTATTTTATTTTTTTTTTTGAGGGTGTCATTAGATTACCGATTCAACTATTGTGTATCAAATGGTAGTTATAAGAAAAAATTGTTTAGCGCTTGTAAATTAAACCTATACCCATTATTTTAATTAAAAGTATTAATGCATATTTTACTAATCTTTGGAGGACCATAGTTAATAAACTAGGGAACCAAAATTGACGATTCGACTACCAAAATGTTCAGAAAAAAAAGCTTTACCAGAATCCATTAAAAAATATAGTGGTTACCATTTGAAAAAAAAGTTGATTTTGCTATTGGTACACCTGCGTGTTTAAAAATTTTGAAATTGTTATAAAAAAATTGCTTGTTAAAAATAAAGAAACACGTCTTTTTTCGTTTTAACGAAATTCCATATCATCGTTCCGTAATCGTCAAAAAACCCCGCGTACAATGACATAAGGTACACATAAGGTACACATAAGGTATATTATTCATATAGAGTTGGCAATTTTAATGGGCAACGAAGTGCACGGGATCAGATATTATTATATATATGTAGATAGATTAGACCTCTAGGCAGAAGATAGGCTAGTTTAAAAAGGTAAACGTTCAACACCGGGAGGTGCTCAAACAGGGATTTCGAGATTTCCGATGGAAATTTTTGTTTGTTAATGATTTCCGTGGGTTTCAAAGCTATAATAATAATAATTATTGGTTGCTATTGGCTTAAAATTGTTGTTATGGTAATCGTTATATTATAAAAAAACATATTATTCATATAGAGTTGGCATTTTTAATGGGCAACGAAGTGAACGGGATCAGCTAGTCTTCTATATATATATATATATATATATATATTATAATTGAATTGCTGTTCGTTTATCTAGCTAAAACAAGAGAACGAAACGACCGATTTGGCTCAAATTTTTTTAAGGTGTTGGTAATTGCTTGGAGAAGATTGGAACGAAAGAAAATTTTAGGAAAATCCACCTGAAAAGTAGAAAATTTGAATGCCAAAAATAGAATAGTGGCACCATCTGTCCATAAAACAATTAATTAAATAATAAAAAAAAAATAGTTTCATATTACAATAATAATAGTGTATTGTATATTGGTTGCTATTGGTTTATCGGGCATGTTTATTGATTTGTATTTTGTTTTTTTGTCAATATATATATAAATAAATGAATGTTTGTGTGTACATTAAACCTCTGGGAGGAAGACAGGCTAATTTAAAAATTATTAAATTCGGTTTGTTTTTATTCATCTGATATTAGTAAGCTTAGGATTTTGTATTAACTGATTATATTAATCCACCATAAGTGGAATACAACAAACTTGGTGTAACTTTGATACTTTAGAGTTAAATCATACACTTAAGTACAAACATCACGGGGTCCGTGATCTACCGCAGGTAGATTGCCTACCTGATAATATACTGCTGCGAATGAGAATTATTATTATTATTATTCTGGGCAACAGAAAAGTTAAGATACATTTTGAACACCATACATTGAATATTAAATAACGAATTGAACAAAGTTTGAGTCATATAGACTTTTTACATTTAACGGGTAACGAAGTACACGGGATCAGCTAGTCAACAATAAAAACCATAGCACGCCACTCGTTATTTTATAGGTCAAAATCAAAAAACGTTTATCCAGCCAAAATAAATATTTATATTAAAAAAAATTTAAAAAAAATTCCTAACAAAATGTAGCATACTACTAGATATTTTCCAACGCACTTTAACGAAAAACATATTATTACCTATGATTCCTCAATTTTCTTTGAAGAGGAAAAATATCTAGTAGTATGCTTCATGCCTCTTATAATATAAATGAACAAAATTTTTTTTATATAGATAGCACACCTGACGCCCCTTGTACCATCCAAATATGGGAAATATGGAATTGGTTCATGGGTAGAAATAAAGTGTACGAATTGGTTCCCGATACAAATTGCTTATTAAACTTTATTATTATACTACTGTGCGAATTGGTTCCCCTACGTACATTTGCGTATAATTTTATAAGGATCCAATGAATTGATTTTCCACTGAAAATTTTGGATGAATTTTCTATTAGGTAGTTCGGATCAAATTATAAAAATTGTTCCGCATCGTTGACGAAAAATTAAATTTAGTATGTTATTCAACCTACCTGATTATGGTATACTGATTGATAAAGAAATACAACGTGAAAACTATCTCAAACCGAGGAAAATATTTAAATTAAAGTAATAAAAAACGCCGAAAGGAAAAATTAATTGGTGAAAGATAATGGAAAAATTGAACGACTTCCAAATTTCGAGCTTAAAATGTATGTCTTAATAATTATAGGTACCTATACTAAATCAATTATATTTATTTTTATATATTTAAATTTACCTCAACTTATTTCATAATTGGAAAGACTATTATTGTTATTTTATTATTATAAGTCTTGACACATACAACTATAGCTTATTGTTATTATTACTATTATACTATTGTATATACTAGTATAGACTGTGATCAACAACACCCTTAACCATATCTAAATGTTCTAAACACGTCTTCTGAGTGTGTGGAAATTATTAAATTTATTAGGAAACTGTTATCGTTCGAATGTACTATAATTTTTCAACTTAGGCAGTTGATAGTGTTATAATTTTAGCATAGTCGTATACCTAATAATAATAAAAGTGCATCGGAACCTATTCGTTTGTTATACCTGTTGATCTCCCGGGAACCAATTCTTAGGCATTCCTTTTTGGCCTATGCAATATTTTATATTATAGGTACCTAGTCTTCGAGGCCGGCTTAGATTATACGAAGTTTTCGTTTTATTAGATTTCGTTTAAATCACTTGACATAATATTATGTTCATTAATTGTGCCATATTTTTTTTATTTTTTTTTTTGAAATAATCCCAAAACCAAACTCGCCTCTCGTACCGACTCACAGTCGTGGTAATCAATCTTGTGCAACATTTCATTGAAATTTGAAAAAAATCACATGTAATAATATATTATTGCTGACGAAATATAATGATAATAAACCGTATACGGATTTCGGCTCGAGTTTCAATGGCTGTTTTTAGTTTTAAATGGTTTTTCTATGACTATTGAATTCACAGCCGAACGTTCGGCTCGCAAAACTTTATCCATAAACTTTCAACGTATATATGTGTAGTTATTTTTAAAAACGAACGTCGCCCGACAGAGCCGTTTTCCTTTTGAGTGTCGTTATTCGGTGGGGTTCCACGGTTGTGCTGTGCTGTGACAAACATTGTGTGGAATACTGTACCATTAAAAGGGGAAAAACCACATTTTGTTTTCAGTTCAACGTTAAGTCCCGTCCCATTCCTCCGCAAGCTTATACCCTGCACGGTATCTTTATTTTATTTTTTTAAACGTTCCGAGTATTTCAGAAAAATATGAAAACTTTTTCGCCGTATCGGAGAGGGATTTTCCGGACAGAGCTAATGGAAAGTTCGACGATAAACGTTCCGGCCGTTTAACACTTAAAACGTCCAAAGGTTTAAGAGTGTATTTTTTTTTTTTAATGTTATAAAGATGGTAAACCAGAAAACTAATGCGAAGAATGTATGTATACCAAACGTACAACTTTTTCAAGAGTCGGGTGGAAAGTAGCTAAAGTTACTAACCCGGTTTTAATGTTCGGCGGAAATTATGACGAGTTTAAACACGAGCGATTTATATTGGGATGATGATACGCGTCTTGGACGTTTTTCGATTTAAAACACTTGTCGGTGATTTATTTTCTGAACAACAAATAATATACTTGAACTTTTGATCCTTTTCATTTTTTTGACAACGATTCAAACATTTTTTCCTCCTAATAATTCATTTTCAAATCGTCATTTTTAGAGCGAGTTCTTGTACGACAATTAATAGCCCTAATATATAATATTAGACTCCCTTATACCACCACAAGCTTTATGACTTACAGTGATCAGATATCAACATTTATAATAGTATATTATAGGTGTGTTAATTTAGTTGTTATATTTATACAACATTTTTTGTTAATTAAATAAATAAATATTAGCCCGACAGTTCAAAATATACCTCGCCCCACTTTATACTATAATATATGTTGAGCAATTTGACAACTATACGCGAACCGGTGGACATAAAGTTTATAATTGTATTATTTATTCATCGCTTATTTGAACGAATAATGTTGTTGTAAATAATTTCCCAGAAGTGCAGTTGACGAGCACGGCGGTCGCGCGCAAATATCGTTCGTTATACATATTTCATTCGCTTACATTAAACGTTTCCGATGAAAATTATGTTCGTGTATATGTATAGTTTATTTTCTTAATGCGCAAACTTTGAAACGTAGACGTTTTTATCGAGGGAATAAAATATCATTATAATATACAAGAAGTGTCTGCTGCGTCTCCTAAAACCGCGTTCGTATCGCCAACTCGTTTTTCGATATTCCGGGTCCTCCTCCGCTCGCCGTTTTCACGGCCGATGGAAAACAATTAACCCGGCCAACCGCGAACGAGAGGGGATAAAAAGAAAATGAGTTAACGCGTGTTAGACGAATTAAAACGGCGAACAATTTGCGTACGCACAGTCGGTATAGCTTTGGAGGGGCGTTTTCCCCGTTGTGGGTAAAAACATATAGTATAGTGTATAACACGCACAATACACGCGGTTCAATTGTTATGAATTCGCTTTTACTCTTTCAGCGGCTTAGGCGAGTCTTATGTATTATATAGGCCTCGTGCGTATTAATGAAATATAATAATATTATATGGTCCTCTCGAAATTCGTTCATCGCGCTCCAAGCGAGCGAATTCGGCGGAGATGACTGCTGTACCGCGTTAATGGAATAGCTAGGTACCTAATAGGAACAAAAGGAAAATAAGTAACGACGCATTTTGTGCCGGTCATCCACCCGTTATACCAAGGTATGCGTATAATTATATAGTAATAACAATGTGCTGGTAATCGTGTCTGACGTACCGAAAAGCGAAGTGTCGAGAAACATGTCCGACTTGATGATGAAGACGATGACAACCCCTGACAGGGTCGTTGACGAGAAAAAAACGAGTCGGAAACGAAAAATTAAAAAATATATTTTCAAGGACCATAAAAAAAAGCTTGAGAAAGTCATCGCGTTTGGGGTTGAAAGTGAAAAGGATGCGGGACCGTCCTCGAAGAAATCTTTAAAAATAAGCGCGAGACGACAATGGCATTTTTTTTTTTTTTTTACTGTAAAATATTACCAAAACTCTGTTCGTAAACCGTGAGTCTCGCACATATTATATTTTTTCGTGTCAAAGTTTAGCGAGAGACCCTTCCGGCCGGGCCTAACGTTTTCAAGTATACAAAAAACGTATATAACTTCGTCTGGTAGTTCGTTGGACGAACTGCGTGTGAAGCCGCGGTGATGAACTTTTGACAAAAGTGAGTACCGGCCGAGCTCGCCACCGGGGATCTCCTTAAAATGTGAAATCCGCGAAAAGTTGAGACCGTCCGAGGATTAACGTCGTTAAGGTTAAAACGCAAAAAAAATAGTCCAAGAAGTTTTACCCAATAGGGGTACTATACTATAGGTACTCAATAGCTGGTAAATGCTGGTAACATTATAAGAATCAATTTTCTTATAGAATGTATTGATCGCATCAAAATAAAAAACACGTGGATGACTACTATTAGACAACCACAATATAATAAAACACATTTTATTTTCTATTAAAATAATTATATATTATTTGGGAACATATTTAATACTTACTCTGACATCGTTAACATCGACTTTAGGCAATCTCCAGCCTCAACAGCGCCATTTCAATTTACTATAAAAGCAAACTGGATATCCCTATGGCAGTAAACCTTTTATTATAGTGCACACTACGATGTTATAGAAAATAGTACAATTTATTATATAAGTATAACCCGAGTATATGGTATTTAAAAAGTATAAGTAATGAAAAAAAGAAAATTAATATTTCGGCATATAAGCTGATGAGTGACGTTTTATAAGAACCTAAGTCGATGAACTTTATTTTGGTGTTCGGAGAAATTTTACAGAGATTTTAATGAGTTGACAATACTCACATATTTCTCTTACTATTTAAAAAAAAAAAAAATACATTTTGTTTGAATTAAGAAACGTTTTTAAATTAAATAACGATTCGTTTTAACTTTGAGTAATTATATAATCAATGCAATTTATTTCTTCTAATTTTATCTTTTTATTATAAAAAAAAACCCTAGCTAAGTGACAAACGTAGCACTGTATTTGATATTTTCCATTTCGAAGAAAATGTATTAATCATAAATATGTAGGTATTAATAATTATCCGTGAATCGTATAATATATACCTATAGTGGGAAATAGATAATTTTACATTTTATTCGTTTCTATGGTGATACACAAAACGTTAAGCAAAATCGGTTAGAAAATTAAAATTTCGTTGTTCATTATTTACATATTTTTATTTTTAGTTTATTTTATTATCTTTTACGGTCTTGTATTTGGTTTTAATTTTGTGTATCTGAATTGTTGGGCTTGTCCATGTATTTTTTAAGTAGTGTGGTTTGTAGACTGTTGAATCTCTACTACTATTTTACACTTGCTAGGATGATTATTTTATAAGGGTTGTATAGTTTCCTAAGTTAAATGATTTTACCATGAACAACTAAATTTTCATTGTCTTGGATTAATTTATTAGCAGGGCCTTTTGATGCTAAACAGATACACATGCTTTTTTTTTAAATATTTTAGACACAAACATAATGTTTTCTGGTTTAGCTATTTTTTCTATTTCTATAATATTTTCTTTTAAGTGCATTTCTTCGTTTTCTATGTCACATATCATTTAACAGCTTGATCATTTTTTTAGGAACAGGTTAGGATTTAATAACTGCGAAAGATTTTTTTATTAAATTGAAATATTCTGTTGATGCAAATTATTAACTTTATTTGTAGGAGTGTCAGAAATACTATTCTCTGTTGGCTTATATTTAGTTTAAAGATGGTATGTGTGACATGATTGATTTAGGTATTTTGGTTTTGATTTAATTTTGAGTAGATATGTACATTTTGTTGATTTGGTTTGGACGTTTTAACACCGGACGTCAACCACTCGACAGCGACTTAGTTTTGGATATCTTAATTGGATTTATATATGTATAAAAAAGATATTACATATTACTGCACTGTTGGATGGCCTTGTTATATAACTTTCTATTGGCAGCTATAAAATGCGATAACGGACAAACGGTAACACACGTGGTGCTAGTACTGTAGCTGAACACGAACTGAATATTATATTATATTAGTTTTGCTATTTAATATTTTATAATTTATGTCAATCGTCAAACTGTTTGAACAAACGTTTATGCAAGATCATCGTAATAATGATCCAGATTATGCAATTAAAAACAAAAAAACATATGTTAAGTTTGTCATTCAGTGTTGGTTCCCTCCAGATCCGATTACCGGGTTTTCACGTATCTTACACCCTTTCCACCAGTCCCTGCATGTTATGCTATGGTATTTATTTTTTCAACTAAATTTTTATCATCGACTGTTTTAATTGTTAAATTAAAACTAATTATTTGAAAACCATTTTAATAATTTTGTAATTTTAGATTCTAAACTCTCCAGTCCGATGAATGTATCGATTTTACAATGAGTTTTTTGTAATATTGAAAAATGTAGTGAAAAAAAGTTATCAATTCTTCTCAAATTTTAAGCACAGTACCCCCCTCCCCACAAAAAAAAAAAAAAAATAAAATATCCTGGTTGTGTCTAGTGTTTGAAAAAATTATAAGTTTACCGCTATAAAATTGACCGTATATCTGAGGTAGGTTTATATAAATATGCAATTGATTTCGGGTTGACTTTCAAAGTTAACGGTTACCTACTATTCAATGGATTTCGGATTATCTTTGCAATAAAAAATTAAGTTACGAAACAACGAAAACGTTGTAGTGTTATTCTACTTACCTAAATACATTTTATTTACTTTCGGCATTTTTTCGGTTTGGTTATCGCCGTCATCAAATACAGACCGTTTTCGCTTGTTGTCCATTTCGAAGGATACAGTTGCCAGTGAAATTCCAAAATTTACAATTTTGTTTTACTTATATAATTGTGACACAATCGATTTAAATATACGGACACAAACTATTCTGAGATTGGAGTTTATCTGAAGAATAAATTGAATATTATTTAACGTCAAAACCACGTCACCTGGCAGTTACCGTGGTTGCCTGTTTGAATTTTTTTTTCATTTTCAGCCATCCACAATATAAACAGTTTCGTTCGTTTTATTATTTTCACACGACTCACGTTCAAAATAAATATCATTATATATTTTATCTATGTATGAAAATATATTCTGTAATTTACTTAATTACATTTAACTGAATTTTCATGTATTTGCATTATGCAGTGAACCTTTTATTTAACAACATTTTCTATTCGACCAAAAACTTTTGAGAAACAAACCAAATTAATTTAGGTTATTTTATTCAACCATTTTCTCTATGACACAAAGACGGAAACATGTTTTAGAAAAACCGGTTATAACCGGTTATAATAATCGGTTTTAACGGTTCATTTTAACCGTCATCAAAGCTGGAGCAATAAAACAAGAGCCGGTTATTAAATCTGAGATTTAAACCGACGATTATTTGAACGGTAACCAAAACTTAAACCGTTTTTTGCTTAGTGGTTAACTGGTTTTTAATATCAAAAGTTTAATGATTCTTATGTAATTTAGGAATATCCAAACATGTAACGATATTTTGTGAATATAAATTATAATGGTTGGACTATCCAATACTCTGTACAATAAATAATAATTGAATTGCACTTATTATAATATTATTAAAATAAATAAATTAATAACTAATATGCAGGTAGGCACTATATATCTGTAGTTGTTTAAGTTTATAGTTTATAGTTAATCAATTATCCAATACGCAACAAACGAAATCAATTATATTTCCTAATTTTTAACTTTAAATATATTAAATCGTACATTGATAATAGATTAATAAAAAATAAAATATTGGTAAATTACGTGTAGTGAAAGTCACAGGAAGTACCTACCATGATCAACTAACTTAGTTAATCATGGTACCTACCGGTAAATGAATTAGACAAATCTGGATTGTTTGTTGAACACATGATAGTTAAAAGATCCCAATTTTCTTTTTGTAGATTATTTAATTAGTCAGTGTGGGGAATTCTTTGATGGAATGTTGTTGAGTATAACGATTTTAAAATGTAGTTTTTAAATTGCCCTAAGACTGGACGTTCAATTAAAAAGTTTCAATTGAAAAAATGGTCCATATTGCAAAATTTATATATTGTTTGCATATTATGGGAGATCATACTGAATTTTCCTAAGTACCTTTAGTACCTAGATAAAACAATTTGATATTTATTTTGATGTTAAAAAAAAGTATTTTGAAGAACTCCTTCCAGAGTTCTAGGGCACAGATATTTAAAAATAAAGTTCCAATCATTGCACGGGCGCATGGGCTATCAGAATTTATAGTCAAGTTGGGTAAATTTAACGAGAGCTCGTTTATTTCAAATTCAAAGACACCACTCAACTATCTTAACTCTAACATAGTAATTTCTAGTTAATTTTGTTCCTTATATATTTTCGTGAATTACACTTTCCATGGGTTTAGGGTTACTTATAGGATTTCCTGTATATCTGTGAGTTGTGACCTAACAGAACGGCCATCATCGTTAGAACTTTAAAACTTAATGCTCTGTAGTCATCATCGTAATGCTTTGCTTGACTCAATAAATGAAAATGTCTTGGGAAATTAATTGATACCTTTAACTGTTGATAAAATAAAATAAATTATATACATGTACGTTGTGTACAAGCAGAGCTGAATTTAACGTGGTGGAAGGGGGTGAGGCAATTACTCCAGGGCGGTAATTTTAATGTGATTTGAGGGGCGGTTGATTTTCAGAAAAAATGTATTATGAATATACATTCTTTGTAGTTTATTACGAATTAAGAAACTACATTATTAAATTAATACAATATTAATAAAATATTATCTTATTAAAAATATTAATACCAATAATATAATCTATATCTTTACTTTAAGAATAACTCAATACATCACAGTTTTGTTTTTTTGTGGTTTTAATTTGTGATTCAATCACAGCGAAGGGTTTGTATTAAATAATTTTTACATAAATGCATATTATCAAAAATATATTTTTAAACATTTAATACAAAATATTAAAATACGTATTTGATTATTTACCATTGACGAAAACTGTGAATGGTCATGAACAAATTTTACCTATCTATAGATTTAATTCAAATTTTTCAAATTTTACTAATGCATTTTACAATATGCATTATTGTGTATATATTTTATTCATTAATACAATGATTATTTTATAATAGGCAATCAATATTATTTTTGTTAAACATTATATTTTGAAATTGTTTAACATAATTTCAACAGTGCTGTTTGTTTTTATAATTTATTAGTAGGTAGTAACAATAATTACATTTTACGGACTTATTATCCCACTATATTTATATAGTATTAATACATTTATGTACCTATGAGATCTTAATATTTGATGGGGAAATTATTTTTTTAGCCTATTACAAATAAAAATAATGATTTGATGAGAACACTCAATTTGAAAAATTAGTATAATAATATAAAATTTAAAATAAAACTTTTATGTTTACTATTTTTAGGACATTTTGAATGCATTTCAGATAATTTTCAAAAAATTATATTTATCAATTTTCTTGCGTATTTAAAGTTATAAATAATAAGGTTAACTTTTATTTCAATACAATTATTATAAAAAGTATGTACTTTTGAATAAGTGAAGAACGATCATATTCTTATTAAAAATTATGAAACAATTATCTAATGTCTGTTTTAGTTGATGAAAATATGTCATTACTATCTATATTAAATATGGAAGACAATTTTTTGAACGGACTTTATACATACATTTTCAGTTTTTTAACCATAGAAAAAATTAATATAAGTTGAATAAAAATGTATTTAAATTTACTTTTTTTAGTTTTTAGTTGTATGAATATTTATTGAATTTTGTACTGCGTTGAAAATTAAAAAAATAATTCATTGTATTTGTTGTATAGTATACAATGTATACGATTGTAAATAAAATAGGGATATTAAATTCAAAGCGTTTTAAAAATATTTATAAAATATAGTTTCCTACCTCGTATGTCTGGGACTTTATTGATGTGTCGTATAAATGACAGTCAGTGTGTAGTATTTATTATGCTTATATAAACTAGAGTATTATATTATTGCGTATAATATTTTAATAATTCAAAATTATGAAAAATAATAGAAACGTTTAGAAGTCTTAACGAAAAGTTTTAATTCACTGTTTGATTACAATAAATAATAATCACACTTGACAGTGGGATAGTACAATTATATTATATTGTACGGAAATAGAGTTTTCCACTCAAAACTTTTAAATTTTGAGTATTAAAATGTAATAATGTGCTTGGCTATACAAGGTAAAAAAGTTATTTAATAGAATAAAAAATAGAATCGCTAAAAGCTTTAATTTAGTATAACGTTACGACATAATTATGTAACAGTATGTACTTTGATCATTAAAAATGTGTTCGTTTTAAAGTTCATATAATATTCAAACGAGCAAAAATCATTTATTTAAATTCAGAAAAAACTGAATTTTTCAAGCTTATAATTTTTAGACAATAATATACTTATTACCTGCATGATCCGTAGTCGTTTTCTGATGTCTATTCAATTTCAGTTAGTGAGCAATAACTTTGGTGTTACATATTTTTTTGAAACTTAAAGCGAAATATCAGTATTTTTTATTAAGTACTATACTATACTTGAGGACAAATCAAACTTTTCATCGTACCTACCTACTGAACTATACCTACTTAAAAGTTTTTGAATATACTTGGTTTTGACCAAGAAGAATTTTTTCACATTGATGACCAACTTGAGACTCAGCAAACCCATGATTCGGCTATATCCATGGTTGATAATGAAGGTGAAAAGCATGAAGACAACGACGAAAACCAATATGAAGAACCAGAAAATATGGTAAAAGATTTCAAAACTGATATCTGCTACCTCGAGGAACTACACAAATTTTCCCTCCCAGTGTCCAATATTGAGCTTTTGGATTTGACTTTGAGAGCCAAGGAGTATGTGGAACGACACGCCTTACAAAATAAAAAGCAAAAATCAATAACCGATTTTTTTCAAAAAATATAATTATGTATAATATATTATTAATGTATAGGTACTGGCTAAAAATAAATATAAATAAATAAGTATAAATATAAAATTAAGTTAAAAATATAAATTGTATGTATTATGTATCAACTGGCTTAAAATAAATATGTAATCTTTAATTAAATTCAATTACATTTTTTGAACCCTGTGAAGACGGAAACACCGTTAACACGGAAAAATGTCATGGTCCCATGCGATTCGGTCTTATTGAGGTTTTACTGTAATACCTGAGAGCAATTAACCAACATCGTCATTAGATTTAGTATAATGGGTCATAGGTACAAGTATTGAAGTATAAAACAAAACCCCCTAAATTCAGAAAAAATTAACTGTCGAAATAACAATTTCACGCAAAATCTCCTAGCTAGCAGAGGAGACCGAGGTGAATAAATACCAAAACGAGAATCAATGTCGATTTTTTTAAAAATATATAATGCATTGAATATTTGTATGTGTATAGACTATATTATTGATATTTCTGAAATATAAAACCCTCGAAATTCCTCTTTTCGTGGCTCAACCAGAACACATTTTTAATATAAAATAATAATATCCTAGCAAGAATTATACAATAACAAGGAAAAGATTAACGTCCAATTCCGTCGCCATCTCACGAATATAATATTTAAATATTTGTTGATCTACGCATCTCTGGCTCGAGACTTTTTAAAAGAAACAACAACAAATAAATAATCTCATAACAGACAATTTATTTGAATGAAAATACTGTCAGTACCTATATAATATTACGCAGTACGTACAAATACTGCATCGATTTCTTTGTTATTGCATTCTACGGTTTATTATTATTATATTTTTTTCATCGGAATTGTGTACAATAATAACTTAACGATGAGCTTTTAGAGTAGCGTCACACTTTCCTCTCATCTTATAATTAATAAAACGCCACACACACTGTTATATCGTTATTTTCAGTTCGTTTCACGAGGGACAGAAACCAAAAGGTCACGGACATACTCAAGACATCAAGTTTTGAAACGAGATAGATGACAAGTTTAACGTCCACGATACAGTCAGCAGAGCGGAGAACATTTTTTAGTGTCTTAAAATGTTCAAATGCCATTAGTTTTAAGTTCTATATGTATTTTATTTTCTTAATGACGACGATAACATGACGTAACAATATTAGGCAGTAAAAAAAATGACACTGGACATTTTCAATCAATTATTTTTATAATTTCAGTCATGGTTTTTTTAAAAATCAATAATGGAACTTGGGTTATTATAAAAGGTGATTCACCAAACACACGTAATAATTTTTTTTTTAATGAATCTTTTAAAATTATGATTTTTGGAACTTTCATGTACCTAATACTTCCTACTTAAGGATCATATTATTATCATATATATAATATATTTTCAATTATTTAGAGTTGTCATACCAATTAAGGAGTGTTCTATGACGATACCAACTTATTTTTTTAATATGACAATCCCATTTTATTCCTGTAAATTGTGAAGTAGAATGATTTTTTTAAATGTAAGTGTAAGTATATATAAATCAAAATTTGAACGAGTAATTTTTGAGTTATCTAACTTTGTACATTAAGATAGATATGTCCAGTCTACCAAAATGTTATGTCTTGAAAATTATTCTAGTTTAATAATTTTTGCTAGGGTAAATATCACATCTATTTTATAGTTTTATAAAACCATTATTAAGGACTACTATCCTTAGAAGGTATATTATAATAACTAAAAAATTATTAGTCAGAATTATTAATTAGATACCTACATAAAGATTTTTATAAAAAATATCGTCTGTCTAAAGTAAAAAGATATTATTTCTTATTTTCAAAACAGGAGTTTGTATAGCCACAGGCCACTCCTCAGATAGTATGAAAAAACTATATTATAATTGAAAAATATCGTCTTTGAATATACTTAAGGATTCTAAAATTTATAATTTGAATAAATTCATTATAAATAAAACAAATAATTGGAGCGAGCATGCTTAACGAATTACCTTGTATACATGAAAATTATTTTAAAAATATATTCAAATATATTTTCTAGTTACTTGACATTAATTTATTGTTCTAATTATTTTGAAGAAATTATCTATATAAACCCTCTTAGAAAGCAGTAAAGTGGCGTCATCTTAACCGTAATCTCGTATGTATAATTACAACGATGGTATAATCAAATAAATTAAAAGGCAAGACCCACTTAGCGTGGGTTGACTCGTCATCGTCTTTCTTCGACCCCGAGACCTGGAAACTTCAAATGACGCGTGAAGGTTCCTTATTAGTTATTAGGCTTCGTATACGAGAATTAGTACAGTGTTTTGTCAAGTCAAAAATCACGTGACACTGCAGACCCATGAAATGTATACTTAATTATGCGATGTCTCGAGAAAAACCTAGCAATGTAGGTTGAGAGTGATGTGACCAACGTCAATGCATATCATCAGAAGCGAATAAAATTGAAAATAAAATTGGTAAATTTTGAAAATTGGTTCGTTACTTGGGAAAAATGTGTATTTTTGATATCTTATATTTCGATGGCTAAGAGGCCAAAAGTTGTATGTCCCAAACACTAAATTTTTCGGGAGAGCAGTTTTAAGATTTTAAATTATTCTACACCAAATAATTTGCGTTGTAGATTTTTGTTTTTCGGTGTTGCAACTGATTTATTTGTAAAATATTCTGCAGATTACATAAATTATTACTTTTAGGTTTTAAAATTTTTTCAAACGTAATTATAATGTTTCTTTTAAATTTAAATGGGACTTGTTATGAATGGCAATTATAATATATTTTTACCGTGGACATATAAGGTTTTGATGGACATATTAAAAGTTGTTAATTTAATATAAACTCTAATTAATTTATTACATAAATAGTTAAAATGTACGTAAGACTTATTTTTTTAATATAAAAATTCAATTTGATTATAAAATTGCAGTAAAAAAGTAAAAAATATAAAATATATTGGAATTTTTTATTGAATGTGAAAAATAATAAAGTAGCATTTTTCATCAAATTTTTAGTCAAATAAAACCAGTGTTTAATGATATTTTATGCTAAGTGAAGATATCATATTATTTAGTGTAATTTAAAATTAAAAATTTTTATTATTTAAAATAATACGTCCGGACATATTATTTTTTTATAAATAGATAAACAAATTCAATATTATCTAAAACATTACACGTCCAAAATTCAATAAATTGTTTTTGACAAAAGTAACAAGTCCGGACTGTCCGGATTTGTCCGCTTAATATTTAGATCATGTTAAAATATCTATATTTGATCGGTGGTGTGGGTTGAATCACTTCCCACTGTCGATATAATAATATGACGTATTACCACGGTCGAGGAAATAATTAAAAACAAGACGGGAAGAATATTTTTCCAAGAATTTTATTACACGAAATAGAATGACAGTTGATATTATCTAATTAAAATATATTTTACTAACTTTACGAGTAGTTTATTAGTTATATGTGTTCAAAATGTAGATGAGAGGATTGGAGTGGCACAAAGATATACCGCAAAATCCATCACACGCTTCAGTTGCACAGTTGCACAAGCTTGAATAATGAATTATATTTATAAGTTATAACTAATTAAATATTATTTAGTTCGAATTCGATCTATAATAACAGAAATTCTCAGAAAAATATTTTGCCTCAGAACATTAAATTAAAAATGCAAAATATTGTGCTGCATCGCCTGTCTCATTCGGAAAAATAAAAAATTTCACGTTTTAATGACTTACAAATCATGTAAAAAAAATCTTCCAAAACAAGTTTATACTTTCCGAGAATATGAGTGTTCAGTTAAATAATACAATCATAATCATTATATGTACCTGTTGTATAATAATAATATAAAGTTCTTAGACTCTAAAGGTCAATTATTCGTTTACACTATACATTATTTGAGAATGACATTTTTAGTTTTATTCGTTAAATATTATTTACTTACGACGGCCGACCGGGACGGCGTAAAATTTAGTTAAACAAGTGGATAAGTATCAAACGTTTATAATTTTTTAATTACAAAGTCACATTCCGTGTCCCCGCAGCTATAATATTATGAGTAAAACCGTAATCTAATTGAAGCACAACATTTCAACGGTATCCCATGACATGGCCTCGCTACGGTTTGTTAGTCACATTACCATAAAAGCTTTAGGTTCTTTTTTATTAACAGCCTGTTTGTGATTTTATTACGTCGCAACGACACTGTAAAAAGCGTGTCCGAAAATATTTTTCTCGTTATTATACGAACAAACTCGATTTTCCGGATCTAAAATAAAATTCAGACTATGATAATTATATTCGTTTTTTGATGATTTGTTCTCATTATTTTTTCTACACATAAACAAGTACGAACTTAATTTTATAATGCTTCAAAGAGGATTTTTGCCCAGTCGACACGACGGCGACTACAGAATCGCGTAATATTACCTATATAACACATTATCTAAATCTGTATTGTACTTATGCTCTTGAGGCGTTGATATTTACTTAAATAAATAAATAAATAAATAAATACTACAATGTACTCTACCATCTGAATAAGTGTCATAAGCTTATTCCCTTATGCAGGGGCGGATTGGGGAGAGATTCCGGCCCGGGAAAATACAAAGTATACCGGCTTACCAATTTACCAAATATTTAATTTTAGCCAACATAATATTATTATGTATTACTATTTTAACATAACTACACGTTTGGCAAGATATGAAATTTATAAAACTTTATTCGTAGTGTATATACATCGATATCAAATTTATTTTTATTTTTGAACAGTTTATGTTTACACATTTATAATAGTCCAAACTCCAAGTACTTATATATAACACAGTAAAAGTGAATAATTTAAATTATAATGTTACGATTTTTGTATTTAATAAGAAAGGTTATTACCTATTCAATAATATTTAATAATGCGTTTTTAGACTTAAATAAAAGCTTAGAATTTACTTCCACTTAATATACCTGATAGGTAAATTAACAGAATCAACATGCAAAATGTATGTGTATCTTTTTATTTTCTAAAAAAATGTTTTACTGTGGTTTATTCATAATAACATTATGTAGGTACTTCAATTCTAAACAATCAGAAAAATTGTATAGTCTTGTTTTCCTTTAGTATTATTATGTAATATAATATTGAGTAAAATGTTTTGTCTCCGTCTTAGTACAATCTAACAAATTATCGTTCACTATCTGTATTCACCGATCAGCCGAAACGATATAATAATAATATTTAGCTGTAGTAACTAAATATTATAGAAATTATTGTATACCTACGTAATGTTACTTCCCTATTATTTAATAATTTATAAATTCGCCTAAACGATCGGTTAATTTCTGATGATATATGCTTTACTCAAGTTAATTTTGGATTATTCGCCCAAACGAATGACGCTCAAATTTTTGACACCCGAAATACGTGTACTACTGTATTAGTATACTGAATTAAAAAGTGTATAAAACAATTTTCGGAAATTTAAACACTGTTCAAAAGTTACAGCAAATCATAGTTTTTGAATATTACAGTGCTTACTGCTCAAATCAGGTTGAATTTTTCTATTTTCTACTTCCACGGGATGTCAAGTAAAGTAGACTTTTTCCGAAGTTTGTCGTTACCTAGAGATCACCCAATGTGGTTTTACATAACATATCAAGGGTTGTTTTCGATTTTAACTGTCCTAACTAGTGACCCCGCTATATTACATTTGCTGTTTTTGCTTTTCGAAAAATACTATATTTTTGCTTTCTGTCTCTCATCGTTGCGCCATCATAGATTGCCTACCTGATATACCTACTATTGCATACTGTCCGCAATCCAATTCGTATTATCTTATTTTGAAAAATCGGGAAAAAAATGCAAATTTACTGGGCTGGTACCTAATAGGAATTTAAGAATACATAGTTATTTGAAAAAGCGGCCCACCGGGAAAACTCCCGAATTCATGGTGGCCCAATCCGCCCCTGCCCTTATGTAATCTTATACAGAGTGATACATTTTCAATTGTAATTATTCGTTGTCACGAAATGTGTAGGTGAGCGGTATGCTGCAGAACATTTATATGAGTATTTAATTTTAATATTTATATGTATAAAAATCTATTTTAGTTTGAGCATTTAATTATAGCTCATAGTCATATGCAGCTTAAATAAACTTAAAATAATTATAATTTTTGAGTTTAGAAAGTTTGGATAAGCATACTCGAGCATAGTGTATATAATATTATGTAAACCAACGTTTTGAACTTACTCTTGTAGTCTTGTACCACACCACACAGCTCTTTCAAACACTGAAATCACTTTTAAACAATTAAGGATTAGATCGAAATTGTAATCTAGGGTCTTAAAATTTCAAAATATGTATTTTTTTTCAAATTTTTAATTTTTATAAAAGATAAAAAATTAATATGTTCAATATTAAAATTTAAATCTTTTATCGTAACTATACCATAAACTTACACTCAATTGAAACTAGTTTAGTACAAATTATAATATAATTAATGTATTTACTCAAATACACAATATTGAATGTTTAATAAATGTTTCGTAATATATTACGATTAATATATCGATAATATATTATTATATCGAATAGTAGGATATATTTATAGGCTATTTATATGCATACTATTATAACATATTATTATTATACTACTTTGCTACTAACTGAAGAAAGAAACACCAAATAGGTAATATTATAATATTTTGAAATAAAAATATATTTAAAAATAATAATTAATTAATTTGAAAATAGGAGTACATTAAAGTCTATTATATTTTGAATACCTAGTCAGAACTTGTAAGTTATAGTTAGTCAATGTGACCATCTTGTTATACGTTATTATGGCTCCACGTAATATTATTACAAAATTAATAAACAAATACTTGGAATATATTATGTATTTCAATATTCCACGAAGGGTAAAATTTTCAAGTTTGGGTTATTTTATAGTCATAACCCTATATTTTTAGATTCTGAGTAAAACTATGAATGAATATTGATTTTACAATGATGTTTTTTTTATTTTTTTATTTTTGTGTCTGTCATCACGGTTTGGGGCAGTAAAACTGCTTCGATTTTCTTCAACAGTATCTTGTTCGATGGGAAAGTGAATCTAGTTGGTGCATTCAGGAGGTAAAATTTTAAAATTCCCAATAGTTTTCACAAGTGCCGGGAAAAACGACATAAAAATTAAGGAAAAACTGGAATTTTTACGCAAAATCGGTTTTCCACAAAAACGATTTTGGTTTTTGTTGTTATACTCTATAACAAATGATTTTATATAGGTACATGAAATTTTCAATGGTTGTTTATATTTCGATTTTCTATACATGATAAAATTTTCAAAATATTTTGATATGTTTTGAACTGTTTAGGGACATAATCTTCAGTTTCCCATTTTGTTAGTTTTTAGATTCTGAGTGAAACGATGAATGTATTGATTTTACAATGATGAGTGTTTTTTTTTTTTTTGTGTCTGTCATCACCTTTTAAGACAGTAAAAGTGCTTGTATTTTCTTCAACAGTATCTTTTCTGATAGGAAAGTGAATCTAGTTGGTACTATGGGGGTCAAAATTAAAAAATTCTAATAGTTTTCGAAAGGCAGGGAAAAAGAAAAGAAAAATTAAGGAAAATTTATGGAAAAAGAATAAATACTTAAATTTTAATAATATCATTAATATTTTTCAAAAGTATATTAAATTACTATACATTTTAATAATTAATCTGTGTGAAATAGTACAAGTAATTTTAGTATATACCTAATTTAGAAAAAACAATTAATAATTTTGATTAAGGGGGCCTTGACAGTTTTACATTAAATTTAGGGAGCCTCACGACAAAAAAATTGAGAAATACTGTACTAGATTATAGTGAAAATATCTAAATATAATAAATATAACTAGCTGTCCCGGTAAAAGATCATGTTTTTAATGTTGCATTTCAATTTGAAAACTACATATACATTTTTCACTGTTTATTTTTCTAACATAATTTATATTTATTGAAGAAATATATAAACAAATTTTTTGACAAAGTTTGGTTGCTCAATACACAGTCAAATATTAACCAAATATATCATAACGCATTATGTCAAAACAAGAATGATAGGTATTCACTTACAAAAGAAAAAAATGAGCAAGGTGCTAAAAACAAGAAAACACCAAAAAAACTAAACAATTTTTCAAATTAGTTTGAAGTTTATAAGATAACTATTATTGAATAATATTATAATATAAATAATATACCTAATCATAAAATAAAATATGCAAAATATTTTAAACATGTTTTTAGTTTTTTATGAGCACTAGAAAATAATACTCCACTCTACCAGACTACTATTAGAATTAGGAGTAGAATCATAATAGTTTTAATTTAATTTAAAGATTTTAAGAAGGATGCAAATATCCAAAGAAGTGACTAAATTATACATAATATTTTTTTCTAATTGATGTCTACTCGATAAAAATATTGCCAATGAATAAAATGCAAATGTAATGTATAATTACAGGCTCCAAATTTATTATACCAACTCAATTAAAAAAAAAAAACTTTTTATGATTCAATGTTTTTGTAAATACCGACTTCAATTTTAAAAAATATTAGCATTTTAATTCTGAAGTTTTAAGACATTTTGCATTTAACAGAATGAATATACAGGCCTTCGTAGGACAAGAAGCGTGCTCTGGTGACTATAGAACTGTGGTAATATTTTCAATCAAGAGTGTATACGTATAGGGGTCCAGAGTGACGACAACTTATCAATACACCTTGTATGTTTGATTTAAATTTTATCTGGTTATCATAATACAGTTCTTAACAGATAATGCTTGTAATCGTTGTATAAATGGCATGTAGTTATACGTTGTGCAAATCAATGCATGTTGATATAAAATTGAAAATAAATATATTTGTTTATTTTTTCCCTTCTTAAAAATTTTTTTTTAGAAAATTGCTCCTGTTAATTATATTATGTATAAACAAGAACGCACAAAAGTGCATAGGTTAGTAAGGACATGGGAGGGGTTCAAACCCCACGAACCCCCCCCTTGAGTACGCCCCTGCAATGAGTATTCACCAGCAGTACTATAGGTAATAAAGTGCAATCTACTGTTTTTGTAATTATTAAAATATCACCTACATAAATTCAATTTTCAAAGGATTCTTCTCAATCAACAGTTTAACATAGATCGAATTATTTGATTACGTATACCTTTGTATTAAATATCCACTGTAGCACATATTATAATAAAATACGTTGTTTTTTCTGTCGATTATTATCGTAATTACCGAAAAATGTTTTCATGCGTTTGATTTGAAGTGGTAAACTAAAACGAAGAAAGTCTAATGACGTGAAACCATACAATAGAAGTATAATATACGACTGAATTGGTTTGGCGCTAGAAGTATCTACCTATGTCCTATTCCTATATCTATATACTAGACCTGTATACCTAACTAACATAAATAGTAGACCAATACAATACTCATAAATTTCGAATAATCGGAAGAAAACGTATCTGGTGTAAGAGAAATGAAACAGAAAAAAAATGATTTGTCCGGATTGTGGTCCGGCAGAAAATTGGACCCGAATGATATTATTATATTATGGTTTTAACGTTTTAAAAATAATAACGATTAGACAACCGGCATCCGTCTGCCGTTAAAGTCTCCGTCGCAGGGTTCACAATGGTAGTATTGTAAAATAATATCATAATGGAAAAGAACACATATAGCAATAATGTACGTATAAGTACTAGCCACGCGGTGTCTAGGTATATGTATTATATATATATATATATATAGGTACTGTTATTTCATTACTGCGGGTCGTCATCGTCATATAATTGTAGTCGTAGTTGTCGTAGATGGATTAATTATATTATATAAGACCGTTGTCGGGACGGACATTGATGATTTATACTCGAAAAAAAATGAGCCTAATCCCGGCCGTACAACAATGCACTTCTTACAGAGATATATAAACATTGTTTATATATATAAACAATTAAACCCACAAAACACACACGACGGATTCCACACAAAAGTCACCTCGATCAATTTTGATAAAATTAAGACGGCGATTTAAAACTAAAAAGTAATAACGTCTATACGTCACTCTGCCGCCGTATAACATAAAATATTTTATTATAATGGCAATACAAAGCTGATTAAATCGGATGAATAGACATTATATCGTTTCGGATGATATACGTATATATAGCATAGGTAAAAAATATAATATAAATCCGTCGTATGTGTGTGTGTGTGAAACGAAAGGTGTCGGACTACACGTGAGCTCGGGTAAAAGGTGTCTGCGAGTCGTCCGGTCGTCGTGGGCGGAAGAAAAACAACCTAAGCCAATTAATAGGATCGGTTCAAAGGGGTTATACGTACATATACATATTATTATTATTATTCACGTGTCTACTACACCGACATTTATAATAATATATAATATATATAGGTACTCGTATATCGTACACGTCGAGAGTATTATACAGTGCAGGATGTGTGTGTATTTTTTTTCGCGACCGACTCAAACCGATACACGAGCATCTGTTTTGTCATTGTTATTCTTTTTCTCCGCTCGCATTTTATAGCCTTCCCGAAATATATAGACTATAGAGTATACCGTGTCCGCGATTGAGACGCTCGTCATCAGGGACCGTCATGTCGTTTCGGCTATTTTATTGTTTTATAATAATATATATATAATACAATCAGAGGCGTCATTTGAACTTTTTTTTTGTTGGTGCCAAAATTGTTTGCAGGCCATTCAAATAATTACCAGGGCACATAGAAAACTTTTTTTTTTTTTTTGGTGGAGGGGGGGGGGGTTGCAAGTGAGGACAAATACTGTAGAATATTTGTATAATTTATTTAATATGTCACTTATATTAGTATGAAAATATTACAACATTGTTACTATTTTTGAAAAACTATAAGTAGGTACTTTTAATGCATTTTTTTTAAATATTTTGGATACCAGTGTACAGTGGTATTTATACTTGGTAAATAAATATATGGGTTTAAAACACCTTTATAATAAAATAAAAGGTACCTAATCGAACCTAACCTACACATTTTTTCTCTCGCATACTCAAAATATATAATATAGCTAGCTTAATAAAACCAGAAATTTATTTTATGGGTACCCTTCTTCACAATGTTTGTGTAATAATTTTGTCAATTATAATATTGTGGGACCTCAAAACCACATCAAACATTCTTGGAAATTAAACATTAGTACAATACATTTTTTTTTTTAATAATGAAAAAAAAATATATATAGTATAAAACACTGAGGTTATCGGTGCTTATATTTATTGTTGGCAGGCCAAAGAAGGCGTTTTAAAAAAAAGTTGGTGCCAATGTACACCCTGCCCCCCCTAAATGACGCACCTGAATACAATAGTTATGTGTCTTACATGCATTTTACCTGTAATATTACACCGGTGCAATAAGTTGAGCAGTCGTTCGTTATGGTGCTCATTCGACTGCTTTCGTTGGCCGCAGAGATGACTACGCGTTTCACGATTCGCAGCTATGATAATAATAGTTAATTTAGCGTACTCAAACTGGCCGCAATGCAGCTATATGAAATATTGTACACTATTGTTCACTGCAGTGATGTACGCGAAAACTGTGTAAAAAGAAAAAAAGAAAATAACTTTTGTTTATAATATATAAAATACAAAATCAAGCCGAAGTAATTATATTGTAATCCCACACCGAATATACCCACGGTTTTTACTTTTTAATATTAATCACAATATTTTTCTATTAATTATTTATTTTATTTTGATACAAAAAAGTCTGTGAGTATAATTATTATATATAGATGTAAGAGGTAGTTTATTTTTTGATCATTTGTTTATTTAGTAAATATTTTAATTACAAAACATATTATGTCGGATTGTCGAACCATTTGACACAATATTATAAGTCACATAGGTCATAAATATTTTTAAATATGTTTTCTAATTCTGAGTACTTATTTAATTTATTTCGTATGGCGATTAAATTCATCATTTTTTCTTTTGTTAGCGTGTAGTGTTATAAAATTACTGTAGAAACTACTGACAATTATAAGTTAAACACGTAAATATTATTTTCAAAAACGCAAAAATGGACTTTGACAAATATTGGAGTGGTGTAAATGGTTCACCCAATATACGTAGCACACAGTTATGTTCAGAATTCAACCCTCAGCAGACTGCAACTTGTAAGTTGATGTCGCTAATATTTTTTGCGTTGTTCAACCTTGTGTGTAGGTACTCTATGGTCTAGCTACGGAGAAACACTTAACGATTGCCTACTTAATACTTTCGTCAGCATGTGCATCCGATGTCAAGTGATACTTTTTTATCGAAGTAATGTTCGCAGAAATTAGTATATTTTACTTATTTTTCACGATTGTTGCATTATAAGTGCAATGTTCATGATATTGATGTTTATAATGAAAGTAAAACGAGTCAAATTAATATAGGTACTATTATTTGTACTCTTATATTAGCGGCAGCAGTTCGTTATTGATGTTATTTATTAACCAAAATGATAGGGATTCAATTTTCGTTGATCGTGTGTGAAAACCTGCAAATAAATTATATTGGAAGTAATTAAGATTTAAGTTATTCATTCTAGTCAGACGTTTGTTTTGCAAATATAACTGTTGAAAATAATAAATTTAAGTTGTATCATTTTAGGAATTAGTAAAAACAATAAACATCATGATGGAGACCAGAGGAAGGTCAAGATAACGTTGGTGAATAGAGACCTAAGGATAATTGGAGTATATAATTCAAAAGAGTAACCAATGGACAGAGAGATATAGAGGAATTTTTTGGTTGCGGGCTTGCGACGAGGCCAGGAGGGGGACCTTAATATTTTATTAAAAATCAAACTCAGCCACCCACAACATTTATCACGCAATGCTCGACTTTACAACCAGAAATTTTAATATATTTTCAGTAGTATTTTAATACTAATATGTAGTATTCTTTACTATGTAACTTTATTTAAATCTGTGACCTATATAGTTATAATAAATTTAAAATAATATAGCTTGACCCCCTGCGACCACCCTTAAATGAAACGTATGTGTTTTTGTTTAAATATGATGACAGGAAAAGAAATCTCAGTTGTCACTAACACATTTTGTGTATTGTTATATTATTTACTATTTAACCGTCAAAAGTCAAAACTATTGCAAGTCGCGGTGCAACTAAAGGGTATTTTATCAATTATTATTATTATACAGCTGTCGGTTCGCGACTAGATTGGACGATACCCATATCCATCTACTGCAGCTGTAGACATAGCGGGTGGTAACCCCAGCCGGGATGTCTGGTATTGTTGCAATTTTTGATATTAAAAATATTATAATACTACGATTATTGAAATTTTTTAAATTGTAAACATTTCTGAAATGCTTGCTCATCCGTTATGGCAGTTATAAGCTAAAAATATAAAACGTAAATAATCGACAAATATGTAACTACCTAATTTTTGTAATGTTAATCATCCAAGAAAACAATATTAATAATATTGTCCTCCACCGTAAGTATTTGCAATTTAAAATTTAAATACATAAATAATATAATCAACACTGAGAAAATTATTATATATAAGTAGGTATTAGGTAGGTTAAAAACACATTGCGCCAATAAAATATATTATATACAATTTATAGATACGAGATTTTAGTTCTTTCTGTGTGCTTCTTGCCAAAATGTCTAAGCATACAATATAAAGTACCTACACGACTATTCTGTCGTTTATTGTACAATAATAAAAACAAAAATCTCTTTGAACTATATTAGAAAGATACGTAGCTTTAAAAAAAAAAAAACTATTTATAGATTTCTTTTCTCTGGCGTATTTAATAAGAAAAGATTTTATTTCGTATATTCCATCACCTACGAACTACCAAGCACGGCTTTTAGTTTGATGTTTTTTTTTCGTTGTTGTTTTGTTTTGGTGTCGGTTGACCTACTTCTCCATTTGTGATCTTAAGACGCATTTCCCCGATTAGAAACCAAACTGAAGGGATGGTTATAGGTTATACCTATTTGGAAAAACGGTGATTTCAACCCTCGGTTTGGCTGCTCGCACATATAATGATTGTGAAATCTCACACCCCACACGGACGTCGCCGTCTGTTCGATAATATATTACAATACAGAACGGCTGTCGATAAACACAATAAATAAACGAGAAACATAATATACCAGTAAATAAATAAATAATAATATTTTCGTCAAAACAAGGTACCTACCTTTAATATAAAATTATTCTACGACTGTTTCCTGTATTTTTCCGATCCATCACACGTCGAATGCATGTAATATATTTCTTCCTGTAGTTTTTTTTTTATACGCCAGACATTGCTGTTTATCGGATCATTTTTCCTCGAACATCGCCATCATAACTATACCTCGTGTAACATCGACGACAAAATAATATATAACAACTCGATTGCGAGTGAGTGTCTGACGATTTGACTTTTTGAGGAGCGTCTGTGCGGCGAGGATTCCCCTAGGATCGGTTTGTAAAAGGCTACAGGACGGTTGTATATGCAATATGCTGCACGTATAATATGTGTACGGAAAATGTATGATTTTTATTTGACTCACGATCTGAAAACGTCCACGCGACGCCACCGCAGTTTGTCATCGTTTGTTATTATTAGAAATATATTACGTATACGACAAGCCGTTTTATATTTATTATCAAAGTTTGTAAATACTTTTGGAGTCTGTCGGACATAGATACGCCGTCCAGTATAGCCATAAATTATATACGGCGTAAGTATTTATTATATTATATAATATAATAATAACGTTATGTACACGTATCTTACGATCTATAATAAATATTATACCATATAGCGTTAAAATAATATTATACTTAAGTAGTTAGGTATATAAATATTAAAGTCGAGGGGAAAACACTATTTATTGCGTCGAAACCGTGTACAGTTTAAAGTTTCAGACGGTAGAATGTAACGAACGACTATATCATAATATGTTTAATATTTAAGATTTTATTCATTATCGTACTATATTATATTCTATTTTGTATTTTAAACCATTTTGGTAACTTTGACTTATTTCCGTTTGTATTTAATAAATAAATAAATAAACATAATGTGTACCTACACAAATATTGCAATTCGAACGAAACGGCTTGCTGCAACTGTATTGCCGATATGGTTTTAAAATTTCACAATTTGATTGGCTTTCATTCCAGAAAATAACGAAAAAACAATCGCAATAAAAATGTTAAACCATAAATTGTTATTAAAATATTGCATATTTTCAGATATATTTTAGTATATTATACTCACTCGAGTACCACGTGGTGTCTGCGTACATTTGGCTGGCCCCCCGATGGGAGGGGGCCAATTCAAATTTTTTTTTTATAGCCCTGGGGCTTTGTTATATTTAAATGACTCAACGGTATTTATTGACATGTTTAACAAATAACAATGGTAAATATTATAAAAAAATATTATACTAGATATTATAGGTAGTAACATATTATTATACTTAACACGTTGATGATGTCAAATTTCCAATAAAGTGGCTCCTGTCCTTGATTGATGCTCTTAAACTATGTCGTAAGGTTTCAGACGCTTATTGCGTTTAATGTCCTAAATGAGAACATTTAATGTTTTATAATTCACAATTGATTAGGGTGAATTTTTATGGTTATATTATTTAGAATTTCTGTGATACTGGTTTAAGCAAGAATTTGAAAGAACATAGGAAAATAAAAATTTAAAATAAATATTTTTTTCTATTTGAGCATTTTGAAAGTGCACAAATTTATAAAAATAAAAGTTGTTGCTAGTAAAACGAAGATCTTCTCACAAATCCACACTGCGATGATACACGGTAATTATTTTTAAAAAATAATTTTCAAAATTTATACTTGAGGTATAAATAGTTATGTATTATTATGATATAGTCAATAGTAAAATTAGTTTTTTTTAATAATACTTAGTTAATTCGGGGTTTTCAATCCGGCAGTCTTTAATTGTAGTCTTATTATAGCTTCGGAGTTACTAATATACCGCACTTTTGTTCTTTTTCGTGGTACAAAGTCGCAAAATAAAAAACACAGTAAATTATATATTTTATAATATGCCTTGATCGAAGCGTTTTAAATTTAATGCCAAAAGCAAATAGACGGACGAGACGCGATGAAATTATTATTGTCATCGAATCACGCCACGATTGCTGTCAACGACAATAATATTATCGGCTTAAAATATTGCGTCGGTCGTTATTCGTTTCATAATAAAACGAGACATTTCGAAAAGGCACGAAAAGGTAATTCGTTTGGGCCAATTAACATTTTTTTTGACAACTTTTTGTTGTGTAATTTTTGACGAATAAAATAAATATACCTTTTTTCTTAAATTCATGTGAATTTTTTTATCATGCTCGCGATATTCATAATTTATGGACACAGTCTCAGTTCTGCTCAAACGAGAATTAGAAACGCAGCAATGCATTGTACAGTGAAATTTCGATCGCAGTACACCATAATATTATTAATTGTAAGTAATTGCCGAATTGTTAATCTATTATCTGACCAAACTCGGCCTATAAAGCTAAACATCGGTTGCGACTGACGTTCGAGAGGTCATCAAACAAATGTTAGACAGAAATAAAATATATAACACACCTACCTACTATTATACTTGTTGCGCTCGCTTACTTTACGAAAATCGTCATTTACCGTCAAAAAACGTCGCGGTCCTATTGAACGAAATTGTTTTGTTACTTATTAGTATAGGTATTATTATAGGTACCTACCAAAGAATATTCGACTCTGACATGAGAAGAAAAAACAAGTCTCAACTATAGTCAAGATTGTGGTAATTCACTAACATCAATAGTAATAATATTGTTGTAATAAAAAAATATAAAAAAAACTGTCTTAAAATGGCGATCCCCACCGTATCAGCCGTTATAGTTGATATTATAGTTAACACCAGAGAGAGAATTGGACGTACGCGTATCATCCATTCCCATCTATTTAACCATGATGAACAGCCAACTATCAATGTGAAGTACTACCGACAACAGAACAACTTTCACTCCACTGCCCAATGTAGTACGATGAAGAACGACACAGCCTACCAACATGTAGGAAGAGCTAGGGGAAGTCAACATGGATACTATTTTTAATTTTTTCAACTCCACCAATCTTATAAACCTATTTTGATAAAAAAAATTGTAATGTAATATTCAATTATAAACACCTCTTAAATCGCATAAACAATGTAACACAATTTGTAATAAAA